>CM060959.1:111987959-112607959 GCA_030765055.1 Mantis religiosa
GTTTCCTCCGTCCACTTCTAGCAAAAATAACCTTACTTAGTCTTCCGAACAGCGCTTTCTTCTACATTCACAGATGTACTGTGTTTTTATTAATATAGCATTTATACATTTTTGTTACATGGTCATACTATCAGCTGTCTTTTGCATGTGGAACATACTGTAGCGTAGCTACACTTAATTAGTGCGGATTTCTAATTTATCTTTGAGTCTTCTACAAAGATCACACATACATTCACACTCCTAGGCGCAATAATTTTGATTAAAGAAAAATACACGTCCCCTCAGCTGGGAATAGAACTCGGGACCCGTCACACAGCAGGAGATGCTCTAGCGACAGCAACGAGGTACTACTCGTACATTCCGTTTTGATAACTTTTCGAGGGAACCACCATAATTAAGTTTTATTTTAGGGTATGAGGTCTGTCAAAATTCACAACTTCACTCAACTATTATAGCTACCATTCTTAAATATTCAAATTACCGATTTCGTACAGTTCTGAGGCATAAAACTTTCAAATATACTTCCTTTATTTTTTGAAGAGTTGTAACTCGATTTTTATATTTACATGACAAATAACATGTAATATTCAATTTTCTGGGAGATTCTGACACCGACATTAAGGTTTGCCATAAGTAAAGAATCATGATGGATGTCAAAGGAATATTGGTTCTTTGTTACAAAACGGGCAAGGCCAGTTGAGGTGAATAACAGTTTGGGGGAAAGTTGTTATAACAAAAGCAATGTAAGAAACATTGTCCTTAGCAGATTTCCAAAGGGGCTCACTTGACTTGTATGAATAGGGTATTCTTTGAACCATTCATAATGGCGACAAAATAGCCACAAAGGGATCTTTGGTTGAAAAGGAGTTTCCAGAAAGTGAAAGTGATACACCCACGCGCATCTGTGGTCATTCAAACAGTCTTCGGCGTGGAGCCGATGAAGGCACTCTGTGGCTTGCAAGCCAATGAAAACAGTCTGAGGCGTGAAGCCTATTAGGGCAGTCCTCTTGTTCTGTCTTGGATATTTTTCTGTTCATATATACGTGAGGAACGAATAAAGTTTATCGAGTAATAAACATTCTGCCGTCAGTAACTCTAAACAGGGATATTGCTAACCCTTGGTCGGCAACTCAATTTCGATGTTCTAAAAAAAAGAAGCAGTGAATAAATAAGTTGGAAACGGGCATTCCAGTGTCATTAAATATCCTTCTCACACACATCCACGCAAACCCTGTGAAAAAAACCTCATTGTTTTACTCTGAGCTAAACAAAAGTGCTTCAAACTGTATTGTCAAGTGGAACATTGTTCGCCACATATATTGTTGCTTCAAATTGGCGTCCACAACGTGGAATTGTGTGACACCCATAAACATTTTTGTATCAATTCTCAAAATTGGCGCTAAAGATTTTAAGTAGACGACCATATGTTTAAAAGATAAGTGCGAAATAAAATTTGTCTTGAATTTTCTAGAAATAGTTCATAAAAATCTCGGCATACCAAAAAAGAAATTGGTGTTATTTTTTGTAAGAGATAAACAATAACCTAGTAATAAAATGTAAAATACTATTTAATTCAAACACATATTTGTGGAATCAGCCACCGATGAATTATCATCCGTCAATATTAGTTATTTTTATTTGTATTTGTTACTATTATTTTTTTAAAGTGTCGTCTTTCTCCGTAAAGTTGACTCGTGATGTGGAAAAGTATGACACTTCTTTACCAATTTTTTTCCCTTTCCTTTCTTTGTTTTCGCCGCTTTGTTGTTCTTCTATTGCTGTTTTACATATATGCACAATGCACACAAATAGCTATACCCAAGTCGGGATTCGCACCCGATACATTCCAGCAACCACGACTACGAGGTCCGGCAAATTCAGCATAAACCTACCGGCTTTTAAACATTAACTATCGATTCAGCTTTGTGTCCCTAGTAAATATGTAAGTCTATTAACATGAAGTAAAAATAAGCCTTTGTAGGAATGATTCACGTGTAAACGATAATTGATAGCGAAAGTAATATGATGTTACAAAGTATACGGATGGAAAAGCAATCATCAAATAGGTCCATTAAAATTTGAATTGTTTTGTATTGCGAGCTGGATTCAGACTTAATTTAGGGCTCGCAGTTCAATACAAAGTCGAAAAAATAATTTATCTCGTTAAACATTATTTGTCACGCAAATATCTCAGACATATGCTTTATAATATAAATCATTAGGGCTATTTAAAAAAAACTTAAACAGAATTAAACTCTCCCTCAATATAAAGAGAAATAAATAGCAAAAAAGTATCTTTTTTTTTTTTTTAAATTTATGTCCTCCAATGTTAAGCCATACTGTACGATGAATGTAAAGGGTGAAATGATGCTCAAATGAGCCCAGGTTCATAGAGCTTAGACTTACCCGACACTCGTCTTTCAGGATAAGGGAAAACCCCGGAAAAACATTATCCAGGTAACTCACCATGACCGAGATTCGAACTCGAGACTTCTTGAATGTGAGGCAGACACGCTACCATCTACGATACCTAGGCGGCGAAGTAATCTTGTTATATGCAATAACTCAATGATTATTGATGTACGTACCCATTCATCGCAGAAGAATTACTAAAAAGTAATTAAAATACTCACTTTAGCAATTTGGGAGCATCAATTGCAACATCATGGCTGCTGCAAACTCTGCCTCCTTCTGTCTATTTACATGCAGGACATTCTGGTGAGTGCAGTATTTGAGGCGACATGAGGCAGTATTACCAAATAGGATTCTAGAACCTCAGATATTACTGTTTATGTAAAATTACTCCGCAATTGGTCTTAAGCAGGACATGAATGCATCTCCAGGGAATTAATTCCAATGCCTGAAATTGAATCCCAGAAATTGAACCTGGATCCCTTGGCATGCAGACATCAACCTTAATGCCCACCTCGGTAGCGTGGATTCTAACGTGAATGCTAGCGTGTCTACCTCACGTTCAAGAGGTCCCGAGATCGAATCTCGGTCAATGTTAGTTACCTGGATAAGTTTTTCCTGGGTTTTCCCTTATCCTGAAAGACGAATGTCGGGTAACTCTAAGCTCCAGTGACCCCAGACTCATTTGAGCATCATTTCACCCATTTCATTCATCATCCGATATCACTTAACGTTGGAGGACATAAATAAAATAAATAAATAAAATCAGCCTTTATGTAATAATGATGATAATAACGATGATGATAGTAATGATGATAATAATGATGATGATAATGATGATACTGACGACAGTAATAATGATGATGATGATGTTGATGATCATGATAATGATGGAAATTAATTGTTCCTTTACACTGGCCGTGTGTAGGCTAAAGTATGGAAAGTTAGTCAGCCTGAAAAATGCAATGCCATAGCCGGGATTTGCACCATGGATCTTCTGGTTGCCATCCAGCCGCTCTAACGCTTGACCTACTATGGCCAACGTGCCGATATGACATTAAATTCTCCAACTGACTCGTGTTTTTCCTGGTAAACCACTTAGATTTTTTTTTTTTTTTTTTTTTTTTTTTTTTTTTTTTTTTTTTGTAATTTACGTCCGCCCCAACGTTAAGTTATATCGGACGGAGAATGAATTGGATGAAATGGGGCTCAAATGAGTTCAGGGTCCATGGAGCTTAGAGTTACCCGACATTCGTCTTGAAGGATAAGGGAAAACCCCGGAAAAAACCTAATCCAGGTAACTCACCCTGACCGAGATTCGAACTCGGGACCTCTTGAACGTGAGGCAGACATGCTACCATCTACGCTACCGAGGCGGGCATAAACCACTTAGAAGTTCGTATAAACACATGAGACAACTGCCTTAATGGCGACTTACAACGTGTAAGTACTTTAAGGCCCGGGCTTTATAGTTAACCACCATTAGGTCAATGAATAGAAATTAATTGTTCTTTCACACTGGCCCTGTGTAGGCTAAAGTATGGAAAGCTAGAGTCAGACTGAAAAATTCAATGCCATAGCCGGGATTTGAACCACGGATCTTCTGGTTTCCGTCCAGCCGCTCCAACGATTTACCTAATAATGGTTAACTATAAAGCCCGGGCCTTAACGTACTTACATGTTGTAAGTCGCCATTAAGGTTGTTGTCTCGTGTGTTTATCAGAACTCCTAAACACGAGAAACACGAGTCAGTTGGAGAGTTTAATGTCATGTCGGCACGTTGGCCGTAGTTGCTCAAGGGTTGGAGCAGCTGGACGGAAACCAGAAGATCCGTGGTTCAAATCCCGACTATGGCATTGAATTTTTCAGTCTGACTCTACCTTTCCATAATAATGATGTTGATAATAATGACGATGGTCATAATAATGATGTTGATGTTGACGATAATAATAATAATAATAATGGTGATAATAATAATTACGATGATGATGGTGATGATGATGTTGAAAATGATGATGATGTTAATAATAATAATGATGATGTTGATAATAATAATGATGATGTTGATAATAATAATGAAGATGATGATATTGATAATGATGACGATAATAATGATGATCATGTTAATAATAATCTTAATAATAATCATCATCATTATCATCATGATCATCATGATAATGATAATTATAAAGAACGTAAATGGAATTGAAAAATATTAGGTTGACAAGTGGTAGTTGAATAGACTTAGAAGTGAAAAGGAAATAAAAATTATATAGACATCCGGAGTGATATTAGGAAACTAAGGTTAAAATTTCATGGACATATTAAACAATTAACTTCAAATAGGCCCACAAAACAAATTATGGACTTTTACGAAATTAAAGTGACGCATCAGTAAACAGTATGAAGTGAATTGGTGTAGTAAAAAATGGTTTAAAATTGATAGGAATTACTCAACAGGATAATGTAGAAAGGAACGTCTTCAGAATGAAGATGTATAAGTGGCAAGTTGACCAATAGGACAAACTGAAAAAAAAAAGACGGGAACAACGTGGATAAACGAAAGAAAATACCCAGTCAAATAATGACAGAATTTTGGGTTAACAGAATGGCTAGCACATTAATTTAAAATTAATTTTATATAAAAACATTGGACAATCGACCCTAGAAAATGGTACAGTAAAGCCTATTGTTCACTAAACTATTACAGTCCTGGCATTATTAAAAGCACATATTTCAAATATACGTAATTTGTGGCTATTTGAAATATGCATTCACAGTATCTTTGCGCCAAAAACATAGTCCTCCTGCTTATTTTTTAATTTATATATAGTTCCTTACATGCTATTTATGCAACAATTATCCTGGATGACTATGACATACTTAGCGTTTGTTGAACCATGTAAAATATGTGTTGAAAGTAAAATTTATTTAATCAAGTTATCAGTTGCTATGTTATATATCGGCATAATTAAATCTGCTAGAGTGCAGTTAGTCATATCGGAAGCAGTGGACAGCTCTTCAGTTAGAAAGCACAATGGAGAAAATGCTTTAAAAATGAAGGTAAGGGAAACTGTGCTGAATGCTTTCAGCGGTATTTAGAGTAGAATTCAGCGTTGCGTGGTAAACAAATAATCTCCAGTACTCAGGTGTTTCGACATTAAGTAATGAGTTTCCCCATAAATCCTGTCGTTATCTTTAAGTGCAAATTTCGCGTGCAGAATAAAACGTGGTTTATGATATTCGATAAAGAATTCTTTCTCTAAAAATAGTATTTTAGCTTTTATATGCTTATATGTTATTTGTACTATTCAGGTTTAAAAAAGAAATGTCATGATGAGAGAGCTTGCAAATAGCTCCTGTGTCTTTGGCACCGCGATTACAATGAGTAAAGAGACTATTGGGACAGCTTCAATTTCTGTTACTTTCTTACTAACATCAATCCGTATACTCAGAATTCATGCAGATTATTTATAATAATAATAATAATAATAATAATAATAATAATAATAATAATAATAATAATAATAATAATAATAATAATAATAATAATAATAATAATAATAATAATAATAATAATAATAAAAATAATAATAATAATAATAATAAAAATAATAATAATAATAATAATAAAAATAATAATAATAATAATAATAAAAATAATAATAATAAAAATAATAATAATAAAAATAATAATAATAAAAATAATAATAATAAAAATAATAATAATAAAAATAATAATAATAAAAATAATAATAATAAAAATAATAATAATAAAAATAATAATAATAAAAATAATAATAATAAAAATAATAATAATAAAAATAATAATAATAAAAATAATAATAATAAAAATAATAATAATAAAAATAATAAAAATAAAAATAATAAAAATAAAAATAATAAAAATAAAAATAAAAATAATAGTAATAATAAAAATAATAATAAAAATAATAGTAATAATAAAAATAATAATAAAAATAATAGTAATAATAAAAATAATAGTAATAATAAAAATAATAGTAATAATAAAAATAATAGTAATAATAAAAATAATAGTAATAATAAAAATAATAGTAATAATAAAAATAATAGTAATAGTAATAGTAATAGTAATAGTAATAGTAATAGTAATAGTAATAGTAATAGTAATAGTAATAGTAATAGTAATAGTAATAGTAATAGTAATAGTAATAGTAATAGTAATGTAGTACCAGGAAATCATGTAAAGGTACTCCAGTAAAGTGTTTATTAATAAATACCAACAATAGTCTAAATCGCTCTATATGTTTCATCTAACCAGCCCTCCTTCCATAACTTCTGAAGTCTCGGAGTCCCTTAAAGTGAAACTACACATGCCACGCGAGGACGCGTCTCCCCCAGTCTAACCCGAATAATTGTAGGTTTGAAGTAATTAGATTATTAAAAGCACTATACATTAAATAGGGTTACGATATATTAGTAATAATAGTAATAATAATAAACAATAATAAACAATAAAAATACAAAATAACATTTACTTTCAGATATTTTAAGACCAACAAATATAAAAACAAAAAACTGCATATTACCTTGCAAAGTATTGAAATAGCTGAACAAAATTATCTGGTTTGTGCACAAAACAGAAGTTTTAGAACATTATATTCCCTCTGCATTTTATGACCATTCTCAGATGATTGTACATGTTCCTTGCAAGATTAGTAGTATATGCAGCTGAAATTTTGGCCCAATCTTCACTGAGTGCCCTTTTCAAAAGCTACTTTGAAGATAATGCCTGACTGTGGACTCCAGTGTCGTACATCCCAGAAATTTCCAGTTGGATTTAAGTCCACTAATTGTGAGGGTGTGAATAGTAGAAAGTAATTCCTACACAATCTCCAAATTATGTTGTGGATCATTTTCTTCATAAAAGTTAAAACTAGTAATGCTACCAATTTTCTCTACATTGCTGGATAGGTTTCGTTTAGTAGGTTCAAGTATTTCATTTCATCCTTTTTATCCCTGGCTGAAAAGCAGTTCTCCAACTGCAGATGTCACCATACTACCACTGACACCACCATGTTTCACAGTAGGTTGTAGATCTTTCTTGTTTTCTCCATTTCCGTACTAGGTTTCCTACATCCAATCCGAAAAAGTTTAATTTGGTTTCTTCTTCCTCTACTACTTTACAGATTTAGGTCCTTGACCTGTTTCCACATCAAGAGATTGACTATATCTATCTGGCGCTTAGGCGTCCAACTTTTCTTCTACCTTTCGGCTGGTATTGAAGTACTTACCTATGTGGCATCCTTTTTAGTGTTCTAAACAGTTATTTCTTATTTCATTTGTTCTAGCGCTTAAGTTGAATATGTTTAGTTCTGAACTAATGTCCTCATTATGTTTCTATCTAAACTCTACAGAACGTAAGAATTTTATTTTGGCTAATTCTGCGATGCTACTTGTTTAGGATATCTCCACGTGCATTGAAAATACATCGGTGTAGTTAATTAACATCCTGTACAATATAAACATTGAATTAGTCTTATCATGGGTTCGATAACCTCATTTATACACCGTTACCCAAAGTTTCCTTTGTAATATACTAAAGAAGCTTTATCGTAAGCGATGAATAATACACACACACACACACACACACACACACACACACACACACACACACGTACACACACACGCACACTTATATATTCCTTTCATTTACTTAAGGCTTTTTCCTGGCCAATGACCATGGAGTCGCTTCCTTTTCAGTACATTCCTAATTGTTTGGGGGGGGGGCTACTTTCTTGTCATTATTACACTAACCTCGACATACTGTGACTTTGTGGGTTTGTAGAATTAAAAGTCCAAGTTGCAGAAATTCAAATCGTTCTTTGTTTGCGTAGAAATACACTCACAGTAGCTGTATTACATCACATACACAATCACAATCTGCCAAGACCGATGACCACAACAACAACTGTTTACAACATCAGCTCTCGTTACAACATCTGTTTACGACTGACTCGATCACTAGCCATGGCTTCTTTTTATACACCCATTCATGAATTCCAGACTGTTATAGAGTGTTCTCTAACGTGTCACCAGATAAAACACGACTGTTCTAGAATGTAACTATATCTGTTTCGGCAAGTCTTTTGTCTCCGGCGCTGTGTTTATCTGCTTCTACAAGCTCTTTATCTCCGTGAAACACTATCCGTCTCTTATCTAATCTCGCCGAATGTTTCATGCGCGTCGCCGCGACAGTAATCTTTGGAGGCACTCAATTTAGGATATTTCTTCACATTCCTAACAATATTATTTCACTCGGATTTTGGACAACCATTTTTTTATCAAGCCGATTCTATATTCTGGTAGCTACGTATAGTATATACCCACAGGAATTACAGATGCTGGAAGACCTCGGCACCGACAGGAGGATGACTTGTGAGCCGAAACATGTCAAATCAGCTATGTTGACGAAGATGATAAATATGATTACTCTTGTAACGCCTATCACACATCACACTCCAATTTTCAGTAAGCATTTCACGTAATTCGACAAGTTTCTCTTACGACCTAGGTTCTTTAGCAATTTTCAACGGGATTACTCCGATTTGGGTGCCTTTTTGTCCCTCTCCGTATTCAGGGTAGATACACAGAGGTTCAACGTGCGGTCATTTGCCCGGTTGCTGAGATTGCTATTTGGCATGTACTTTTACTGTTAACATACTCGTTTTTAGCAGGGTACTATGATGGGTGTTCATTTATTTCCTTTAAACACCTAACCGACCGTCATTGGCGGGGAAGAGATGTTAAGTGACCCTTACAATGAACGTGTGAACTTAAGGAGGATTTTATTGGGAGAGGATTCGGTACGTAGGCCACCATGCTGGTTTCATTGTTCCTATGTCCCCAAGTCGGGCACCCCCGGGAGGAATGATGAGGCGAAGGATACAAAGGGTGGCTGACCCAAGGAGCCATGACAGTGCAGAGGTCAGGGTCCCTTCAGTTTACTTAGAGTTCCCCCGGCAGGCCAGGACAACGAACACGCTCCCCTACTGCAGGACGGCAACGAGCCCTGAAGCCGAGCCTTAGAGGTCACTGGCTGGCGGTCTCGAAATGGTCCCAGCACAGGCGCGGAGATTGGCAACCGACCTATCGGAGGAGCAAGTAGTTTACCTCAGAGCATATCATCCTGCCATGCACCGCCGAAACACCCGCCGACACTTCTACCTTGAAAGAGAGATGATGTGAATCATAACGGAGATGAGACAGGAAATTCGGGGGATGTAATTAACCTATTCAACATTACCCTAGCGACCCTGGAAAACCCCTGAAAAAACCCATGGGTCAGGTAGGTCGGCCACGGGAATCGAACTCGTGTCTCGCGAATGAGGGCCACAGACGAAACTGCCTGTGCCAACCCGCTCGGTAACTTAAGGAGGAAAACCTTACCTAAGTATGAAGCTAATGTACTATGGCATTCATGATGAAATCAGAAACAAATAGCTCACCTTTATTTATGAATACTTTTTAACTATTTGAATTTCAACATTCCTTTCCATACTGGTCAGAAAAAATGCTAAATTTGTCACAGAGGCTCCTTTAATCAGACTTTAGACTTGAGGTTATTTCACATGGTGTACATCTACAACCCAGGACTTCGTTTTTCTTCCAAAGCAAGCTATGCTAATGATCTTTACAGATTTGAACCGGCAATTTCGAAAACATGAACATGTAGTGTTTCCTTTAGACCACTGAGAACGACAAAAGAGAACGTGGGATGCTCTAGCAACAGATCCTCTGTGCAACTCCCTCGGTTTGACAGTTGAAGCAATACCTGCGCGCTTTGTCAAACATATGATCATGCTTGGTTTATTAATCCTTTACCTTTGTACCTCTGCTCCACATTTAAACTGCCTTTGTCAGCTTGCAGGCGTAAACAGTTGAGAGAATTAATATTGCGCCCAAGGTATGATGTAGCTGAATTCCACTGAAATACTTTGATGCAGGAATGTAGTAGTAACACAAAGCACAGAGAAATGTTTTTTACATTCAGTTGCTTCTATATTATATTTAGAATATTTTGTAGGACTGTAATGTTTGCCTTTTCTTACACTTGTTTTTACTGTATATGATAAACTGAAACAGGGGCGGTACTTCCTTGATGCCTTTGAACCGCCGAGTCACCTACTTTTTGATTAACTTTCCTGGTTATTTTTATGTTCTACGTTTTAATTTCCGTTTATAAAAGTTCTCCAAATTATATTTTGTAATGGACCCCCCCTCTCTTGGCGCCAACGCGTCGATAGTGCAGCTAGCTTACTTTCCGACTAGTGGTTCGTTATTAAAAGGCCAAGGTGACCGTGACACATGTGGCGGTAGAGGAGAGATTGAAGGGACAAAATGCATTGCTGGCCACCATGGCTACTGATTCAATTCATAGAAGCCGTGTATTCCGTACCAAATCATGCTGCCAACACTATACAGGACCTACTTCCTATTTTTTCGTTTACTTGAAAAGATATGTGTTGGTAGATGTGGTAACCCGCTTGAAGCGAGCTCCGCATGTCATATGCTACTGTATATTGTCACCTAATTATCGGAAGGCCCGACCAGCTAGCAGCCGGGTGGGCGACAGGAGGCATTCAGACAACACCTACCCATTTATCTTGTAGCGCTAACGAGGGGGTGGTTGGAAAAACATCTCCAACCATCTCTTTACCCTGTCCCTGACGTCTGGAACAGTCGGGATGATTCACTGAACCGCGAGGTTTCCAGAAAAAGCGATCTTCCTATATAAGGCTGCAGTGGACGAGTCAGTTCATTTCTTGGCGAGCAGCCGTGAGGAGCGCCGAGTGAACGAACGGACTGGAAGATGTACGTGTATCGGAGGAGTTGTACGTAATTTTGAGCGTCCAATGGACCTGTGACAAATGAATTGGTGGATTGTAATTGTGTGCGATAAGTAATTCTATGTAATCGGCAAGTGTTCCAACTGTAATTCGGTGGAAATAAAGAACATTTTGAGTTTGTGCAATTGGACTTTCAATTTCACGAACCCACAAAGTCACAATATTATCAGTTTGATTCTGAGTAAAAACGTAACTTTTTATGTGATCACTGATAATTGTATGATATGCGAAGTGTTTAATTTTTCATATAAAAGGAATTTACAATGAATCCAACACAGGAGTTGGTGCGTTGCATTCTCCAAATATCCTTTTCTGTATGGAAAAATGACAAACGGACATGTTAAATGTCAATAGGTCAACACCAGTGCTATGTTAAAAATTTTTGCAGCGGAGCATCTTCAAAATACACCAGAACATTTAAGACTCGTTGGTATGAGAAACATAATTATGTCGGATTGAAGGAACTGAGAAAAAAAAACCACTAACAAAATTGCAGACGCTCTTCGGGAAAGCTCGCGTCTATATATTGTAAAATACAATGAGAACGTTAAGCTTAACAGACTTTTCATGCAATATACCATTAGGGAAGTAGACAAATGACATTTCGTGGACATAATGAAAGCAAGGACTCTTTAAATAAAAGTAATTTTAAGGAACTTTTGGATTCATATACAGAGGGAAGCACCATCGAAATTCAAAACCACTAACTATCCCATTATAAAATCCATTTTTGCGATGTTGATTTTGCCTACTTAGATTAGTCAGTTTTCCGAGTCACCTAGTCAATTTTCGCAGAGCCGCACCTGAACTGAAGATCATATAATATGCGCTCGTGTGGTGGTAGCATGTCTGCCTCACGTTCAAGAGGTCCCGAGTTCGAATCTTGGTCAGGGTGAGTTACCTGGATAAGGTTTCTTCCGGGGTTTTCCCTTATCCTGAAAGTCGAATGTCGGGTAACTCTAAGCTCCATGGACCCCGGACTCATTTGAGCATCATTTCATCCATTCCATTCATCGTCCGATATGACTTAACGTTGGAGGTCATAAATTACAAGGGAAAAAATGCGCTCCTGGCATTGGTATACTTATTTTAAACGTAATATACCTATTCAAGTTTTACTAAATGCTCTTGTTACTTTTCTTCTTCTTCCTCCTCCCTTTATATAAATTTTACTTTGTTATTTTACTACCGATATTTTACTGAACGTAGGCTCCCTAAATAAAACAGGAATGTCGGATGAATTCAAAACTTGGTGCCTATGTTCAGCTTCGTTTTAGACTGCAGCACGATTATTTTGAAAAAGTCGCCATCAAACTATTCTTTACTTGCAAAGTGAATAGTTACTTTACATTTTTCTTTACAAAGGGCTACAATGATTTTATTAATTGAGATATCTTGTACGGTAAGTACAATGTATATACGAGGGCTGTTCAATAAATAACGATCATAATGTTTATACGGATATAATTTTTCGCACTAAAATTCAATCTTATTATATTCTGTTAACTTAATGTGAAACAAACACGCTGTAATAGTTTCATTGTTGGAATTCCTGGTTGATATTAGTGGAAGATCCGGAGTTTCTTTCAAACGTAATCACTGCTGATGATACTTGGCTACATCATTTTGATCCTGAGAGCAAACAGAAAAGCTCAGTGTGGAAATCTGCTTCATCACCAACCCCCAAAAAAGCTAAGTGGTTGCTTCTGCTGGGAAAGTTATGGTCATCTCATTTTTGATATTCATGTAATGGTTTATCAGCATGTTGTACCTGCACACACATCAGTAACTGGAGAATACTACAGGGATGTCCTGAAATCATTGCAAGTCCATATCAGGTGCAAAAGACCACATTTCCGTGAAGCAGGCTAGATGCTGCACCACGATAATGCGCGGCCGTATATTGCCAATGTTGTTGCTGAATATCTTGCGAAAATCAACGTGAAGTGCATCGCTCACCCTGCCTATAGTCCGGATTTAGCCCTATGTGACTTTTTTCTACTCGCTAGCTTGAAGAAGCGCCTGCGTGGGAGGCATTATCCATAATCAGAAGCAGTGGTGAAGGCTGTGGAGGCGATTTTGAAGGATCTCTCAAAAAATGGTTTGCAGTATGTCTTTGAAGACTGGCAGGAACGCTGGGACAAGTGCATCGCATTCAGCGGAGACTAATTTGAGAAGGGTCATCAAAATTATGAGGATGAGTACAGGTACATTGTCAAAAAAGAAAAAGATCATTCTTTATCGAACAGCCCTCGTATTTGATTTGAGTTTCCTGCAAAATAATCTTCAATGTGAGAACTTGTATAATTGGTAAACTGTAGGAGATACACAAAATCTTATTCACAGAAAATGTAGATTGTATCCTTCATATACATATAATAAAAAGTGTAGTAAAAATTTTACCTTATGTTCGTTTTTGGAAGCATGCTACTAAGCATATTATTAACCATTAGTGTAAATGATAAACATCATTTATTGAAAATTTAGACTACTATATTTAGAAATGTTATGTATCAGAGAGCAAAAATCTTACGTATTACCTTGAGATGAATGTCTCTACCCACTATTTTGCAAGCTATTTTAAGTTCATGTTAACTGAGGTAAACTCAGGGCTGTATTCCTAACAACAACAACAACAACAAAAACAACAACAAAATTGGGGGCCGCACACGAAAACATTTTTCTAGATGCTGGAGAACCATTCAGAATTCTGCACTTGTAGATTCGCCTTCCTGCTTTGGTTGTCCTCCGCATGCTTACGATTTTTTATGCATTCTTTTATGTAATCTCTGGGTTCCACATATTTACTGGAGGTCCGTTAATAGTCATAAAAATTATTTGAATGTATTTTAAATGTAAGTATATATTTTGTATTTTTGCAGTTATTGAATGCTAATTTAAGAAAGGCAATGAATTAAAAACGTATAACTAATATTAGTAAAGCGTCCCCCTCCGAAAATTAGTGGGGGATGGCGCACATCCACGTTCCCCTGCCACTACGGCCCTGGGTAAACTTCTGTATACATACTTTCATTAAGTACACTATCTACCAAAAAGTAAATGGGCACTGGTCTGAAATGTTTGTGTTGATATTTTTGCTCCTTTAGAATCTAGAAAGATCACCTTTTGCTGCTATAATAGCAGCCGCCTGTCAGGCATGTTCTCCACTAGTTTGTGTAAGACTGCAAGTGGGATGCGTAACTATTCCTCATGGCACCTTTGTCACCCTGGAAGTAACGAGGGTCCGTTCCATAAAAACGCCACTGTGTATGGAGCATTTCGTTATCCACAACTGTACAGTATGCCTCTTAGTTTAATATGTCACGAACAACCACCAGTAGTTCAACACCTTAGTACGAGAAACGGCACCATAACATCACCCCACCACCAAATTTCCTGGTAGGAACTATACATTCTGGCAAAAGCCGTTTCACTAGGAGCCACCACACCCATTCATGTCCATTAGACCGAAATAATGTGAATCTAGACTTGTCACTTCATACAACACATTTCCTCTACTCCAGGGACCAGTTACGATGGTCCAAACACTAGTTGAGTGTTTGAGCTTTATCCATCCTCCTGATATGTGGCTTATGTGCTGCTGCTCTTCCGGAATATCCGATTTGGTGGGCCTCTGTTCACAATATTCCAATGTAAACACATTTGCCCTGCTTGAAACTGCTGTCTGATAGAGCCATTGGTTATGCCCGGTTCTTTACAGCTTCACGTTTTAGTGGTTCTGCGATCTCTGTGGTTCAGAATTTTCGTTCACTCTGAAGGTTCACCATTGTCACAATGTCCATCGACCTTCTACTTACGTACTACATGGCAAAGCGAGAAGGCCTATCGTGAAAATTTGCAAACACAAAGATGTTTACCTCAGCTTATCGCACATACACGGCGCGTCCAGTGTATGTATACTCCGTTCAGATATAATCATGTCTTCTAGACAGCAATGTGTGATACATCGGCAGGCGCGAGAAAACATTTAACGTGATTGAATATTGTGACAGGGAGAAAGAAGAGGGAATTAAAGTGATCGTTATTTTTATTTTCTTTCAGATTCATAATTATTGAACTAATAAGAGATTGTATTTCATAATAAATAATATGTAGTATTATATACACAATTGTTTGTATCCCTTCACATTGTGATGTATTTTTGCTGTTTAATGACCTATTTGTATTTGTACAGATTGATCGCGTTTCAGAAGATTAGACCATATACTTTCTAAAATTATTTCATAAGGAAAGCTTTCCATTAATGCCAATTTTTAAACAGAAGACTGAAATAATTGATAATTATTGGTAAAAGTGATGGATTACTGAAACAAGAAACTCGAGGTTGATTATAGGAACAATAACAGTAACGAAACATTGCTAATGATATGGTCGACATTACGCCTTTGCTAGTTGAGTAAATCACCTTTTTAGAAATTATTTCCGTTGTACAGATTACTTGCACTAGGAAATTAGCTATATTACCGTGCACGTCCTATAATTGCAGTAGTCAATTAGTAACAAAAGTGTAGTTAGTTTTCTTTCTTTTTTACCGTTATGGAAATTTGTTACAGGGTTTGTGTCGAATCGTATTGATGGATGACGAATTATGCCCCTCGTTGAGGTGACCATTTGGAACAGGGTTGAAGTGGTTTGGGTAGATTCCCAACGTCAATGGGTGATGGAGTAATTATATCCCTCGATGTGGCGACATTTTGGTGGATGGAATAGATGGTTCTTGAAGTCCCAGCTTACCTCGGCGTGACGTCAGTCGGTTGAGCAAAATATCTTCTTTTACAGGGGTGGTACGGCGGAAGGAAATTTTACGTAAAATGAGTAATCATTTTTCTCTGTATTAAATAATGTAGAAACTTTTATTTCCTTACTTCAATCAACACCAGTTCGAACAAAATGTATGATACAACATTTATAACACTATTCTTACACAAGATTCACTTGATGTGACGCGTTTATATCTGGATGCGTGCAAGAATCAAAAGTTTTATACGGTTGTTCACTACCGTGTATAATAATTAAATTGTGTGTCTTCTAGCGATGATATTTAATGTAAAGGTTATCTAGTTATACTCGATGATTGTTATGAGAATAGACTTATATTCTTCCGCACACAACGGCGTTTAAGAAGAGAATTTTACATCCGTTCACGGTGACTGTTAGGAGAAGAATAACCAGTTCATCTTCTTCTACACATTAGCATTTCGCTAATAGTTCGACCCCCCTAGAGGAATATTGAATATCCTCCATGGCAACGTAAAATCTTTTATATCTGATTGGTCCACGTTTTACGATATACGCGTCACACCAATCCCAAATAAGTTTGTTATTCAACACTTTTGTGACGTCATTTCCACTTACATAGCTTCTCTGTGCATGACTCACTCTACTTAACCTCACATAATACAATATTTGAAACTCTTTGGGGACAACATAAAATAACTGTTTCAAATTGTAGAAAATGGGCCTGTCTAACCTCTTTCATTCTTTGAAAAATATTACAGTATATAATTGCGTGTATAAATATTTAATGCCATTATAATCATTTAACTTCTTTTTTATAATTATGCACCCGTGTTGCATATAATTGGCTAACCTTTCACGTAAGACACACGCAGCTTCCAAGGGCTCCATTTGTGTTTCGTAATTTACTATACACCGACTTACTAATATTTCACTTTTCTAATCGACCAGATAAGGCCAGATAAGAGACAATCGCAGCGCTGGTCACTGAAGATCAGTACGCCTCAATGCTCAGTCGAGTAATATATAGGACGAATGCTACTATTGATTTGGGCTCTTTATTTTAGCGTCTATACCGTGCTGGACAACCCATTGAGGTAGAAGCCCACAGATGTGCCCCTGTGAAAGTATAATAGCTCTGCAGAACACGCAATCTGGCTCTTCAACTGCTTCTCCTGGTCACTGCACACTACCTACTCTAACACACAGAGGCTACAACAGTTAAATGACATGTTAAATGAACTACAACCATGGGTGCCCAATTACTTTTTGGTAGATGGTGTATTTCGACAAAGGTACACAAGGAAGCTGAAATATGTTTCTGTATGGTAGTTTTAATCTTCAATTTTACACGAGAGACAAATATGTGCTTCGAAAGTATATTTTATTTCTAAGTTCAAAAAATAATAAGAAATATCCAGAATGGATAATAGTACAGAAGTGACATTTATTTTGTGCTTTGTGTTGGTGATAGGCCTTTTCATCCGTTTCTTAGGGCTAGAAGATGTACTGTTTTATACAAAACGGGAACACATAAGTCTGAAGCAATAAATGCATTTTGGACAGCTAATCGCTATACGCAAGCTTTAAAATTACAATGACATCAAGTGAAAATTAAATCAGTAAGTAAATATTAAAAAGTGCTAAGTGCCACACAGTCCAAATGAATAACAAGAAGTGCCTCTAAATATCTTGATGCCAAAAATATATTTCACGTAAATTATCTACGTTGAAGTGAATATGTCTTTCTTGTTGCACATTTCATTTATCTTTTATGAATTATCAGCATTAGAAATTATGAAAAAATAATTAAAAATGAGTAGAACCTTAAGTCTAGTCTGAGAAAATTAAATGTATTATGTGACTTTGTGAGTTCGTGAAATTAAAAGTTATATTGCACAACCTCACAGTTGGAGCACTTGCCGATTACACAGAATTACGTAGCGCACACAATTACAATTCTCCAGTTCGTCTGTCACAGGTCCACTCTACACTCACAATTACGTACAACTCCTCTGATGCACGTACACAGTCTTCCCGTCCGTTCACTAGCACGGCGCTCCTCCGGCTGCTCGCCAAGAACTGACTGACTCGCCAACTGCAGCCCCTTTTTATAGGAAGATCGTTGTTTCTGGAAGTCTCGCGGTTCAGTGAATCATCCCGAAGGTTCCATATGTCAGGGGAGGTGAACGAGACGGTACAGGGCTCGTGCCGCTCTTCTAATCATCCCCTCAGTTAGTGATACGAGATAAATGGGTAGGCGTGGGCCGAAAGCTTCCTGTCTGGCCCCACCTGCCAGCAGGTTCTATCGGGAATTCCGATGTTCGGGTGACAATATACATTATACATATGTTTTTCACAAGCATATAAAACAATGCCATTTCTGTAATAAAATCACACATTAGTATACACCAGCGGTTGCTACAGCGAGGCTCGAGGGCCGCATGCGGCTCTTGAGTAGTTTCTCGTACTTCTCTTGACATCAAGCTTAAATGTAAACTAACAACTTGTCTCGAGACCGGCTGAAAAAAGGAAAATCTTCCTCTGAAGCTTATGAGCCCCAGTAGCTGTTAGATTTAGCTGTTTTTACAGATATGGTCCAGCATGTACAATAGCTGAACATATGTTCACAAGGAAGAGAAAAACCTTATTTCTGATTTGGCTGAGACTATTTAGTTTTCTTAGTAAGTTAAAGATATTTGGGAAAGACCCTCAGAATCAATCATTTGCTCACTTCAAATGGTTGAAGAAAACCTTCTTGACATTCAGGTGAAAACTGACGATTACTTGAGTATTATGTTTGCCCTTGCCGAAGATTTTTATTCCTGGAAAATATTTTTGCTACTGATGTTGACGCTGGCTCTTACGTTTCGTCACCAATAACGGAGGATACTACAGCTGTAGGGTTGGGACTACTAGAACTGCAAGAGGACGAAGGAATAAAATGACTTAAACGAAGTGCTCTTTCTACAACAGAATTTTAAAAGAATGTTCCGGAAGTTAAATAGGTGCTAACAAGAGTGTGCTAAGAGGCTTATTTCAATTATTGAGGCTACTGTTACTTTGTGGGTTCGTGAAATTAAAAGTTCAATTGCACAAACTCAAAATGTTCTTTATTTCCACCGAATTACAGTTGGAACACTTGCCGATTACACAGAATTACGTAGCGCACACAATTACAATTCACCAGTTCGTCTGTCACAGGTCCACTCTACACTCACAATTACGTACAACTCCTCTGATGCACGTACACAGTCTTCCGGTCCGTTCACTCACTTGGCGCTCCTCACGGCTGCTCGCCAAGAACTGAGCTCTCTCCAGCACGGCGCGTCGCTAGACCAACTGACCAATCTAGAAGGTTCCCGGTTAGATGAAATATCCCGACTGTTCCAGACTCCGGGGGAAGAGAAAGAGATGGCTAGTGATGTTTTTCTAACCATCCCCTCGTTACCGCTACAAGATAAATGGGTAGGCGTGGTCTGAATATCTTCTGCCACCCACCCGGCTGCTAACTGGCCGTGCCTTCCGATAATTAGGGGGCACTACTTAAGTCTGTGAATCACTGTACTGAACGCTTAAATGTATTAAATCTAAATATCGATATGAGCTAACTGATGAACATTTAATGAACTTTGCGAACTGCAATTATCAATTACCAGCCAGATTTCTAAAAATTAACGGTGAAAACGAACACTCGAGAAAGCACTTCCCAACGGAAAAATCTGATTCCTTTTTGTGTAATTTGAACAAATGTATGGTGAAATAAATAAATATTACTTCATTTGTTATAAATGAACATTTTGTCTTCATTTTATGACCATTTAATAAATATATTTTACCACGTGGCTCACTTCCAATTAAGTCCATTAATTTATGGCTTCCAAAATTAAGGTAGTGACTACCCCTGGTATCAACAATAAGAAAATGTTTGTATGATGCAGCAGTCTAAGAGCAATATTCGTGTAGTATTTGCAAGATACTATTATGTGTTTCAAATGGGAAGATTTCTGGAGTCCAGCTAATCAGATGCCGTATCGCGCTCAGCGTTACCAGCTTGTTACCCCAATTATATATATCTTTCTTTCTCTCTCTCTCTCGCACACTCCTACAACATGCACGTCTGCTTGGCGTTAGATGTAAGGGTAAGCGAATTATATTTTACAAACTTTTACAGTGATGCAGTTGCCAAAATCAAAATTGGAAAAAAGCACTTTCGCACATTATGTATATTTTTAAATACTATAACTATAATTATAGTTTATGAATTACCTGCTTTTCTAATCCAAACTTGGGACAAACTTGTTTTACCTACACCACACGCTTCAGCAGTAAGCCATTGAGCATTTTTGAAATCGAGCTGATTTCTATATTCCTCATTGCCCAATTTTTTCAAGAACGTGTACACCTTAAAAACAATACTTCGTGCCTGACTTCGCAATAATTGCCTTTTTGACTTGCCACTAAATTCATTGCAAGAAGCCATTGCACTATTTAACTCTTACTCTACTGTTGTGTAAAGAACAACTGAATGATATTGATCTGAACTCTCCAGAGTAAATAAACACTTCTTATCCAGCATTCATTCATAAACATAAGCATACAGCATTCCACAGCCTAACAGGAAATGTAGTGTTTGCTCTTTCTCGAATTTAACACCTTGACTTATTCACGTCATGCAGTAGTTTAAATTTCAGTTCTGAGTAATGAAAAGTGTATCTACATACGTATATACACACCAACCACTTTGAACTCTATAGAGTAAATAGAGATTACGAACCATTCATAAACAAAGATATAATGTGACCAAACACGTTATGCCAGGGCAGCAGAAAGTTTGTTTCCTCTCGCTAGAATTGGCTTATTCAAAGTAATTCTTTTATCACGTCATGTCAAACATTTACGCTTCAGTTGTAAGTGATTAAAAATATACGTACACGCATACATGCCAACCAATAATGATATTCATACAGTGCTTACGTCGCGATTTATTGTTATAATACAGGTAATAGTGCTTTATTTAATTGTATTAGAAAAACTGAGCTAAAAGTATGGGGTTTTCATGGTTATGTTAGATACATTACTCTCTACCTTCCCCGTGGATCAGTTTTGGTGAAATCTCAATTTTTGACTTAGCACGAATAGTATTTCATACAAATTGATTAGGTTGGCGCTCCTCACACACCACTTAGGGGGAATGCAATACGACAACACCGCAGGACTCCGATTGGTTTCTCACCTAGTAGCGCTCAAGGACAAACACCTTCCCATTTGAAACACATAATAAACACAAATACTTAATTATGACATATTGTATTTTATAATTGAGTTGTATACAGTGCGATCCATATAAACCCGAACCATTTCAATAGACCATATCTTGTGAACCAATTATAGGACACACGTGCAACTTTGGGAGAATATAATACACAATTGGGAGATTACATTACACTATTTATATCTCAGAGAAAATATTGGAAGTGTCCTCCACCAGCATCTATACATGTTTGCACTCGTCTCACCATATTCTCTGAAGTTTTACGAAGAGTATCCTCGCCAATGTTACTTATTTCTGTTTGAATAGATTCCTTGAAAACATGAATAGTCCGTGGCCTATTCTTGTACACTGTAATTTTTTGATACCCCCACAAGAAAAACTCCGGTGAGGTTAGGTCAGGGGATCTGGGGGGCCACAGACCTTTTGAGATTATTCGATTATCAAAGAAACTGGTTACAAGTTCCATGGTGTCATTAGATGTATAGCACGTTGCTCCGTCTTGCTGGAAATAACCTTCTCCCAATTCGACATCATCCAGCTGCTTCATAAATGTATTGAAGATAACCATATAAACTTCAGTGTCTACAGTCGTATCAAAGAAAATGGGACCAACGATCGTACTTCCGATCCGACATAAATGTCATGCATTTAAGGATTCTGTTACTAGATTAAGAGAATGGAGGACAAATTGTGGAGGAGATAAGCCTGCTAAAATAGAGCAGCGAATGGAAGTAGAAAATAGGGATACCTTTGTGCAGAAAATATAGAAAACCAAAAGAATACGTACCTGTAGCAGGGTGATGGATGATGCTATGATGAAGATGGTGAGGGAAACGTACATACTGTCTCACTCACAGTTTCACGTTCAAGGGATTGAGAAATCCATAAAAAATGGGAAGCGTATGTGAAAATGACTTATGACTACCCTGAACATAAACAGAAGTTCTCATCTGTTTATTTGACTATTTAACTCAATGTCGGAATAGGGAACTGAAAGATTAAGGAAACAATTATAATAAAACTAGAAAGAATGACAAGATCTTTATTGATATAATACATATAAAAGTCTAAAACCCAGACACACGTGATTAAAACATTGACACTATAGGAATTAAATAACTAGAATAAACGAACGTTTAAACAAGAAGAAAAGGAAGCGTAAAAGATACTGAGGATTTATATAACTCATAAATTTCTTCGTGGGAAACAGCCAGTGTGTGGGCAAGACGGTCTTCCAAATGTTGTGCAGCGCTTACACCTGCGGGTGTAATCATGGCGATGCCCACCACGTTAGGACGTTGCACAAAGTAACAGCAACTAGGGGAGTTCGGGGTGTGTCGAGTCAACATAATACTGCTGGTGGAAATCCTTTCGTCCTCTTCTTCTCCCTCCTCATCCACCACTTTGTCCTCCAGCTCTTTCACATTGAAGCAGTTGAGCACACTAACACTGCCAAGTATGGAACCAAATAAGTGAAAATCAGAACTGGAGTTTCGATTTAATTGTATTTCAATTTACAAGCTACTGTTACAAAATATAGAGTTTCAGGCGCTACTTCAATAAGTGTGTTGAAACCGGTGCTTGAAACGATTTTGGAGTCATTTAGAGGTTTTCTTCTAGTTTTTCGGTTACATCAATTCGGGCCTCAGAGTGCAGCACGCAAATCTTCGATGATAAATTCTGGATACTCCGCTAGAGCTCTTACAGGCCATTCTTTCATTATTACCTCATCCCTCAAAGGCGATACATTGAGCCCTGAAAACAAATAATAACTTTTTTTTTTTTAAATCTAGTATCAACAGGATCGGTTTTATGCTATTACTAATTCTAGCCAAGGTGCCAAACTTGTTCTTTAATGAAATGTTTTCCAAAAGTACGTAATATATTTTGTTAAAACGCATCTTAACTAGAGATAGTGGAGGCTGAATTATTCTTAAACAGCGAACGCAAACGTCACCTCTTAATGATACTGTAGTTGACAAATATAGGTTCTGTAACATAAACGAACTGATAATCCATTTTCCTGTTAGATCTGAGAAAGAGAGCATCCAAACATGCCCTTCTTAGCAAGTTTATAAATAGAGTCAACATGAAAAATTCAATTCCATAGCCGGGATTTGAACCACAGATCTGGCTTCGGGCCAGTCGCCCTAACTATGGCCAACTTGCCGTCATGACATTAAATTCTCCAGGTGACTGATAGTTTCCCGGTAAACCACTAGGGGCTCTCGCATTCCAGATACACCATTTGTGGCCATGGCATTGAATTTTTCATGTTGACTCTATCTATCAAAAACCTTAGCCTTTGTTAAATTTTTCCAATTCGTAAACAGGTTGACGCCCATGTTTAATATCTTTAATAATTTTACAAATTTCCGAAGAATAATTTTGCTCAAAACCGTTAGCAAACTTCATCTTTCCCTTGTCGATGTTAACGGTTTTTTCAGGAGCAAATTTAACTGGCCTTTCCTTCACTTTGTCCATGTACCGTTTTAACTTAGCCCACACTTGCAAAATACATATATACAGGATTAGAGGCTGCGTGTGCCAATACTATGCAGGAGTGAACAGAGTCACGACAAATTCATTTGAAACATCCACATTAGCTGTACGAGTTTCTAAACGTGAAGTGTTTATATAGTTCTGACTTAAATTTTCAGTCAATCGTTTACTATGGAACCTTTCACATCTGGATTAAAACATACCTAATGTTGGATGCCTGTCTGTTTCAATATATTTTGAAGATCGGCTTCTGAAAATTATTTTCATTCTCAGGAATAGAGAAGGCGTTATGATGTCAGAATTTTGTTAAAGGCATCGGTGGTGGGCCTAATACTCCTGGATTTTGAAAGCTGTGTTGCATTCCACGCATCTCAAAGGGTGCTTGAGGCTGTTGTTCCATTTGGCCAACCTGTGAAGATCTGTCAAATCGATTTATAATTATAAATTTATAAAAAAATATAGTTAAAATGGAATTATAATAATTTTTATATTTATAAATTTACAAACAAGTCGTTTAAACGTTTGGTGGAAAGCTTAGAAACCTTGGAAAATGCACTGGTTTTTGACGAATTGTAAAAGTATTTCTTATAGATTATGGCGATTTATATGTGCTCCATCTCTGCCACTATTCGGCAGCAATGGGTCATATTTCACGCCACTACAGAGCTTACAAAAACAACAAAAAAAAAAAAAAAAGAGGTACATGTTGCTTTGAGAAACGGTGCACGGATTCTTGAGTTAACCAAGTGTCAGAACTATCTATCCGATTATCATATGGTTGTGTATCCGGGATTACATTTGTGAAAGCATTATTTTTGACAGGATAAAGTCTGGTAAAAGCTTGAATTTACTATACAGTTCTATAGAAAATCATTATAGTCCCATTGTTAATCTCACAGCCACCATGGCTATCAGACACTTGTGTAAAGGATTCAAACAAGGGTTGTCATTAAGGCATGCTCACTCACAAACTATGCTGTAAGTACTTTAAGTTCGAAATGAAATGAAATGTGTAGTGCTTAACGCCCGCTTTTACTACATACGGCATCGCAGGCGGTGACACTGATGATACAAGAGATGAAGATGGAGCACCGGTGGAATGTAATGGCGGGGGAAACCGGAGGTCCCGGAGAAAACCCGCCCCAGCGCCATGTTATTCACCACAATCTCACTTTGTGGTCGCCTGGGATCGAACCCGGGCCGCCTTGGTGAGAGCCAAGCGGTCTAACCACTGAGCCACGGCGCTGCCCTTTAAGTCCGAGCTTTATAGTTTAAACGACTATTAGGTCAATTAATGGAAACTAATTGTTCTTTAGCCGTGTGTAAGACAAAGTAGGGGCACAGTTTAGTACATTCCAAGCATGCGCAATGGATTCCTGGATAACACAAATGTCCAGTTTCCGTAAATGAATTTCGTAATTCGGTTCCTCAAACGGACACAAAATTTTAATCATAAAAAGTATATCTTTCAACGCCATGTGCAACGTGTTTAAGAATATTTAATTGATACATCAACGGAAGTTACCTAATGTCGGCATGCTACATCTAGCAAGATGTAGCAAGATCTAGCTGTAGGCAGATATTTAGGAAGCATAATATTTTAACTGTTCCATGCATATACATATATGAAAGCATTAAATATGTAACAGAAAGGAATACATGTAAAAAGAACTGTAATGTACACCCATATAATATAAGGAATAAAGCTGACTATTTTAGGACCACACTAAGGGCAACACTGAACAACAGATCATTAGAAATTATCGGAAAAGACATGTATAATTGATTGCCAGGTAAAATAAAGAATGCTAAACTGTGTAATATTAAGAATAAAAAAAGGAATTTGTCAGAACAAGCTTTCTATAGTGTGGAAGAGTACAAAACAAAAAATGGAAAATAAACAATGTACATTTTAGTTTCCAAGCAGTGCATACAGTAGACTTTTGAGTGTATTTTTATGTTTTTCTTATAATGTAAGATGACGTATCCTCTGTATGAAATATAGGGGATGAATAAATTGAAATTGAAATACATTCGAGAAATATTTGTCAAAAGTTTCTCAAGAAGTACTGGTTAGATTTTGCGAATTTTGTTTCGATAAGTTTTCAGATTGATGTTTCATATTGTTATCATATTCTAATGTGTGTTACAATTTAAAATATTATTCAACCAGTTTGCTTTTACAGAAATAACAGTACATTCTTGCCTTACGGCGTCTAATTAACCCTCCAGAACCGTCCTTAGAAAACAAAAGTTAGCTAGTTCAGCCATCAACGCATCAAAAACACTCACGCTGATTCTTAAGCTGCCAACAGCACCCAGAGCAGACCAGTGCTCCACTCCTGTCGGCAGTTGTATTCATATAGTCATTTGTTTTAATACTTCATCACTTATATTTTTATATTATTGAGGAACTAGTTTAGGAAGCCGTTGCATCCATTTCATTGTTACACATTATGATAATCATCTTATCATCGTAATCATCAACAAACACACTGATGCTTACCACAAGGTTCTATTCTTAATACCACATTTTTCCATATCATTATTCCATATTAACGATCTACCCAAGCACATAGAAAAACCCAAAATACACTATATTTTTTACTGGTGGTGTTATAATATGGACTTTCAGATCAAAAAATCAAAGCCAACAGTTAATCAAGATCATTCAACGGCCACATACTCCTTTAGAAACCTGACACACAAAATTTAAAGAAGATAAATACCCAGAAGGCAAATAATTATTACTTATTTAATTTAAATCAGAAGGAGAAACACTAACTGAAACACATGAAGCAAAATATTTAGGAATAGCTTTTGATACAAAATTAACATGGAAGAAACATATAGAAAACATATGCAAAAAAGCAGAATTAAAGTAATTAGCACTGAAAAAGTGGGTCTGCAACGTACAATCCTTAAGTACTCTAACAGATGCACATAAAACCTATTATTCACTATTAAAAAGAAGTTCTGATAACTACAAATGTAGATAAACTTAATAAGCTACAAAATGAAATCATTCACCAGAGAACAGGAGCTATTGTAACAACACCAATCACTGCTATGCGAATTTTGACGAACAATTCAAACATAAGAACTGAAATTGAGAAAACAGGAATCATGTAATATGGCAAGTTTATAAGATTACCTCATAATAAATGGATTCAGCAAAATACAGACATTCTTATAGTTCATAAAAGCAATCGAAATTACAAATTCCAAATTTAAAAGAAAACCTACAACTAAGAAACCATCCTGTAGAACTGTTTGAAATTGAATGTAGTATCCATCTAACAGAAGATGTCAAGAAATCAGAAACTTCACCAGTTATACCAAAAAATTGCTACTGGAAATAATAAATTTACAATATCCTTCTGCACAGTTACACATTTCTATGCTGGTTTCAGTATACCAAATAAGGAGGGCGCTTGTGCTGGTGCAACATGCTTTCTATTCTCATTTTGTTGAAAATTGGATTTGTACTGAACAAATTTCGATGGCAAAATAATGGCAATTTTCTCAAGTTTACAAAATCTCTTTTACCACATAAAACAGTTAAAACAACTAATTCTGTCTTATTCAAAAGCAGCTATCATCAGTATAACATGAGATATAATAACCAAAAGCCTCAATAAATATTGTCACGGTAACAGGCATAAAACTTTCGGCAAGAATAGAAAACAGACTGCGGCTATTGTTTCACAATAATAAAGAGCTTGCATAATCAGTTTACAATCACACGGCTAGTGTACAAAACAAACAAACTGAGATAAATAGAAATTTCTAGTTATTTCTTGACTGATAGAGACTGTTCGGGTTCTGGTTTATTTTAGAACAATCTAGAATTATGAATGAGATATATAAGCGATTGTGACACGTCAGCGAGACAGAGTTTGTAAAACAGTGAGTCAGTTGTGTAATAAGAGTGTTGTTGTAACGAGAGCTGAACTGGATGCTGTTATTGTCATCGACCTTGGAAGATTGTGTTGTTATGTGATGTAAAGTTGTTACGTGAGAATTGAACAGTGTATCTCTACGTAAATAAAGAACATTTAGAATTTCAGCAAATTGGACTTTTAATTCTACGAACCCACAAAGTCACAATATTGTAAAATAATACTATGAACCTGTTTACATAAAAGAGTGGTAATTCAATGGGTTCCACCTCATTGTGGAATAACAGGCAATTAAGTGGCTGATTTTTCTTGGAAGTAAGATTATCAACACGTAGTTTAATTCCAGTTTGCTCTATCAAAAGAATAATATCAATAAATACACAACCAAAATAATGACAAAGACGCAAACATAAGATCTAAAAAACAATAGAAAAATTTACAAGATAACACCAACAATATTTCTGCATTACCAAGAAAATCAGCATTAGCAACTTTCAGACTCAAGGCGGTGCTGTCAAGAAGAGAAGTAGCCCTGACGAAGCCCTACATAGTAGAGCGAAACTTTGGCAACAGCAAACAACCAAGACGCGGCCTTCCCCGGAAGACACTATTACTATAACCTTCAGATACTAACAGGACATCATTGTTTACAAAAATATTTATACAAATTTGGAAAAGCAGAGATTCTTATATGCCTTTTCTGTGACTTAAATAAGGAAGTGAATTGTGAGAATTTTCTACATTGTTTGGCTTTTAAAGGAAATTCCAACCTCACAGTTAAATATTGGAGTGGAAGGGGACAAATGATTTCATTATCAACCATTTAAACATTAGATCCAAACAACTAACCATATTATAAATATTTCTTTTGTTAAAACTAGAGCTGATGTAAATTACTCACAAAGTTAACCAGATGGTAGTTAGCATAATGGTCATTTATACAGTGACCATTGTCCTATATGAAATAGTTGCTCTAAAACAAGTACAAATTTGATGAAAAGAACAAACACAAGTTTGAATGAGAAAAATTCTCAGAATTTTTTATCTTTTGACTCTCTCTGAATAGGACTAGTGTTTTGTCATGAGAGAAAATGCCCATACAAGAACCACTACCAGCCATATATGGTACAAAGAGGCTGAATATTTAGTATAACAAAGGATAAAATTTAAAGTTTTAGCAGACCAAATTAGAAAAACTATCTGTGATAAAGAAACACATAGAGATATTAAGAGAATCCCAGTTCTCATTTATTGAAATACAAATTCCAAATTCAGTCAAAAAACAGTTCATCATGCAGAACTACAGTATTATTTTCTAAAAGCTCTACCTCCTACACAAATATAACTATTTGTAACAGTAATTTCACTTATCCTAAAAGAAAATGATGTAAAATTTTCTTATTAATTTCTGAGATCAATTGCATACAGTATAGCATTGTCAATGCTACCATCACTAGAGGTCACTATGTTTCTGCCAGTATTACCAAAATCTGAAAATGAAATAAACTTGAAAACAGAATCCACTATTGATGTTTGAAAATTCCTTACAGAATATTTATTTTTTAAAATAAATATCTTTTCCCAAACCATTAAATCTATTGGACAATTTAATTGTTTTATTAATTTAACTTCTAGATATATTTCATGGTTAAATGACAAAAAATGATATGCTATGGCTGATTTATCAGTTTGAGTATACTGAATGTTACAAAAATGTTCTTTCGTTCCTGTTTCCAAATTACATTTACTCTTTCCAATATAAACCTGATTACAACCCAAACAATTAAATTGACAAGTAACAGATTTTTTATTGTTAGAAATTTTATGTCTTCTAGAGAAATGTACTAAATTTTAATACTATGTTTATTTTTTATCAATTTAATTGTTTAGATTGTGATCAGGTTTATATAGGAAAGACTAAATGTAATTTGGAACCCAGAACGAATGAACATTTTTGTAACATTAAGTATAAACAGACTGATAAATCAGCTGTAGCAGATCATTTTGGTCATTTAACCATGAAATAAATGCAGAAGTTAAATTATTGAAACAATTAAATAGTCTGATAGATTTAACGGTTTGGGAAAACACACTTATTTTAAAAAATAAACATCACCTAATAAACTTTGAAATACTGACAGTCAATTCTGTTTTTAAGTTTATTTCTTTTTCAGATTTTGGTAATAATGACAAAAACGTAGTTACCTCTAGTGATGGTAGTGTTGACAGTGCAGTTGTTTGTGGCTGAAAATGTAAACAACCAATAAGAAAAGTTTTATCATTTTCTTTTAAGATAAGTGAAGTTACTGTTACAAATAGTTATACTTATGCAATATTTGTTGCTTCACTGTAGCTAGCTTCATTTTTTACGGAATTACTGTATCTCCTAGTTACCTTAACAATTATGAACAAGTAATAAATGAGATAAACCAACAAAGAAGAATATTCTGAGCAATGCTGATTCAAATAAAGATATTGAGTTAAAGGAGATGAAGTGAATGATCTTTAGTCACAAGTATGATACTCCTGGACTGAATGAAACTAGGTAACATAATACAAAGTATATCTAATCAAAATTTAATTACTCCTACTACAGCATTTAATTATATAACTGACTCAGTAGCAATACTTACATACGCTTTAAAAAGTATTATATAATCCCTATAAGGAAACAAACTTAAGATCCCAACCTCCCTACATTTTGTTGATAAAATGCATTATCTAGTGTTCACAGAAAGAGTTTTGTAAAGATGTTAGCAGAGAGAATTGCATTCTACTTAGGTAGTTATTACCATGGTCAAAACTGCAATATGGTTTCAGAAAGAATTTTATCCCATAATTTTTTAGTTATTTTAATTGCAGAAGTATATGCTAACTTCTTGAAGAAAGACTTGTTTTATAGCTGATGATCTGTACAATTGCAGGGCTTACAATTGCATGCAAATTAAAATTTTGGTTATTCAATTAATGCATTCAATTCAATTCATCAGTATTAGCTTATAGACTTACTACAGGTTTCACACATAATTAATAAAATCTCAAAAGACAAAATTATTTACAATCAGTTGCATAATTAATTCTATTTACAATTCATCTATTCTATACAAGCATTTTTAATTAAGTAAGTTTTTAAACCTTTTGAAGCATATTACCATTTAAATCTTTTAATTCATGGGGTAATTTATTATACAAAAATTTTCCCATTATTGAAGGATCACTCTCCGATGCTTTTTTGTTTACATCTTCTCTATAATAGTTAAATTGTATTCTAGTATTGTACTTATGACTATCGTTAATTTGCACAGCATTTCTATTTACTAAAACATTATTGCACTGAAAACATATATTGAGATTATAATGAGGATTATGGCATTAACAAAACTTTCTTTACATTGTTCTCTACATTGAAGATTAAATATGAACCTAATACATTTTTTTTGCAGTATCAGTAATCTGTTTATATACGTTCAGATCTTATGTTATACTTGTTACCCCAAACCTCAATTCCATATTGAAAATGTGGGTTTATAAGACCATAATGTACTGATATTAGGAGATTAGAATCTAAATACTTTGATAGGTTTCTTAATAAAAATAAATAGGTACTGACTTTGTTGCAGATGTAATCAATATGCTCTTTAAAATTATTCCCAAAAATCTAGAACTGTGAACTTCCTTAATACTTTCATTATTTAACCTTATATTGAGAATTTCATTATATGACCTATTTTTTCAATGTCAAAAGATAATTAAATAATTTTTTTTGTGGATTTACAGTCAAATTATTACATTTCAAATAGCTACAGATTTTTCTGTTTCCATATTTATTTCTTCACTGAATATTTCTTTGACTTTATTAGCAATTATAACTGAAGATTCATCTGCATACATAAGTATTTTGTTATTAGGAGAGCTAGGGAGGTCATTAATATACAGGATAAATAAAAGGGGCCCCAGCACAGATCCCTATGGAACACCCAATTTCACAAATTCATAATTTGATTTAAGTAAGTTTTGAAAACATCCCTGTATATAAAGAATTTCCATGCATTGTTTCCTATTATTTAAAAAGTATTGTATAATATCAACATATTTACCCCTGATACCATATTTCTCTAACTTATTTATTATCAGTGAATGAGAGACACTATCGAATGCCTTATTTAAATCAAGAAATATTCCAGCTGTTTTGTCAGAATTTTCTAATTCTACTAATATTGTGTGATAAAGTTCAGCAATAGCTGTAGTAGGTTATTATTTTTTTTTAAAACCATGCTGTGAGGGGCAAAACATGTTGAAATTGTTCAGGAAGTCTATTAATCCACTACTTAATATGTTCTCAAATACTTAAGCAAATACTGATGTAAGAGTTATTGGCATATAATTTCCAATTTGTTTCTTATTTCCTTTCTTAAATATTGGTCTGGAAATTTGGCATCATTCAATGATGCATTTATTAGATAAGCAAGCACACTGCTAATGTGTCTTTGCAATATTTTACAATTTTAGGCAGAATTTCATACCATCCAGAACTAGCTTTATTTCAGAATTTTTTTATAATCTTTTTAACTTCTTCTTCACATCCATCTTCGATGAAAATGGATCATACTATCCCTGGGGTTATTCCAGATACACTGTTGTCAGTATTAGATTCATCTTTTATATTATTAATAACATTTGTTAAAGAGTTGACAAATGTTTTGCGGTTTACCTACAACTTAGCCATTTTCATTTAAGATTACATAATCCCTCATTTTGTTATTAATACTGGTTTGTTTCAATTCAGTTAATTTTTTTTTTGTTCCATTTATACCCCGCCTTTAACTACTATGATCATATCGGTGGCCATTCTCCTTTAGAGACATACAAAAGGTGTTAACTAGTTATCTTTTTGGTTTTTAATCATTACATCATGCACACATTCACACTCTCATTCATACTTCCCGACTCTGGGGAAGATGGGGAAATACCTTGGTCGGAGAAAAATCCCCACCCCCACCGCCGGGACCCCTAGTACGACAGGCAGGTGCTCCACCGATTGAGCTATGGGCTCTTTATAACAAGTACAATAGTATACACATCTGAAAACTTGTTTAAGATCATAGTCCAGTTAAAAATAACAAAAGACAATCAATACAATTACAAGTAATAACAGTTGAAGTGCTAAAATGATATATAAAGATGATTGTAATACAAATACATTGATAAAAAGTTACTGTAGGTCAATTACAATATCATTATCATTCAGAAATTCTTCCACGTCATAGTAAGCTTTTGATTTAAGAAAATTAGTTAATATATGTTTAAACTTAGGTAATGGAGTAATATTTCTAAAATTTATTGGTAATTTATAGAATAATTTACTGCCAATAAAATGAATCTTTATTTCATATAATTGTAATCTGTGTGATTAAGTTATCAAGTTCTGTTTCCTCTAGTGTTGTAGTTATGAATAGCTGAATATTGAGGCAAATACCTATTTCGTATATACAATATGGGTTTTAATATAAGGATACTAGGAAGGGTTAGTATTGAAAGAGTTTTGAATGCTTCCTTACAAGGACTATATATTGGCAGATTAGCTATGTATCTGATGGCTCATTTCTGTAATGTAAAGATTTTTTTGAGATTGGCTTTAGATGTTGATCCCCACAGCTCTATGCCATATGTAATAATTGAATGAAAGCAATTGAATGAAAGCAAAATAGACAAATTGACAGTTTCAGCTGATATAAATTTTTATATATTACGTAGAACAAAAAGGGCTGATGATAGTTTATTTTCAATTTTATTAATATGCTCATTCCATGTTAGTTTACTGTCAACTGTTAAACCGAGAACATCCATATCATCCATAGGTAGAATCATATCATTGTCCAAATCTTCCATACTGTCTTAACTTTATTATTTGAGTTTGCTAGTTTGTATCTGTGCTGTTGTCTTTTTAGGTTAATTAATGCATTTGACTACTGTTTTTTTAAGTTTGTATATTTATTTTTTTAGGCTACAAGACTAGTAGACATGTAGAAAATAAATGCATCTTTGATTTGTTCTGAGTGTTTTTACTTCCAAGTTATTTGAATCCATTGTTCACCTCATTTATTTAAATTACTCTTTTGTACTGGACATGTCCTATTTAGATCTACATTTAACATCTTGTTCCAATTCTTTATTACTGTTAGGTTCATTATAAACTACACCCCAGCTTTCTTGATTTAAACTTTCATAAAGCATACTTACATTCTTTTCATTAGCCTTTCTTTTAGTTATGTATATATTATTTCTCGAAACAATATTTCTGTCTAATATTGATAGTATTTGGGCACAATGGTCAGATATACAGAACTCCTCCACACCCACTTGATAGCTCCCAAGTTCTAGATTGCTTATTACATAATCTATTGCAGTGGATGCAGTCGGAGTAATTTTTGTTGGCTGTTTGATGGCATCATACAAGTTAAAACTACTTAGAATATCCTTTAAGCTTTTATAGTCACTTTTATCAGCAGACAAGTTTATATTCAGATTACCCAGAATTATTATGTTTTCCTTATTACTGTATAATTTATTTAAAAGATTGTCCAGTCGATTAAGTGAGTGAGTGTATAGTGTTTTAGGGCCCGTAAACAACAAGGTCATTTGGGCCCGAAGTCAGCTCTGAAAACTAAAAGCTACACAAAGTTAAAAAGTAAGATAAAATAAAAACACTCAACTATTAAAAGCACATAAAAAACTCATCCCAGTACTAAAAATTTAAAATCTCTAAAATTAATAAATATAAAATACAAGTCAGACTTGTTTATTAAAACCGATTTTAAAAACAAACCGCAGAGCCTTATCCACGGCCACTGGATCGTCCCCTAAAATACCGTGCAAGTTAGGCCCAAAGACTGGCGAACGCGGGTGTACTGTGGGCAATCCAGCAATACATGCCGCACAGTGAGGCGTACTGCACATGGAGCACACACAGGGGCCGGTTCCCCTCTTAACATACGTTAGTGCTTGGCGACCTATAGAGCCCAATAATAAAATATGATTTGACCTTTATATAAATTTTAAGTGTCACTACTCCAAAGATCATTTCCAACTGGAAATCGTCAGTTCTGTCAATTGTAGTAAAGTTTATACCCAACTTTACATGCTGCTCTACGCTTCCGCCTTTATGAGATTTTCGAATATACCTTACTGCTAACTCGTAGTTTATTAAATTAAAGTATTTAATCTGATTTTTATCAAAACCATGTTCAGCCAACACTAAAATATTGGACTCAAAATCACGCAACATGATTTCAATATCCCTAGTTTTAATATAATTTTGAGTCAAACTAGTACTCAATGCTCCACTTATTTCTAGTATTTACCTAGAAGGTGTTTTGTTAGGATCTTCCTAAAATCATCAGCTGTTGTTGAAAAATAGACAACATCTATTAGTCGACAACAGCTGATGATGTTAGGAAGATCCTAACAAAATGTATTCTAGGTAAGTACTAGCAATAAGTGGAGCATTGAGTACTAGTTCATTGTATAATAGTCCTTACACTTTGGAGTTCTCTAGTTTTGTTTGAAGCATATTGAACATTGTGATGCATTAGATCGAAATTAGTGTTAAAACATGATTCATTCTTGATGCGAATTGAATGCAAAGATGTGTCAGCCACAATATGTATGTTAGCTTCCTTACTTAGATTGCTAATTTCCCCCTTACCTGACCCACTTACTAGTTTATCTACTGAATACAAGTTGTCATACTCTTAATTTCTTTAGTAACTGGATTGTTACAGATAACTTTAGGCACATCAGTCACAGCTTTTGATTTTGAGTTCCCAACGTCAGTAACTTCTACACATCATTTGTAAGAAACCATTAACTGTCAACTTAATCATGGACAGAGTAATCAAGCTAAATTACACTTTTCATAACACAGAATATAGGTTATATGTGTTTGGAGGAATTTAGTAACAGTGACATCAAAATTAATCTAAAAAATATTTGTAGTTGCTTTATTGATACTCGTCACTTACTTTTTCATATTAATGAGAGACTAGTTTCAAAGGCAATCACCTCCATTTTCAATCTCTTTCCAACTGGCATCTGTTGTTGTCTGCTCTCTCTCTGGTGGTGGAACTATGAACTTCTTTGACAAATTATCTACTAGTGAGACTTCAAAGTTCATTACACAATCCTTATTTTTCCATATGAATATGTTCTCCCATTTTGTCAATTTATTTTGCTTTATCACTCCTTTTAATAATTTTGGATTTGGATCAATATCATGATTCTCATTCCAAAATCGAAATTCTACTGCTGACTTATGTTCTTGTTTCAATCTGGTGTTTCTAAAGTACTCTTTGACTCTGGATTTTAGATTTCTTTTAGTTTGACCTATGTAGCAATTTTCACAATTCTTACAACTTATTTTGTATATTCCGGATCTGTTAACTAATGGGATTTTATCTTCTGTTTTTGAATTTAGCAATTTTAAAATTGAGTGTCTATTAGTAGGTGCCAAGGTGATACTTTCTTCCTTGAAGATCTTTTTAAATTTATTAGATGTTTATTAATTTTTAGATGAGTCATATTTATTACACATCTGCTTTACTTTCGTACCTATTTTGAGTACATGTTTCGCAAATCATTGTTTGCATCTTCGGCTCTTATGCGACTAAAGCTTGATCCAGTGGTGTAGGTAATTCTGGAGTTGCTGCTGCCATCTGTTGATTTAGTGATGAACTTAAATGTGGGATTCTCTTCTGGCGGGATTTCAAAGTTCATTAGTTGGTTTTTATGTTTTTCTATGTATATTCTCTCCCATATGACGAGTTCACTATGTTTTTGTACGTATTTTAGTAATTCGGTGCTATCTTCAATTTCATGATTTTCAGACCAGAAATGAGCTGCTATTGCGGACTTATCAATATTTTTGTATCTTAAGTGCCTGAAGTGTTCTTTCTTTCTAGTGCCTATGTTTCTTTTTGTCCTCCCTATGTAAATTTTTTCACAGTCTTTACACTTTATCTTGTAAATGCCTGACTTTTCCTCTGGTTTTTTCTTATCAGTATTATTACTGTGAAGTAGGTTTTTAATATAAAAATTATTTGTGGTTGGTTTATTGACACTCGTCACTTACTTTTTCATATATTTATGAGAGACTAGTTTCAAAGGCCCTGGCCTCCATTTTCAATCTCTTCCCAACTGGCAACTGTTGTTATCTGCTCTCTCTGGTGGTGGAACTATGAACTGTTTTGTCAAATTATCTGCTGGCGGGATTTCAAAGTTCATTACGCGATCCTTATTTTTCCAGATGAATATGTTCTCCCATGTTGTCAATCTATTTTGGTTTATCACTCCTTTTAATAATTTTGGATTTGGATCAATGTCATGGTTTTCATTCCAAAAATGAAATGCTACTGCTGACTTGTCTTCTTGTTTCAATCTGATGTTTCTAAAGTGTTCTTTGACTCTGGTTTTTAAATTTCTTTTTGTTTGACCTATGTAGCATTTTTCACAATTCTTGCAATTTATTTGGTATATTCCAGATTTGTTACCTGAAGGAATTTCATCTTTTGTTTTTGAATTTAGTAATTTTAAAATTGAGTTTCTATTAGTAGGTGCCAAGATGATATTTTGTTCCTTGAATATCTTTTTAAATTTATTAAATGTTTTTGGATGATATGTGAATGAACTGAATATGCTGTTGCTTTCTTTTTCTTTAATAAATGTGGTTGTTTCCTTAATGGTTTTCTTTAGTTTAGATTTTCTAATTTTCCCCAACACCAAACTTTTGTTGTATCCGTTTTCTTCTGCTATGTGTATTATTGCTTTTTGTTCCTTGAAATATTCTTCTTTTTCCATGGGTATGTTGACTAGTCTGTGTGTAAGGCTGTTTATTATTGCATGTTTATATGTAATTGGGTTGTGGCTATTATTTTTTATATAATTTTCTGAATGTGTTGGCTTCCTGTAAATTCCAAATTTTATTTTTGTATCATTCCTGATGATATTTAGATCCAAGAAAGGTAGTTGTCCATTGATTTCCTTTTCTATTGTGAATTTGATAGTCCTTTCTTGCAGATTGAGTAATTTTAATGCATCATCTAAATGTTTACTTGGTACAATTGCAAAGATGTCATCAACATATCTATACCAAACCTTGAAGATCAATGGGAAGGACTTTTTAATTTGTGTTTCAAATGCACTCATAAATAAGTTAGCCAAAAAAGGTGAAAGTGGATTGCCCATTGATAGTCCTGATTTCTGCTTGTAGTGTTTTCCATTAAAGCTAAAGAAGTTTTGTTCAATGCATATTTTTGTTAGAGAAATATATTCTTCTGCTTCTATTGCTTCCATATCAATATGATCATATTGATATGGAAGCAATAGAAGCAGAAGAATATATTTCTCTAACAAAAATATGCATTGAACAAAACTTCTTTAGCTTTAATGGAAAACACTACAAGCAGAAATCAGGACTATCAATGGGCAATCCACTTTCACCTTTTTTGGCTGACTTATTTATGAGTGCATTTGAAACACAAATTAAAAAGTCCTTCCCATTGATCTTCAAGGTTTGGTATAGATATGTTGACGACATCTTTGCAATTGTACCAAGTAAACATTTAGATGATGCATTAAAATTACTCAATCTGCAAGAAAGGACTATCAAATTCACAATAGAAAAGGAAATCAATGGACAACTACCTTTCTTGGATCTAAATATCATCAGGAATGATACAAAAATAAAATTTGGAATTTACAGGAAGCCAACACATTCAGAAAATTATATAAAAAATAATAGCCACAACCCAATTACATATAAACATGCAATAATAAACAGCCTTACACACAGACTAGTCAACATACCCATGGAAAAAGAAGAATATTTCAAGGAACAAAAAGCAATAATACACATAGCAGAAGAAAACGGATACAACAAAAGTTTGGTGTTGGGGAAAATTAGAAAATCTAAACTAAAGAAAACCATTAAGGAAACAACCACATTTATTAAAGAAAAAGAAAGCAACAGCATATTCAGTTCATTCACATATCATCCAAAAACATTTAATAAATTTAAAAAGATATTCAAGGAACAAAATATCATCTTGGCACCTACTAATAGATACTCTATTTTAAAATTACTAAATTCAAAAACAAAAGATGAAATTCCTTCAGGTAACAAATCTGGAATATACCAAATAAATTGCAAGAATTGTGAAAAATGCTACATAGGTCAAACAAAAAGAAATTTAAAAACCAGAGTCAAAGAACACTTTAGAAACATCAGATTGAAACAAGAAGACAAGTCAGCAGTAGCATTTCATTTTTGGAATGAAAACCATGACATTGATCCAAATCCAAAATTATTAAAAGGAGTGATAAACCAAAATAGATTGAACACATGGGAGAACATATTCATCTGGAAAAATAAGGATCGCGTAATGAACTTTGAAATCCCGCCAGTAGATAATTTGACAAAAAAGTTCATAGTTCCACCACCAGAGAGAGCAGATAACAACAGTTGCCAGTTGGGAAGAGATTGAAAATGGAGGCAAGGGCCTTTGAAACTAGTCTCTCATAAATATATGAAAAAGTAAGTGAAGAGTGTCAATAAACCAACCACAAATAATTTTTATATTAATTTTGACATCACTGTTACTAAATTCCTCCAAACACACATTAGGTTTTTAATGTTGTAATTGTTTTTTGGTGCCAATGTTATATTGTATTTCTTGAATATTTTTTGGAACCTTTGTGGCCCAGGGGTGGTAAGTAAATTTAGCAAATCTAATTTCTTGTTTTATTGGTGTGAGAGCTGTGATCTGTTTTAATCTCTTTTGAAGTTTGAATGATTTTAGTTTTTTATCTACAATGTTTTTTCCATATCTATTTCTAATTGCAGTTTTTAAGATTTGATGGTATTCGTTTTGATATTCTTGCTGGCTGAGGGGTAGATTTACTAATCTGTGTGTGAGACTGTTGATGGTGGCATGTTTGTGTGGAATTGGGTTGAAACTATTTGCTTTGATGTAATTATCTGTGTGTGTTGCTCTTCTATGGATACCAAATTCTAGTTTTTCATTGCTTTTTGTGATTTTAAGGTCCAAAAAAGGTAGAGTACAGTCCTCTTCAGTTTCCACTGTGAATTGTATGCTGGGTTCTTGCAGGTTGAGTAGTTTCAAAGCATCATCTATTTGTTTGTAGGGCACTATTGCAAAGATGTCGTCTACGTATCTGTACTTTGCCGAAGATGCAAACGATGATTTGCGAAACATGTCCTCAAAATAGGTACGAAAGTGAAGCAGATGTGTAATAAATACGGCTCATCTAAAAATTAATAATTATTTCGCTTCACTGTGGTGTTCCAATACAGCTGAATCTCGATTTATTAAATGTTTTTGGGTGATATGTGAATAAACAATAGTGAAACACCTCTGAGATAATTCAGGTATTAGTTTTCGTCATTATGTTGTGTTTATTTATTTTAATAATAATAATAATTAATAATAATTATTATTATTTTCAATGTTATTTGGTAATAAAGTACCTATTATTTTCAATTAATCAAATATGAGTTATCACATCACATTTCTGTAAGATTTCATAAAAAATTATGAATACCTAAAAAACTTTACGTAATACAGCATTTTGAGGGACATTTTTGGAATCAGCAGATCAGTTTACATAAGAATTTGTCTATTTTGTTTCGGGTATATGAAAATAATTTTATTTTGTTCCCCAGTGTTATTATAATGCCAAATCCTGAAAAAAAAAAGGATTTGTAAATGAAGATATTTATAGGGAGGTTATAAGTAAGCCAAGCCTGTGACACATTAATTGCAACTCATTTGGTCTACACTATGAGATGGCCTAACTTTGTGCCAAAATACATAATCATAAAGTAAGACATCATACTATGGCAGATAAGATAAGATAAGATAAGATAAGATAAGATGCTTTATTGTCACATACGCTTACAGATAGTGAGTAAAAACTCAGTAAACAGGTGACTCGTCAACAGTAGAAAATTTAAAATAATAATAATAATTACACAAAATAACAATAACACTAATAATATAAATACTAATAATACAAATAATATAATTACTAATAATATCAATACAACTATATACAAATATTGTTATAATTATGACATGCCCTTGGAATAATATTGTCAGAATATTAGAATTACAAAATGACAAAAAATTTCATTATAATTCAATTTTATCATCCATATATTCAATAATCGAGTAGTAGGCTTTGTCCATTAGTAGGTTATTTATTGCTTTATTAAAGCATTTGAGGTTTTTCATTTCACGAATTCTTACAGGTAATTTATTATATATTTTTATTCCTGCATACTGTGGGCTTTTTTCATACAGTGCTAATCTGTGCATGGGTGGTTTTAGATTATTTTTATTTCTCGTTCCATGATTATGTTGCATTTGTGAATTATAAATTGTATCAAAATTTGAATGGATGTATTTATTTATTTCATACAGGTATTGGGATGGTAAGGTTAATATCTTCAGGTTTTTGAACAGGTTTCTGCATGAAACTTTTGGTCTTGATTGAGTCATTATCCGAATTATCTTTTTTTGACTTTTAAAGATCGTTTCCCATCCCGTAGAGTTCCCCCATAGTATTATTCCGTATGTCATCAAAGAGTGGAAGTAACTGAAGTACACTATTTTTCTTGTTTCGAGGTTTGTTAATTTAGTTATGCAGCTCATATTGAAGGATGCACTGTTTAATCTTTTGGACAAATAACGGATGTGATCATCCCATTTTAATTGTTGATTTAAAAAAATACCCAAAATTTTTGAGTTTTCTGTAGGATTTATAGCATCAGTTGTGATAAACCTCTCAGAATTCTTTCCTTGAGTGCTGAACTGCATAACTGATGTTTTGGAGGTGTTAAGTTTGAGGCCATTACTCGTGAACCACTTCTGTAGGCGAGTTATAGTTTCACTTAAATTGGTTTTTAACTCCTCTAGGTTGTGCCCATTGAGTAAAATGGAGGTGTCATCAGCATACATAATTGTTTTCCCCTTTATGGAGTTAGGTAAGTCATTTGTGTAAATTATATACAGTAGGGGTCCCAAGGCACTTCCTTGTGGGACTCCTGTTTTTATTTGTTCCCAATTTGATTCAACAGTTCCCTTTAGATTATTAATGACTGTTTTCTGTTTACGACAATTAAGATAATACAATTGTAGCTACAATTGTATTTATTTGTGACAGCTTCAAAAGTCTTTGTGATAGTTTCATATTCAGTAATGTAACTGCAAGGCTATGCAAGTACTTACAAAATGTTACATGTCATACATCTTACATAATATATTTACTCACTCTTCTTAATGTTATCTATTATATGTATGAAATTTGTCAAGGTTATTTCATGTGTTTCAAACATTAAGAATTTGTACTGAATTGTTCTGCAAAAATTAATTTGTACAAAATAGGAAATGTAAAAGTGGGTAGGCCAAGGAATGATACAGTGTGAGTTAAATGTTACATAATATTGTTGCTATTGGTAATTGCAATAATACAATTACGTAATATGGTGACGTGGACCAATAAAAGAGAGGTAATTTAGTTGTTCTAGACACATTGTGTGCAGATAGGCCAGAATAATCAGAAAGCTTGGCATCACTTTGCAAATGATGGTCTTGTTAGTAAGACATATTTTTGTGTCGCTCTGCGATTGTGCACAAAATGTTTAGTTGTGAATGCATTTGTGCTGCTCTATTGGCGTGGGAAAGAGATATGAAGTTCATCGATGCAACAACAGTTATTTGTGAAATGACAGCATCTACATTATTTAAAATTGTAGCAGAATTTACCATTGTTTTTGTGGAATCAAACCCACAATATTTGAAAGAGAAGAATTGTTGTTTATTTTTCCAACAATTGCAGTATCAAATACCTTTACTCTGAATCTGCCACCAGAGGTAAGACTCATTGCTCCAGAGCTCCGAGGCATCTACAGGATTTCTACCAGAACATCAACAAAGGTGAGCAACTAATCAGCATCTACCTTTTTGCAACGTCCTTTCTGTTGCAAATTTGTATGAGCAATATCCGGGTATACTAAAAGAGACAAAAATTGTGGTTAACATATTAAGAAAGATTTAATAGAAAAGCAAAAATCATATTTGGTATTGCTGACACAGAAATGGATGAGAAAAGCATGTTTAAACAATGAATAATAACAGAATACCTAAAATAGCCATTAACTACAAACTACAAGGGACAGGAACCAGGGAAGGCCAAAGAATAGACAGGCAGAGCAAACTGGAGCTGGAACAGATTGAAAAGTCCAAAGCCATAAAGTAGAAGAAGAAAAGAAGGAGAATTATGTGTTTTGAATGCAAAACGAAGGATATACGTAAAATTATTTGTATTTTACTTCTTAATATTACCTTGCCTGTCCCTTTTCATCTCATTTTTTGATCATAATTTGAACTCCATGACAGTTAATTATGAATATTATCAACCTCAAACTTTATTTCAAAATTTGCATATAAATCATTTATATATCCTGTAATAGTAATATTTTACAGTATCATTTAGATAAGTATAATTTGGCAGGAGATGATGTTAAGCCTTATGTACAATTAGTTGCTAGTTCCAACACATTCATTATACCTAAAGAAAACCTACCATGTTTTATTTTGTATGATGTAATCAGTGATAAACCGAATCCCACTTTGATGGAAAATAAAACAAATACCAATATTCTATGATTTTATTTCTTACCTCCAAAACTTCTGAGTACTTCCTGGATATGAGTTTTTTTACAGTAATTTATGTACAGTTAGGCATTAAGTTCATGTACTTTGTAATATGGTATTTGTTGTTCTGTGACATTATTAGATATTTTCATTACCACACATCATGTTCTTATTCAGTAAGACATCATAAGACATTAGTTAGACATAATTCATATTCAGTAACACATCATAGTAAAAACTATCAAAGGTTTGGGGAATTGTGCACAAATGTAAAGTTTTTTTATGCATGGTATAATATTGAGGTAAGAAATGTATTTAAAAATTATCATTTCACTTGACCATTTTATTATTTCATTTTGCATAATTAAAACTCCATGCCAGCATGCCATATTATTTTTATCATGAGTCTCTAAGTAAAAATGTTGAATGTTGGTTTTCTTATCTTCATATTTCAGATTTTCACACCAAAGAATTTGGTTGGTGGCCACATGGCAACATTCAGAATTTATTGATGGGCTAAAGCTGTCTTATGTGTGAGTAAAGGAATTAAGTAACAGTGATGTCAAAATTAATTGAAAAAAAAAACTATTTGTAGTCAAGTTTTATGGCACTTCATCACTTACATTTTTATATTATTGAGGGACTAGTTTTGGAAGATGTTGCCTCCGTTTCCAACCTCTATCCAACAACCGTCAATTGTCATCTGCTCTACGCCCGCCTCGGTAGCATGGTGGTAGCGAGTCTGCCTCGCGTTCAAGAGGAAACCTCCAGAGGAAACCTCCGACAAAATATCACCAGCTACACCACACAGAACCAGTCGATGTCTGGTTGACAATGCAGGAAAGTAGCCTTTGTAACATGTTCCAGAATATTTAAAAGTAAGTGTTGCTTAGTGTCATTAATCGACATCTTCAAATTTAGCTTGTTTGTTTCTAATATGATCATATCTCATCTATGTACATTCTCTCCCATTTGAGTTTATTTCCTTTATTAAATAATTTACTTTGCTTTCTAAGTTTAGAGTTAAATAATCTTTTATGTTACCTATTTGTTGTACTAACTTTTCCAGTCCTCATTCATTTTCTTTACTTCCATCTTTTCTCTAATTTCCTATCTTATTCTCATTCCTGATTGCCTTCAATTTTCCGCCCACTTTTATGACATTTGTTTTTCCGCCACTTTCCTAATAATCTTTTATTTCTGGAGATCATCGCATCATCATTATATATTTTCATATACACATTATTACTTTTATTCTTATCATGCACTGTTAACTATAGAAGGTTCTTACTTGTGAATTTGTTATATTATTATTTTCTTTCTTCATTTTCTCTTCTGCTGCCTGCTTTCATTCTTTCCCCTCTTCGTCCTTTATTTTTTAATCTGCCAGTACATTTTCTTCTTCCTTCACTTCTATTGCTTTACTGGGGTCTTATGTAGGTTCAACACTAACTTAATGTCAGTCTTGGATCGATGATTATGTATGATAGTTTTGGAAAATCACACTTTCTGTGCAATACTAATTATTGCACTTAATTTTAAAAGTACTTAAAATTTGTTTAACGTATAATCTCATATTATGCATATATTACATATAGGAGTTCTCAGATAATGTAACTTTCCTTCTCTCTTGATGCGCAAGTCCCTGACTGCCCTATGATCTCTATGGTTACATGAGCTTTTACAATCACCTATCATAGCATTGTATGACCAATTCCATTTCCTTCACTGTGTATCTCTTTTGTTTTATCAGTTATCAATATCCTATCATATTAATATTTCATTAAAGAGCCATTCTAGTATTTGTCATATGCAACTAACATTTGAAATGGTTAAACAACTTTTACTGGGGACTACATTTAAATAACTGTTGTGCATGCCTATATAAGATAGCACTTTCCTTTGTGCTTCATGTTTTCCTCTGATTTTCAATTACTTGGTTCTTCCATTCTTCCATTCCATGTGTTTCTTTTAGTTCCTTTGTATTCTATACCTTCCTGCTGTGCCTATTGTACTTCTTGTTATGGTTAATTTTTTCATCCAGAAACAATTGTTGAATGATATTGGGTGTTACAACTCAAGTCTAGGGCGCTGGTATACAATATTGGTGGAGTTCAAGGATCATTTGCTGAGATTCCCTGAGGGAGATAAATTATATAAAGATCTTCCTTCAGAACTAGTGGCAGGAGCACACTCCATAACGCCACCTGAAAGCTGGAGATACTTGTATAGCACATTGTAGGATCAGTCATATTTCTTAGTGTCTTCATGACTAAGTTCCAGAACTCAAGATCAATACTAATGTAAGAACTATTGTAACTTTTTATTAATAATAATGACAAGCCATATAGTTCATTAACAGGGTAATCTCTACCATTTCTTTAAATTCACTTTAAGCTACAGCCCCAGTCACGTCCAAGAGGTGTGATAATGTGTATATAGTCGATGGAGATATATTAATCTTTTAGTTTACACACATACTCTCTCTTTGAAGTATTTGTAGAGGGCACTGTTGTGATATAGAAACTCTTTGGATGGATTAGGATTTTGGGAGGCAGTGAAAAATGCAGACAGTAAAAAATGAACAATGAAACAATAGATTAAGAAATATATTGTAAACATATTTTATTATAATTTGGTGTTTATATATGAATATAAGAATAATAAATTCTTATATAATTTCATAATAAATATGAAATTATAAACTCATAATAAATATGAATACAAGAGGGCAAGAAATCTGTGACAGAAGATAAACTGATCTGTGAAATCAAAGTTAAGTGCGTAATTATACAACAGAGGAATATAACTCAGATGGGGAAAAACATAATAAAAGTGAGCTTGAAGGCAAAACGTGTGATATCAGTAAGGTCAGTATTAAGATTCCCCCATTCTGGTCGGAGAAACCAGATATATGATTCTAAAAGGTGGAGGCGCAGTTTGCCATAAATAAAATATCTAAGGAAGATACAAAATTCAACTACCTAAGACATTATTATTAGTAATGAGTCTTCCTCGGTTTAAGAGCTGCACTGAGAGGAGATAGTGTTCAGTAGCACAAATGATATACGGAGCTACAATCTGCTTGCCTGGCGAATTCTTTGAAAAGAAGACTTGAAATATCTATCCAGTTACCTTTGTTGCTGATCTACTATGACATATAGACCAACTGGGACCTAACATACCGCGCAGGAACAATAAAAGAAATGGGTTCATTCATAAAGGTCTCTTCAGTTGCTCTCATGTGTTCCTAAGGATTGATAGAGTGAGGATATCACTCGAACATCCTTACGATGGACCATTTGCCATTGTTAAACGTCAAGAGAAGTTTTTCACTGTAAGAGTCAAGGGCAGAGAAGTTAACATCTCCATCAATAGGTTACAACCTGCATTTATTTTGTACCCAATGACTCTTTTCATCTGCTTCCAACAGTTAAAGAGAATGACCAGCCTGCTAGTTCTACCCGAGAGATGAGAACAAGGAGAGGCCGAGTGATGCATTTTCTTACGCGGTATCTGAACTATACAATATAGTGTGAGAAGTGTGCATATTGCGATTATTGTTTATTTGGAGTGTCAGACTTGACAGGGTCCCCAGAGTTACTATCGTAACTTTGTTACTGGCAGGGGAGAAGCTGTAGAGGGCACTGTTGTGATATAGAAACTCTTTGGACGGATTAGGATTTTAGGAGGCAGTGAAAAAAAGACAGTAAAATATGAACAATTAAAAATAGATTAAGAAGTATCTTATAAACATATTTTATTATAATTTGGTGCTTATACATATATATATTCATAGGTACAAACTCTATAGAAGATAGGAAATGTGAGAGAGAAAGAAGAAAGAATCAAGAGAAGGAAAGATATGAGATGGAAAGGAAAATGTGCAAAGTAGATGATGATTTAGGAGAACTGAAGAGGAGGAATGAGATGCAACATGAGGATGTGGCGAGGTGTGCAGTGTTGGTGAATAAAATAAATAACAATGTGAATAAAATGGATGAAGTGTTTGCAGGTCTGAGGGATCTTGTGATTAATTTAGGAAAATGGTGTTCAAGTGGGAGTGGGGATGATGAAGCAGTGAACTCCGAAGATGCACTTGAAGCAATAGATAAAAGAGGAAGAAATTATGCAGGAGGGGAGGAAGAGGCCACTAACGAAAATGGTGGAGTAGATGAGGAGGAGGGTTTAAGTTGTGGTAGTTAGAAGAAATATGTACCTCCATGTGTAAAGTAAATTGCAGAGATTAGTGGCGGCTCGTGGAATAACACTGTGGGTGTTAAAATGCACACTGGCACTATGCGCTACTGCTACCACCACTATTACTAATGAGTGCTAGCTCAAACGCCCCACAAAATGTTATACAATCTATTAGCCTAGAAAGAATTATCTATTCCTTTCACTTTGCTTATTGTGCCGCTTTACTGACAGTCTGTAAGCTGAGCATTAACTTTCACAGCCCACCTCGGTAGAGTGGTGGTAGCGTGTCTGCCTTACATTCAAGAGGTCCCGAGTTTGAATCTCGGTCAGGGTGAGTTACCTGGATAAGGTTTATTCCCGGGTTTTCCCTTATCCTGAAAGACGAATGTCGGGTAACTCTAAGCTCTATGGACCCCGGGCTCATTTGAGCATCATATCACCCATTCCACTCAACATCCGATATGACTTAACGTTGGAGGACGTAAATTACACACAAAAAGGGTAACTTTCACACTACCAAACATGCCGAACTGAACACATGCATTTTCACGTCAGTGTGAATTCCCGTGCTTCTTTATCTATTCACTGAGATGCACCAAGTCGGCACATGCTACTTTTGTCCAATTACTCACTTCAGAGCTAAACAGAAGGCACGGAAAGCAAAAAACCGCATTTCTGATACCGCAACAGCATAGCCATTTGCAAGTTGTGTATACATTAATCAATTTTGCGCTTGTAGTCCTGTTTCTGATTTTTGTAAAACGCTTAACCCTCAAATTATTTTTTCTTCGCTATTCACTTTATTTGATTTCTTAAAATGAAATCCACCGAGTTCATAGATGCCTCTTGAGAGAAGTTCAACAGTCACAAAGATTCGAAAACCTTGCGATCGGTCGCTGCACACAACAAAGGGTCATTGATTTGCGCTAAAGCACTAGTTGTACTTAATGTAAGAGGAAACTCACAATTGTCCCATCTGCTGATTACCTACAAATTCCAAGTTTATCACAGTGTTCAAAAGAAAACATCTCTTTAGAAACTGGACTGTATAAACTATAGATAGTAGCACTTCTCAGAAATGACCAAGAACTCTGGCATTGCCAATGTGAATTAACGTGCTCATCGAAACTGTACTATGATCTGGGCGTACCCAACCAATGCCTGTCTGTAGCATTTGTCGTCTACGCATGCGCAGACCTTTAAACGTTACATGATTCAATAGCACAAGAGAAGTCTGCTACCTACAACTTTGCCACATAGTCATGCTATGGCCCTCTACTTACTATACATTAACCAATGAGCGCGGAAAATACAAATAACGAATGAAAAGAGGAAAAGGGCTTTCACAAGACAAATATTGGGGGTTCACGTGCTCTTGTGCTCCTTAACAGCAGCCGCCCCTGGCAGAGATGTTGAACAGCTAACCTATGGTTTGCAGCGAATCTTGAAGAACATTGAGGACTCACTTCTTCTCACACATTCACACACACACACACACACACACACACACACACACACACACACACACACACACACACACACACACACACACACATGATTGAGAAAAACATACCAGGATGGGAATGTTTTACGGAATTCACCCTACATAAATATAAGCTAACTAGCTAATTAAGAAAGGAACAAGGATTTAACAAAATGAAACAAGAGAAATTATAATAGACATATTTATTTCACAATAAAAGAAAATTATTTATTATAACAATATTAGCGAAAGGAAAAACAATAATAGTGATGATGATGATGATAGAAATAATCAAACAAATTAAAAATGACAATATACACATATATACAGCCGACAGCAGCAATAGTTGAAAGCTCTAAAATGAAATAAGAATAGGACAAAGAAATGGAAAAAATTAAGAATATTCAACGATGCAAAATTCTCGCATTTAACTGCAGTGTTCAAGTGCAGGAAGGTGACACTTCTGCAGAGGAAGCATTGACACTTGGGAGCGTGATGGTATCTACAATGTGGATAACACCCATTCGTTGGAACTGTGCAGTGTTTACACTAACTAAATACTCCTCCAAATGAGCGTATGGATTTGAGTTTTAAAAAGAACGTGTACCCTGCATGCTTACCACTCCACTCCAGGCAGACGGTAACCGCCCGGAGGTAGCAGAGCGATGGCGTTTTTGGGCATAAATCGCTTTCTATATACGCACATGCACGCCTGCGCAATGGTCACGCATTCACTAAAGGGATCGATGCCATTCTCTTCGAGGAATTCTTTTCTAAATTTTGCTACTCCTTCACTCAAGAGAAATAGTTCCACCTGGCAGTACTGATCATCTTCTCCTTCATTCAAAACACGTACTGCGATGACGTCATCTCGTTGTGCCACTTCTCGTAAGCCTCTCGGGCCTCAACGGACATACCATGAGGGCAGAAATACCTTTGCTCTGGCACGAGTCCCACGTAGTTTTCGTTGGCTTTGGTGTTAAAGAGATAAGGAAAATACCCTTTAAATTCCTGCAACTGGAACGTCTTAGAAAAGCGAGATAGTGGCATGGGGATGAAGTTTAACGAATCAAGAAAGTGACATTGCCAAACTTCATCTTGTATATCTCGGACGTCCATTCTCTCACCATGTTATGTAATAGGAATTCACCGTCATACGAGCGCATGTTGTGCATCAAGATGATGACGTCACAACTTGCAAACGTAGGTTGAGTGATGTGAGCAAACAGTTACGTCACCGGTTTATCGTCAAACACCCATTCTGTCACGTATGTTTGTATGTAACATTGATGGTTTGTGTCTGCGTGAACCTTGCAACGCCTGCAAAAGATTTCACCGCACTGGTGCGCTATCTTTCGGTGTCTTCAGTTCCACAATTTATTGCAAGAAAGACAGACCTTTTCCACATCGCACACAGACATGCCATTCGGGTAGAACGCTGATTTTTTCTTGTGATTGTCAAAGCACGCCTGCCCCTTAAAATAGCGATGACACTCATTACAGCGTATGTAATCGTATGAGCTAACACGGTATACCTGGTGGCACTTCGCACATTTTCGTCACAGCGATGGTGTTCCTTCATATTCTTTGAAACAAAGCAGCATTCTCGGCAGTAGCATTTACATTTTAAAGCTGCGTTCAAGATTACTATAACGTTACAGTGTCCGCCGTGCAGCATAATATCAATGTGTTTTTCAGTCTGTTTTCTCGATTTATACAGCAGTATTTTTCCCGAATGATCTTCAAAGACCGTAAAGGCATATTCGTTCAGCATTTCGTCTAAACGTTCCACGTCTTCTACAGTAAACCTGCCATCGTTCTTTCCTACCGCCTCGCATAGCTCTACACCTCTCTGTTTCTGCAAAAACTCACTCCTTCAAATCGTGTCATAGTTGATGTCGACGTCCACTTTTGACTTGTACACGGCAACCGCCCTTGGAACACACAAGGTGTCCTTGTTGTTTGCAATTTCTACTATTGCCTTGTTCCTCCTGCATTCGTCTCACGGTTTTAAACACGAACCCGGGACCTTTCGAGTCAACACGCAAGTAACTGTACAGGCCCTCCCATCCATCCGCGTTACTTTGCATGACTCTCTCTATAGATTTAAGAACTGCCTCGGCATTCAGTTGATCTGCCCTTCGAACGCTCATAATAAATGCTTTGGAAGTTGTTTCGAATCCGATATGGATATTCCTAAGTACCCGGGTTCGTTCTTCAATAGCTCCGCCTTAACAAACTTCACAAGCTCATCAAACATTGTAAACACCCACTTCACAGGATCCGCTCCTTCAGGAATAGGTGTCACGGATACGTCTGTTTCGTTATACCTTGAATATAACTTTTTCGATTCCCTGCCCCTTTGCACCAAAACTGTAAACGTAGGTTGCAAGGTAAAATCGCCACTTACCGCATTGTGCTCTTCCACGTTGTCCGTGCTCGCGCAACGGCAATGATCCCTTTCTAAAAATCCCAGTGATCCTAAGTCTGCACGGTGATTTGTTTTTACAGCTTGCTTTCTATTGAAGATAACGCAACTACTAAAGTCAATGTAGACACTCGTTATTTCCCGCAAATGCAGAGCTATGTTGCATCTGCCGATCAATTGATATATGAGTACTTTTTTTTTTGTAATTTACGTCCTCCAACGTTAAGTCATATCGGACGGTGAATGGAGTGGGTGAAAAGATGCTCAAATGAGCCCGGAGTACATTGAGCTTAGAGTTACACGACATTCGTCTTTTATGATAAGGGAAAACCCCGCAGAAAACCTTATCCATGTAACTCATTCCGACCGAGATTCGAACTCGGGACCTATTGAACGTGAGGCAGACATGCTAAGTAGTGATAACCCTGGATTAAGCAAGTGGATTAACGATAATCCTGCCACCAGAGTGGATTAGAGCGCTAGTGTCGCTTTTAATCCGGTGGTGGATTAGCGAACTATGGCGCGAAAGTTTGAAAAAAATATGGCGGCAGGATTACGAACCCACTTGCTTAATCCAGGGTTATCTTTTTTTTCTTTTTTTTATTTTTTATTAAGAATTCACATATACAGAATGCACTTATATTTTACTGATAAGAATTAAATCTAACACTTACAGGTAAGTACAGAGATGACATTACACTTAACACAAGAATATTTTTGTTTGAACATGACATATAAGCTAAGAATACACAAGGAGGATGTACTTATTTTTAATGATAAAGCTTAATCTACTACTTATAGGAAAGTACACAGATGACATTACACTTAACACAAGAATATTGCTGAAAAATATTTTCTTAAATTGTTTGTTCTTTGAGCACTTAATGTTAGGTTGTTTTTGCACCAGTTATTTTGTTTTTTTCACTGACTTTGAGCACAAAATATTATTTTTTACAGGAAATTACACAGATGACATTACACTTAACACAAGAATATTGCTGGAAAATTGTTCTTTGAGTACTTAATATTAGGTTGATTTATCACTCATTTTGAGCACAAAATATTATTTTAAAAATTGTGGTGACGGAGAGGTGATTGTTGTCGTCGTCATCGCTGACGCTGTTGTCGCTGTCGATGTGGAACACGATGTGATCCTGGATGGGTTTGGTGACGCAAGAGAGAATAAGATGTCCAAAATTGGCACTGGCATCCATGGTGGGGACGGCGACGACGAACTCATTATTGAAACTTGTGCCGAAACACCCGTTCGCTGTGATGTTGACGTCGAGGTTAGGAAGTTTGTTCTGGCACAGATACACTTGGAGCTGAGCATCGGGTCCATGTTGCTCGTCTTTGGTAGGAACGCACTTTACATGAATGGCATGGGCGTCGTTGGAAGCAAGTTTGACGGTGACTTCCTTCTGTCCGCCAAAGAAGGTAGTTTTGGAGGAGAGCAGTGAAACTTCGGAATACTTTCCCTGAGCAGAAAGTTGTGGAAGAAATAGGAAATTTAGGAGCAGGTTGTTTCCAATGTGGACGGGATCGGTTTGGCAGCTCATTTTGGTATAGGAGCGAAGGACACGGCGTATCGTTTGAAACCGCTTTTGAGTTGTTCTTCGCTTTGTAGGTTAAGGTGAACTTGGCGGAGTTGAGTTCTTTGAGTAGTTCTGGAGAGGCGTTGCCGAACCTTGCTGGCAGAAAGACTTCTGTGTCGTTGTCGATTTTGACGACTGTTCTGGGTCCGTGCTTTGTGGAAAGTGTTCTGACGCCTTGTACTATGTAGGCTACGTTTTCCTGTAGGGCAGAAACGCTGAGAATGTCAGTGCTGTTGGAGAGTTCATCCAGTTGTCGAATGGCATTCTCGGACATGCTTAGCTTTGGCAGCGAAAGCAGTTTTTAACGAACGGAGCTGGACCGTCGACGTGAGTTGTTGAGGTGGGAAGGTTATGGTGGCGTACGCACCTGCGGTATGGAGCACAAACTTGCTGTGCGTGAATGGGCAGCTCGTTCCACACAACGTCGACGTTGGATGGAGGGTACCGAGAGAAGATGGCGCTCCCGTTTTCCAGCAGCACTTGGCGTTCACGAGGCAGCAGAACTTGGATGCGTTGTGCGTTTTCAATGTATTTCAGCAGCACCGAGAAACAGCCGCAGGTCATGAAAGGCGTCTGGTGTTGTATTTGCGCAGAAAGTCCTGGATTTGTTGACTGAGCTTGGAGAGGTCTTCGTAGAATCCAAGTTGACACTCGGTGCACAAGGGTACCAGACGACTGAGAACTTCGCAGCTGCAGCACCGATGAAAACAGAAAGAGCAGTGGTACGGCTTGCAAGACTCGCCCGGCATTCCACGACGACGGCAGCACACAAACTGAGCAGCAAGAAGGAAGTTCAGCCTTTATAGATTAGGAGAAAGGACGGTTGAACAGGAAAATCCGGTGGACCGTTACAGGAAGAACAACATCCGTGGGAAAGTTTCCTTGCAGGCACCGTTACATCAGGCGATTTGATCGGTGAGAAGGTTTCCTTGATTAATGGAAAACCTCGTGCTTTTGGTAACGAATAGTTCCAGGGGGATCTTCTTCATCTTGTTGGAGAGGTGTGTTTCTTTTAACGCTAAATATCCAGTCTCCATGTACGTGATCGGTGAGGATGTAAAATGGAGAAGGTCCCAAATACACTGCGCAACACTTTCCATAGCAGGTGCGTTTGGCTATAAGCATTTTTGTCATTTTTTCCACCGGAATGTACTGATTCTCGTAGAAGATGATGTAGAGTCCTTTCTTTGGAATAAATTGAAACAGATGGTCTGTATTGTAGTCTGAACTTGGAAAAGGAGATGTTTGGAACTGAATGTCTTTAAAGTCGATGTTGGAAAAGACGTAATGAATTTTATTTTCACAGCTGTGGCATCTTACTGTGATTGTTTTTCCTTCGAAGCAATCGTCGACGAAGCGGAGTCCATAAGGCGCGTTTTTCTTTGGATGACCTTCAACCTCGTAATTTTTAAATACTTTGGTTCCTTGGCAGTACACAGAGATGAAATTTCTGTATCCCATGACGCTGCTCGGAGCTTTTGTAAGTAACATCAGGGGAGTTGCTGGACGAACTGTGGCAGCAGGAAATGCTCCATCTCTAGGTACGTTCTGAAGGTGGCGCTTCGTATGTACTTCGTAAATTGTGTAAAGTTTGTAACAAATTTTATTGTTGGTGATCACAGGTTGCCACAGATCCGCGTGGTGCACCAGTTTGAAGCAAATATTATAGTGAGCAATGAGGTTTCTCTCAGGGTATGCGTGGATGTGTGTGAGAAGGAAATTTTACAACACTGGAATGCCCGTTTGCAAATTATTTATTCACTGCTTCTTATTTAAACTCAAAATGGAAGCTGCCGACATAGGGTTACCAATCTCGGTTTATAGTGACTGAATGCTAACTATATTTCTCGATAAATTTTGATGACCCGACAAATATTCAAGACAGAACAAGTTGACCGCTCTCATCGGCTTGACGTCTCAGAATCCTCTCTTTTCCACAGCTGCGCGTGTGTATTTATATATAACTTTCACTCTCCAAATTCCTTTTTAAACAAAGTCCTTTTGTGGCTGTTTTGGTCGTTATTGTAAACGATCCGAAGAATACCCTATTCATGTACGTCAAGTGACAATTCCTTTAGAAACCTTCTAAGGACACTGTTCCTTTCATTCATGGCATTGTTATAAACAGTTTCCCCAACTAAACTAACCTTGGCTTTGGGTCGTCACAAAGAACCAACATTCCTTTTACGTCTATCATTATTCTTTGCTTCTGGAAAACCACAATTTCGGTATCAAATGCCCCCATAGATATTATTTTATTATCCAATAAGGAAATAATATATATGTCTTGCCCGAATATAACGCAAAATATTAGACCTTTGTCAGCAACTTCCAATTCATTTTACAATATCTTCTCACAACATTAATTTTTTCATGACATTTCCTAAAAATTATTCACCTGGTTACATAACAACAGTTCATTTAAAATTTACTAACATTCTGTTCTGCAATTTTCAACTTTTAAATATTACTCGGAAAATATTTCAATCTACCTCATCTCTCTTTTTCTCCATCTGATCTACTTAAAATTAATTCATATTGTTGTTACATTTGAAACAATTCCTAAATATACACTCCCATGTTTAAATCAATGGTACATTAATAATATTATATTTGTATACAACATTTCTGAGTTCTTCTTCTTGATTCTATATAAATATTCTTTTCAAAAGTCTTTCATTGTTCTGATATTTTTTAACTGGTTAATTTTTTTTTTTACATTTCCGAATACTTCTTTATGACTCTATATAAATATTATTTTCAAAAGTCTTTATAAGTGTTCTGATTTTCATTTCTATATCTTTTTTTTCACTCGTTTAGTTTTAAGTTTCACTGCACTGTCACAACACTGTTTACACTTAGCCTATACATTTTACACTACACTATTTATACTTATTTATACTTAGCCTATACATTTTACAAGTTTGTTTCTTCAGCTTTTACAATCTGTTATGGCGATTTTAAATACTTTAGCCTAAGTTCCCAGCATTTATAAAAAAAATCATCATTCGACAACGTACTTCGAAATACAAGAGAATTTTGCGGACTTTTCCATGTACAAAGGACTTATTTATTCTACATCCCCATGATTTTTCCACATTTAGCTTAGATATTGGACATCGTTCTTTTTTCCTATCTTTCTTAGGCATATTCTGATGGAACTGTGCCCCTTGCCCGAAATATTTTAATATTTCTGTTTCGCTTATCCCTGGATTTTGCATGTTTTTCAATGTTTCTTTCGTCGCCGTGATATCTATTGTCACCTCACTAATTTCACTTGTGGTTTTCTCCAAATTCCTCGCCAGTTTTCGATTTTCCCCTTCTGATACTACCAATCTACTCCTAGTTTCTTCTAATTCTTTTCTAGCTATTTGTCTTTCTTTATCTACTTTCTGTACGATTTCCTCCCTCAGTTTTCTGTTTTCGCTATCTGTCCTTTCATTAACTAGATTCAAAATTTCAGTTTCCTTTGTCACCGTGATCTCCACTGCTAACTCGTTCATTTCATTTGTGATTTTTTTCAAATTCCTCGTCTGTATTCTATTTTCCCTCTCTGATACTTCTAGTCTACTCCTAGTTTCTCCTAACTCTTCTCTAGCCATTCCTATTTCTTCGTCTAATTTCTGTATCATTTCCTCCCCAACTTTTCTGTTTTCACTATCTGACCTTTCATTAACTACATTCAAAACTTCATTTTCAGCGTTCTGCGTCTCCTCACTAACATCTCTCCCTAAGCTGTCTGTTACCTGATCAGCTTCTTCTCTTACGTTCTCTACTTCCTGAGTAACTTTCCCGAAATTTTCTAACGACTGTTGTTGATTGTCTAACTTCTGTCCTAGTTCTATTTGTCCTGCCTCTAACTTCTGAAAACCACTTTCTATCTTTCCTTCTATCTTTTTTAAACTTTGATTATTATCCTTCATCTCTTTTATTAAACTTTGAGTATCATCATCTATCTTTTTACTTAAACTTTCAATTAAAATTTGATTGCTATCCTTCATATCTTTTATGAACTTTTCACTGAAACTTGCGAGCATTTTTCTAATTTCCTCTAACATAAATTGTTCCCATTCTACATCATTTTTTACAGTTCTACCACACTCTGCTACCTTAACTACTTCCTGCCTACTGTTATTACTATAAACCTCCTGAACTTCCATTTTCTTTCTTTCTTTTTTTTTTACAGATTTTTACTCAACACATTTGTTTTCCTCCTCAAATATATTCACAATAATCTATTAGATAATGTAACACTCTGTACCTTTAATTGTTTTTACTGGCTCCTGATGATGTCACTGATGACGATGCCGGCCTCCTTTCTTCTTTACAGTCGTACTGTTGACGAATTTCTTGATGGGTCGACCGTCCTCCTGTCGAACCACCTTCTCCTGTTGAACCTCGCTGTCGGGTTGAAACTCCTTCTAGGTTGAATCTGCTTCTCTTGTTGAACCTCGTCGTCGGGTTGAAACTCCTTCTCGTATCGGGCTGAACCTCCTCCTCAGGTTGACCCTTCTTCTCCTATCGTGCTGAGCCTCCTCCTCGTAACGAGCTCCACGTTGGCGCGCCAATTTGTAACAAAAATGATGGTGGTGGCGATCACAGGTTGCCACAGCTCCGCGTGGTGCACCAGTTTGAAGCAAATATTATAGTGAGCAATGAGGTTTCTCTCAGGGTATGCGTGGATGTGTGTGAGAAGGAAATTTTACAACACTGGAATGCCCGTTTGCAAATTATTTATTCACTGCTTCTTATTTAACCTCAAAATGGAAGCTGCCGACCGAGGGTTACCAATCTCGGTTTCTGGTGACTGAATGCTAACTATATTTCTCGATAAATTTTGATGACCCGACAAATATTCAAGACAGAACAAGTTGACCGCTCTCATCGGCTTGACGTCTCAGAATCCTCTCTTTTCCACAGCTGCGCGTGTGTATTTATATATAACTTTCACTCTCCAAATTCCTTTTTAAACAAAGTCCTTTTGTGGCTGTTTTGGTCGCTATTGTAAACGATCCGAAGAATACCCTATTCATGTACGTCAAGTGACAATTCCTTTAGAAACCTTCTAAGGACACTGTTCCTTTCATTCATGGCATTGTTATAAACAGTTTCCCCAACTAAACTAACCTTGGCTTTGGGTCGTCACAAAGAACCAACATTCCTTTTACGTCTATCATTATTCTTTGCTTCTGGAAAACCATAATTTCGGTATCAAGTTCATGCTTTCGAAGGGGGAATTGGACGCATGCGTGTGCTTCAGGTACTTGTAGTAAGCCACAATCTGATTCTTTACGTCATTTTCTTCTTTACTCTGGTGAAACAGGATGTCGGTAACCAGGCGCTGCAGTCCCTCCAGTACTTTCCATTCTTGTTTGTTGAGCGACACGGAGCGGCCGTGTATGTTCTTTAGGACGACGCTGGCGTTGCCAAATAGGTTTCTAAAGATGAGGGTGAGGTTGTCGCTGAGCTGGTACTCCTTTAGATGGCACTGATTTATGGCGCTATGAATGATGCTTCTATTCTCGGAGAGTTTTTGCCACTCTGACGAACTGATGACCACGGCGTTTTGCTTTCCGCACTTGGCGATGGTGACAGCCAGTTGGTGAGGCGGTTGTGGTAGGAAACCCACGCACAGAAATTTGCTTTGTGCGCGGTTAAGGAAGTAGATGTGGGACAAGGGTCCCACGCCGGGTTGGGGTTCTTCGGCGATGCCTGGAGCAGGGTCGGAGTTGGCCTGAAGATTCTTGTCGGCTTCGGCGGGTTGGCGATCGTCGGGCATGAGATCAAACTTGGGTTTCTTGGCAGGCGTTTCCATATTGCTGTAACATACAAAAATAAGAGCTGTTAAATCTTGGAACGAGAGGAAACCTGGGGAAGGGGATCTACTTGCTGAAAAAAACTTACCTGACGTCGTGCTGAGACATTGTTACGAACTGATGTTAGGTTGCTGTACCGCTCGTTTTATAGGAGACGGAGTGTGCTCTGAAAGAAGCAAAAGAAGTGTTGTAAACCGCAGGAAGTGTGACGTCATATTGAGAACTAATTTTTATGGTACACGTTTACTTACCCTAAGAGGTTGGCACGACTGATGTTGAGTTGAGCTCCGTGCTAGGCACACATGTTTGTAGGTGTTGAGAATAACGTTGTCGTTGCGCGCGTAATCGGTAATACTAAATTTTGAAAGAAACTTTTCCTTGGATAAACCCGAGCAGCGATGCGATAAGTAGTCGATGACGTAATGACCGCACGTGGTGCTGTCATGACCTTGCAGCCTTCTGACGTTGTGCGACCAATGGAGTCCGCAGCTAGCGTTTAGAAACTTTAGAAAATGAGGTGTGAGCGGTCATAGCCCATAACTGTCGAAATATTCTCCGTGACCACTTTGCGAGACAAAGATGCAGACCCAGTGCTTGCCTGGTAGGGAGATTGGATCGGTGTTAGCGACCAAGGCGAATGGAAGTTTCCTATTGGTGCTTTCTGAGGGTAGGGTGTCGCAGGCGTAGACGCCCAAAAAGTGAGGGCGCGTGGAGGGACAGGTAGAGAGAAAGTGCTCTATTTGAAACGAGTTCATGATATGAGGATGGATCGGTTAGCGTCGATTTCCAGGGTACGATGTATTTCCGCCAACACCAGAAGAACGACCGGTTCTGTCAGCTGTTTGGCAAAACCCACCCTTATAGACACGGAGCCGTGGCGCTGACCGGAGATGTAAGATTCGTTGGCGCTCATGTCGGCAGTGAGATCGAAAGCAAGGACGGTATAACCGACGGGGTAGGCCTGTCTGGAAATGGAATGTCCCTGGTCTCTGAAGTGAATGCCGAGACCGTCCTGAAGGGTTTGAAAGCAACGCATGAAGTGTCCGCCTTCAAAGTTTGGCTGAATGGGTTGAGAGGGAATGGGTTGGCCGTTGACGTATAGCTGAAACATGTTCATGTTAAAATGTTGCAAATTGTAAGGGTTTTTGCCGAAATCGCCGGTATAGGATTTGTCTAGAACCATGGCGACGACCACTCTCCTTGGAATTTGACCCGTGAAGACGTCGCTGAAAGTCATTGCACTGGCCTCTTTGGGAATACTGAGGGCCTGGAAGCTGACGTCCTTGAGATGGTACTTGGCGTTGCTCTTTGCCAGCGCCGCCTGGTGGGCCAGTTTGATGGTTGGTGACGGTCTGACCACTTTTGGATGTAGAGTGGCCGACTGAATATCGGCGTATCCCTTGAAATTGGGTACTTCGGAGAACAAATAGAACTGGGGTGACGAAGGGGTGAGCTTGATGGTGACGCTAACGTTATTGAGCAAAGGATTGTTTTGTCTAAATAGAGCATTCGATAGCGGTCCCATTAATTGCACGACCTTACTGCTTTTGGTAAATCCATGCCGAAACAAGAAGCCGGCATTTGCCGCAAAAGTGTCAATGATGCCGGGGGTATCCTTTTTCCAGAGGGTGGATTGGAGCTTGGTCTTCATGGCATCTTCAGAATAATTGAGGAGGGTTTCGAGATACGTTCTATAGGGATATCCGGCTTGCGGCATGGAAACCATGACGCTATTGAGCGACACCTCAAGCTGTTGAAACAGTGAATTTAGGACATTATTGACGAAAGTGACAAGCACGTCGTCCTTGAGCTCCTCTCCTTTTTCGCTAACGATACGAACAAATACCTCTAGAATGACTTAAGAAAGGTCGAGGTATTCGTCTGCATTTCCGGAATAATGAAAGGTAATCGGTGCATTTTTCATGATGGTGTTTTGAGGGTTTAGGGATATGAACCGAGACTCTTCGACATTCATCTGAACCGGAAGGTCCTTGAAGAGGTCCAGTTCGGAGCTCATGTGGATCACGGTTTCGGCCATTACGAGAACACGTCCTGCACCTTTCGCCTCCTGCGTTTCAGCTTAGACTGTTTCGGCTTGGTAGGTCTGGCGCGTTTTATTGCCTTTAGTCGCCTGACGCCCGATCCTAGCATAGAATCGATTTTTTCGTCTGCCTTACGCTTCAGATTGGACCCAGCCTCCTTAAGTCTGCTTCTTAAAGCTTCCTTTGGGGTGGTTCCTCCGGCGGCCACGTCGGACAGCACGTGAGCGCCCACTTTGAGCGCCTCCTTTCCCACAGCCTTTGCGCCGCTTTTCAAGAAGGGTAGAACGGTTCTGAAGAGACTTCCTAGGGCAGAAAAGAGACCGCTTCCGCGCTGATAGCGCCTACCGCGGTAGAGAACGAAATCCCCGTGGTCTAAAGCACCGCCGGCTTGATTGAGATAGTATTGAGTGACCGTGTGCACGTCCATTATCGTTTCTTTGGCCGGAAGGTGAGAACTATAGTGGAGGAAAATCCGTCGGCAAATGGTAGCAGATCGCCATAACCGTTCCTTAAATCTATGCTGACGGTCTTAAAGTCTTGTTGAACGAGTGGCACCCAATTCTGAGGAAAGAAGGTCTTTTCATCGGACATGTAAGTGTTGTTGCTTTTCTCGTATTCTACTGCAACGCTCTCAATCACTTGTGCAAATGTATCGCCCACCACTTGCGGTGCAACCAGATTGCAGTAGATGAACATTTCGTAAGGAAACCCCATATAGGGATCTACGGGGTGTTTTGCCTCCTTCTGTAAAATGATGTTGGTGTAGGGTTCAAAGCCCAGCATCTTGGCCATGGCTGGGGACATCATGCTATGAACTCGATGGAGAGGTTCGGTGGGCGGTTGGTCGGGCTGTTCCGGTGGCGGAGTGGGTTTAGAACTGACCGCGGGGTTGGGTTTAGCCGGTTGGGCGGTAGGTTTGGGTCTTTGGATATTTGGTTTTCGGATTGGGGGTTTCGTTCTGGCCGGCGCATCGCTCACCTCGCTGGGAACCACGGTCTTCGGAACGCGCACCACGGTCTCCACGTACCCATAAAAGGTAGTGTCGGAAAGTTGCTGCGCATGCGTGACGGCTTCGTTGATGCTGACCGGTTTATTGCGCTCGAGGTACACAAAGAAGTTATCCACGTGCAAATGTTCCTGAATTACGGCGTTGACCCGGGTCACCAGATCTTTGGGATCGTGCACAATACCCGGCGGCATCTGCAAGCTAAATTTGGAATGCGTGGGTAGTTGAGTAATCGTGTACCTGGTGCCGATGAGTTGCGCGTCGCCTGCGGTCACGTTATAAAATTTAACCGGATACCTCACCTTTTGCAGAGCCACCTCCCACTCCCCTTGAAGCACTATTCGCTTGGGCAGTATGTTGGAAAATTTGGAAGTCGTGTTGTCGCTAAAGTGATCCATGGAAGCATTGCTCACGAGCGTGAAAGAGAATGGTTCGGTTTTGATCATATCGAAGCGATCGTCGAAGCCTGGACCCAAGAGTTAAACTTGGAAGGGTAGCCCTTCCACTTTACCAAAAGTTGCTTGTTGCGCCCGCGGCCCCTGGTTTCCAAAACCTTGTCTATTTTGTACGTTTGAGGGAGTTCCACCTTTTGCAGCTCTTCGGTGTAAAAGCTGCCGTCAATATCCTCTCCGGCGAGATCCTTCAGTTTATATACCACCGGCTGACCGCGCACGACCTTGTCGATCACGAATATTTCGTCCGTCCAGTTCTGCTCGTACCCCTTGTCAAACTTCATTTTTTCTTTGGAAATGCGCACGTGGTCCCCCACGGCATACTTTGGTGCCCTTGTGCGGGGTGCATGCCTATCTGCGTACAAGTTGCGGTACACTTGCGCGATATTGGTCTCGTTGACGTCCTTGGGCGCCATCTTGATGGATCTGTGATACGAACTGTTGTACGACTCGAGCAAGGTCGGAAGTACCTCCACGTATTTGTAAGTGTTTGCGTGCGTGAAATACTTCCACATCTTGGTCTTGAGAGTGCGATTGAAGGGCTCAACGACGCTGGCTTTAACATTGTTCTTTGTGGTGTAATGACGGACGCCGTGTTTCTTCAGAAAAGCCCTAAAGGTTTTGTTGGTGAACTCGGTTCCTTTGTCCGTCTGCAGAACCCTAGGAACGCGCTCGGAAAATATGGAGCGAAATGCTTGTGCTACCTCGGACCCAAGTTTGGATTTTAGAGGTACGGCCCAAGCGTACTTGGAGAAGACGTCGATGACGGTGAGGATGTACGCGTAAGGTTTGTTATGCTCTTTGACGCTGTTCATGACGTTGAGGTCCGCCTCCCAGAGATCGTCCATATTGGTCACGTGATAATATCGCGTAGAAAAGCGCTTTCTGACGGGTTTGTGCAGCGTGTAACTGTCCTGGGTTCGAAGAAAAGCTTCAATGTGACCCTTCGGGTTGCCGGTAGCTTTTCGAAGTGCGTTTACCGATCCGAAGCCGGCTGGGTGTTCCGGATTTTGGTAAAAGCGTCTGAGCATCTTCCATTCCTTCATCGCTTACTTCTACAGAGGTTTCCACTGTTTTAGGCGAAGGTTATAGCTGGGTCCACTGGATTTCTTTCTGGGCGAGGAAGGAGAAGTTGGTCTTTTCTTCTTGAGTGGCGAGAAGGGGTTAACCTTTACGGTTTTAGGCTCCTGTTTTACCGACACCTCGTGCAACAGTTCAACGTCATCGTCGTCGTCGTCGTCGTCGTTATCGCGAAGATGAGGCTGTTTCACTTGTGTCACGTGATCGAGATAGTTGCTCAATTTATATTTCATTAAGCGCCACTTTTCGTCGGCAGACATCTTTTCGCGCTGGAGACGGTCGATGTCCTTGGCTAGTCTGGAAATGGTTTTATCTATGAGGTGAAGTTTGTCTACTGTCTTAGGTTGCGGAGCAACCACTATTTGCCTGGCGTACTTCATCCAGCAAACTTCGACACGAGCGCGCTGCCCAACGAAGCCAGGACCGGTAAGAGGAAAGCTGGTAGGAAGCCGCCTTTCTGTATCAAGATTTGCTTCTTTTTCTTCAGTGGAAGCCTCTTGTCGACTAACTTCCTCCAGCAAGTTTTGTGCCTTTTTAAACGATTAAGACACTTTGTGGGTAGCTGCACGTTACCCTTACAGACGTTGTACATGCACTCGGAAACGGCCTTGACCAGCTCGGGGCTTGCGTCCTTGAGCAACTTTTTCCGCGCAGCTGGCTTGGCTTTGGCCAAGGCCACTAAATTTCCGTGTTGTCTCGCTATCAGCGGATTGCTGAGCGTGGCAACGCTCGACCTTCCTCTAGGCATGTTTGAGCGCGAATGAACGCTTGTCAATTTTTAATCCCATTAAAAACATTAACAATCGTTGGGCACGAAATATGAAAGAGTTTCACCCGGCAGCACGCCGGCTCGATACCTGTAACGATCCGGCGTGTACTGCGTGCAATCTAACACCAGATAACCGTGAGGATGCTCGGTAGCCTTTTGGAACGCCTCTAATAGGAACCTAGAGTTCCTGGGTTCGATTTGCTGGCACAGCCTTTCTATTTGCATTTTGTCCCTGTTGTTCTTGAACGCCACGATGTGGTTTGAATTTAATGATATCGTTCTGAACTTGTTACCCTGCGGAAAGACGTTCTGCAGAATGTATATGACTCCGAAACGCTTGTGATGCGAGTCTCTGGTGAAGAAATTGGACACCGTGAGGCGGTCGCAGTCAAACATCATATCGTCCAGAATGACGAGGTGATCCTCCCCCACGTCCGATAGCTCCGGCACACCTGCATGCGTCTCGCAGCGTATGGGCATGCGCCTTAATTTGGGCGAGTATTCGGGAGGGTGACACCACAGGACCCTTTTAGGAACTTTGTCGAACATCTCCTCCGCGTTGCAAATAAGCGCCTTCACAAAAGTGGATTTACCGCAGCGCGACGGCCCCGCAACGAGCATAGTGCTCGGAAAATTAAATTTCCTAATATTGTCCGGAGGTTGCGTAATGGGTGCCATATGTTCCGATAATGAGCACACGGGAGGAAATGTCGTCACATTTATCGTTGTTTAAATGGCGCGCCGCCTCTTATACCCGTAAGGCACGGAATCGAAGTTGTCCGTGAGCACTCTCTTATTGACAACCATTCTGAATGTCTTGCTGGAAGGCTCCGTCACCACGGTCCACACGGGCTTCCTTGCTATCTGCGTGCCCAACAGCACCACGGCCTTATCGTTGTCCCTTAGCACTACGTCGCGCATGACCTCCGCATTCACATGCCTAAGGTTGCCCGAATTGAGCGTGATGCCTTTAACCTTGCACACTTGGTGCGTGCCTTTCGGCCCCTTTATTTCCAGGCAGTAGCTCTTTGGCCCCGTGGAGGCGAACCTGGAAACGTAGGCACCCTTGCCGAACTTTTCGAGCTCGTCGGTCATGTCCCCAAGGAACGCCCCCACGGACGGCGTCCAATCCCCGGGTACGCGGGTCGCGATGACGGAGTCCGTGTCGAAGTAGCACACCCGGTCACCCAGTTTCCTGAGATAGGAGTGCAACACGAGCCGAGCGTGCGCGGTCGTGTAAGCGGCGATGACGACGTTGGAGGTGGAGTTCACTCTTGGGCTCTCCCCGCCATACCTCCACACCACATACATGACGTCGTCGGTAACGGGTAGGTACGTCTGCACTTCGATTCCCGGATCGTTTAAAAGTTCCAGCAATCTCGAATACTCCTTAACGAGCTCGCAAGTGGACAGATTGTCCCGCTGTCCGTACTTTCCCCAGAAGGAATTAAGCATCAGTTTGGCGAGCTCTCGCCTTCAGGGATTGGGTTCGATGGCGTTCGGATCCAGTTGCACGCCCTCTCTTTCGAGGAATTGCCTCACGTACTCGTCTTTCTTGGCAGGGGTGTCGCAGTGGGATGGCCAGCCGGATGCTTGTGTTTTAATTTTCAAAAATTGGTCGACGTAGTCCTCGAACAGACCCTTCTGTCCAGAGACGGGATCGTGTCGCACCATCTGATACTCCCACATTTCGTACACCCTTATGAGGCGATACCCTTCTTCGAGTGCAACCTTGACTTCGTCTATGACCCAGGTTCCCGTCAAACACATTTGCTGCTCGTCGTGGAGGCAGTCTTCTTGGTTCTCCTCCTCTGCGCACGCGCGGCATAGTGGAAACATAAGTTTACCGCTGACGCGCACAGGGAGTACTGGGTGATACAGCCCTTCCGCGGGAAGCACCGTGCACTTGATGAGGCCGCCCTGTACGTCCTTCAGATCGGGAAAGCGATCCAAGTGGATCTTCGGGTGTCCCACAGGGTACGCTCGGGTCTTATTCACCATCGGATACAGAGAGCAAATGTCCACATAGAACATTGTCATGTCGCCCTTGGCCTCGCAGTAGGTCTTTGTACAATTGGTCAGACCTCCGAAGAAGGCGTCTCTTGGGTTGAGAGGCTCGGGAATGGGAAAGGTCTTGACAAATTCTGCCAGTTCGGCGTCCCTCCGCGCCATGGCGTGGAAGTCGCATTCCCACATCTCTATGACGTCATAGCCCCCCTCCTTCAACAGCTGCGTGACCCTCTCTGTGCTTTCAAGTCTAGAGGCCATGGTCTCGTTTCCCGTGGAGTAAATGACGGCGTGCCGGTTGGGAAAACAACGCCTACACCCGTGAAAGAAACACCCGTGAAACAGGTAGACCATATTGGCTTCCTGCCGATAACCGTTCACCTTGTGACCCAATAGCTTCACCTCTCTTCCTCGAAAAGCGCTCTGAATGATAACGTTTTCTTGCTTTTCCACCCACGATAACCAAACGCAAGCAATGCGCGAATGCTTATCGGCCAGACGGTAACCGCCCGGAGGTAGCAGAGCGATGGCGTTCTTGCGCATAAATCGTTTTCTATATACGCACATGCACGCTTGTGCGATGGTCACGCATTCTCTAAAAGGATCAATGCCGTTCTCTTCGAGGAATTCTTTCCTAAATTTTGCTACTCCTTGACTCAAGAGAAACACGTCCATCTTGCAGTACTTGATCATTTCTCCTTCATTCTAAACACGTACTGCGATGACGTCATCTCTTCATGCCACTTCTCAAAGGCTTCTCGACCCTCAACAGACATGCCATCCGGGCAGAAGTACTTCTGCTCTGGCACGGGTCCCACGTAGTCTTCGTTGGTTTTAGTGTTAAATAGATAGGGAAAATACCCTTTGCATTCCTTTAACTGGAACGTCTTAGAAGTTTAATGAGTCAAGAAAAGTAACGTTGCCAAACTTCATCTTGTATATCTTGTTCCCGTTCATAATAAGCTCGGGCGTCCATTTAAGTTCGCTCACCATATGACGTAATAGGAATTGCCCGTCATACGAGCGCATGTTGTGAGCCAAGATGATCACGTCACAACTTGCAAACCTAGGTTGAGTGATGTGAGCAAACAGCTGCGTCACCGGTTTATCGTCAAACACCCATTCTTTCACGCCACACCGCGTGCAGTACGTCATCTTGTGCTGGTCGTCTATGCACAAGGGGCAAGCCTGGTATAGCACGCAAAGATTAGGAACGTGTTGAAACGTGTCCCGCTTTTCCAAATATGGAGTCTCTTGCGTGAATTCGAAATCAATGAACATAAAAACAAAATCGCTTCGAGTGCTCTTGGAACAGTACGGCTGTATGTAACATTGATAGTTTGGGTCTGCATGTATCTTGCAATGAGTGCAAAAGATTTCGCCGCACTGGTGCGCTATCTTCCGGTGTCTTAAGTTTAACAATTTATTGCAAGAAAGACAGACCTTTTCCACATCACACACAGACATGCCGTTCGGGTAGAACGCGCCTTTTTTCTTGTGATTATCAAAGCAATCTTGTCCCTTAAAATCGCGATGACACTCATTACAGCGTAAGTAATCGTAAGAGCCAACACGGCATACCTGGTGACATTTCGCACATTTTTCGTCGCAGCGATGGAATTCCTTCTTATTCTTAGAAACAAAGCAGCATTCTCGGCAGTACCATTTACATTTTAAAGCTGCGTTCAAGTTTACTATAGCGTTACAATGTCCATCGTGCAGCATAAGATCGATGTGTTTTTCACTCTGTTTTCTCGATTTATATAGCACGTTCTTTCCCGAATGGTCTGCAAAGACCGTAAAGGCATATTCCTTCAGCATTTCGTCTAAACGTTTCACGTCTCCTACAGTAAACCTGCCATCGCTCTATCCTACCGCCTCGCATAGCTCTACAGCTCTCTGTTTCTGCAAGAACTCACTCCTCCGGATGGTGTTATAATTGATGTCTCCATCCACTTTTGCCTTGCACACGGCAACCGCCCTTGGAACGCACAAGGTGTCCTTGTTGTTTGCAATTTCTACAATTCCCTTGTTCCTCCTGCATTCCTCGCACGGTTTAAAGCACGAACCCGCAACCTCTCGAGTCCAAACGCAAGTAATTTTCAGAGGCCCTCCCATCAAAAATTCCGCGTTACTTTGCATGACTCTCTCTATAGATTTAAGAACTGCCTCGGCGTTCACTTGATCTGCCCTTCGAACGCTCATATTAAATGCTTTGGAAGATTGTTTCGAATCCGATATGGATATTCCTAAGTACCCGGGTTCGTTCTTCAAAAGCTCTGTCTTAACAAACTTTACAAGCTCATCAAACATTGTAAGCACCCACCTCCCAGGATCTGCTCCCAAAGACATAGGCGTCACGGATATGTCTGTTTCGTTATACCCTGAATATAATTTTTTCGATTCCCTGCCCCTTTGCACCAAAACTGCAAACGTAGGTTGCAAGGTAGAATCGCCACTTACCGCATTCTGCTCTTCCACGTTGTCCGACATCATGTCCATACTCGCGCAACGGCAATGTTCACTTTCTAAAATGCTAGTTATCCTAAGTCTTCACGGTTATTTGTTTTACAGCTTGTTTTTCTCCTAAAAATAACGCTACTGCTAAAGGTCAATGTAGACACTCGTTATTTCCCGCAAATGCAGACGTATGTTGCATCTGTCGATCAATTGGTATATCAGTAATAATTTGCCTTTCGGTAATATATGTATTTTAGAAATCTGAAGCTATTATTTCACTTCTTTAGCTATTTCACACACAAAATTCACTTCGGCAACAGTTTATCGCTCCTGAACTTTTATAGCGCGCTTATCAAAACCACACCTTCCGTCTGCGCTCTGTATTAAGAACCTAATTAAAACTTTCAGCGGGTTATCTTACCACAATTTCCCAAATTTTAATCGGGTAAGTTTTCGAAGCGCTTCCGGTCCCACCATCGAACCACCGCAACATCCGGTTGCAATATCAAACAAGTTTTTGTACATCGACCACAAAACCACATTTCAACAATTTTCTGCTAATGAGTCTTCCGTTCACACAACTGTTTCTAAACTTATCGCAACTTTTATCACAGCGGCCATATTGAATCACGTGAGTTCTCACGCTAGCGAGCATTATAATCTGCAGTGCTTATTTCAAGCCCGTCATTCGTCTGTCTGCTCATATAAGGACAACAACGGCACTTCATCGGTATGGAGAGACGACTTGTGCTCACTACTGTGTGTAAACAGTATTTTTACGAATCGGGAGTAGTGGAAAGACATGTAACTGTTTTTCTCCAGCGAGACTATGGATATCCTGACAACTACCAGGATGGCGACAATTCTTTGAACAACAGTCTACAGTACCCGGCTCTAGAGTGGATTTATGAGCCCACATCACCCAGCGAGCCACCACCGGAGCTGAATAGCACCACCAGCAGCAGAGTTCTAGAATCGCCAGCTTCTCATGCTTCAACACAATTTTCACTGGTGGCAAATCTAGAAGATTTTAGCGGCCAAGACTTATCTACCAGTTTTGACAGCGTCCTCCAGGAAGCATCACACACTGGTTCCACCGTGTTGCTGAGTTCAGCTTCTTACTCTTCTGCTTACAACCGTGCTCCCCGGTTTGACAGTGGTGCGCCTTCTACCTCGCCAACGTTTCAACCAATCTCTCCTTCAAGTGCCACAACGCTTCTGTATTCCTCTTCTGCTTCTCCTTCCTGCTCTTCCAGTGCTTCTCGTTTCCAGACACATTGTTCAACTCCAGCACCACGCACTTCAACCCCCGTGTGTTCTCCTGCTCGGGGCTTCAACTTCAGAGAAGACCTGCTCGACGGTGACACCAACATCAGCTCTATTTACTCATCACCAACACCAGCACCGCCGTCTTTGCCAGTTTCGCCTGCATCATCTCATAATACAATTGTTCTTAGCTCCTCATCTGCTCCTTCTCCTTCAACCCATTTCTCGCCACACACTTCTGCTCAAGAAGTTATCTCACCAACTCCTCCCAATTCTCTACCACCGCTCCAATTTTTCACGCCTATCTCACCTCAAAGATACACAACAAACGTCCATAATATACCCCTCATACGTCCAGTTGCAAAACACGCATCAACACCGTCAAATTCATTAATTGACGCACTCTCATGCTCCCCCTCCAGATTTAAGCAACCTGTTGCCAGGCGAAGCTTGCTCCAACAGTTTCAGCAGTCATCGTCTGAAACTCAGGCAGTGGTGCTGCTGGTCCAACACAGTGCTGGTTGGTGCTTCAGCCTCAGCTGCGAAGACGACGGGTACGACAGCCTCTTTCTCTCCATCCCAGAGGTTGACCAACATTCCGAGGAGGATGATTTGGTGCCAATTACGGCGGCAGTGAAGCGAAAGCTTGCTCGAAGGTTACCCTTGTCACCGGAGCCACCATTCAAGAAGAAGAAGTTCCGACCCAGCTCGTAGGGGATTTATGCATATGCAATCACAAATAGTATTTGCTTTTTAAAAAACTGCTAATAATTATTTTTAGTGTTTTAGTTTTTTTGAATTAAGATAGTGTATAGTGCATCATTACAGTGCTTTTGAAGGTTTGTACACTCTTTATTATTATTATTTTAATTATTCTACTTTATATTTCCGCTTTTAATTATACTTTGGGCATATGAACTGCTGCAATTTTCAAAGTAAATTTTCCCCAGAGGAAGAAATTGACTGGATGATTAACCGATTACCTTACACAATCCCTTTCTAATGATCCCTTTCTAAATGATTTTATATATTTTGGATCACCCTACGAAATTTATTGAATTTTTTGCCCTCAGTGACACCATATACCAACCAAGATGTCTTGTTTGCATCGCTTATCGTGCTTTACTGAAGTATAACATTTCAAACCCATATGCTCATTTACATACATATATTTGCAAGTGCGGTTCTTTAACCATTCAACATTACATTCGTCAGTAATTTTTTGGAATCCTAACTTTTGGTGTAATCTTTTTTTTCATTCTATTATGGAGTGCTGTGATAAAAATTCAAAAAAGTGCAATGCATGTACAGCTGCAAAATATGACCAACAACAAAAACAGTTACTGCTACGGATATATAAACCATACACGGTGTGGTATGGTCCAAAGGGTTATCGGTCATACACAACTTTATGCTTGCAATGTCTTGCACGTAGAGCATGTAAACTTAATGACATTCGTATAATCTACAGACATTTGGACGTCAAAGCGCAGTATCCGCGCTCATTGTGTGAAGGCACGTACCATTAACTTTTGTTTCACATCTTTTTTTTATTGTTCACTTTTGTTAATTTTTTTTATTTGAAGCAGTGCTTATGTAATTGTTTTTTAATCAAAATATAATCCTATGCTTCTTTACTTTTACTGTGCGTGTGTTTTTTGTGTTTTTATTCATTTAACCTCGTTCATACTTTACCATGACAGGGTTCCTTTCCTACTCCTAATATTTTCCTCTTAGTTGTCATTAAAACAGTTACTTCTACTACTGAAAATATTGCAGAATTTTTTTTAACTGCCACTCGAAAGAGTGTAATTTATATGGTGCACATCTATCACGCAAATGCAAAAAAAAAGTTTTTGGGTTTTAAGTAACATTAAGTAACATTAAGTAAGCACAAAGCAAGTACACCAGCGTACACGTTTATAGTGCCTATAAGCAAAATGCCTGCATATGAAAGTAATTTATATTATTTTCTTGTATTTTGTTTTTCAGCTACCTTCTCCTTTTTTACTTTGTCTCGTATTCCAGTGAATCTTCCTCTCCTCCCTCAGCTTCCGCTACCTCCTCCTCGGGAACTGCATCTTCGTCATAATTTCCTTCATAGTTAGGAAATTCATCCACTCCGCGCGTGCATGCGCTCTCCAAATTTGCAATCATCTGCTTTAACGCCTCAAAGTCATGGTTCAATTTAGCCACATTTCCTTTTATTCTATTTACCAATTCCTGCTGCTTCGTCACATTTTGCTTTTTCTCTTCCAATTCCTGTTTCATTCTTTCCACCATTTCCTTTATTCGTGCTGCCCTTCCTTCACACTCTTCCTTTTCCTTTTTCGCTGCATCCACCTCCCTTCTTTTTTCTCTCGTCTTATTATCGCATTCTTTTCTCATCTTTTGTTTAACTCCATTTATTTATTTCTTACACCTCTCCGAAGCCGCTTTCCTTATACTGTTCACCGACACCCTACCCGCAGTCCCACCATTTCCTTCACATTCTGAATTTATTCTCAAATTACCCTCCGCAGACCACCTTGAGGAACGCTTTACCCTCCCGCTTAATTTTCTACCCCCACCTAAGTTTAACTGCCACTCTCCATTCCCGCATTCTCCAAATATGTAAACAAAATTATCAGAAAAGTAGGAATTCATCTCATTTACTACACTATATGCCATTATAAGCTCGCTTTCCTCCGGCGTTGGTTCCCAGTCTAATTCCAAACCCTCTGGTAAATCAACTGTGTCCGCCAATAAACTACAATCCACCATCTCCACCAAAATCGAACTGTTGTCGCTTGTATACATGCGCACTGGCTTTTTATAAAATTTGCAACCTTCTTCCTTCCTTATCTTACCCTTTTCACAACAGCATTGCGAATTTACTACGTACCCCTCCGGACATTGAAGTTGTCCAAACTTTACACCCCCATACATCATCCCTCCACAATTCTGCCCGCTTTGACATCTCGTTATCGGCTTTAAACAATTATACACGTTCTTCAGTGTCCCCATATTAATAAAATCAGATCCAAACCTACATCCACTACCCTTACGGTAAACGCAGGTACAGTTAGACAACAATTCGTAGTCCTTATCGCATCTTGTCAAATTTTCCTAATGTCCCGTTTGGTTATTTAACATAAAACCACATCTCCCAAAACTAACGCAGCTATCCTCTGCGCCAGCTGTGACGCTTATTATCAACGCGATCGCTATCAAAATCATCTTTGTGCATAATCATTTCAACCTCTCCTTTTATATATTTTACTTCCCCATTCTTCTTTGCTCCAGCTTTTTCTAACCAATCACAAATACTTTTATTCCTACCAATCAAATCTCTAACTTTAATCTTTTCAACCAATCAAAGACATTCTTATTTTAACCAATCACAACCTTACACGTCACTTCCCCCCCTTCCTTTTTAATTATGTTCACCGCTCATTTGCATCCTTTTGCTCCTTGGACGTCAAACTGGTCACCGCTCTATTCCTTCTGCTAAAGTCACGTGACATTTAATCACAAACCTATCCCAAAAAGACACGTGACTTTTAATCCATATTGTCACGTGACTTTTAATCCATATAGTTTACCCTGGATTAAGCAAGTGGATTAACGATAATCCTGCCACCATGTTTTTCTCCAAACTTTCGCGCCATAGCTCGCTAATCCACCACCGGATTAAAAGCGACACTAGCGCTCTAATCCGCTCTGGTGGCAGGATTATCGTTAATCCACTTGCTTAATCCAGGGTTATCACTACTTCCATATGTGTTTCGAAACCAGAAAAACACTGGCGCGGGGTTGTCAAGAAATATTGCGTCGTGATGACATTACATCGACATGGCAACCGTACGCGGTAGGCGCCAATGTCGCCTTGTAAATGCACGACACGATCAGATTCCGAACAATGCAGCATAAAGGAGGGTACATGCGTCATTACAAAAGTAAAAAGATTAATTTGCGACACCATAGGCTGGTGGATGCTATGCAATCCATAGGGCATACCTGAGTTAAATAAAAACCGAGGTACCTTCAAGAATAGCGTCAACGCAGGCCGCAAAGAGGAAATACCAGATGCTCGGGTATTAAACAATCAGCTGATTTAGAAATATCACATTGAGGAAGAAAAATTTGTACATCCCGAGGAGTGGGCAAGATTGTGAGTGGTCTAGCATCTAGCTTAAGTAAACAAGTCTTACCGTTAAACGCAAAAGGGTGGGGGTAAAATAACGACCATCAAGTCGTTGTACGCTAGCGCGAACAAGGGGAACTTGTAAGCCGATCATAATAGTTCCTTTAGAAAGCAGACAGTTGACAATAGGTGACGTGAAATATTTTCTCATATTATTTTTATTCCAAAAAAGGATAACCTATCTTATTTTTAATACAGCATCCAGTGCAGTTTATAAGGCAGTGGGGGAAATTATACGGGGGCTTAATACGCGAGTCATGCATGATCTATAAAATAAGGGAAAAGAAACTTACAAGTGGACCATTAGTAAATGACTGAAATGACGTGGCATACTGCAAACGCACTATTTTATCGCAAAGTGATGTATTCACGATAGTAACGACATTATTAAACTTCTTTGCTTTCTGTATGACAGTATTCATAGCCGAATCCGAAGTGGACATGGGGCTTATTAGATAATAGAAGCTGTGAGCCAAAAGTTGAACCATCTCCTGCGAGAGGATCGATACTTGAAGAAAATAAGGTAGGGTGTTCCATATGAACAGCCTCAAATTTTGATCGTATCTAGTTGCAATAATGAACAGTGGTGGCATTACGTTTACAGAAAGTATCCATGGAAGGCGTATATGAACAATGGCTGGATATAAACAATAGAGGTACAGAATACTCATAAAATGATATATTAGGCAAAGAATACAAATCAGCTCCAGCTGTGACTTCTATTGGGGCTGGGTCATTGTGCATTTTAGCAATCAATGGAGATATCCGAATACAAAAATGAAAACAATCATCTTTACTACAAATAATATCATTGTGATGCGCATTTCAACAATGATAAAGTGAACTTATTAATAATGCTTAACGTTCATAGTACCGGTACTCAAGAAAAGAACGATAACGACTAAAACAACGTCTAGACGTATTACTTCACAAGCAAATATGGCGCGCCTGCGTGAACATAACATTGAAATAAATATAGTGAATAAACTTCCGGTTTCGGAAAACCTCCGGCTAAACCCAAAACATAAACTTCCAACTACTCTTGAATCAATTAATTCGTGCATATCCGGAAATCTCGCGGATAATGCCCAATATAAATGCATTTCCAGACACAACTAACGCCAACACTTCAAAAGTCTCACGACAAAATTTGAAATGTGCTGTCAATACATAAAAATTATTTCTGATATCTCTCACATAATTAAAGTACTTTATAACCAACAGCAATAACAGTTTGCTGAAACTTGACATAAAAATCTCGACCCAGAGATTTTCTCAAGAGATAACAATGTAAAATAACAGGACGTGGTAACTGTCCTTCCGTCGGGATTCCATGGAGATAAGTAAATGGAATGTGTTTGTCAGACAGCTTAATACCACAAAATTAAACAGTTATGGGTATTTTTAATAATTAATGAGCCGAACTATCCTCCTGAATAACATCAAAACAGGTATCCTTAGGGCGCCTTGGCCTTACTTGAGGTGTAGTCAATAGCACACATGTGGTACCATGATTTCGATCCTCCGTGGTTTCCAAATTGTCCAATTGCCTTAGGCAAAAATAATTACAAAACTATCATAAACACTATCAGGTATATTGGTAGAAGCAATAGCTCCAGGGATGCGCGTATCGATAATGAGTTCTGGTTGGCGAAACAAGATAACCGCTATCAAGGCAGATAAAATAGATGTACATACCAATAATAATGAAGGGACATAAGACGAGACTTGGGAAGGGAGAAGTACAGGGGGTGAGAAACAGAATGGGGAACTTGGGATAAGTTGAAATGTGGTATCTCATTAGGCCAATTAGTATTGGGGCACTGAGATAAGTTAGTAAAAGTCAATTGAACAGAACTGGTCTGGGCTGAATTTTCAAAGAAGCTAAAGTAGACCAACCGTGATTGCATACTCAAGCTCATATAAAAAGATCGTCACTAATTACACAAGACACATTTGTTAACAACGAGCTTAGATACAACAAAAAAGAAGAAGATAATATGGCGCTTCCGCAACGGGTACAATTTTGGCTGGGATTACTCAACCGGCTGCTGGGCTTGTCCCAAGAAACGCGGTGCGACCCCACAGTTCGAGTACGCGTGGAGGTGTTTACTAGGCTGCTGCCCCTACTAATTGCCATCTTGCAGCACGGGGTTGCCACCCCCGAAATTCGGCAGGAAATTTATACCGAAATTAAGGGATTGCAACAAGTAAAGAATCATGATGTATTTCAAAGGAGTCTTGTATGTTTGTTACGACACGGACAGGTACATTTGGGTTGAATAGCAACGGATTTAGTTGAGATGTTTAACAAAGGACAAGAGAGGAAAAGGGTATTCTTAGTAAGAATCCTGAATGGATAGCACTTGACTTTGTAAAGTTATTCTTCGGACCCCTAATAATATGGACAATGGGAAAAATTGGCACAAAGGGAATCTTTGGTTGAATAATGGGCTTCCAGAAAGTGAATGCGACATACTCACACGCAGCTGTCAGGACAGTCAGTCAGTTCGTGGCTGGCAAGCCATTAAGAAACTCCACGGCGTGAAGCCGATTAGGGCAGTCAGCTTCTTCTGTCTTGGTCAAGACAGAGAGAAGATATTTGTCGGTTTAAACGTAAATAGTTAAGTATTATCGATTAATAAGCATTCCGGCTTCAGTAACTTTAAACAGTGATATTGGTAATCCTTGGTCGGGAACTTCGAGTTTAATGTAATAATAAAAGAAGCAGTCATTAAACCAGTTTGAAACGGATATTCCAGTGTCATTAAAACTATCCTTCTCATACATATCTACGCATAATCTGGGAGAAACCTCATTGCTTTACCCTGAGCTAAACACCATTATTTACATTTGCATCAAACTGTCGCCCCAATGTAGAACTCCTTGCTCACCAATAAATCTGTTTCAAAATGCAGGTGACGCTGCCAGAAGTTCGGCAGACCTTCTTACCAGGAGTGGTAAGTACGACAAAAACAATTTTTCCTACCCACAGATTTGCATGTTTTGAAGCTTATCAATACTAGTGAGAAAAAAAAATCAGAAAAGTCATGTCTAGCCGTTGAGTGTCGTCAAGGTTGTTTAGAGAGAAAAAAAGGGAATGGGAACATTTAGGGATTTGTACAAATTCGGAACAGGCATTACACACACAACTTAAAAATGAAAGGGTGCAAATATGGCAAAGTCCGAGGTATAGTGATAACAAAAAAAAAAAAAAAAAAAAAAAAAAAAAAAAAAAAAATTGAAAGTATATTGTGTAAGACAGAACTGCAGCACACTCTAATTACGCACATATGTACACATACATCCATACACATATGCACATGTAGCAGTACACAGGTACACACACATATAAACAGAAATACTCAGATATGCAGAAAAAGTGGACAAAGTGCACTAAGCACAACTAATGGCATTTCAGAGTCAGGTGATGTGGCGCCTCCGGGATAACCCGCCTCCCTACCCTGTCACGGCTCCATTGGGGGTGCCGGGGGAGGAAGAGGTGGCCGAGGCGTCCACCGAGAAGGACAGAGCCGAGGGCAGCGTCAACCCCCATAGTCAATATAGGTTGAACGACGTAGAATAAAAGAGAAGAGGAAGAGAAAAAACTGAAAATAAAAGAAAGAGAAAACAAAAATCATATGTATAGCCATATTTATATAAAAGAACAAAAATGTGCATTTACCTAACATTAAATTACCTACATTAAATTTTTAGCCAGTTGCTTTAACAATATTTGTGTCTGTATATATTTTATATTATTTCTACCGGTGTAGACATTTTTTGCATGACACACTTTTTTTAAAGTTCTTTATCATTTTCAGTTGTAAATGTAGTTTTTTTGCTTATTGTCAGTTTTATATCATGCCTAGTTGCAGTTTATGTATTATTCTTAAATTTAGCGATAACAAACAATGGATCATAAATCGTCCAGGTTACATTACAAACATTTCCATTACTAACCACTTTTGAACACTGGAGCAGATAAAGACATAGTAAACTTTTAACCACTCGTACCGCATTTGCTGCAATTATTCCTTGCCACTACCGTATTATCAGTTACACACTTTCATTTGCAAGTGTAAGCCTAAAGAAATACAGCACATATTGCTACAAGTTTGTGTCACTCTATTCTAATAATGTCTTGCTTCAATACAGACACCAAATACTGTAATTTGTGCCTAGCGCCAAGGTATGATTTAAAGCAGAAGCAACTTACAATGCATAGTTATCAAGTGTACAGCGTGTAGCTGAACACAGAACAATGTGTACAATCCGGCGTGTCTTCAGGGTCAAGCACGTCGTACGTGCTTTGCACACGATATTTCTATTGTTTACAGACATTAAGTGAAAAAACATTCTACATGTTCTAAATGACGCTTGTATTCCAGAATTTTTTTGTACGCATGTACCCTCTACATTTTGTTTTGTGACCTCCGTAGAAGGCTTCTCTGGCGTTTAGGGGTTCGGCTAACGGAAAGTCCCTGGCGTGGCGCTCGAGCTGTCGGTCCGCCTTCATCATGGCGTTGAACTCGCACCCCGACATTTCCACCACGGCGTAGCCGGCCTGTCTGATTTTGTCCGTGACCTTCTCGGTGCCCTCCAACCTGGAGGCCATGGTTTCGTTGGCCGTGTTGTAGTTCGGGGCATGCAGGTTGTGAAAGCTGTGCGAACAGCCATGGTAGAAGCACCCTTGGAAGAAGTTCGTGGTATTTCTTCTTCTTCCTCCCTGTACCCGTCCATCTTGTGGCCTACAACTCTAATTCCACGTCCTCTCATGTCGTTCGGAATAACGATATTATGTTTCAGCTCTAGCCAGGACAGCCATATGTGTGCTGTGCGAGACTGCCTGTCCGCAATTCGATAACCGCCCGAGGGCAGGAGGGCAATTTTTTTCGGCGGCATGAAGTGCTTCCTGTACAGGCACATGCAAACCTACGCTATGGAGGGATCTATGCCGTTCTCGTCTAGGAAATCCCTTCTGAATTTGTAAACACCTTGGCTGAGGGGAAAGACGTCCATCATACAATACGTTACCATTTCCTCCTTCATGTCGAAGACGTCATCGCAGGCCGCCTTTTCATGGTGCCACTGTTCGAAGGCCTTTCGAACCTCTACCGACATTCCCTCCGGGCAGTAATACTGTGTTTCGGGAATGGGACTGACGTAGTGCTCGATTTCCTTTGTGTTAAATAGTTAAGGAAAGCAGCCTTACATTCCTTTAAATTGATCGTCGTAGGCTCTGATGTTATGAGCCACCATGATGACGTCCCAGGCTCCAACCTCGGCTGCGTGATATGTTCGAAGAACTGCTTTACGGGCTCGCTCATAAACACCCACTCTTTGACGCCGCCTTCGGTACAGTACACCATCTTGCGGCGCTCATCGATGCAAAGAGGACAGGCTTGGTATAACAGGCACAAGTTAGGCACATGCTCGTAAGTATGCTGCCTACCGGTATAGGGCACATTTCGAGTGCATTCGAAGTCTATGAACATAAACACGAATCAGTTTACTTTGTTCTTAGGGGAATATTGTTGCATAAACCATAGGTGATTATAATCGACATGCACCTTGCAGTGTTTGCAGTATTTTCCCCCTCACTCGTGCGACGTTTTTCTATATCTCAAATTCACAAGCTTATTGCAAGCCGCGCACACCTTCTGTACCTCGCACACCGAGAGCCTTTGTGGATAAAATGAGCTTTTATTAGGATAGTTTAAGTTGCAACTAAACCCCTTAAAATACCTGTTGCACGCAGGACAGTGAATGCAAGCATAGCATCGCACATCGCATTGCTGGTGACATTTAGAGCACTTGGCTTCGCACCTCTGGTGTTCTCTATTATGATTCGAGGGATGGTGACACTGGTGGCAATAATATTTACATTTAAAGCACTTGTGGAGATCGACAATGGCGTTAAAGTGTCCTTCGTGAAACATAACGTCGATGTGTTCATCGCATTGCTTATCGGACGCGCACAGCATGTGCTTTCCCGTATGATCGCCTAACACCGTTACTGCGTAGCCCTTTAACTCCATATCAAAGCATCTGACGTCATCAATCTTACAGGTGACGTTGGTTTTCCCCACGCAGTGGCACAGATCCTCGGCTGTTTGTTTTTACAGAAACTATGAGCGTCACATCGTCGTACAATTGACGTCACGATTCACCTTGGCTTTGGCGACCACAATTTCTCTTCCTAAGCACAGGCGGTCATTGTTTCTAATTTCAAAAATACCTTTGTTCCCGTTGCAAGTATCGCAAGGGTTTGTAACACGTACCCGCGACCTCTTTGGTCTACACAAAATAACTTTCAGAGGACCGCTTAGCAAAAGCTGATTTTTGCTTTGCATGACGTTTTCCATGCTTTGAATCGTGGCATCTGCGTTCATTTGGTCTGCTAGCCTCGCGCTGATGTTAAACTCCTTAGACTTCACCTTTTGGTCCAATATTGGTCTAGAAGGTTCTCTTTGGCATTTTTCAGAATATCGTTAAATAGATGCGCCACCCATTGTTCAGAGTTTGCATCTCTAGGGGCTGGGTTCGCTGAAATTTCTGTTTCGATAAATCCGAAATATAGTATTTTCATAGATCTCTGCCTATGCCATAGTATTTCGAAGCTAGGCTGCAAGGTTCGGTTTTCACTTACCCCGGGTTGTGGCTCCATCTTGCGTCAAAACCGCCTTTTTTCACACTGCCCGTTTTGGCCTCTAACAAAAGAATAACCGTACATCACTTGGGAATATATGCCTAAACACGCTTGTATGCTGGTAAATCCTTTCCCTTTTTTCGCAAAAAAAAAAAAAAAAACTTTTTCAAATGCGTATAATGTAGGTTTTACGGGTTAATGTTAAAAACACGTATATTCTCGATTGAAATACTTCCAGTGCTCACTTGGGCAGGCCACTTATCGCATCGCTCTTTTAAAGGGACGCTTATCGATACCGCAGTTTCCGGTTGCGTACACGCTTAAATGCCTCATTAAAATCCCAAGTTTTCTAATTGGGTTTCTAACAGTTCGCTTCCGGTCACACAAACGAATCACCGCATAATCCGGTTGAGATATGAAGTAAATTTTCTTACCATCGACCACATGACCAAATTTAAACATTTTCGTGCTAGTTAGCTTCCGTTCCCACCGCCATTGTTTAAGTTTCCCAGGCTCTTTAACCTCTTGCTATCGCGTCGGCCATATTGGGTAACGCACTCCGAAGCTGATTACAGTCCCTTTAAAATGGCAGGGGAGGTTTTCTGGCGTCACACTCACTCTTTATTCAGCGTTGATTAAAGCTACATGGCTCAGCCGCCATTCACTTTGGTGTCCGCAACAGCAAAATGGTCTTTTCACCGACTACTACCTAACTGTCTAGAGAGTTACTAAGTCAGCAGCAGATCCAGGCTACCGAGGCGCTGATACAACTCCAGCAATAGCAAAAGCAATCCGTCGATTGGAACTTCAATCTGAAACCGCTCCAGGCACCACAGCAACCTCTGGATCTCCAGGACAATCAACAACCGCTGCTTCATTTTCATCAAGCCTTTCAAGATCAACTTCCACAGTGGCCGCAGTTCCCTCCGCCACCCGACGCTGTCCACCAGGTTTCGCCTTCTTCCACCGTGCAGATCCTCCCACCTTCTCCTCCGTCGGCTTCCACCACCTCCGCCGACAGTGGCAACTTTGATGCATCTTCCCACAATGCCTTCCAGGCTACACCGCCGCAATCATTCTGTCTAGCTTCCGCTCCTCCGCCTTGTTCACCAGGCATAATTTTGCATTCGCCATCCTTTCTTTCTCGGCAACAAAATATGCCACAAAGCAGCTTTTCTTGGGTTCCTCTCCTGTAGCTCAACATTCCTCCACGCCCCTTGCCTATCCTTTTTCTTCTTTCTCTTCCTTCTCGCATCTCCAGCCGCTGTACTAGAGCAAATTTTCATCCAACCACTCTCTCCTCATTGCCCTTCCTACTCTCATCCTCTAAATGCTTCGTCATCCTCATCTTCCGTTCAAATCATATCCTACTCCAATTCTCCTGCTCTCCTTCGCCGTGCTTTTACACCCATCCAAACCCAGCAGCAGAATTCTCCTTCTCCTCTACCAAACTGTATATTTAGTAATATTTCTTCATTCTCCTCCCCAGACCCGTCTCTGATGCGGGCGCTGTCCTGCACGCCGCGAAATTTTGCGACAGTGGAAGCTGAAGCTGATATTGCTTGCATGGACGCTCCGATAAATAATATAATCTTTCCCCAGTGTTTTGTAGTGAGTGTAACTGAGTAATTGTGCACAGTAATGTTGAAGTTTTTTTTATACTTTGGGCTGCTGGCCCTATATTCGCGGGAGGAAAGCTTGGGACTTCCCGTATTATGGTCACCCCTGGAGTAGATTTTCACTTTTTACCCAATGTTACTTTCTATCAGACGTCCATCCTCTTGTTGTTTAGAGCACCGCAGTGTGGGCTACGTGCCCCTGTGTCATCTTATTGTAAGGTTAACAAGACACAAACTTTGTTCTGCGATTGGATGATGTCAAAACTTAGAGCTGTCCAAGAGGAATACGTGCAGTTGTTTCGGTCACACAGTAACCCCTTGAAGGGAGACGGATCACTATTTAGAGCACAATTTGTATTAGTAGACAAACAACATGTTGATAATAATTTTGTATCTGATGATAGTATTAATCATATTATAGCGATGGCTCGTCACTATAATCACTACATTGCATTAACTAATATCTCTATTTGTGATGGGGCATTTAATGTTGTCACGGATGCTTCTGTCACTCGAGGAACAGGCGCGGGAGCGTTATTTGAGGAAATGATCCAAATTTATCGTACCGAACTGTTGTATCGTACTTGTATGTCTCGTCAGTTGAGTCCTCGGGTCATTAGTCCAGCCTTGTTAGCTAATATGTTAAAGCAGGTGGAGGCAAATAATAGTCGATTTCGCCTCGTTTGGTCGCTGGACGATATTGGAAAATACTAGAGTTCTCGGATTGCTGATTGCCTGTTGTCCAAACAGACTATTCTCGTAGGCTTGCAGATACCTTTAATCTCCAAGGAAATAAATCGGGTGGCAGGGCTTTCGTTTACCCCTACCCCCTTTGCACATCACGAGAAAACTTGTACAGTTGATCGTCCGACGGCCCATCTGGCTGCTCTTTATTCGGACAGGTATTTTCAAAGTGTAATTCCGCAGTGTGATGTTTTGCAGTCTTCCTTATGCCTGGTTACTCCGCCCTATGGCTCTTACATTTTTACTGCTTCTTGCGCCCAGGCGATACTGTCAGGCGATTCCATTGCGAACCTTTCTAAGGTCTGCCCATTCTCTTGTGTGGAATCACAAAGACCGATTGTCACTCGATTAGATGCACATACTTTTGTTTTAACTCACGTGAAGCAGGTTGACGTATCCTGTCCAGGACATAGGGAGCTGCTTCCGCTCGATAGTAAAATCGGTGCATTCCACTTCTATTTACCTTGTCAATGTAATGTTTCACTGGAAACCTTTGCGTTATTTTCACCACGCTATTGCCTGCCAGGAAGGAGCTCGATATGGCAGCTTACGAGGTTGCTTCTTACAGCCTGGTCCTCAATCGACACAACCATCCTACCACCTTCTTATGATTCTGGCTACCCCACTTATTCCTGTTTAGACCAGTGTTACAAGTCTAATGTTTATAATAAATTCAATTGGCATATTTTGTATTTGTCACTGCATGGTATATCCTTATGTTTATTGGTCGTTTTGCTTGGTTATATTTTGTATATTGTTAGAACATTTGGCCTTCACCCAACAAGGTGGCATAATATCCCTTCCTTCAGTGATGCTTTAACTCTTCCTGTGGTACCTCCCCGGTTCCTGCAATATCACCTGCCATCCAAACGCTCCGCAGACAGAGCATCCCGCGTCAAGTGGCTCCTTCTCCGCCCTCATCCCCCACGCACGAATATTCCTACATCATTCCTAAGATACCTTCCGTTTCTTCGGCCTCACCTCCGAGTACGCCGCCCTTTCGCTTGCCGCCATTACCTGTCGCCTCTGCGGCCGGCGGCCAAGCTTATGTTAATTCTTCACAAACTATGTTCTAATCCTTGATTTTTGTTTTACACCTGCCGACGCCGGGCTGGGAGGGATTGGGGGAGGACCCTGCGCATCACTGATCGGCTACAAGCAACATGGTAACTCAGCGAGACGTCGACCACGGGCCTCGGTAGCGGAACATCCCTATGGTTATGGACGATGCAGCGGGGCGCTCCCTGTTGAGCTGCCTCATGGTGATTGCATCCTTAACCACGTCGTCATTATTCCTGGTACGGTGCAATGCACTCCATGCTACGTTCTGAAGACTAGCCAGCATATCAGGCTTGACCAGGTCTGCTTCAGGATGCGAACCGTGTACTGTGCGTCAAAGGACATTGGCGCTGCGGCGCCCTTCGCCGGAAACTAATGGTGCTGTTGGCTGCAGGACCTCTAGTGGACGATAAACAGGAGGTCCCACCTGGGATGTAGACCTGGCCGTGTGTTGAACTGTGGATCTTCTACCTCCCCTAGGTCCCCCAGCTCGGATGGACTTGGACTTTCTTGCCTTATGCCCATCTCTCCCATGGATGTTGATTACCCCTCATCCCTCCCCTATCTGCCCATGGTGAAGGCACCGTTTTGTTTGTATCTACATGTACGTTTTTATCTGTATATCAAATAACTTTTGTTTGTACACACATGTATATTTTTTTTCTCTTTCCTATAATTCTGTTGTTAGTCACTGAGGACAGTTTCTAGAGGCCGGGGGGAGATGTGACGAGCTGGAATATCGGAGACCTGAATTCAGTACACTTTATGCAGTACATTTTATGTTCAATATTTCTTGGTAAAGTCTGGGCTTAAGCATGTGCCTCAGAGAGCGGAAGTTACACCTCTTCATAGGCTATTCTAGTTGCCCTGGCTTCCGCTCTAAACTCACGGAGTTCAGCCTTACGGATGGAAGGGATCCTCTTTTTAAGCTTTACAGGGAGCTAGAGGTTTACCGCATTCCCGGCTAGGAGAGTCCAACCGGAAGAACTCTCCGGTTTTCTAGGGGATATGGAGACCCCTAGTGACGCACATCGGTGCATTGCCAGAGGAATTTGCCGGATATGGAGTTAGGATATAACCGTAGGGAACAGAACGTTGGGGGACTCGAAGCGCAGATCTAGGGGACTCTGTGTCACTTAGGACGCCGTCAGACTGAACCCTGGTACTCCAGCTCGCCGCCTCTCGGTAAGTCCGGCTTTGACAACTATGTTTTCTCTTAGTGAATAAGGGAAAGGGAATTGTGCAACCTTATAGTAAAATGTATTAGCTTAGTATAATAGTAAAGATATCACAGCAGGTAACTAAAGTGGGTGTCTATTAGATGACCCTACCTCAGCCATTCCCTGGTCCTTCCCCAAATGTTCATGGAATAGCCGTAACAATATTAAGTAAACATGGCAATCTGTAATTCAACTTAAGTTAATAACCAAGCAGGCCTTATAGATGATGCAAAAAATGCTTAGGTTTAGTGAAATCCAAAATTGTGACGTAGGACCAATCAGAATTAAATATTGCGGTTGCTTAGCAACAGAAACAAAAGAAGAACCAATGACTTTATTCTTAAATTATTTCTTCTGGCTTTAACTCTGGAAGAGGGTAGACGTGTTTTCTGTAAAAGACTTCTGGTAACTACGAGAAGTTATTGGAGTTCATCATTTATGAAAGTTTAGTAAACGTTTAACATATACATCGAAGACGGGACGCTACGATAAATAATTTAAGTAAAAAACTATTGCATCATTTATAAATAAAAGGAGAAAATTAATATATAGTATACGGCTATAGGCATCAATGGAATAAGATGCATGTAAAGAAGAAAATGATGTCGAGAAATATAATGCTAAGTAAATTCAAACGGTGTAAATTATTTTATTCCGTAGTTGCCCAAAAGTGAAATCTCTTTTGTATCGATACCACGCCTGAGGAGTTTCACATCTCATCGCTCGCCGCAGCTGCCGGAGAGAGGATTTATAGAAATCTTCGAGAACTTCATCTTCACGGCTTATAGACGAAAGGTTCATCGCTTCTACATCAAGGTAAGGTTTGGCTTCTACATGCGTCGCCACACCGAGGGAGCGCGAAACGTTTGAGCTGTGGGGCATAGACCTCACGAAGGGGCGAATCCAACTTCAAATATGTCACCACATCGTGTGATATAAATCCAACCCCCAAGGATTGGAATCGTTCCAGAGATCGCTGGACCTTATTTCCAGTGTGGTTGACGGAGTACATCCTGACGCAGCACAGCAACGGGTGGTGCAGTTTCGTAACTGCGTGGACGATGGCAACGACCATCTCCTGGCAGCCTTGCTGTAGATGGCAGCCTTGTCATCGCTGGTCATTCCTCAGCTGCTGCCCATCTCGCTGCAGGATCGGCTGCGCTTCGCCAAATCGTGCAACTCAGCTATCACGCCTCAGCGCAGCGTGAAGCGATCTCGCTAAAGCTCTTGTATTGTGCGCAGTGCGGTTTTTTGTGTTTTTGTTAATATTTTGGTGAGCTTCCCCCACATAATATGAACAGACAGTTAAGATACGAACCCTGGACATACCACTCCCTTTGGGCACTTGCTTGTATATGGCACACCGATCAAACACTCAATATTCCTATTCCTTCATGTGCCGAGTCCATGCTTCCCTAACCTAATACCATTCTGGACCTAAAATGCCTACTCCACAGTTCGCTTACGTTTCGGCCAAAACGCCTGTATTGCCAGGCTCCAAGAATGGTGATTAAGCTTGAACTTCCAAACCCACTTAGCCATGCCAGTATCAGGTGGAAGTGTTCCGCACAGCGCAATCAGTATCCCGGGATGTAGGAGCAACATTTCTTGTCAAAGCTATGCTGATCATCGGTTTGCCTCTCCTGCCTACTTGTGCTGGGAACACCCTCTATTTAAACTATTTAGTATACTTGATTCCTATTAGTTAAATCCTCTAAAATAAAGCTGCTGTTTCTTCACTTCTCATGTATAGTATAACTCAAATATTAATTTATTCTCTCTATGAAAAATAAACTATGCTTCCAAATGGCCAGTTTTCCCTTATTCGCTGCACATAGGCTATAAATGTTTTTCTCGCCTTTCTCTCTATACAATGTCAACTAACCACAACTATGGATTTATACCTCTTATATGCCGAAATATATTTATTTATTGAAACAATGCAATGCATGAACATCTCACTTAGCAACTTTCCTCACTTTGCTATCAGTTTGCCTGCTGGAATTGCATATATGTTTGTTCAGTTCCTTATCGCGAGCTCAATATCCAGTGTTCGCCTCTAAAACCGGATGTTATTAGCGCTACCAATTCCTATCTAAAACCACTGCATCCAATTTGTACTGGTGGTTCGCACACGGAGAACTTTTTATCAATACCACATCCTTTTAAGTTCTAAAACTTATACTCTGATTTAACATTGTGAAATTCCTCTTATCACTCCTTTCCCATATGAAACAACCTCCGCCATGTTGATTTAATACAACATATATATTGGAGGTCCAGTTTCATTCGCAATTCATCATGGCCAATTCACGAGTGAATGTTGTATCTGGTGTGGAAGAAACTGAGAACTATCTCCTGCAACAAAGGCTAAGGCGCCATTTTGAGGATTCATGGTACGTTCAATTTAACGGCAGATTCGGTGAATCCGATATTTCAAGTTCTTCATCAGACACCTACTTCAGCGGAGCTAATCGGTTTTTAAGGGTTCGCTTCCGATCACACCAGTGAACCACCGCAGCATCCGGTTCAGATATGAGTTAAATTTTCCTACTGTCAACCACACGACCACAATTAAGCATTTTCGTGCTAATAGCACCTCTGTTCCTGCAACCATTTTTAAAGTTTCCATACTCTTTAGCAACGATGTATCGCGCCGGCCATTTTGTGCGCCCCACTCCGAATGCTAATTGGAGTGCTTTTAAATATGATAGCCGGGCTTCCTTGTTTCACTCTCTGTCTTGCCTGTGTCTTGCATCCAGTACGACAACATATTTGAACCACTAAAATCTTCGTCACAATCACCGCGGAGAGTCCTTTTTTCGCCAAATTCGGGGAAAGTGTATAGGGAGCTGCTAACCCAGTACTAACAGCTGAACGCCGCCGAAGCATTCCTTCATTTCCAAAATCAACAGCAGCAGCACAATCCATTTGAATGGCCGTACCTTCTGCCACCGATCGATTCACCTCAGCACCTTGTGTCAGTCCAGCAGAAGACTTTACAGAATCTCAATCCAGAGGGACCCCTGTTCAAATCTCAGGACCCGGGTTCTTCTTCTCCTTCATCATCATCGTCGTCCGTCCAGCTGCTTTCTTCGGATGAAGCATCACCTCTGGCAGTCGAGAACCCACAACAGCAATTTCCACCATTCAACCAGGCGTTTCAACATCTGCTGCTGACCCCGTCGTACCGGAATATTCGTCCTCATCTTCGGTGCAGGTCATCTCGCCGTCACAAACGTCAGCCTCCACCACCGATATTGTGGTTTACTTAGGAGAAAATTTCCATATTTCTTTGGGTGTTGCGCCGCTTCTCTATTCTTTTAATACCTCTCCGTCTTATTCACTTATCTTCACCAGGTTTCTTTGCTAACCTTCTCCAAAGCAGCTTTTGTCCCCTTTCCCATGCCTCACCCATCCCTCAACACACCTGCACACCTATTGCTTCTTAATTTCCTTCTTTTTCCTCCTCTTCCTTTGGACAGCTGCAGCACGTTACCCTTCAGGACATTTGCATCCAGACACTCACCCAACATTTTCCTTCCTACCCGCCTCCTCCTATATCTGCTTCGTCCTCCTGCTCCATTTCCACACCTTCACCCCTGCTGAACTCAGCGTTCAGCAACATTTGCTCCCCGGAGCCATTGCTGGTCCGGGTCATCTCCTGCACACCCCGAAGGTTTAATAAAACTCAGACGAGGCAAAACCTGTTTCCAGTATGGTCGCCGGCGTCCCTGTTGCTCTAGCATAGCAAGCGCTGTTGCGAGAACAACAGCCGCTCTGACGGCGGGTACGACCTCTTTTTTCAGGAATCTGTCGCCTGCCGCTGCGGTGCCTCTACCTCACGGTCCGATACACTTACACTTGGTTATAGTTGTTCAGACATGTAGACAGAACCCTTTATGTATGGAATGCGGACACAAAATAATTTTAAAAAAAAATTTCTTTTCTCTTGTCCACCTAGAATTATCCGTAGCCCTGCCACTAGGATATATAGACATCCTTCTTCCTTCACGATCCTCTTTGCTTTGTCCTATAATAGCTACACTGGTAGCAGAGTCACACAAAACATCTGTCCGCTGAATTTGTAGAATATTATACTAACAACAAGGATCAATATGTCTCTTCAAAATCCATGTTTCCACGTCAAACATAACAACGCTATGTGGGTTATGGTGAGTGTAAATCTTAGACGAAAGGCATGTAAATCCCTTAAGTTTACCTTTGAAACCTAATTCTATTCTTGAGTCAGCGACTAAACTTTTAAATTTATGCTTATATTTCTCCAATAATTGTATTTCTATATTAGTGTACTTCTCAAAGAAATTATTAATTAATTCGTAAGCATACTCGTCTGAATTTCTTAGTGCCAATGAACTTGTAGTGGATAAAACATAAATATAAACGATGGTAAACGCTACTGGTTTGATGTTTCTTTCGCACATAAACAAACATCTAAACATCGTAAACCCAATTTATCCCTTAGAATACTAATATGTTTTTCTACTAAATGATAGTTGAATCATGTGCTAAATGATATCCCATCGCTGCCACCAATTTATGGTGCTACTTTCTCTTCTATGGAGGGAATTGGGTTTATGTGTGGTAAGGAAAGAACCTCATATAAAAACAAAAATATACTTCAACTGATTATTATTATTACTAGAAAAGAATGAGTATAATACAATAGGACTTTTCCCAGACAATGCTTACATAAATATCCCCATTATTCGTTAGTATTATTAGTTCCCCTTTCTTTACTGAGGTAGTTAATATATAATATAAAATAATATGGTTTGTGATAAAAAGATCATAAGATGATAAGATGGCACCTTGCTCTCAATCCCATTGAGAGCACATTGCTCTCATTACTATTTCTGGCAGTATCTTAGAAATACACCTTACTTACTCATGGTGCAGGTGAAGAGTATGATCATCGTTCACACTTTCATGATGGTAGTGGTATACAGTCTTCCACTGTATCAGTCCAACTGCCACGGGTCTGTCCAGGAAAGCACCTTTTGTACTTGGACCTTTGGGTGTTGGCTTCTGCACGTGTCGACAAAAGGATCTGACGACAACCGTGAACTTTCATCAGGAAGTGGTCATTGTTCACCGAGATATTACATCTCGCCTTTGTCTTTTACCTCACGCCTTTGAACTTCCAGCAATGTAGCTTTTTATCTTCTTCACGCTTTTGAATGTGATTTTAATAATCAAGAATAAAAGAGTAACGAAAGTGATCGTTACCTTGAGTCAGAGCGAGAGAGAGAGAGTACCCTATCAGTTCTCAATGTCGTTTTCCAAAATAATGTGTATGTTTCTTTTATTATGCCTATTGCAGCGAAGTGACTTTGAGTAGCCTCCTTACCTAAAGGAATGTTGGCCCACTATAAAGGTCTATAGGTTTTGACCACGTCATAGTAGCTGAGACCAAGTCTTATGTCATGCGGATATATTGGTAACTATCCTGCAGGCACACGAATGTGGTTTTAGGTCTGTGAGAATTGCAAAAGATGCAAAATTAATAGCAATTATTGAAAAGTAAGTGTCTCCAGGGAGTATTGATGTTTTTTCTTGGCGGGATAGGGCAATTTGGTACTCTGCTTACAGAGTTAACGCGCCGGGAATCTACACAGGGGCAGTATTTGTCTACTTCATTTACTGCTTACTTAGGTACAAATGAACAATCGCTAACCCTGTCGGATTTAGTCTGTTCAATAATTTTCTTTGCAAGCATTTCCTGGATTTCTTCCTAAGTTCTCCGTTTAATGAAACTGGCATCCTGTAATTGTTTTGTTTAGTCAGTTTAGCGTCACCTTCATCAATTTCATGATCGAACACGAAGGTACTAGTTAGCTCTCATATTTCCTCTCCCAGAACCAAGGGAATATAATGATTACTCACTGCAACTATTAGTTACTTTTCTCAGAATTTTAAATGTGATAATTTATTTTATAATTCCTTATAAAACTCTCCAAATTCCATTGGTCTACGTGTTTCAAAATTGCTCATCTTTTCTGTTAATCTTGGGGTTGTTACCTTCATTACATAAAGCTGATTAGTAGCATTTCCTATTTCCCCACAGCAAATACATTGATAATTTTAAGGTCGTGGTTTCATGGCTCCCAGAGATCAACCAACAGCCTGGTTGTTGGATTAAAGCATACGGGGCTTAATAACTCACTTCTTCCCTGATTGTACGCATACAAATCTTTGTACGCAGGATTTCCACCATGGTGGACATGGGAGACATGGCGAATGTCTTTCTGCGTACCGGTGGGTTCCGAAATCCATCTGCTCCCGGGATGATGTGCTGGCAAGTGATGTGCTGACCCTAGTATTCGAGGTGTCCACCTCCCCTCTTGGATATAAGAACATTGCCCGCCAGAAATAGTTCACATCTATTCCCCTTCCATTCCTCCGGTATTCCTGTACTCATAACTTAGTCTAGGTCATCTTCGGATGACAGGTTCCTCAAAATATGACTTGCAAGTCCCACACATAGCTACCTTTGCTGCCGTTGGATTCCCTAAAGTAATACTGTTCAACCTCATTTGTTGATTAAATATTGTAGCTTCTCCTATTCTTGCTCCTTTAGAGGAATTGCGTTATCTCCTGTATTAACAAATTTCTTTACGCAATACTTAGAATCCTTAGAGAGTTTTTCATTCCGAAGGAAGAAGTTTATTCTTTGCTTTGTTTATGCGTGTGAGCATTTCGGTTTCTGACCTGGGAGGTAGAATATTATGTTCAGCTGATAAGAGATCCCAACTACGAGGCGTGTCCGTAAAATAAGGTCTCCAAGGCGCTGGAGCCGTGAGGAACGCTATTACGCGAGATCCGGCAATATCGGCGTGTAGCTTGTTTCCACACCTACAAACTCCCACCACAACGAACTCTTTGCAACCATAAGCCTTAGCTGAGCAACCGTTTGCAACGGAGCTTCGTATAACTTCCGCCGCCAAGTGCAGGTTGCGTGCGGTAATCCGTTTTTTGAGTACCGAGGGCACCACAACCACTGAAGCTCTTCATCAGTAATGCGAAGTGTATGGACGACAAAAACGTGCGACTGTGGGTCAGAGAGTTCAAAGACGGACGTACAAACGTCCATGACGCACAGCGCTCTGGTCGGCCTTTGGTTTCAGCCGAAACAATTGCAAAAGTGGAGCAAGATATACTCAAAGATCCGCATGTGACCGTTCGCGAGCTGTGCGAACTTATCCCTGAAGTCAGTAAGACTACGATTGACAAGATTTTGTTCGAACATTTTAATTGTGGTTGAAGAGGTAACATTTATTGACAATAAACATGTTTTATTTTTTTATTTTATGTTTTATTTTTTTAGAATGGTAGTGAGTAAGCGCGTGATGACGGCCGGGTTTGACAGCAACCCTTACGGGTTCAAGAGGAGGCGATAGCCACATCAAAAGGGCTGTGATAAAGAGGCATATAAGTCATTGTTGAAGCAGCTGTGCCAAATTCGAACTCTGTGACCTCATGTCCACCACAACTTTTGTTTCCCTGCGCCATGCTTGTAGCTGCTCTTTCACGCTACGGAAAATCCACGTTTGTGAAGCATCTCATTTTTCATGAGATTTGATAATGGCATAACAGAGGATTCGCAGTCCGTCAAATGCCTCATTAGTAAGTCCAGGCGGTTATTTTGCAAACAATATCCCAAGTTGCAATCGGATAGTTCGCCGCAGCTTCTGTATCGCCGCTCGAGCGCCAGTTCATCCAGTGTCGATATGTTGTTAAATTCTCAACCGTCTACCACAAAACCTCATTTAAAGATTTTCGTGCTAATTAGTCTCCATTCACAAAGCCATTTACTTCTCCCAAGATCACTTTCCAGAAGCTTAGTGCTCTCGGAAATATTACATGGCGGTAAACCCGGGCTGATTTCTTGTTATTTTAAACTGGCAGCTTTGCCTCGCTAGCTCCATCTTCAGTGTTATTCTGCTGCTTGGTTTGTCAACATGAGATCTTTCACCGCGTCAAAAAAGCTTTTCTTGCCGTCCACTGGACGTGAGTATACAAAATGTTTGATCAGAGAACAACAGACAATCTTGAACTTTGCAGCATACAATCACCCTCAAGACGTCGTGAATGCTCTTGTGGACTTTAACAACTCCACTAATAATCCTGAACCAGCAGAGCAGCCACCTTTGCCGGCCTTTCATGACACCTTATGCTCTTTTGTATTGAAAAGGTAGGGAAAGAAACCCTTTTTCTCAAGCAGCTCAAAGGCTTTAGGAAACCTGGTCAGAGCCATCATAAAAAAATTCAAAGGGTCCAAAAATGTTACATTATTAACCATTATTTGATATATTTTTGTCCCGTACAAAATCAGCTCCGGCCTTCAATTTAAAACACCAATCATATGCTTAAGAATAAATTGCTCGTCATAGGTTTTAGGGTTATGTGCGATGACAATCACATCCCATTGTTCATACCAGGTTTCAGTCACGTGATCAAAAAGCTGTTTTACCGGATTTTGCGCAAATGTCCACTCCTTTATTCCACATTGTGAACAATAAGCTCTGTTAAGTTCATCGTCTAAGCACGGCGAGCAGACCTGGTACAGGACGCACAAATTAGGCACATGTACAAACACGTTCAAACACGTTCCTTCGAAGCAAGTGCTCTGAGTGCACTCAAAATCAATCATCAGCACCAATTCATTTCTTAACTTGCTTGCTCGGTATGGCTGTATATAACACATATGGTTTGCTTTAACGTGTAACTTACAATTATCACAAAAGGTTTTGCCGCACGTATGTACAACCTTTCCATCCCTCATATTGTACAACTTATTGCATATTAAACACACTTTTTCCATGTCAAAAATCGTATATCCTTTAGCATATGCCCCTCCTTTCTTTAAATGATTCTCGAAGCAAACTTGCGCATTAAAGTATCGGCGACACTGTTCGCATCGCACATAGTTTTTAAAGGGAGTTTGGCACTGCATGTGGCATTTATAACATTTGTTGTCACATCGATGTTGTTCACTAGGGATGGAAAATGGATGGTTAAATTCGCGGCTATATTATTTGCACTTAAAAACCATATGAAGATTTACTGTCGTGTTGTAGTGCTCATCGAGAAGAAAAAGGTCTATTGGCTTACCCCCATGCTTCGCAGACTTGAATAACATCGTCTTTCCACTATGGTCACCAAAGTTGTACCCCTGCAACCCTTCATCGTAACGCTTTACCTCGTTTACCCCTCCGCCTACTTCTCTAAAAAGGGTCAGAGCCTTCACCCTTTGCAGGTATTCCGATCGCACCATCGTGGTATAATTTACATCTTTGTCCACTTTTGCCTTTCCCACAATAATTGCCCTTGGTAAGCAGGTGGAATCCGTATATAGTGCCCCGCGTATTACACGCAACCGCCATGAAGGTGTGGCAGATGGTAACCACCGAAACATCCCTTATAGATTCCACCCTTAAACGTGGGATCGACTGTTAGATGGCTTCTGAAGAAGACTATCAAATTTTATGTAGTATTTAGAGTTTTGTGAGAATATTAGCGGATGTTGATTCTCATCCACAGCCCACTTGCAGGATGCTGTGGTTTGGGAAAATTAGCTAAGCTGGACTACGTGACAGGATGTACTAACCTTTGTCTGCATAAAATGACGACAACAAGGCATTTTCTCACAGGATCTATAAAAGCTCGGGACTTTTTTGTGACCAAGTGCTACACGACTCCGCGTCGCCCGGAGACGCCATGCAGTTCCTGATCATCCTATGTATGATGAGTGAGTAAAGGTTATTTACTTCTGTACTAGTACTGCCAAGCCAAGTCATGTTAATTTAAGTCAAGTCAAGTTCAATTTCAAGATCAAGTTCGGGTCACTCTAAGATGTCATAAGGGGCTGTGAAGTTCTAATCTTCACTAATCCTCAAGTTTTCGTTTAGTTCATAAGTTTCAATTAATTGTTCAGTGACCGGTAATGTCATTATGTTATTCTTTACTTTGTAGGTCATATATATACTGTTAAATAAATATTAGCATTAGTTAAATCATTTGGTTTAAACCACCTAGTTCCCTCCAGGTACACGCACTGTTATAGATTGGTGGCATTGAGTAAGCTATGACATCGCCTAATTTATAATATCTGTGCATATCTGACAGCTCCGCCCCTTCTAGAAGAGAAGTTTCCAAAGGTAATCTAAGACCTACAGTGTGGAGGATCTGGGACAGATTCCGAGGTGGCATGATAGCGGCACTAAGCCTCCCCGTGTCAATCACATCTAACCCCTCTTGTAATTGAATTAGTTGCTGTTGCAAATTAATCATAAATAAAGACAATTCCCTAACAGCCGACGATATCTTTAATTGATTGGCACCCCTTGTTTTAAATACAGCTACATCATTTTCTATAACCTCTCCCGTGCCTGCGATTTTTCTGATTTCGGTTACTAGCTCAACGGTCCATCCCTTTAATCTTTGTGCATTATGGGTAGTACTCTCATCTAATTCCTTGATATAAGTGAGTTGATCGTCAGCTACGTGTACCAATTTGGTGGTCGTGATCGCGTATTTAGCAATATGTTTATGGACTTTATTAATCTCAGCCCTATCGGGAGTACCGAACAAGACTTTTAAGACTGAACCCTCTACATCGATAGCTCCGCGTTTTCTTCTAGTGTCCCTGGCAGGTAGGTATTGTTCAATATTTTCCATCTCATTTTGTAGCAAATTGAATATGTTCTTAAGTTTTTCGATTTCTTCCTAATCTATCAGACGTCCTATACCGCGCGATTTCTCTTCATCTAATTTTTGAAAAATGTTTTTGATTTGAGTTATAGCGTTTGCATAACGCTGAACTGGCACGTCAATACTGATAGTCCATCGACTGCCGGTGACTAAGATTGTCTCTTGATAGGCGAAGATAAACCCGTTGGTCACAAGAGGTCCTTCGGGCGTGACATCCAATGGGTCTTGTACGATACCATGGTTAGCCAAAGCGTTACTTAAAAAATCAGAAATTAATACGAATTAGATTCGTTCCCTCTTGGGTAGTACGCTGTTACTTCTCTTGTAGTTCCTCACTGATTGTCAGTATTCCTTGCATTAAGTCTACTATTTTTGCTGGTTACTGACTCTTGTTGTCCCCTACTATTTTATGTCTACTATCGGGCTCGAGCCCGCGACCTCAAATCCCATGGAGGATCACGTACTAGGTCTTCCTGAGTTCTAGTTCTAATTCCCTTGTCTCCACTTTGGCCCCTACGTTCATCATCTACCTGTGATATATTTAATTCATCTTCACTTTCGTCATTATTATTGCTAGTTAAACGTTCTACAACATTTTCATTTCCTTCGGTCCTTGGAGCTGCAATACTATCACTCACAGAAGGCGAGCCGGTTATCGCTTCCGGCCATACATCCGACTAAACCTCTGTTTCCGGCCTCCCACTCGTGTAACACTTCTTAATTCTGTTTATATGCACGGAAGTACTGCATCCTCTTTCGAGTTGCAGTTTATAGTTTATAGGGGTAAGTTTCTCTATAATACGATACGGACCTCCGTATCGTGCAGGTAATTTTCTATTTGCTTTCTTCCCTACGTAAGGCTTGTCTAGATATACTTAATCTCTTACTTCAAATACCATACTAGTTGTTCTTCTATCATATTTTTGCTTTAGCTTAAATTTATTTTCTAAAATGTGATGATACGTGTTATTATATGCCTCAGTTAATCATTGCTTTAAAGTTTCAATACGTTCCTCGGCGCTACCACTTTCAGCATTATTAGTCCTGGGCTCGAGTTCAAACATTGCTGGTAATCGCATTTCTCTAGCTTATAGTAAATAAAATTGACTCTATGTTGTGACTGCGTGTGGTGCAGCCATTAAAGTAAATGGCACCATTCGGTGCCACTCATCACCGTGCTCAGTTAATATCATAGATAATGAGTCATTAAGATACCTGTGGTACCTTTCAATTGCATAATTTGACTGTGGGTGAAAAGGACTATTATACACATGCCCTACACGAAATAGCTTACAATGTTCTGTGAACAGGGCGGACTGGAAATTTTCTCACTTGATCTGTTAGGATTTTCTCGGGTGATCCATATCTACAGTAGACTTCAGTTACCAAGCTCTAGCCACCATGTTGGCATTTTGATCGGGAATAGGTATCGCTTCCGGATACTTAGTGAACTGATCGATTGTAGTAATAAGATATCTGTTTCCAGTCTTCGTAACACTTTATGGTCCTGTAATGTCAATGGAAATATCCTGGTCTAGTAGCAGTTTCCGAAATACCTAATTGCGCAACAGGTGTTCTCGTTACTTTCCTTCTTGCACATATTTCACATCTTTGAACACAACATCTAGCGTCTTCTGTAAATGATGGCCAAAAATATCTTTCTTCAATTACTGCTTGAGTTCTTTTCGTACCTTGATGTGCACTATAATTCGTGTCGTGATGCATTGCGATTACCTTGTTTACCATAGCCTATGACACAATTACTTTAGGACTTTGGTTGCACCCTGCGTACAGTACAGCATCTGCATGTATAAACACCTCATGATATTCTGTTGTTAATTGTTGACAATATTCGTCTGATCTTTGGTGTTTTTCAGTTCCTTATTCGGATAAGAAGAGGAAGAAGAAGAGGGTGTCAAGCGCAAGCCAGACTCCTCCGGCGTCTCCTTCTCTTGCAGCTGAGCCACAGCAAGGGGAGCTACCGGACACTCGGCCCGTCTCTTCAGTCGGTAGAGAGCATCAGGTACGACATTTGCTTTACCTGGTCTGTGATTAACTGTAAAGTCATATTTGCTCAAAGCAAATATCCACTTTGTCAGTCTCGCGCTCAGAGGGTTATTTGTGCTGAGTAACCATGTAAGGGCTTTATGATCTGTGTGAATAGCAAATTTATGCTGGAAGAGGAAAATTCTGAATTTCTCTACGCCAGACACGACACTAAGCAATTCTTTTTCGGTCGTTGTATAATTTTGTTCGGCTGCAGTAAGCGGTCTACTTACAAAACCTAAAGGCTTATCCAGACCGTCTGAAATTTGACTTAGCACAGCCGAAATTCCTATATTTGACGCACCCCATGCCAGCACACATGGCTTTGAGAAATCAGGATGCGCTAGCAAAGTATGTCGTTTAAGGGTGATTTTAAACGTAGTAAATGCTTGTTCTGCCCCTTCCGTCAAAATACACTTCTGATTCGTTTTCGTAAACTGAGTTAACGGTATGCTTATAGTGGAAAATTCCGGTATAATAATAATCTATAATAACCTATAGCTCCCAGAAGAGATCTTACTTCCTTCACAGTGCTCGGTCTTGTTAACTTTTTAATCGCTTCGACCTTTGAATAGTCGGGCTTCATACCTTGCGCACTTACAGTAAGACCAACGTAAATTACCTCTCTTTGAGCGAACTGACACTTGTCTAACCCTGGTTTCAAATTGGCTTCTTGTAGTTTGTTTAAATACTTGTCTTAAGTTATATGCATGTTCTTCTATATCTCGACCGACTACAAGTATATCATCCATGTACACTAAACATGCCATACATTTAAGATTTCCAAATATCATATCAACTGCTTTCGACCACGTCATTGGGGCCGAAACTAGGCCGTGCGGATGTTGTATATATTAAAAAGATACTTGAGGTGAAATGAACGCAGTTTTGTGTCTGACTCCTTCACTTTTATAGCGTGATAGGCAGCGTCTATATCGACAATTGGGAAATATGCATTTCCTGACAACATTGACAAATATTCCCTTATATCTGTCATCGGCCATGTTGACACTTTGATTACTGCATTTAAACGTGTATAATCAACACACAATCTGTATTTAACTACCCCATTTACTGCCTTTTTAGGAACAAAGGCACATGAACTTGCCCAATCGGATTTAGTATGTTCTATAATCTTTTTCTCTAACATCTCCTGTATTTGTCTCTTTAACTCGTCTTTAAGCGTGAAAGGCACTCTATATGACCTAAGTCTAATGCGTTTGGCATCCACTCTATCTATCTCATGTTCGACTACCGTTGTTCACGGTAATTCTCCTGAAGGTTCATCTAAATACAACGGAAGGAATAAAATCGTAGGGCACCTTAAACACAATCTCTCTCTCTCTCTCTCTCTCTCTCTCTCTCTCTCTCTCTCTCTCTCTCTCTCTCTCTCTCTCTCTCTCTCAACGCGAGGTGCTTCACTTTGTCGTTTGTTACTTTGTAAACCTCATCTATTTTCGCAGTTTGACGAAACTCCGCATTTTCCCGTTTTTCTCTTAACCTTGGTTTCGTAACTCTCAACATCCGTACATCGCTAAAAGTATCTATTTCCTTATCGCACAACATACAATTTCCTACTTCATCTCTTGCTTCTGGGTTCATGACCCCATAAATTTGCCGACTGCCTGTACATCGGCGTGCGGGGCTTTCCTCTCCTCCTTTTCCCCTCAGGTACTCAACTTTTCCGCGATACCTGTTTCCCCTGTCACTCCGTATCTGATCAGGTTCCCCTTCTTCTGTGATCGCTTTAATGGGCTACTGATATCTGCCTACTTGCGAAATATCAAACGCTGGCCAGCGTTTATCCAGCCCTGGGGAGAAGAGCTGCCGCCCTTTCTGACCTCCCAGTTGAAAACTGGATTGCTATCCCCCTTCCACCGCTACTCCAGAGTTGGCAAATTTGCCCGTTGAGTTTGAAACTTCACCAAACTCCTTCTGCATATCCGGCATAACCGCGCGCCACTCTCTATCGAGATCACCATGTCTCGATATTTGGACTCAGGTTCCCAACTTCTTGCCGACTGAGGATCCTCATGCAGTGTGTAAAATGCCCCACACACTTTACTTTCATGTCCTCACAACTATTGTATGGTGAACTATAACTCCTCATAAAATCATTATACTCCGTGGCTCTGCCTAATTTTGTACCTTTCTTTAACGGTATGCTCTCTAAACTCATGTTCAAAACCTTAATTACACAATACTTAGCGTCCTTACATAATTTATCATTACTTTGTTTCAGCCACGCTATTTCATTTTCGTCGTTTACCGTGACTACTTTGGACACAATTCTCGGTAAACTTTATTTACGTCAATTTCTACAGCCTCTACATATACTTCAAGGGGAAAAGTTCCTTTTGAAACTCGGTGCAAACGAGTGAGTACCTGGTTTTCCCTCTGGGGTAAAATCACAATATTTTCGGCCAGTAACACGTTCCATTTTCACTCGTTGTTTTCGTTCCCTTGGTCTCTTCCAGGGTCCGTGTCTTGGGTATCTAAACTTATTTCTTTCTCTTCCATCTGTGTTCTTCTCATCATTCGACCGGAAACCGTCAGTGGATTGACCAGTTCCACTCGCGGCCCAAGTCCCTGATCTATTTGTGATATAAGGTTAACTGTACCGTATTTTGTGTCTAACTTCCGTCGACGTATATCAATAACTGCCTCAACGTAATCCAAAAATCCATACCTAATAGGCCATCATCCTTTTTTAATTTTAGGGGGAGTACACAAAACCCATGGCATCTTAATTCGGGAATACATCCTATTGTAAACCAAACCTTTAGTTCACCTAAAATCTTAAATTGTGCACCCGTAACACTACTTCCTGCAAACCTGGGCCTCTCCATTTGTCCTCCCCCTACTACACCATACACAATGGCTGAAAAACTCGCCCCTGTAGCTACCAACATGTAGGTCGGTGTGTCGCCTCCTATTCTTACTTCTAATAAGATCTCCTTGAACTTTGTGCCATAGGTGAAGACGGGAAGCGATTCTGTTCTGTGGCCGCCGAACTCCCGTTCTTCGACGCACCTGTCCCATTTCCCTGGGGTCGTTGCCATGTACAATATTTTGAAATATGCCCTGGCATGTAACATTTAAAACAACTGTTGTTATCTCCACTAGTGAAAGTAAACTATCTGCGGTTGGGGTTTCCGCCTGCTGTAATCTGCCTAGGGTGAGTAGCATTATCTCTCCTTTGACATTGTCCCACAACTAGGGTTATACTAAGTTTTTGATTTACTTCGACATTCACTAGCCATTCTTTCAATTGTTAATTCCCCCTTGTATTATGTTTCAGGAACTTGCGACTACAAAGGGCCGAAGGCCTCCCTCTACTTGAAGCCCTACTAGCGCTTGAGGACCAACGGAGGCGAGCCCTGCGGGCGGCGGCCGCGACATCGGCGGCAGGGACGCGTGCTGAACAATATCCGCTCCCAAGACCGCGAACTAGCCGCACACCCCAGTGAGAAAAAGAAGAAATTCGTCAAAATTTAAAATGAATTCATCAATAATGGAATAATTCAACACCGAAAACTTTATAATTTGGGAAAATTTAACACAAATTCATCAATAATTGGATAATTGAACCCCGAAGAATTTATCAATTGGCCAAATTTAACAAATTCATCAACAATGGAATAATTCAACCCTGTAAACTGTAAACTGCGCTGGCAGATTAAACCTCTTCTCAGATCCTGAACATGTTTATTTTATTGACCTATGTAGTTCCGTGGCAACACCACCACCTTTAGGAAACATGGACACCCTTTTCCCTTCCGGTGTTCCTACCTTTTGCTGTAGCAGCACTTCGCCCGAGGTATAGTCATACAGGAAGTCAGTTCTTTCAATTTCTAGCACTTCGTATTCACAGCCTGGGTCAATATGGCGCTTCAAGATACGAGTCTCCACGTCAAACGTCACCGTCCCATGCCCGTTGTGATGAGTATATATCCTGTACGAAGGGCAAGGAAATCCTCTAAGCTTACCCTTAATAGCTATTTCAATACGAGGGTCAGTAATCAGACATGTGAACTTACTTCTATGCTTTTCCAACAAAGATAAATCGAACTTAGCGTATTTCTTAAAAAAGTTTGTGATTAAAGTAAAGGCGTACTCGTCAGAGTGTCTCAATGCTAAAGCACTCGTTGTGGCAACCAAATGTACGTAAACAATTGTAAACGTTACAGGTTTAATCTTCTGCTCGCACCGAAAAACACGCCTAAACATACTCTAAAATTCCACCTGGTTCAAAATTAAGTTCATTCCTAGGGTTCGTGATTTTTAGTTGTGCTGTGGCTTACCGATCTCTTAAGTTATGTTGGCAGGTTTACCACCTACATCGAACCAGTCGACGTCCAGGAGTTTCCAATGCTGAGGAGCATTCTACTAGCGGTGTTCTACTATTCACGACACCACCGGTAGCCGCCAGGCGCATGCCACCCACACCTTTAGAGGCGATACCGGAAACCGAATCACTGTAAAATTTCTTTTGCAAATTGGTAATGTCAATTAGTTTTAAACATTTTCTTAATCTTCCTATTAGAGAGGATACCAGGTTTTTCACAGGAAGTGGACGCGCTCACTTCCTGTTATCCTGTTTACTTACCCGCTGTCACTACTCCTTGGGCAAATTTGTAGAATCCTTATCATGCCATGTCTTACACAAATTGCCAACTCACAGTTGAAATCTTTTTGTGACTTATATTGATTTCCCACTAAAATTAGGGTATGCCAGATTTACTTCTTTGCTATGATTGTTGATTTTAAAGATTACGACTTTATTCCTTGGGTGCTTCGTGAGAATCCCTCGGTGGTAAGGCTCGTTAAGTAATAAGTTACGATGATTACTTTCTACGATTGAGATGGCCGCAGGATTTTATACATTACCAACTTAGCGCAGGACATTTCTTTTTTTTTTTTTAAGTGAATATCTTGTACCAAGTACCGCCCTAGACTACTCATTTTTACGCCCTTAATGCAAATTTAATTTTTGTCTTTAGTTTGCTTGCCGTTTGCATTGGACTTTGCTTGGATGATTACACCTATAGTATGCGTATTTTCTACTTTCTGTTTTTCTACCTGCAATTAAATTGCGAGTATACTTATAGTGGAATAATACTTTATACTCTATTTTAGAAACTTTATTCTGGGAGTTATAGTATTGTGAAATCTTTTCTACGTATGATTGTACTGTCATTAACCATTTGTGTTGAGGTATATATACACTAACACAGCCTTCAAAGTATTTTCTGGTAATGTAATTTTTTTTCTTACGCTTACATCAGCTTCTTGTGAGATACAACAGTTACACCTTTGTAATTTTTTTTTCTGGATGTGGTTGGCCACTTCTTGTTATTGTCATTACGTTAAGCTTGGCTGTCAACGTCATGGGATCATATTGCTGTTATAAAGATATAATAATGTATGAATATTGAAATTTTATTGTTAATACGTAGGAGGGGTCAGAGGTCGCCTTATTAATTTTTTAGTATACAACCTGACTTCAAGGGTGTGTCGCATGACCCCCATGGGATTGGGGTTGTTCGTGTGATGTGCGATTAAAGAATGTTTGATTTCGGGGATTATCATGATATGATAATTAAGGGAGCTAATGAATTATTGGGGCATATGAGTTTTCTATCTGTCAGGGAAACCGCAGGGTCCTGTCAGGTAAAGAGCCCGGATTATATCTGAGCTATTTTGAAGTAATGTGTTTTTGGTACCAGAATATTTATTTTGAGGGTTTCGGCTTAACTACCTTGGTACGTCGCGAGACCCCTTGGTGGTTTAAGTCAGGGTAAGGAGTCAGTGGTTAAACTCCTTACCTCTTGTGGATATACCGTAAGGTCCCACAAGACGAGTTTTTGACCAGACATTAAAGAGAATGTCTTTCTTTGAGTTGTTATATGTGTGCACAAAGTCTTATTGAGTTTATTATTGTGTTTATAAGATCGCTCCTTTGTTGCAGTACTACTGAGTAATATTTGTGAGTTATGAGTGTCTCGAGACGTTTACATTGAGTTATTATTTTATGAATGTGTGAAATCGTGGATATGGCCACCACGACTGTGTGATTGTGTGTAATACTGACTCTGAAAGCTCCTCGTATACTTAATTGTACGATCCCTTATGAAAACTTTAATTATGTTGACAGCCCTAATCTTATTTCTATGTTCAGTTAATAATGACATTCACATCAATTTTTATATGTACTACTGATTATATTCTCTGTATGACACATTAACTAAAATATTAATGTACATTCCGGATGCTTGATGTATTACGGCCTTTGGTTTAGCTTGTAATTTAGCTATGTCTGATACATTCAGACAGTATTTTACTGCAAGCTCGTTCATAAATTCTTTTTATTACAATGCGATACTTTATTTTGCGACAGTCTTGGTTAGTCGTAAGGATGCGCGTCATTATTTTTACTGGCAATTGGTAATATATTATCTGATTTTGGCATAGTATATGGTCTGAATTATGAATTCTGCTTTTTCGTGAAGATGTACCGGTTGGAGCGGGACGCTGCTTCAACCCTACATTCCTCGCATTTTTCTTTTGGACGACATTTCTTCGATTAGTTTGAAAGGAGGATCTGTGGCAACTTAGTGTTCTCATACTAGTTTTAAGGTTTTGTTGTCTCAGTGCTATTTTTCAAAGGTTGGTTGTTGCTTACTACCTTTTGTGTACTTGTGCTTTTAATATAGCACATGCTTCATAGCTACTTTGTTCACTGTGGCATCCTTAAGACTACTCAACTGTATTTGTTGCTATTATCAGGTACATTGCTCACGTTTATTGTAGTAATTGTGACTTACATAATTGCTCAAAGTGTAACTTTGCAACCATCAAATCTATGAGAGCCTTCTCCGATAGACCTATGTCCCCTAGTTTATATACCACTGTTACGTCACGTGTAACATTCGTCATTTGTTTTTCTCCATGTCAGTCACTTATATTTGCTTCTTTAATCATTTACTATATTTTATTTGTTTTAATAACGGAAGATTAATTTGGTTTAACAATTTCTCTTGTGCAGGTGAAACACATGTGGCTTACACATAATTACAATGAAGTGTAGTGTGGCCCTCTGGCCTTACACGCTTTGCAATGGTAGCCTAATTGAAATTGTCCAAATTTAATATGGCTATGTACTACTCCTTTGTTTCACATTGTTAGCCATTGGTATTTTAAACCTTTTTCGATAATTATCCACATAGGTTTCACCTCGTTTCTCTGAGTTTTTGGCTGTATATATTCAGTTACTCAGTTATTCTTTATTTTTACTCTAGACGCTAATTCCTGTTTGGCGTAGCACCTTCTCCGTTTTATTCCTGAATGATCCTATTACATCCTAATCAATTGTTTTTGTTATGTTGCCTTTGACCCAAGTCATCTCCTCCATATTCCAAGTAATCTATTCTCTTTTATTTTTTTGTTTCTGTTACACGACCTTATTTACACCGCCTGACACACCTGGAGCGCCTCGCGACCTGGAACTTCACCAACCTCCCTCCGTACTGCCTGGCTATCTTCGGGCGGGAGAGGTCGTGCCCGCCACTATCATCATGGGAACATCGCGAGGTCTTCTAGAGCCCTCAGGAGCCCTTGTGACCTGGTTTACTGTATCATGCTTCGCACGTCTACCATGGACTAACACGTGTGTTTGCTAACTGCATGATTGACCTCTATATTGAAGGCACTTCGTTGCTCAACGTATTGGTGCTCCGAAGAGTGTTGGTGTTCCCAAGTCTTGTTGGCATATTGATGTGCAGTCGAACTTTGTCATCGAACAGTTGTTGATGTGAGGGCAATACGTGCGCCTAGCGACAGCGCTTTGGACATAGCGAACATACCGTGCAGTACGTGATAGGTGCGTTCGGCAGCAGAACTCAGGGGACGTCTCCCTTTCCTTGTGGTGTGCTCGATGTGTTCTGTCACAGTGTCGGAACATGAACCTCGCTTAGGTGACCACTGGTGTTGTGTGGTTCATGGACGGTGTTTGTTTTACTTCATAGTGTAACATTCCCTACTTTTGTCCCATCCTTACTTTTTTTCAGGTGCTACACTTATATCCTTATGTTTTTCTATTTGTATTCAATGTTTAATTATTATTGTGTAAGACTTTGGTACTGTTTCAGACTCTCTTTTTGTAATTTTTGTGATAACATTTATTGTACGTGCCTACGCTCTGAGCGAGGTAGAAGTGTTGTCTTATTCCTCGGCGAGGGCGCCGAGTTTACCGGTGGGGCAAGTGTGACAAGTGCTGTCGAGAGGTGCAAGAAACACACAAACTTTGGACATTTATTGGGAATCATAGTAATTGGTTATTCTTGAGAAAATTACATATTTAAAATTTTCTTACTTTCTGGAGTTTCTCAACTCTTTGTGAATAACAGGAACTTTGTGGGTTTCCGCTTTCCATGGCACTCCTAGTGCTACCATGACATCAGCCTCCTATAGGATATCCCGTCACGTAGGACTTAGGCTAGTCATGTGTCTCTGGAAAGTTTACCGGATGTTCTAGAACATCCGCTTTCTGTAAGAAACCCCAGTCATGCAAGACTTTGGTACTGATCTTGCGTCTCTGGAAAGTTCTCCGGAAGTTCCAGAACCCAGACAGGCGACACACCATATTTGGTAAATCTGCGCCATTGTCTGGGGACCCCCGCTAGGCAGAATTGGCCTATATAATAGAGCTACTGGCCCATAGTGGGGTCTCTCTCGCTGACTCGCTGCTTGACCGGCTCAACGTACCCTCGGGGTCCGTGAAGCCAGGGGCTCTCGACTTCTCCGAAGCCACTCCGTAGACGGCTGCACCCACGACAGCACTACCACACCTGTCCAAAGGTAAGCCCCTTGGCGGACAACCCATATTAGCGAGCATGTAACTTGTTCATTACAATTGTGTTCCAAAGCCATCAATCATTACTGTCAACACTGTTAGGCTTACGCTTCTATTGCCATAATAAAGTGGGCCATCTAGCAGCTTGCGAGTAATCTCTACCCCTGAAGATTCCTTCACAGTCACGTCCCTCGTCACAGCACCATGCTCGTGACAATATAACAGGTATAAAAACATAGTTGTGGATAGTTAATATTTCATAGTGAGAAAGGAGTGCAAAATATTTATTACGTATATGCAGCGAATAAGGGAAAACGGGACTTTTGGATGCATAGTTTATTTTGCATACAGTGAATAAATGAATATTTGAGTTATACTTTGCATGAGAAGGGAAGAACCAGCAGCCGTATTTTAGAGGATTTAACTAATTGGAATCCAGTGTGCTAAATAAACAGTCTAAATAAGGGTGCTCCCAGCACAAGTAGACAGGAGAAGCAAACCGATGAACAGCATAGCTTTGACACTACAGGTCGTAGGCAAAGAACACTTGCTAGATTTTGTTCAGGGTTTGCTGAGACGGTTATCACGATTAGGCGAATGCCAGAGGAAGCAGACCCCGAACAGTGGCTGCATAACATGTTTGACGATGTCTTAGACTATGTTAATACCAAACTGTTGGAAAATGAACCCTGGTACATAGGACCTACTATTCACCCGGCACAAGAGGGTTTGTCACCTATGAGCACGAGCGTACGAAGGTTTGATCAAATGAACACGAATGTGGCTTTGCAAAGCGTTCGAAAGGTTATGCAGAGCAATAAGCAGTCCGTGTTAGGAGGACCGGTAGAGTTAATCTGTGTATGGACGAAGGAGGCAATTGGCCGATGTTATAAACCGTGCGAAATGTGTTTCAAAAACAAAGGAATTGTATAAATTTGAAATAAGTATAACAGTGCGTGAACCTGGAGGGAACTAGTTGCACGCACTGTTATAGATTGGTGGCCGCGGTGGGATTCACTATTCTGGTGGGGAACAACATTCAAATGAGATTAATTTATCTAATTGCAATTAGTTATTAAGTTATTCAGGATTAGTTGTAAGTTATTCGCTTAGATACCTAATTCGTCTGAATAGGAATACCAAGCTAATTGAGAGGTTCGCAATCGGTACTCCTGTACCCATTGCTCATGTCAAGGTGGGGAGGGTATAGTGCCCCGCCGAGCACACGTCCATTCCCAGGTAAAGGTTGGGAACATCCTGTACATTCAATTGATACCCCGACGTGTCCGGTGTCTGCTCGCGGGTAAAAGGTTACCTACGAATATACAATTTCATGGAAAACCAAAAAGCTAACAGTTATAAGGTCTCTTTGTAAAATAGTATGTTTTGTGAGAACACAGAAGGAAGCTTACTCACATCTGTGTTCCGCTGGTGAGCAATTGCGGTTAGGCGGATTCTCCCAAGCTGGACTACGTGACGGGAAATGGTCACCTTTGCTTGGGATATTATGACGACATTAAGGCGTTGTCTGACAGGTCCTATATAAGCCTCCTGAGCTAAATCTCGGGGCGGATTCTTGTGTGGAAGTGCTAGACGACTCCACGTCGCTTGGGACCAGGATGCAGATCCTACACATAATCCTACATGTAATATGTGAGTAAAGAGGCTTTATTTCTGTGCTAGAATTACTGCCAAGGATTGATTTGAATACAAAATCTATTAACACATTTGGAAACTTAAGAATATCAGATGGGCATCAAAATTGAAACAGCTTAATTAAATGTAAGATTTAGATATAGAAATTAAAGATAGTAAGGGAAATGGTAAAACATACGACTTGGGTAATGGGATTTAATTATTGAATTATTAAAATACAAAGGGTTTACGTGTTATTAATATTTTAATTGTAGGTTTAGTTTTAAAATAAATTAGTTAAGATTATTGTGTGAGCATTTATTAATATCACCTAGTTCCCTCCAGGACACGTACCGTTATAACTATCCTCGCGGTTTGAGAGCGCGCTAAAGGTGACATAAAATTAGAAATACCGGTTACAGCGTGTTTGAAATTTGGTAGTGCTGCTTTAACGAAATTTCGAAGGCAAACGCTCAAATGGCACTGTATGCGAAACGGATTGCTCTGCCAGCCCCGTTGGACTCCAGGGGTACCTTTTTGGGAGTGGAATCAATTACACAAAACCGTATTGCGAGGCAGCAGGAAACTCAAATCTGTTCTACTACGAGGTATGCAGTCTTTACCCTTCTTAAAACAGACGAAGTCCTAACCGGTGAGACATCCTAAAAGCACCTTAAACAGTTTCTTAGCCTAAGCGACGTAAAGGGAGGTCTGGTAATATGTTAGGTCCTACCGCCTGAGAACCTATAAAACCCGGTTGCGTGGGAATTGGAAACATATATTCCCTCTGTCCTGAGATTGCGCAAAGTTAGAAAGTTAGGTGCATTGTTATCACAACTATGGTTCGACAGCGTTGTTGAGAACCTGGTGGGTGGAAGAGCAGAAGGTGGCCTTGGTGGAGGGATATCGGGTGCTGGAGGTGAACGAGATGTGGGAATATGAAATGAAGCAATACGATCACGCAGCAGGTTCCAAGGGTCTGTCTCAGCATTACGGGAAGCAGTTGTTAAAGATTAAGACCGAAGCTTCCGCTCGCCCATCAAACTGCGAGACGCCAAGGAACTCGGAAAATTTTGTGCGGCAGTTTTGTGAACGCGACGGCTTTACCCTAGATCCCAGCGCTATAGCCCATAATCTCCTATAAATAGGGAAGGCGAGAGCAGGGAAAGTTGATGCTAAACAACTTCTTGTTGAAGTCCGGCCAAAGGGACAACCTGCCGACCTGTAAGCTTGTGGACCAGTATACGAAGCTGATCGATCTGATTAACATCCTGGCCGTTGAGGTTCAAAACTGCGTTCCAGCTTCCGATGAAACAATGTACGTGGTGTGGCCATATTGCGAGCACAGTCCCAAGTTGAAGTGACTCAACAACATCGTGATGTTCGGCTTGTGCTACATGACTACCAAAGTTTTCTTAGAGAGTGGATGTGCTATTTTGATACCAACTCCATTGTTGAGGCATGTGTACCGAGGCAGTGGATGCCAGGTTTCTTGTAGACATGAAGGATGAGCTGGAAAAGGACGGAAAATATACCTATATTTTCCGCTATGCCTGCATGAGGCCAAAGAGTTACTGTCTTGAAATGTAATATCCAGGCACAGAAAAGGCCTATTCGGTGTGCAAGATCAAGGGAATCACAGTGAACTCTGGCAACCTAACAACAGTAACAGTCGACGAGATCTCCAATGTCATGCTGGAGGATAGCGATAGGGTGCTTAGGCTATGAACGTTGTGGAATGTGATGACGGAACTGTTAGCGAAGACTTTTAGAATGGTAGTAAGCGCGTGATGACGGCGGGGATTGACAGCAACCCTTACGGGTTCAAAAGGAGGCGATAGCCACATCAAAAAGGCTGTGATAAAGGCGCATATAAGTCATTGTTGAAGCAGCTACGCCAAAGTCGAACTCTGCGACCTCATGCCCACCACAATATTCATTTCCCTGCACCATGCTCGTAGCTGCTGCTTCGCGCTACGGAAAATCCACGTTTGTGAAGGATCTCGTTTTTAATGAGATTTGATAAAGGCATTACAAAGGTTTCGCAGTCCCACAAATTCCTCATTAGCGAGTCTAGCGGGATATTTCGCAACAATATCCCAAGTTGCAATCGGAGAGATTAAAGTCATTTCGCAACGATACCCCAAGTTGCAATGGGAGAGGTTAAAAATGTTCGTGCTAATCAGTCTCTGTTCAAAAAGCCATTTACTTCTCTCAACAGCACTTTCCAGAGCCTTAGTGCTATCGGAAATATTTCATGGTGGTAAACCTGTGATGATTTGTTATTATTGTAAACAGGCAACTTTGCTTCGCTAGCTCCACCTTCAGTGCTTTCTGCTGCTTGGTTTGTCAACATGAGATCTTTCACGGCGTCAAAGATGGTTTTTTGCCGTCCTCTGGACGTGATTATACAAAATTTCTGAGCAGAAAACAACAGACCATCATAAGCTTGGAAGCATACAATCAGCCTCAAGAAGCCGTGAATGCTCTTGTGGACTTTAAAAACTCCACTAATAATCCTATACCAGCAGAGCAGCCACCTTTGCCGGCCTTTCACGACGCCTTATATTCTTTTGTATTGAACAGGTAGGGAAAGAAACCCTTTTTCTCATGCAGCTCAAAGGCTTAAGGAAACCTGGCAAAGCCATCGTAAAAAAATTCAAAGGGACCAAAAATGTTACATTATTAAGCTTTATTTGATATATCTTTGTCCCAAACAAAATCAGCTTCGGCCTACAATTTAAAAAAAAAAAAACAATCATGTGCTTAAGAGTAAATTGCCCATCATAGGTTTTAAGGTTATGTGCGATAACAATCACATCCCATCGTTCATACCTGGTTTCAGTCACGTGATCAAAAAGCTGTTTACCGGATATTTTGGAAATATCCACTCCTTTATTCCGCATTGTGAACAATAACCTCTGTTAAGTTCATCGACTATGCACGGCGAGCGCACCTGATACAGGACGCACAAATTAGGCACATGTACAAACACGTTCAAACACGTTCCTTCGAAGCAAGTGCACTGAGTGTACTCAAAATCAATCATCATCACCAAGTAATTTCTTAACTTGCTTTCTCGATATGGCTTTATATAACACATATGGTTTGCTTTAACATGTAACTTACAATTACCACAAAAGTTTTCGCCGCACGTATGTGCAAACTTTCCATCCCTCATATTGTACAACTTATTGCATATCAAACACGCTTTTTCCATGTCAAAAATCGTATCTCCTTTAGCATATACCCCTCCCTTCTTTAAATGATTCTCGAAACAAACTTGCTCATTAAAGTATCGGTGATACTGTTCGCATCGCACATAGTTTTTAAAGAAAGTTTTGCACTGCATGTGGCATTTAGAACATTTGTTGTCACATCAATATTGTTCACTAGGGATGGAAATGGGATGGTTGAATTCGCGGCTATATTATTTACACTTAAAAACCATGTGAAGATTTACTATCGAGTTGTAGTGCTCATCGAGAAGAATAAGGTCTACTGGCTTACCGCCATGCTTCGCAGACTTGAATAACATCGCCTTACCACTATGGTCACCAAGCACTATAAGTTTTACCCCTGCACCCCTTCATCGTAACGCTTTACCTCTTTACCCCTACGCCTACTTTTCTAAAAAGGGTCAGAGCCCACACCCTTTGCTGGTATTCTGATCGCACCATCGGGATGTAATTTACAACTTTGTCCACTTTTGCCTTTCCCAAAATAATTGAACTTGGTAAGCACGTGGCATCCGTATATACTGCCCCGCGTATTACACCCAACCAACATGAAGGGGTGGCAGATGGTAACCACCGAAACATCCCTTATAGATTCCACCCTTAAAGGTGGGATCGACTTTTAGATGGCTTCTTAAGAAAACTATCATATTTTATGCAGTATTCACAGTTTTGTGAGAATATTAACAGTTACTGATTCACATTCACACGCCACTTGCAAGATGCTGTGGCTTGGGAAAATTAGCTAAGCTGGACTACGTGAAAGGATATATTAAACTTTGTCTGGATAAAATGACGACAACAAGGCGTGTCTCCCAGGATCTACAAAAGCTTCCAGAACCTTAACTCGGGGCTTCTTTTGTGACCAAGTGATACACGAATCCACGTCGCCCGGGGATGCCGTGAGGTTCCTGATCATCCTATGTATGATGAGTGAGTAAATGTTATTTACTTCTGTACTAGTACTGCCAAGCCAAGTCATGTTAATTTAAGTCAAGTCAAGTTCAATTTCAAGTTCGGGTCACTCAAAGATGTCAGAAAGGGCTGTGAAATTCTAATCTTCACTAATCTTCAAGTTTTGTTTAGTTCATAAGTTTCAATTAATTGTTCAGTGAAGGGTAATGCCATTATGTTATTCTTTACTTTGTAGGTCATATATATACTGTTAAATAAATATTAGCATTAGTTAAATCATTTGTTTTAAACCACCTAGTTCCCTCCAGGTGAACGCACTGTTATAGATTGGTGGCATTGAGTAAGCTATGACATCACATAATTTATAATATGTGTGCATATCTGACAGCTCGGCTCCTGCTAGAAGACAAGTTCCCAAAGGTTATCTAGGCCCAACAGTTTGGAGGATCTGGGACGGATTCCAAGGTGGCATGATAGCGGCACTAAGCCTCCCCGTGACAGTCACATCTAAACCTCCTGTAACTGAATTAGTTGCTGTTGAAAACTAATCATAAATAAAGACAGTTCCCTAATAGCCGTTGTTATCTTAAATTTATTGGTCACCCAAGTGTTAAATTCAGCTACATTATTTTCTATAACATCTCCACTGCCGGCGATTTGTCTGATTTCGGTTACTAGCTCATCGGTGAATCCCTTTAATCTTTGTGCATTATGGGTAGTTCTCTCATCTAATTGCTTGATATAAGTGAGTTGATCTTCGGCTACGTGTACCAATTTCGTGGTCGTGTGCCTTTATTAACCTCTGCCCTATCGGGAGTACCAAACAAGACTTTCAAGACTGAACCCCCTACATCGATAGCTTCGCCTTTTCTTCTAGTGTCCCTGGCAGGTAGGTATTGCTCAATATTTTCCATCTCACATATTCATGTTTGAACATAACATCTAACGTCTTCTCTTAATGATGGCCAAAAATATATTTTTCAATTACTGCTTGAGTTATTTTCGTACCTTGATGTGCAATATAAGTCGCGTCGTGATGCATTGCGATTACCTTGTTTACCGTAGCCTTTGGTACAATGACTTTAGAACTTTGGTTGCACCCTGCGTACAGTACACCATCTGCATGTATAAACACTTCATGATATTCTGTTGTTAATTATTGACAATATTCGTCTAATCTTTGGTGTTCTTTCAGTTCCTTATTCGAAGTTGAAGAAGAGGAAGATGAAGAGGATGTCAAGCGCAAGCCAGACTCCACCGCAGTCTCCTCCTCCTGCACCTGAGTCACAGCAAGGGGAGCTACCGGACACTCGGCCCGTCTCTCCAGTCGGGACAGAGCATCAGGTACGACATTTGCTTTACCTGATCTGTGATTAACTGTAAAGTCATATTCACTCAAAGCTAACATTCACCTTGTCAGTCTCGCGGTCAGAGGGTCCTTTGTAATGAGTAACCACGTAAGCGCTTTATGACCTGTGTAAATAGTAAATTTATGCCCGAAGTGGAAAATTCTGAATTTCTTTACGCCAGACACGACACTAAGCAATCCTTTTTCGGTCGTTGTATAATTTTGTTCGGCTGCAGTAAGCAGTCTACTTACAAAACCTAAACGCTTATCCACACCGTCTAAAATTTGACTTAGCACAACCGAAATTCCTACGTTTAACGCATCATACGCCAGCACAAACGGCTTTGAGAAATCAGGATGCGCTAGCAAAGTATGTCGTGTAAGGGTGCTTTTAAATGTAGAAAATGCTTGTTCTGCCTCTTTCGTCCTAATATACTTCTTATTCTTTTTCGTCAACTGAGTTAACGGTTTACTTATAGTGGAAAATTCCGGTATCAAAGCTCTATAATAAACAATAGCTCCAAGAAAGGTTTTACTTGCTTCACAATGCTTCATCAATAACGGATTAATTCAACCCTGTAATCTGTAAACTGCGCTGGCAGATTAAACCTAGTCTGAGATCCGAACATGTTTATTTTATTGACCTATGTAGTGCCGTGGCAATACCACCACCCTTAGGAAACCTGGACACCCTTTTTGCTTCCGGTGTTCCTACCTTTTGCTGTAGCAGCACTTCGCCTGAGGTACAGTCGTACAGGAAGTCAATTCTTTCAATTTTTAGCACTTCGTATTCACAGCCTGGGTCAATATGGCGCTTCAAGATACGAGTCTCCAGTCAAAAGTCACCGTCCCAAACCCGTTGTGGTGAGTATAAATCTTGTACGAAGGGCAAGGAAACCCGCTAAGCATACCCTTGATAGCCATTTCAATACGAGAGACAGTAATCGGACCTGTGAACTTACTTCTGTGCTTTTCCAACAAAGATAAATCGAACTCAGTGTATTTATTTAAAAAGTTTGTGATTAAAGTAAAAGCGTACTCGTCAGAGTGTCTCGATGCTAAAGCACTCGTTGTGGCAACCACATGTACATAAACAATTGTAAACGTCACAGGTTTAGTCTTCTGCACGCTCCGAAAAACACACCTAAACATACTGTAAAAGTTCCACCTAGTTCAAACATAAGTTCATTCCTAGGGTTCGTGAATTCCTTGGAATTCATATTCAGATGGATTAGGTACCTAAGCGAATAACTTACCACCAATCCTGAGTAACTAAATAACTAATTGCAATTACATACATTAATCCCACTTGAACGGTGTAACCCACCTGGATAGTGAATCCCACCGCTGCCAGCAATCTACAACAGTGAGTGCACCTAGTTCTCTCCAGGTGCACGCACTGTTATACTCATTTAGAATTTATACAATTCCTTTGTTTTTGAAACACATTTCGTACGGTTTATAAGATCGACCAGTTGCCTCCTTTGTCCATTGACAGATTAACATTATTGGTCCCCCTAGCGCGGACTCCTTATTGCTCTGCATAACATTTCGAACGCTTTGCAAAGACACCTTCGTGTTCCCTTGATCAAACCTTCGTACGCTCATGCTCATAGGTGGCAAACCCTCTTGTACCGGGTGAATAGTAAATCCTATGTACCAGGGTTCATTTTCCAGCAGTTTGGTATTAACATAGTCTAAAACATCGTCAAACATGTTATGCAGCCGCTGTTCGGGGTCTGCATCTTCTGGCATTCACCTAACCGTGATAAGGTCTCAGTAAACCCTTAATAAAGTCTAGCAAGTGTTCTTTGCGTACGACCTGTAATGTCAAAGCTATGCTGTTCATCGGTTTGCCTCTCTTGTCTACTTGTGCTGGGAGAACACTCCATTTAGACTGCTTATTTCGCACACTGGATTCCAATTAGTTAAATCCTCTAAAATACGGCTGCTGTTTCTTCCCTTCTCATGTATAGTATAACTCAAATATTCCTTTATTCACTCTATGCAAAATAAGCTATGGATCCAAAAGTACTGTTTTTCCTTATTCGCTGCATATATGTAATAAATATTTTGCACGCCTTTCTCACTATGAAATATTAACTGACCCCAACTATGTTGTTATACCTGTTATATGCCAAAACGTATTTCTTTATTTATTCAAACAATGCAATGCATGAACATTTGACTTGACAACTTTCCTCACTTAGCTATCAGTTTGCTTGCTGCCATTCGATATATGTTTGGTCACATCTTATCACGACCACAATATCCAGTGCTTGCCTCTGAAACTGCATGTCATTAGCGCTACCGGTTCATATCTAAAACCACTGCATCCAATTTGTACTGGTGGTTTTCACGCGGAGAACTTTTTAACAATACCACATCCTGTGAACTTCTAAAATTCATACTCTGACTTAACATTGTGAAGTTACTCTTATCACTTCATTCCCATATGAAACAATCTCGGCCCAGTTGATTTAATGCAACATACATATCGGAAGCCCAGGAATGTAAAGGCTACCTTCCCTACCTATTTATCTCCAAGGTAAAAGAGAACTATATTGGTGCCATTCCTGTCAAAAAGTATTACTGCCTGAAGGGTATGACCGTATAGGCTCGAGAGACTTTCGACCGGCGGTAAGATGCAAAAGCGGCTTCCGATGACGTCTTCGACAGTAAGGTGGAAATGGTGACGTATTGTAGGATGGACGTCAATCTCCTCTGCCAAGGGGTCACCAAAGTCAAAAGGAAATTCTTAGTCTAGCACGGTATTGAACCGTTCAGGGGAAGCGTCATTATCACGCAGGCGTGCATATACGTGTACAGGAAACGCTTCATGCCGCCGAAAAAACTGACCTCCTACCCACTGACGGGTATCGTCTTGCAGACCGGCTGTCTCGCATAGCATGCATATGGCAGACTTGGCTAGAGTTGAAACATAATATTGATATTGAACTCGCCATGAGAGGACACGAAGTTAAAATCACGGTCCACAAGTTTTACCCGTACACAGAGGAATAAAAATCGCGTACCTCTTTCACGGCTGCTTCTACCGCGGCTGTCCACGCTCCTTTCACAGCCGCCATGCCCTGCTCTACAACAAGGCCAACGAAACCATGACCTCCCCCTGACCTCCAGATATGACGTGGTGGAAATATGGGTGTCCTACTTCAGCACTATCATGAAGGCGCACCGATATCAAGAGCGTCACGCCAGAGACTTCCTGGTTCAAGAACCCCTGAACCCCAAAGACGTTTTCTACGCAGACAGCACCAGCTGCCCATGACGTACTACGAAGCCAAGGGCGACAATAAAATCTTCTAGTACGACCTGTGGAGCCTGTACCCGTTGGTCAACAAGACCAGGCGCTACCTCGTCAGCCATCTGAAGATACAAGGGATCGCTTTGCATGCATGGAAGACGTACCCAGCAGGTTGGTCAAGGCCAAGGTGCTACCACTCCAACTCCTCTTGCACCCGGTTGTACATGCGCGCATCAACGGAAAGCTCATGTTTCCCATTTGCCTCGCTTGTGCAGAGACGGAGAACCAAGCCAAGTGCGATCACAGAAACGACGAAAGAGCCCTGACGGGCACCTGTGTATTCAACGACATTAAAGTTACCCTCGATGGTGGTTATCGCCTCGTCCAGGTCTACGAGATCTGGGAGTACGACGTGATGCAGTACAAACCGGCCATCGGAGTAAAGGAGCTGTCGTTTATTAGTTTCTCAAGCTTAAGAGGGAAGCGTCCGGACGGCCTTCGGGATATGACACGCCTGCAGGGAGAGAGCGGTAGCTGAGGGTGTTGTTCGAGCACGAAGGTGACCATGGATTCGGCAGGATCAAGACAAAGATGTTCTTTCTCACGCTGATGAGCAATGCTTCCATGGAAGACCTTACCGATAACACCACGGCAAGGTTCTCAAACATCTTACCGAAAGGGTTGTTCTTTGTGGGACTGGGAGCTCGCTCTATAGAAGATGAGTTATCCGGTAAAATTCGACAACGTAGCTGGCACAAATTACACAACGACGCATCTCACCATGTCCCAGCTCCTCCAAACTGTAGGGCATAGATTACCTTTGGGAACTTCTGTTCTAGCAGGAGCCGAGCTGTCAGATATGCACATATATTATAAATTATGCGATGTCATAACTTAATGCCAGCAGCAGTCACGATCTTAATAAGGTACCTCTGAAGGGTTTGATCGTACTCTTGACTTATACAGGGTGTTACCATTACCAAGGAGGCTAGAGGATTATAGAAAAGTATTTCACTCTACATACATCAGTAACTTACTTGGCAGTATCTAGTGATAGAAGTACGCGTTACTCACCGAACCCGCTCTCAATCAATGTAAATCCGGAACCATATCCGTATGCCCTACGCAATTTGCACTCTACTCCTCTGCCTCCCCCACATGTATTTCCTCCTTATTCTATGTGCAAGAAGAAAATATCCACACCTTGTGCAACCGAGTAATCCTAACACCTAACTTCCCTCCTCTCCTGTATCATGTGAAGTCACAAAAGAGAAATTATTGGGTCTATTCAGTGTCAAAACCATTAAAGATTGGTAAGACATGCTCTGGTCGCAAGACACGTTTCAGGCCATTGATTATACATGTAACCGGTTGCTGACAGACGACCTCGACTGTCATTACCATTCGGACACAATGACACTTCTTCCTGCCATCGTCGGGAGTCGCAGCTCAACTTGGACCAGGAGGTTATCGTCGTCCCGACATTGGTAGCCTTCTGTCGCCGGCGGAGAGACGTAACCTGTCAACTCCAGTTCGACCCACTCTGGATTTAAAGAAGCTGGAGGACATCCAGACCGATATCCAAATCGACGATAAACCACCACAAGTGTCGCTTCAAAATCTCACCAATAGCGTGCGTGGGGCACACGAGTCACTGAACCATCAGCCCGAGACTTGCGCGCAACTACGGACAGGTGCTAGAGTACTTCTGGCAGTAATGGGTGTGGTAATAGTGCTAGGACCTACCAAACGCACTGGTACAATCGCCTACAACTTTAAAGGGAAATGGTTTTCCCGCCAACAACCAAAGCGAGCACAAGAGGCCAAAGACGTGGAGGAAGGCCATCAACCCGTGAGGTATAGTAATACAGGAAGTCAGTACCTTCAATTTCTAGCACTTCGTATTCATAGCCTGGGTCAAAATGGCGCTTCAAGATGCGAGTCTCCGCGTCAAACGTCACCGTCCCATTCCCGTTGTGGTGAGTATAAATCTTCTACGAAGCGCAAGGAAACCCTCTAGGGTTACCCTTGATAGCTATTTCAATACGAGAGTCAGTAATGCGACCTTTGAACGCACTTCTATGCCTTTTCAACAAAGATAATTCGAACTCGGTGTATTTCTTAAAAACGTTTGTGATTAAAATAAAAGCGTACTCATCAGAATGGCTCAATGCTAAAGCACTCGTTGTGTCAACCACAACTACATAAACAATTGTAAACGTTACAATTGAATTAGTTGCTGTTGCAAATTTATCAGAAATAAAGACAGTTCCGTAATAGAAGGCGATATCTTAAATTGATTGGCCACCAAAGTTTTAAATTCATGGACATCATTTTCTATAACCTCTCCCCTGCCGGCGATTTGTCTGATTTCGGTTACTAGCTCATCGGTGAACCCCTTTAATCTTTGTGCATTATGGGTAGTTCTCTCATCTAATTCCTTGATATAAGTGAGTTCATTTTCGGCTGCGTGTACCAATTTTGTGGTCGCGGTCACGTATTTAGCAATTTGCTTATGGACCTTATTAATCTCTGCCCTATCGGGAATACCAAACAAGACTTTTAAGACTGAACCCCCTACATCGATAGCTCCGCGTTTTCTTCTAGTGTCCCTGGCATTGTTCAATATTATCCATCTCATTTAGTAGCAAATTGAATATTTTCTTAAGTGTTTTTATTTCTTCCCAATCTATCAAACGCCCTATATCGCGCGATTTCTCTTCATCTAATTTTTGAAAGTTGTTTTTGATTTGAGTTATAGCGAACTAGCACGTCGATACTGATAGTCCATCGACTGCTTGTGACTAAGAATGTCTCTTGATAGGCGAAGATAACGCCCTTGGTCATAAGAGGTCCTACGAAAGAGGCATCTAATGGGTCTATTACGATACCATGGTTACCAAAGCGTAACTTAAAAATCAGAAATTAATACGAATGAGATTCGTACCGCCTTGGGTAGTACGCTGTTACTTCTCTTGTAGTTCCTCACTCATTGTCAGTATTCCTTGCATTAAGTCTACTATTATCGCTGGTTACTGACTCTTGTTGTCCCCTACTATTTGATGCCCACTATCGGGCTCGAGCCTGTGACCTCAAATCATATGGAGGATCAGGTACTTCGTCTTCCTGAGTTCCAGTTCTAATTCCCTTATGTTTCCACGTAGGCCCCAAGTTCATCATCTACCTGTGATATATTTAATTCATTTTCACTTTCGTCATTATTATCGCTAGTTAAACGTTCTACAACATTTTCAGTTTCTTCGGTCCTTGGAGCTGCAATGCTATCCATCGCAAAAGGCGAGCCAGTTATCACTTCCGGCCATACATCCGACTCAACCTCTGTTTCCGGCCTCCCTTTCGTGTAACACTTCTTAACTATGTTTATATGCACGCAAGTACTGCATCCTCTTTCCATTTGAAGGTTATAGTTTACAGGGGTAAGTTTCTCTATAATATGATAGGGACCTCCGTATCGTGCAGCTAATTTTCCATTTGCTTTCTTCCCTACGTAAGCCTTGTCTAGATATACATAATCTCCTTCTTCAAATACTATACTAGTTGTTCTTCTATCATATTGTTGCTTATACTTAAATTTATTTTCCAAAATGTGATGATATATGTTATTATATGCCTCGCTTAATCTTTGTTTTAAAGTTTCAATATGTTCCTCGGCGTTACCACTTTCAGCATTATTAGTCCTGGGCTCGATTTCAAACACTGTTGGTATTCGTATTTCTCTAGCGTATAGAAAATAATTTGGACTGCTTGTTGTGACTTCGTGTGGTGCAGCTCGCTATGCCATTAAAGTAAATTGTACCATTCGGTCCCACTCAACACCGTGCTCAGTTAATATCATAGATAATGAGTCGCTAAGATACCTGTGGTAGCTTTCAATTGCAGAATTTGACTGTGGGTGAAACGGACCACTATTCACGTGCTTTACACTAAATAGCTTACAAATTTCTCTGAACAGGGCGGACTGAAAATTTGTCACTTAATCTGTTAAGATTTTCTCGGGTGATCCATATCTACAGTAGACTTCAGTTACCAAGACTCCAACCTTGGCAGTTGGCCTTTGGGCAGTTTGATCGGAATAGGTATCGCTTCCGGATAATTAGTGAAATGTTCGATTGAAGTAGCAAGATATCTGTTTCCAGTAAATAGTAAATTTATGCCCGAAGAGGATAATCCTGAATTCCTTTACGCCAAACACGACACTTAGCAATTCTTTTTCGATCATTGTATAATTCTGTTCGGCTGCAGTAAGCAGTCTGATTCCGTTGCCACCGGTAATGGAGCAGTGTTTAAGTGAACAGATCACACTGCTGCTTATGCCTTCACTACTAAGTGACAGTGGAGCACTGTTTCATTTAAATTCACAAAGCTCAATGATGCCTTCTCCACCAAGTTAAACCTCTCCGGCAGCCATCGATTTGAATTCTTCACCATAGAGCGACGCTCAGCCGTCAGCTAGGACACCGACTGTTTCACCTACTGCATCTGCTGCACATTCTGAAACCATCATGCTGTCGTCTTCTCCGGAGACTTCTCTGCGTATTTGTCAGGGTCTCCTGCACCTCAGTTTGCGTCCTCTCAACCTTCATCAAGTGATGCTGGGTCAACATCCTCGGGAGCACTGAGTTCGACACCAACCTCTGAAGTTATTGTCAGTAGCTGTATGGTACTCTGCAGCTTCCCCTTCCATTTGTTACTCTCCTTTTCCATCATTCTTTCACATCAAGGCTTCCACATCCGTTTCCCTTCAAAATTTCACCTATCTTCTCTCTTTTCCTCTGCCCCTTTCGGCTATTCTTTTCCAACATACTGCAAATTTCATTCTCCCTACCCAGTTTCCCTTAATGAATCTCACCTTGGGGCTCCATCTCAGGCTTCCCAGCTGTTTACGCCGATAACACCCCAACAGGCCCCTCCCCTCCCTTCCCAATTTTCAGGACATTTCTGCCAATTCAACTTCATTACAGTCTCTAGTGCCTCTTCTCTTTTGTCATCCTTACAGCTTAAACCGGCGAGGAACAAAGAGAAATCTTTTGACGTCGTTCAACATTACGTGTCCACAACTTTCATATTTCAATACAGTAGTGGATGGTGTCTCCATGAAAACTGCTTACAGGATGAACACGATGCGCAGTCTCTCGACATAAATGTGGAGTGAGACCTGGTGAGTGAACTTGCCATTCGTCTACTGTTACCATTGTCGCCATAAAAGGACTACGCTTTGGTAGGGAAAGATCCGCTACACCAAACCGCATAGCGCGGTTGCTGCCCCTGCCTCCCCAGTCAAAACGGGAATACCCCACAGAAAAACAGCACCATTTGTCATAAATGTGCTTGGTTCTCCAAGAAAGCGAAAACTCTTACATATCCTAGTGTGTTGCCTAGTATACAAATTTTTCCAGTAATGTTTTTTGTGTAAATTTTTTTTTATTTTCACAAAAGTGCTACTTCGGAGTTTTCATCGGCATGGCATGTACAATGCTATCTTTGCTTAAACTAGTTTTTAAAAAAGTAAGTGTTTCACATCTTAAAACAACACGAGTTTTGACAACAGTACAGTGACAACAACTGTACTTCATGCTCAGTGGCAGCAGACAGTGACTAAAAGAAACAGTTCCTTCTAAAAATATGCAAACGTATACTCTTTGGCATGGGCCAAAAGGCTACATCAATTTTCTTCTATGTGCCTGGAATGCCAGGCACGACTCTTTTGTGTGCTAATTAATGAGCGCATTCCATACAGACATTTAATGAGCAAAGACATGTATTCGGGCACACTCTGTGTAGGCTATATACCGTAATTTGTTTGTTTCAATGTAATCATCATGTCATTTCTCTTTGGCTGTTATTTCACTAAAGTTTTGTTCTCATACAATATACAGCTATTCTGTATTACATTGTGTCTTTCTTTTTGTATTTGCTATATATATATATATATATAGCTTCTTTATCAGTTTTTAAATATTTAAACGCAAACGTCATTTGCATGAAAATAATTATATTTTACTCAATATATATCTTCAGCTTTTATACATTTAATCCTGTGTACACATTTAAATAAAAAGAATTACGTTTTACTTTATGCGTATATATGTTAAAAACTTATACCGCCTGAACTTCATTTCCTTTATTATACTTTTACCAAAATAGGAATCCTCTCCTTTTCCTCATATTTTAATATCAGTCATAAAAAGAAGTCACATAATCTGCTTAAAACTATCATAATTGTTGTAATTGTTTTCAGCTACTTTCTCCTTTTTTACTTCGTCTCGTATTTCAGCAAATCTTCCTCACCTCATTCAGCTTCAGTTATCTCCATCATGGGAATCCCGTCTTCGTCATAATTTCCTTCATAATTAGTAAATTCATCCACTCCGCGCGTGCATGCGCTCTCCAAATTTGCAATTCTTTGCTTTAACGCTTCAAAGTCGTTTTTTAGTTTATCCACATTTGCTTTTATTCTATTTACCAATTCCTGCTGCTTCGTCACGGTTTGGCTCTTCTCTTCCAGTTCCTGTTTCATTCTTTCCATCATTCACTGTATTCGTGTTGCCCTTCCATTGCATTCCTCCTTTTCGTTCTTCGCTGCATCTACCTCCCTTCTCTTTTCTGTCATCTTAATATTGCATTCTTTTCTCATCTTTTGTTTCAGTCCATTTATTTCTTTCTTACATCTCTACAAAGCCGCTTTCCTTAAGCTGTTCACCGTCACCTTACCCGGAGCCCCACCATTTATTTCCATTCCAAATTTATTATCAAACTCCTCTCTGCAGACCATCTTGAGAAATGCTTTACTCTCCCGCTTGTTGTTCTGCCTTCACCTAAGTTTAGCAGCCACTTTGAAATCCAGTATTCTCCAAATATGTAAACAAAATTATCAGAAAAGTAGGAATTCATTTCGTGTACGATACTATACACCATTACTAAGTCAATGTCTTCGCCGTTAATCTCCAAGATAATCCCAGACTCTCCGGTCAATCAACAGTGTCCATCAATAAACTACAATTCAGCATCTAAACCAGAATAGAACTGTTGTCGCTTATACATGCGCAATGACTTTTTATAACATTTGCAACCTTCCTTCTTCTTTATCTTACCCTTTTGACATACACATCGCGCATTTACTACGTATCCCTCTGGACACTGAAGTATACATCATCCGTTCATAATTCCACCCGGTTTGATATATCAGTATTGGTTTTAAACAATTATAAACGTTCTACAGTGACGCCGTATTAATAAACCCAGATCCAAACCTACATCTACTACCCTTACGTTAAGAGCACGTACAGTTAAACAGCAATTCGTAGTTCTTATCGCATCTCGTCAAGTTTTCCAAGTGCCCCGTTTAGTCCTTCCACATAAACCCATATCGCTCAAAGCTAACGAAGCTAACTTCTCTGCCAGCGCTCGCGCTTGTCATTAACGCAACTGGTATCAAAATGTTCTTTGTGCATAATTATAACCACCCCCTCCTTTTATACATTTTATTTCCCATATTTCTTTCCTCCAGCTTTTTCCAAGCAATCGGAAATGCTTATATTTCTACCAGTCAAATATCTACCCTCAAGCTTTTCAACCAATCAAAAACATGCTTATTTTGACCAACCAGAACCTTACACGTCAGATCCACTCATTCTTTTTATCATGTTTGCGGCTGATTTTGATTCTTTAGCTCCTTGGATGCCGAACTGCTCACTTTCGCTTCTCTATTCTTTCTCCTAAATTCACGCAACTTTTAATTACTGACTAATCCAAAAATCATATAAACTTTAATCCATCTGTTTATTCTAGATTGAGTCAATGGGTTCATAATCCCGCCACCATCTTTTGCATCAGAGTTGACTAATTCACCACCGGACACTGGACACTAACGCTCTAATACCCCCTGGCGGCAGGATTATCTTTAACCTACTTGCCTAACCTAAGGTTGATACTACTGTAATATCATGCGTTGTACGATCAAAATTACGTTTATATTTAGTTTTTGTTTGCTGTACCTCATTCTACCTCAATTGTACCTCTTCCAGCAGTGTAGGTCGTCTGCCATAAATAAGATATAATGATGATACTTTTGTCGTTTCATGCCTGCTCATGTTGTAGGCGTATGCTATATGGGGCACGGTTTGATTCCAGTCCCTTTGATCGGTGGACATGTGATGACTTAACATGCTAATGACCGTTCGTTTGTTGTTTATACGAAGGACCGTTTGTTATCGAAACAGAACAACAAACCATTGCAATGGATTCAGTGCCTATTGCAAATCCGAAATCAATAGACGAACTAAATAAACATATTAGACATATCAAAACAGCTAGATTCATATCAGGATAGAGACTAGATTAGGTAAGCACTAATGAAAGACAAGCCGTTTCAATCTTTCAGTCACAATTCCCCACCGGACAGTATACCAGATTTGGTGAAACAAATAAGAGATCTGAAACATCTAGTTAAGCGCAGGCAAGTGTCACAGCACACAACTCCACTTTTTAATGTGCAACGCGACCATTTGGGTCCTGAACCAGGACATGGCAGAAGAAATTTTGGCAGAAGTTTCCAAGGCGCAAGCCCCGATCCTACAGGACGCGGAAGAGATATAATAACACGTGGCCGCAGAGCTTATGGACGTCCAATTTGCTTTATTTGTAATAAGCCAGGAAATATAGCGCATAACTGCAGAAATGCGGTTCCCCAAGCGGCCAAGAGTAATCAGGAGATTACATCCCTTGCCTGGAAACGAATTAATGAAATTAAATATATAAAGGAACAGATAAAACAGCAAAAACTGCTGTCCGTTACAACCAGCTAAACAACATAAAATTACCAGGAATGAAACACATCTGAACACATTACACGCCTTTAATATGTAAACCGCTAGATGAATAATAGGGGGTTAAGAATTAGTTAATCTATGCCCTGATGAGGCGGTACAGTACGTATTCTTAGCTATAAGTGTGTACATAATTCTATGCTTCCGGTACCTACTGCTTTAATGTTACAAAAGGCTGATAATATCCTGATGGACGTGTGTTATACAACTATACGGAAATTTGAAAAAAAAAAATATATTCCACTTTTCAGAACCACTTTTCGTTGTTAAAGTTTATAAACACGACCTGTTGCTCGGTATGGATTTTCTGAGACTTTATAAGGTCATCATTCATTTATAATTGCTGACGGTTTCCTTAAAAATGCCAAATGGAGCAAAACTATAAATAAATATCAATTAAAAAGGGTTGTCCTCCAGCACAAATTTCGTTAGAACCAGATGAAGGAAAACCTTGTAAAGCATCTTGACTACAAGGCCTCCAAAATATCGCCATTTGCCCCAGACATAAAACCAGATATACACTCGTCTGCGGATAATTAAAAAAGAAGATTGTTTCCTTGTAGTATATGTAGAGCCTCTAGAAACTGATTTAAACAAATTTTAGGTAGCAAGAGTTGTGTCCAAAGTAGTCACGGCAATGACGAAAACGAAATAGCGTGGCTGAAATGAAGTAATGATAAATTGTGTAAAGACGCTAAGTATTGTGTAATGAAGGTTTTGGATATGACTATAGAGAGCATACCGTTAAATAAAGTTACAGAATTGGGCAAAGCCTCGGAGTATAAAGATTTTATGAGGAGTCATAGTGCATCGTATAGTAATTGTAAGGACATAGAAGAAGCCATGTGTAAAGTGTGTAGGAAATTTTATACACAGTATGAGGATTCTCAGGCAGTAAGAAGTTGGGAACCTGCAGTCCGAAAATAGAGACATTGTGATCCCGATAGAGAGTGGGGTGCGGTTATGCCGGAAATAGAGAAGGAGCTTGGTGAAGTGCGAAACTCAGCAGGTAATTATCCCACCGCTGGAGGAGGGGAAGAAGGGGGATGGTAATCCAGTTCTTAACTGGGAGGTCAGAAAGGGCGGAAGCTCGTGTCCACAGGGCTAGAAAACACTGGCCAGCGTCTGGTATTTCGTGAGTAGGGCGATATCAGCAGGCCATTAAAGCGACCACAGAAGAAGGCGAACCTGATCATATCCGGAGTGGCAGGAGAACCTGGTATCGCGACAAGAGTGAGTACCTGAGGGGAAATGGAGGAGAGGTTAGCCCCGCGCGCCAAAAGACCGATGTACAGGCAGTCAACAGATTTATAGGAGTTATGAATCCAGAAGCGAGAGATCAAGTGGAGGTTTGTGTTTTGTGTGATAAGGAAATAGTTCAGCGAAGTACGGATGTTAAGAGTTACGAAACTAAGGTTAAGGGAAAATCGGGAAAATGCAGACTTCCGGCAAACAACTAAAATTGATGAGGTTTATAAAGTGATAAATGAAACTGTGAATTCGAACCCATAAAACACACACACTCTCTCTCTTCGGTTTTTGCCTATGCGAAGAAATTGCTGTAGACAACTTGGGAAAGTATACCTAAACTAGCTTTTGGAATCCTTTCTTTCATAAAATAAAACTGTTTTCAGATGCGTATAATGTATATTTTACGGGTAATGTTAAAACTACGTATAATTTCGGTTGAAACACTTTAATCGTGCATTTCTTACATCTCCAAGCCCTTATCGCATCGCTCTTTTAAAGGGTCGCATTGCGCTACTGCAGTTGCGAATGCGCAGACGGTTAAATGCCTCATTAAAAATCCAGGTGGGTTATCGCACCGCAACTTTTCAAGTTCCTAATTGGGCTTCTAACAGTTCACTTCCGGTCTAACCAGCAAATCACAACAGCCTGCGGTTGAGATATGAGTTAAACTTTCCTACCATCAACCACATGACCACATTTAAGTATTACACTACCGTTCCCACCGCCAGTGTATGAAGTTACCATGCTCTTTAACCACTTCTTATCGCGTTGACCATGTTGGGTAACGCACTCCAAACCCCATTGCAGTACCTTTAAAATGGTATGCCAGGTTTCGTGGCTGCACACTCAGTCTTCATTCAGCGTTCAGTTTCACAACATGTCTCAGCTACCGTTTAATCTGATGTCCGTCACCGTGGAGCGGTTCTTTCCTCAAACATGGGGAACTCTGTATAGACAGTTCTTGACACATCAGCAGATACAAGCTGCCAAGGTGCTTATAGATTTGCAGTAACAACAGAAACAGAACTATTTCGACAGGAACTACGATCTACTGCCGGTCCAGGCACCACAGCTACCTCTGGAAGTCCAGCAGCAAGAACAGCATTAAGAGCGTTGCCAATTTACAACAGAAACTCGCTGCTTGTTTTCTTAGGTGTACTACGTTTACCAACGTATGTAGAACATACCATTCCATACAAACATATTCACCCCTTTCTGTGCAAATACAGACCCAGTAAACTGCAACATTTCAGGTGCTAAATTCTCTTGCGCAAAGTGTTCTACAAACTTTAAGTCATCGTGCCTTGCTTGCATAATATACGTCTGTGAAATTCTTGTGCAGGTGCAAAATGTGACCTAAAATATAAACAATTCCTAAGGCGCATAAACAAACCATACACGGTATGGAATTCTCCTAATAGATCTCGTTCATATTCTCCCTTGTGCCTTGAGTGATGCTTGTTAGGGCATATACCTGCATCTAACAAAGGTAGGGCAGCTATTCTCTGCACTAGCTGTCATGGTTTTTAGAAATGCAATCGTTAACAAAATCATGTTTGTACTTAGTCATATCCACCACATTCTTTTATACACTTTGTTTCCGCGTATTTATTTACTCCAGCATTTTCTAACGAATCAGACACGCATTTATTTCCACAATTGCAACCGCTGCATTTACCCTTCTGAGCCAATAAAATCATTCTTATTTTGAGCAATCGGAACCTTGCACGTTACTTTCTGGCTTCCTTTTAATCCTGTTCACGGTTCATTTTCATCCGCCTGCTCCGTGGACGCCAAACGATTCATTTCCGCCTCTCTAATGCTTCTCCAAAGGTCACGTGACCTTTAAGCCTAATCCAGCAAACTCTCGTAAGCCTAGATTAAGCCAGTGTGTTGGTTATTAAGCCGCCTTGGTTTTTCTATCTTTCCCAGTATAGATCGCTAATCCACCACTGGTTTTATTGCGACAGTAGCGCTCTAATCTCACTTGTGTCAGGATTATTGTTAATCCAATGGACCACACTGGGGTTATCACTACTGAGTACTTTAAACGTGAGGCACATTGATGAATGGTAAGCTCTCGATTGCGGTAGGCATTTCAGAGCCGCTCTATCAGCTATATGTACGATTATGTCAACATATTCCTCCAAGATTACACCTGACAAAGCGTAAAAACACAAGCGGTTCCACAAGGTAGAAATACATATGAAAACAGGACATCGGGAATAAAGTTAGTGAAATAAAATGGAAGACCAAGTAATTATCAATACGTATAACCATAGCTGATGTGCTCCAATTTACAATTATACAACGAATGGGAAAGGGGTTTGCCAGAATGTCCCATATTAGCCTAGAAAAAGGAAAAAAACGGAGAAATTGACAGAAAGACTCAAACACTGGAAATATACTGTCACTTTGTACTCTGGAAGGAACACACCTTATTGTGGTCCGATAAATTGCAGTTCTTTTGTATCCTGATAAATGCAGTGACATCGCCGTCATATTCACGCATAAATGCCGACTTTTTCTAAATTTGGAACACGTAATCACACGACTGCGACGATACTCTGAACTAATACGAAAGTTATTGATCTACCTGACAGACTAACGATGCCAGCCACAGTTGCACCAGAGACTCCGGACTCTAGAAGCGCTTGTGCCATTCCTCATCTGTGCTGTAGCGGAACAGTGGTGAGTTTATTTATTTATGCTTCCCTTACACCCTCTAGTTTGTATTTATCTACTATATTCAGTTTCCGTCCCCTAATTATTTCTGTGTCCTTCTTGGTTACCGGTTACCTGTGTGACCTCCACTGCTGCACAGGTACAAAGCAGGGTAATGAAGGACTTCGACTGCAAACTTCTACTTAGAGTCATACATGTACCAGGTTCTCCCTGGATCATCAGCCTTAGAAGTACCGCTGGAGATTTGGAACTTCGTTGTCGGGATATTCACATCACAGTTTACTGCAATCAAAGATGCTGCATGGTACATGGATTTGCTGTTTTGAGTATGTGTTTCGGACAAGGTGTGGTGACACAGAATGCTTGAGTACTTCGCAAGCCCTGATGAATGTCTGCGTCCTAAAGACAGTCCTGAAATTCTGAGTTCAGTAAGAACTGAGTTCGAACCTCACGGTGCTCTCACCAAAGCTTCTGTTTGTGGCCAGAAACTGCTCAGTGCTGTGTTATTTAATTTCGCCTTGTATCGTGGGGTATTAGCTAGAGACTGCTTTATTTTTGTCCACCACTTTCCTTTCACCCTTTCCCCTCAATGATTAAATTTTTATTTCAGGTGGTACTCATTTTCGCATTTTCTGTATATTTTATTTAGCATTATAATGGAATTATATTTACGCTGTTAGCCTCTCTTTCTGACCGCTTTTTCTTTAAAATAGTATACCTTGTTTTCTTTATTCAAAGTCAGGGGCCGCTGAATCTGTGTCGGGAGTTATGTCACATGCGTGACTGGCGATTCCTGTAGCTTATATTAATTTGGGAATATTTTATTCGGGTCAATCGACATTTTGTTCAAATTCCTCTTCATAATTTATTAAAGTGCCGAAGCTTTGGTAAATTTCATAAATAAAAGGAAGACTGCGGTCACGTATTTCCTTTGGCATATCCGGTGTAAGTTATTATATCAGCTTATCCTGTCTACATAAATGCAGAGTTGCTTTGCTCCTGCTCACGTCATACGGGATGTTCTGGTTCAATGCCAAGGCGCTCTGCTGATTGGCTACTTCAACTCGAAATTAGGGCTCTGGTAGGATATACTTGGTATTGCCGTCGCCATGCTGCAAAGCGCTTCCGAAATGTCTACAACTATACAACTGGACGTTAGGATCCACACAAGGTCTCTCTTTCTCTCTGTTTGGCAGGTGGTTCTGGCCGACACTATTGGCGCGGAGTCCTGGACTTGAAGCTCGACCACTAGCTCGCTCATTCTAGACACATCTCCCAAGGTAAGACCTAGAAATCACTATCCCATTTAGTCATAGTGGTATTGTTAGTATTTGGCTCACACAGCCCCTCCTTTTAGTAAACCAAACATCGCACATTGGAACTAGGTACAAATTCTTAGTTACTATATTGTTAAGCCAAGCATTTGTTATTGCTCTACTATCCTAAACTCAGCTCAGCTGTTCCACTCAGTCACAACAATAGTTCATGGCAGTATATGTACAGAACCAAAACACGAAATACTAATGTTCTTTTAAAACTTTATATCGGTTTAGAGGTAGACCTGTTCAACTTTTCGTTCAACTGTGCCTTAGACATAGTTACCGAAACCTGGTGACTGCGTATATCCAACGGCCGGGAGATGCGATATTTGCTACAAATTCCAGAAGTTAAGTGTTCATAATGTTATTTGACTCGTGAGAGGACATGACACCACACAATATGTGAAGATGCGAGTCACCTTTCAATACTGGCATATTATTTAATGTTTACACAACGCGAAACTGAATGCACACTCTCTGATTCTTCCACTATAGATGCATAGTATTGCACAACTTACGCACACACAAATCCCACGCGAACAGCCTCTATCCATTACCATGACTCACGTACTCTGGTTTACAAATGAATTGGATTATACAAACTCAGATATGACTTAGATAAAAGGAAATTTATCATTCAAAAGTGAAATAGAGCTTGCTAAAAGAAAATATTGCAATATTAACATGTATAAACAAATAATGGAACATGAACGATATTTCCTTGTTTAAAATAAGACAGTCACTTAAAACATTAAATAATGATAACACATAAAGTAATTTCACAATAAAACTATAAACACATTAATAGTCCATTAATTGAACACTAAATTAATAGAAAAACCTTTGAAAAATAAAGAAAGCGGAGGTAACACACTAACAGTACTTTAAGTTTGACTTAACAAAGGTGTGACATCACCAGAGTATTTTTAAATAATTAACATTATTTGTGCTGTCCATCATTATTATTTGCAATACAATACGAGAAAGTATTAATTGGGTTTGAAAACGTAAATCTCTCAATACAAGAGCATTGTGCTCTTGCCCTTAACTTCCATAGATACTGTAGCGGTATGGGCATATTTCTAATAATATAATTAGAAATATAATTTGATAACCTAGTCACAGTCAAAGATGTGTCAGGAGATTGTGAACCACTTCCTGTCATAGTCACCAAATGATGCAAGTGGAAGTGAATATCAAGTTTCATAACGTTCAGAGGTACATCAACGCAAGTGGGATTATTCATTTTGTGTAGGAGGTTAAGAAAAGGATATAAAACCTAGCACAGATTAAGACAGGGAGTTCAATCTAGCTCACGTAGTTCAGTAGGTTGGGGTACCTATGTGGACCGTTAAGATGAACTCAGGCCCGTGGACATGAGGTCCGACTCGCTACAAATGTCCAGGTACATACGTAAATAATTATAAGGTAATAATGTGAGTTACTTAGGTAGAGCTTGCTAACAATGGAACTAATTTAATTTCACTTAAAGGAAATAAAGTAATGTTATTTGTAGAGTTAATTATCGTCAATTGGTTTACCCCTCATCCAACGATGCCCTGTTGATGTCCTGTAAAGGTCCCAACGTCACAAATGGTGGCGATCGCCGGTTGTTGGTATTTGTCATAAGAATTTGTTTTCGATCCTAGAGTCTCTAAGTTCCCTTGTTAGCCTTCTTATAGTAGTAGAAGCATGAAGTTCAAATATAAATACCTTGAATTGATTTACAACTTCCTACTTAATTATAATTTTACTTTTAATTGGTATCTAATGGGTTTGTATTATTTGAAACTAATAGTTAAATATATGTAAATGCAAGTAGTTCATCGAATTCGACAGTAGGTCTCCTGTTCACGATGATATTGACAGTTTGTGTAAAGTATTTCAAGGACTTTTACAGCAAAATGATCGATTTTATGCCCAAAGCAGAGGTGGTGCTCAGAAACCGTTATCAGGCTTAGATTTTCTTGCTGAACATACGTCAAAAAGTAGTTTACTTTCAGGTCATTTGCTACGTTCAGATCACACTAAACTGTCAGTCAAGCCACTCAAACTAACATTTCAGGATTCACAAGAACTAGTCATCTTGACTGATACTAGCCTTCCCCAACATCAAACCTAGTTCCCTCTACTCTGCTGTATGCACGGACATTTATAGCGCAGGCCCCTTTGGTGGTAAACCGGACCAAAATGCGTTCATGTATCTCAGAGATTTGTATATCGTGGCCAAGGCCAATGCTCGGGTCGAGGCACATAAAAAGCCATATCTGCCCTGTTATTTAAAGGATGCTGAGACAACATGGTACCAAATGTTTTTGCACGGAGAGCCTGACCACTCGCGGCAGCAGCTCAGGGATGGCTGAGAGAATGCTTTTCGCATGGCACGCAGGCTGAGGTACTAGAATTTCAGCTTAGGCAACGAATGCAAAAATATTCAGAATCCACTGAAAAGGATGTGTATGATGTTCTGGCATTATATGACCAGATTAATCCTCAAATGCCAGAAACAGCATAAGTTCGTCATATATCACTGGGCTTGAAACCCTCACTTATAGAGCACATGCTGCCTACTAACCCTCAAGCGGTGCAGGAATTATTGCAACACGCTCGTCGTATTGAGAGAGCTAGGTATTTGGCTGGAAGTAGAGTAGATATGATGCAATACAGACGACCTACCCCAGCAGTGCCCGTTCAGCCGGACACTCTTTCTAAGAAAATTGATATATTAACACACCATAGTTTGAATCGCTAACTCAGCAGATGCACAAGTTACAAGGACAGGCGGTACGCCGTAGTGACGTTCCAATTAGGGACTGACAAGCAGGACAAATAGAAAATTTCAATCTGACCGAATTAACGTTAAAAATGCTAATTGCAGTAACCGCAAACGTACAAGAAAAGAACGTACAATTGCCGCACGACCCATTTATTTTAATTGTAATAAACCAAGTCATATGGCATAAAATTCCAGACAAACACAGTACAATCCATACGCCATAACCGGGTTACGAACATAAGCTTCGTGGCTCGAAATTTCAGCTCCAGTAATAGTAACCAAAGTGCCTATACAATTATTAGCAGAGGACACCCTACATGATAAACAAGATAGATATTTTAGTTAATTGATGGAAATTAATCATTTCTCCACACTAGCCGTATATAGGCTAAGGTATTTGATGGATAGGGTCGACATGAAAAATTCAGTGCCATGGCCGGGATTTGAACCACGGATCTCCTGGTTTCCGTCCAGTCGCTCTTGATACTGGCAGTGCCATGAATATTAGAGATCAGAAGCATGTACGCACCCCCTAGTACCATTGAACCCCAGCATTCTGAGAAGCAGGGTAGACAATAAGCTCATTAATGTGGCTTTCTCCATGAAGTGCGATTTTATACTGGGCAAACTAGGCAAGAATCTCCATACTGAAGAATTATTAGTTCTCCCAGGTTTTGGCCATGACATATTATTGGGTATGGATTTTCTTTTCCGCTATAAAGCAGTTTTTAATTTGGTGGCGTCAAAAGTTGCTTTACAAATGGCACAGGCTGGACAGGTTGAGATTGCTTATAATGAAAAGTCAGATTGTCCGTTGGCGCAGATAACACTAGAACCGGATGAAGATGATTTCTGAGCCTCTGGAAAAGCTATATGTGTACGGAATATATCACTTCCGCCCCACAACACTATCCATGTCCGTAAGGCTCGTACTGCTACACCCAGGTTCATTTTTGCTTGAGCCTTTGGCAATAATTATGCAAAGGAAACATTGATATTCCCTATATATTATGCACTGAAGAATCTGAGATCACTATTCCTGTTTGTAATAAAACCGCCATTCGCCAATTACTATTTGTTAAGACACCTTTATCGCGCGTAGACGATATAGCGATTGTCTAAGCTACAACGTGGAACCAATGTGACATATATGATATCAGTTTAAAAATGTTAGCCTTCATCCTAGTTCACTGCCCTCTGATAATCAGCGCAGCCAGTTAACATCTATTTTAAATAAGTACAGACATGTTCTTGCTACCGCCCTATCCCAATGTAGGTTAATTTGAAATTAAATTTCATGACCACCGAGCATTAGACAACGACCTAATCGAGAGTCAGAGAAACAGCGTGACATAAACAACAGTTGAATAAAAGAAATCAAAGAGGCTAACATTATCAGAGAATCAACCTGACCTTTTGCCTCCCCTATTTGTAAGAAAGATGGAGAATTTAGATTTTACGGGAACTACAGGAAACTAAACGCTATTATAGAGACCTCCTCATATCCGCTACCACTTGTTGACGATCATTTAAAATACCTGGGATGTGCCAAATGGTACTGTACACTGGATTTGCTCCGTGCGTATTATCATGTACCTATAGCAGAAGATGATAAAAAATTTAATTTCAACAATTATCGCTTGGCCTTAAGAATGCCTCAAGGTTTTTCACTTAGAACACAAATTTCTTGGTGACTATAAATAAAAACAGTGTCGGTGTACCTGGAAAACATAGTTGTGTTTGTCAGTGAATTTAGTCAATTTATTCAGAATCTAGAAGAGGTCATTCAGGAACTCAACAAGCACAATTTTAAGCTTGAACCAGAAAAGTGCTTTTTCGTGATCTCTTAAATAAAAATATTAGGTCTCCAAGTGTCTGAAGAAGGTATAGCACCTGACCAAGACAAACTACGAGCAATCAAGGAATTGCCAGTCCCCAAAAATGTGCGTGAACTGAAAAGAATTTTAGGTCTCTCTGCCTTTTATCATAGAATTATCTGTAATTTTGCATCTACTGATGAACCATTATATGCCCCCATGAAGAAGGATTGCAAATTTTCTTGGAAGACGAAACATATAACAACTTTTGAAACACTAAAAAATGTTCTAATTTCACCGCCAGTACTGGCATAATATATACCTGGAGTCCCTACCAGATTGCACATAGACGCATCCCGAGCATGCGTTGGGGGCTGTTTATTACACGAGGTAGAAAGTGAGTTCCACTCTGTGGCATTCTGTAGCTGTACACTACCAAAATACGAGAAAAATGATAGGGTGCCTAAACTAGAGCTCTGAGCTATTATTTATGCATTAACCCATTTCAGGCCCTATATGTATGGCTAGCCTGTAGAAATAGTGACTAATCATCATGCTCTATATTATTTGAGAAACTTGAAAAATGCCACTCATCGGTTAGCCAGAAGGGCCTTGAGAGTTCAAGAGTACGACTACACTATTATCTGCAAATCCGGAAATAATCATCTAGATGAAGACGTATTGGTTTCAAAAATCTCACCCACCCCGGAAGAAACGGAACAGATAGAACATTTCATTACCTGTCAGTTATCTCCCGTTGAGGTAGCTCAACACCGCAAATCAGACCCCACATTAGTGGTTTAGTGCCCCTGTTTATTGCATTGCAACAACCAGAGCTAGCATCCGCTAAGTTACCATGACAACTCCCCTAACTCTACTCTCAAATCAGGTGCTCTATACCGTAAAATGCTGATGTACAACTACACCTATTGGTTACCCATAATCCTAGAATCGCTGAAGCAAAAAATGTTGTCAGCATGTCCTAGAGACCACTTGGCGGGGCACATGGATTTAACTACAAATTTTCACAAAATTCAGTCCCGTTATTATTGGGTAGGCGTGCAGAAATACATTGAAAAGTATGTAAAATAATCCAAAGTTACCATCAAGGTCACTCAGGTAGTAGCTACCTTGAGTATCGATTTGGCCGGGCCAATAAACCGTTCTCGCAGTGGTAAGACAGTTATTGTGGTAGCAGTTGACCTTAGTTCTAGATATGTTGGAGCATGAGCCTTTCCGCGAGGGGCCATTGAACATGCGGCTAAATTAATATTTATAATTATATTATAATTAACATTTTTGCACAGTGATACCACATACTCTCCACCAACATCAGAAAATACTGGCGTAATGTCGATGAACGATTGTCTGATTAGGTTCCAAAAACAGCCGTCCCATTCCACTAGGACATTTGCAACACATTGACGTTTAGGGACGTGAAAGGAGGTATTCTAACATCCTTAGCCCAGCTAGCTTTGAGCGCTTCCTCAATGACTTCGTGTGGCCCCTCTTTAATTTGTAACAGCGTGTAATCCGTCTTTTCCCAACAATTTAATATTAGTGAACTTCATTTTGCAATTTGAGAGTAGCCTCGAAAGAAAGTAAATCAATTGGAGCTTGATATTGATTTAAAAGTTCAATGCCAAGCAACATACCACTCAAGTACAAAAGTATTTGAGGGATCTTTTAAGCTGTATAAAGCACAGAATATTTGAAACAACAATAGAGATATTGAGGCACTTTATGTTGGTGTATTAGGATAATTCAGAACTGCATGGTGCCTGTAGACCGGTTGCTATTGGGCGTCTTCATCTTGGTTGCTGTTGCTACTATGAATACGAATCTTTGATCGTAGATGAGGTTGATGACGAAGGTGAGTATTAAGTGAGAAACATTTTGATGAGATATTTGTTTGAAGTTTGGAATGTAGACGGGGATGGTCAGCAGGAGTTTAGCTGTTACTGAGGAATATAATGCCATGAGGGTTTTTATGTTGGACTTTGGTAGGAATGCTTCAACATGGAGCATGCCGATGGTTTGGATGTCGAGTTTCAGGCTGAGGGTTTGGCTTTTATAAATAATGTGGTGTATGAGGAGATAATGCAGATGGAGATGTTAATATCGCCCTTGCTAGGGAGGCGGTGCGTTTTGTAGAGCATTATTTTTGGGTATAGCGGATGAATTTGACAATGTATATTTTGAAGCCGCTTGGAAGTTTTTACTCGCTTACGTACATGAGGAAGAATGAGAGGAGCAGTTGAGTTTGCTGATGAGCTCCGGAAAGGCGTTTGTAAAAGTGGTTGTAGGAAAAGTTCCTTTCGTTGTTTTATTTTGGCAAAAAGTTTGGCTCCGCGAATGGAGTCGAGGGTTTTCCAGCGAATAACCTGATATTTCACGTTTGTTTGAAGTGAAGATAAGCTGACAGTGTCTACGCTGTGCGATTGCTCTTTTAATTCGTTCAAAACTTCCTGGGACATGTTGGCATAGGTGTCAATGTTTGACAAACGGGAAAGGGCCGTGGATGTAAATGATTTGTAAAGGCAGGCTGTAAGGTTTTTGCCACTTCGAAAAGGAGCACAAACCTGTTGGACGCCTATGGGAAGTTGGTTCCAAACGATGTTGACGTGAGATGGTGTGTAACGATGAAAAGTGAGAATACTGTTCTGCAGCAGCAACAGCGTTCTTTGGCCAGGAGCACCTCGAGGAGTCATTCCTTTTCGAGGAACTTTAGGAGCACGTAGAAACAGGTGCAGCTGGTGTAGTATTTGCAGAGAAACTTTTGGATTTGTGTGTTGAGTGGGGTCTTCACATAATCCGAGGTGAGGCCTGGAGCACAAGTGCGGTAGACGAAGACAGTGTTGGCAGTTGAATGCACAGTTCGCCGAATATTAATCCACGAGAGAGCTCACTACAACTGAAGGCAAAATCGCCGTTTATATAGAGAGAGACATCCGGTGGAACTGTTAATTTAGTTTGTGATAATACAAATCCCTAGGAAAGCCACAGGAGGGAAATATTTTTGGATGAAGTGACATCCACGGAATGTGTGTTTTTGTTAGAGATTGGATACTGGTAGGAGACATTTGGGATTGTACCAGGAAGCGGAAATTGAGTTTGCGGTATACACATCCGTAGGAAACCAGTGGTAGGAAAATCTGTTGGAGAAACTGATACATCCGCCGCATTTGGTTTTTTGACGGGAAATGGGATATCCGCTGGAAACCTTTGGAATTCTACCACAACTGTTGCTCTTTTTAATGGAATAATCTGGTTGGCTGACCATCTGCTACCATATTTTGAACGAGAACCCTATTTTCCTGGGACGTAGATATCCAATCGCCTTGTATCTAACCTGGCATAATACGAAGGTTGTTTGATAAATCGGCTAAGTTACCAAGAAGGGTTGGACATGCTTTGTTGCAACCTTGTGGTTGGTACGCTTGTTTATTAAAAGCATTGTACGAAGAATTTGAATGTACTGCAGTATAAAGTTCATTGTTGAAAACTATTAGAACTGATCAGTGAGAAAGCTGATGGACATACCAAATTTCGTGCTGTTACTAAACATTTTCATTTGAAGGTCTGGACTGCCATACACGTCAAAACTAAGCTGGACGAAGTTCACGCAGACTGTGCACTGAAATGGAAGACCATTCTCTTTTAAATGATTGAATTCAAACGTGGTTGTAGAAGCAGCGAAAGTGAATCGCGCTCGGGTCGCGCAATTGTGGTCACCTGACAGGACACATTGAGAATAAGACAAGATGTGGTTATGCAACATCGGCGAAGCAAAATTCGTGAGATTTATGAGGCTGTAGGAATCTCAACTGAGGGAATCCGAAATATTATGGCTGAAAATTGACAATAAAAAGATGTGTGAAAAATGGGTATGGTGCTTGCACACAATCAACCAAAGGAACATTTGCACGAACACTTCTACCGAGGAACTAGCGATGACAAATCGCAATCCAAAAGATCCTTTGCGCTGATTTGTGAACATGGATGAGAGTAGGACCCATCATTACACACCAAAATCAAAACAGCAGTCAAAACAGTAGACAAAGTCAGCTGAAACTGCACCAAGTAGGGAAAGGAACTGTTTTTAAGCTACTAAGGTGATGGCCAGTGTTTTTGGGATTTTCAAGGAATAACCCTTCTGGACTATTTGGGAAGAGGTAGAATAATAACTGGAGGATTCATTGTTGGATCGCTTGCTACATGAGTTGAATACATCGAGACCAAGATGGTACTCAAAAGTGTGCTCTTTCACCAGGATAAGGCAGTATCGCACATATCAGCAATCACAATGTCAACAGTGCATAAATGGTCTTTAAATTGGGTCATCATCCAGTTTATTCAACAGATCTAACCGCCAGTGACTTCTTCCTGTTGTCAAGGTTAAAAATTTGACTTGGTTTTAAAAGAATTCATCAAATGGAGAAGTGAAAATCACCGTTAATGAGCATTTTGGAGACCAATGTGTAGCCATCAATAGAGACTATGTAGAGAAGTAGCGTGGGAGTCCAAGAAAAAGAAATGATTCTTGATCTTTTACCAGACTTATCAAACGAAGCTCATATATGACGGTGCATGGTGCAAGTGCACCGTTAATCATCTGCCGAAGATCATCTGTCCTTCCATTCTCGTTTGCTGCACTTTAGCTACTGTATTATCCGTTGAGGGTAATATTCCAACCACTAGTCCTCTGTTTCTTCATCGCTCTGGTAGTCCTTATCATGACTGTGGCACTGCAAAAGTGATTTAAAGTTGATGTAGTTGATCCTGATGCTGGAAGTTACAATATGTATTTGGTTTTCGGGGTTCTGAACTTCGATGGCGATGAATTTTTCATCATAGGTCTTATGGAAGAAACGCAGGGTATGAGGAGCATTTTTCCACGAATGCCTCTTTACCTCGTAGTAGTTGAAAACCTCATTTCCTTCACAGTATACGGAGAAATGTATCTTTTCATCCAAAACTGTTGAGAAGGAGATCCAGTATGGACTCAGATCACCAGGATAGGAGCGCATGTAGAATTAGGTGTCAATTAAGATGGAAGTTGATGGATGCTCTGCACAAATTCAGTTTTGAAATAATGCCCCGCAACCTGGGAAGCTCCGGAAAATGCACACCGTGTATATTTAGTGAACATCCCGAGATTCATGCTACCAAAGGGCACAGCAGTGGCATACTTGAATAGGTATGCTGTATGCCATAATTTGATTTTGAACGTCCGGTCCACTCTCGTTTTATGTTACACAATGTTGGTGATGAATCGCTATAGGTTATCTAGCGCGATCTACTCTTGGTGTTAGAGCGTGACAGCGACTCCTAGCAGGTCTTTGAGGACGTCCTAAGTACACTTTTGATGAGAAAGAGGACGTCGTTTCTGAGGTGACTGGATTGCAGAGGGCCCTGTCCGGTTTCAAAACGGCGCTGAAAGATGGCCTTAATATCGAAGAGACTTTGCTGCTGTTTCGAACGCAGGGCCACTTCGATGAACTGCCCGCACTCTGCAATGGTGGCCAGGAGCTGTTGCGGTGACATGAATTTTGTCTGTTGTGGGTTGAGGAATAAGAAGTCCGACATGACATTCGAATGGAGCTGATGCTCTTTTTTGGAGCAGGACTATCTCTGTTGACATGTTACGTGCTGTCGGTGTCGAAGATGCGAATTTGTCTTTTCGCACGGCAGTTGCTCTCTGGAGCTGCACTGAAACAAGAGAGCAATGAATTTTTAGCAATGCACGTCATACCCATAACGAGAGAGGAAAACCAATGACTAGTCGGGTGTGCATTAATCTGGATGGCGCTGCTGCCTTGCGTTCTGCGTGACTGACTCCTAATGGTGACCAAAGGCGTGAATGCTGGTTTTATGGCACACGGAGCGTGTTCTGAAAACACAGGCAGCAGAGGAAGAGAATGCTAAATGCGAACAGGACAAAGTGATGCATATAGTTACCCTGAGGCTACCATTTATGTGAAGAGGTTAACAGGACTGTTTGCCATTAGCAAACTTTCTCTGGCATAGTGTTTGTAGGTTTGAGAATGACGTCGCTATTGGCACAGCAGCTGACGTGAAATTTGGAAAGGAAGATATCCATAGGCAGACCGGAGCAGTGGTGGGAGTGGTAGTCAATGACATAAAGTCCGCGAGTGACGCTGCCAAGACCTTGCAGCCTCCTGGAGTTAGTGGACCATCGGTTGCCCCAGAGGTTGTTCAGAATTTGAAGAAAATGGGACAGAAGATGACATATTATATAACTCTCAATACATTCTGCCTGCTAGCTTTTTGGACAAAGACGCACACCCAGTGCTTGCTCGGTTTTGTGATGAGATCGGTGTTAGCAATTAGAGCCAAGGGGATGTTTCTAAGCTAATGAATTTTTGAAAGCATATCAGAGGGGTGGACCCCTGAAAACTGAGGACGCATGGAGGAGCACTTCGGTAAAAATTGTTTTGTTGTTTTAAAAGCATTCATCATACAAAAATAGATTGGTTGGCGTCTATTTCGATAGTCCAATGAGTTTTATCCAGCGCCAGAAAAATAACTGCACGTGTCAATGTATTGGCAAAACCGATGCTTATAGAGTTGATCAGGTGAATTCAGATGTATTTTTGCAAAGCATAGAGGTGGTAATGCAGATCAACGGGGAGTTTTTGACTGGAGGACATATGCGGTTTAATTGTGTATGGACAAAGAGGCAACTGGAAATTGGTTTAATCATTGCGATGCTTGTAGTAGGAATGAATGTTTTATTGAAATAAATAATGTAGATGACACGTGTCTTCCTGGAGCTGTAGCTGTTTCTAAGGCTAATGCAGAGAGAGAGGTGATCTGAGATTTTACAGAGGAAGAGGGCGCTGTCCCAGAGCAAAGCAAAGGAGGATCCATAACTGAAGTGAAAGGATATTTGGAATTGTTGAAAGATTATTTAATCACTGTATTTGTAGATCATTCGGGAATGAATGTGTTGTATAAATTAGGCATGTCCTGTGACAAACACCTAAATTTGATATTGAATGGCGGTCACTATACTGCTGTAGTTAATGATAACATGGCATGTAAGTGCAAGTATTAATGTCGCCAATGCCATTTTGTCTCTAATAAAACGAAATGGGAACATATATGCTAATCGGTGCACAAGGTGCCACTCTGAATTTTTGCGGCAGATACACAGTATGTAAGATGTAATACATGCAACGGAGATTTAAGGGGTAGGCGTACTTTGATGACCATTTGGAAACGGGAAGGTACTATTCTAACGGATTGTCTATGTGGGAAATGTAGAAGGTTTATTTGAAAAGCGATAAGATATGCAACATGATAAAAAGAAAAGTAGCACATTATGGCAGTGACACATTTTGCTCAAATTGCAGGTCTCACGTCAATGCAAATCATCAGTGTTTTATTTGGAATATAAAATGAGGAATGACCTTTTTGATAACGTTCTTCGATTTTGAAAGCACAGAAAACACACCTTATAAAGGTAGTGCAAACAAGTTTGAGCATGGGCTGACCCTAGGCGCAGTGAATCAGGTCTGTCCACTCTACATCGACAATGACCTCAAGACCAGCTGTTGTACTCAGTGCGGGGCAAAGACAGGATGTTTAAGTATGATTCTATTAAACAGCTGATGTGTCAAGTGACAAATACCAGGTAAGACAGCTGGGAAATCATGATGATGGCTCACAATACGAAATCATACGACAGAATATATTTACTGAAACATATCGTTGAGGATTGGCGCTGGACTCCAGAGGTAATTATAAACAGAACGAAAATATATAGAATGAGGTACAAGAACCTGATGGTAGTGGAGGCTATAACCTTTATTCCAATGGTCTTGTCTCGATTTCTGAAAAAGTTCCAGCTAAAGGATAGTAAGGGATACTTCTGTATCTTTTTATTACGAGGGAAACCATGCACTGTATAGGGTGCGATTCTAGAATCGCATCTCTACATCATGAGAAAGGAGGGCGAGGAAAGCACTTGAAGAATGACACGCTGAGAAGGTGGCTTCTCGCTACGTTTTAACATCAAAGGAGAGATGGTGAAATACTGTAGAAATCATACTGAACTTCTCAGCTAAGGTGCGCTGAAGTTTCGAAGAAATTTTTAAGCAGAAAGGCAGTGTCCCGTTTAGAGAATGTTTGGCGATAGTAAATACATTTATGAATGTGTAAGAGAGTACCTTTATGCTCGAAAATAAGAGCATATAAGAGGAAAACGTCGCCATTCAGTTTGCCCTTACTTGGAGGAGAAGTTGATGAGAATGAAAGTGGATGGGTACAGAGAAGACGCAGAAGGTACAAAGTACGTTTAGTCCTTCAACTGCTGCTATTTTCATGGATGTCAGCTGGCCTTAACAACAGACATGCCGTTCTTTGCCGAAATGGGAACGAAACGTTGGCCTCTAGTTTCGAGAAAATCGAGAGAATACATAAGATGTTCACAGATGCAGTGTATAAAATGGCTGAAATGTGGGAATGCGACTTAAATGTAATTATAACGGCCGATCCGCAGCTTGATTCGTTTGTAAAATCAAATGTCAAAATGTTGAAAAAGAGTTTAAATCTCAGAGATACGTTCTTTAGAGGGCGCACCAAATGCAGCGTGTTCCCTTTATCCCTATGCGAGTAAGACCAAGGCATACTCCATAGGCCATCCTGGAATTAATCTGGTAAAGTTTTCCGATATAAATGCCATGCAAGGGTGAGAATAAAATTCGAAAGTGTCCACCACACACGCTGTATCACGATGTGTTTCCCGCTCTTATTAACCGGAAGTTAATATTTGTGCTTTGCCTCACATGCGCAGAGGTGGAATAGCAGCAGGAGTGCAGGAACGGCGATGTTGCGAGGCGCTATTAGGCACTTGGGTATCTGACGAAATTTAGGTGGTCTTAGATGATGTTTATCGCATGCTAAAGGTTTTCGAAGTATGCGAATATGACATCCTGCGATACGATCGCTTGTCAGAAAGGAACGGACTGTTTTAGGACTATGTCAATCGCTTTCTGAAGATAATTATGGAGTCATTGGAATGGGCGTTGGAATGCGTCACTCCGTCAAGACAGGCCGAGTGCGTGGCACGATTTTTGGATATTCCCAGATTCCATAACGTTCAATCCTGGACGTCGTGATTTGTGCCAAGCTTATGTTGATAAGCTTTTGGGAGATATAGGGGCAACGCGATAATACGCTAACGTGCGGCCTAGGAAGCGAGTACTCAAGATTAACAGACTTGCTGAGTAATCGGGGAATCGAGTTTGAGACCCACCTACCCGCATCGAGAGACATGTGAAAATATAACGAGCGAAATTCGCAATATCCACGGTAAATCCGAACCCAAATATCGCCATAGCTGCTTAGAGAACTCGCAAGTCCACCCACAATTATATTCTTACCTCAGAAGGCTTGGAGAGCAAGTTTACAATTTTGACACAGACTGCGTGATTTTTAGATGCAAACCAAGGAATGGATGCCTCAAAAGAAATCTTATCCTTTGAAAATGAACAAATTGTCAACATTAAAATCACTTCGAAAGCCGCTGAGGTCGTACACCTCAGCTTCAATCCTCTGAACATATATGTTTTCGGAGATGATGCTTAATGCTCAGTTTTTCTCGTATCCAGCATCACTCCATCTCTCAACGTCTTCGCCACATCTTCAGGATCTTATCCCGCTGGAAACGTGCCCTGGCAAAGCATTTTGGCCCCAACCTTTCATCCGTCGTTCCATCTGTCGAGGACGAAATCAAGAACAACAACAAATACAATTTTCGACAACTTTTTCTCACATGCGTCACCAAAATTCATCGATTTCAGTGGAGCAGCAAAGAAAGAAGTTCAACCCGACGCTGCTGGGACGTATACGTTTGACGCCTCTGGCAGTGATAGGTTTCTAGAATGTGTCCGAAGTGCTGCATAGCTCGACACACCCCGAGTAGGTTGCGATAGAAGGCAGGTTATTTTGTCTACTTTGGAGTTACGTTCTTTGAGAAGAATGTCAGTGGTTCCTATTTGCCACGTTGTAGCTGCTGAAGTGTAGCACCTACTGTTGAAATAGGTACGTTGGTGAAGAGTCCTAGATGGGCTGCAACGTATGGATATACCAACAGGGGGCCTTGCGATATTGCGGGTTTGCAGCAGTTAAAGTTTTCTACTTCCGAAGTCCACTATACTGCCCAAGATGCTTAAAGAATAGAGCAGGTTGCATGAAACGGGGCGTGTTGTTTGGATGCCAATGGCAAGAAACGACGATAGTAATTTCTCATTCCCATGTATCATCTGAGGTCCTGTGCAGTCCTGGCAGAGAGAAGTTTCTCAGCGCAGGAATATATTAGACGTGCAATTTCGGCTGAAATCCCATACTCTAGAAACTTCAGTACCTATTGGTGCTCCTAAAACTCTTTTTCCAACGTTGATTAGGATGCTGTAATCGGAAAGCTGGCGAAAAAGAGTTGTTAGATGGCATTTTGTCTTTTCGGTGCTTTAGGAGAACAAGATGTCGCGGATATACGGGAAAAATAAATTCAAGGCCCGTCAGTACTTCATCTATGAACATTAGTAAAAATCTGTCCAGCGTTGCACGGTCCAAAACATATAAATGGAAACTTAAAGAGTCGAAACGACGGATGATAGCAGTTTTTTTGTGTAACTGGGATTGACAGAATTTGCGTGCAAGCTTTCACGAAATCTACGATGGAATGGTTGAGCATTCACAGAAATGGTGACAGAAGTCTTGGATGTGGCGTGGGGTATTCCTCTCTGATAGAGCCCGGGAGTTGAGTGCACGATGGTCTCCGCAGGGGCACTATCCTTCTTCACTCTTTGATACTAGATAGAGTGGCGAGGTCCAGGTTTCCTCTGAGCGTCGTACTGTGTCACACTTGAGCAAGGTATTGAATTCATTTTCGCAATGCGGACGCAATCTGGTGCCAAGCAATGCAGCCGGCATGACAGTGGCAGTCCCGGTGTAGTTACCGATGAAATGCACTCTGCTCTGTAGTACCTTGTTTATCTCAAAAGAACTTTTGGACAATAATTATTCTGGTGGAGTGTTGCGAAGATGTAAAAAATAAGTATATTTGTGTTGGACCAGATGTTGTGGGCTGTATGTGCACTAATGGAGCTGTAGCTTACTCTGAATTTGGTTCTCTTGATTTTATTTGTGCAGTGTATCATGTATTTACGTGTTCTGGAAGAATATATCACGACTAGAGATATTTTTGAGTTTTTATTTCAGTATGCCTTCCGTCCCGTGGCTGGATTTTCAAGACGTGATCGGCGGTAAGAAAACTTATCCTAGTCTAGGATATAGACTAGGGTATAGACGGAGACTGGTTTTAGTTATATTTAGCTACGGAAACGGAGTTGATGCGGTAAATTAGTGTGAGATTATTAAGTGTGTGGCCGCTACTGAAAAAACTAAAAATAAAACATATTTGCCATGTACTTATATTGGGATGATGAGAAATTAGGCTATGCTAGAAGAGAAAAAGCTTATTTCGATTTAAGGTTGAAACGAGTATTAACCGTGAACTAATATTCCTATTGTTATGACTCTGAACATTACCCTGGGATTGCCCCGGCTTACAAGCTTCGAAAGGCCACAGGAGTCCCAAAGGCTAAGATCGATGCTAATATCGAAAGAGTAATTCGCTTCACAGACTAATTTGAAAACGCTACTCCACTCGTTATTATTCCGCGACCAACATATACGTTTTCTGAAGGCAAAGCTTCGCCTAACCTCAAGGAATTCAATAAACAATTCATATATATTTAAACCGTCATTGGCGTGTTTTTAGGATACGCCTGGGCCGTGCAATTGAAATCGGAGGCTTGAGAAGCGGTCGGCTTTTTGAACCATCTTCACGGAGAGGATGTATTCCATTCTGCAACTGGATAAGGGTTCAGAGTTCGACAACAAGGAATTCCGATCACGGAGTAGAGAATTTTACTACAAACATCGGTGCTAAGGCCAGCGTCGATGAGTGGTTCAGTTGTAGGCTAAAACCTAATGTTTGCGGATACTTAACACATAGGAACAGTTATAGATATGTGGTAGTAATTTCTGTTCTAATAAAACCTTACAATTGCTCATATCATCGCTCTATAAAGATGTTGCCGAAAGACGTTAACCGCACGAAGATTTTGTTAGTGACCCAAAGTACGCATGTTGACAGGGCAAAGACCGACGTTTTCGATCCGAGATTTAAAATAGGGAACTACGTGACTATTTCTAAAGCGAAAATGCAGTTTCGAAAATGATAACAGCACAACTAGACACAAGAGATATTTGCAATTTTCAAAGTTTTGCACGGTATGCCGGAGGTGTAGAAATTAGGGACCTCGGCGAGGACAGAGACCGGCAATTTTATTCGCAAGAGCTTCAAAGTGTCGCCCTTTCAGATTACTTCAAAATTTCCGATATTCTATAGACAAAGGGCAGAGCAAGAAACAAGTGAAGTTTTGCTAAAGAGAAAGGTGTAGCCTGCAGCGTTTAACTCGTGGATTATGGCATCCTGTATTCATTCCACATAACAACAAAGAAGACCGTTCTCAATAACGCTAGACAACAATGTCTCCATGGAACACTTCTACAACATGACCGCTAGGTTTTCAAACGTCCTGCCCAAGATGATAATGCAGCAGGGAGAATGGGATTTGACACTTCAAAAGGTTAGTTTCCCGTAATATTTTATAATGTTTCTATAAACGACGGGGATATCATCGGCACCAAATATATCATGACGCTCAAGCCCACACAATCTAAATACATTCTGCATATGCCTCAGAGTATATTCAAGATCCCAAAGCGTTGGTGTCCAGCCTAGCATCATTATTGACCAGCACTTGAATGTTCGTTTCGACGATGCATCTAAATTGGCAAGCATAAACGACAGCGCTACGCACCCAAAGCCAATTCCCGCCATTACTTTCGACAGTTTCGTTTAAAATGTCCTGCAATTGGGAGTGTGCACACTATGGAGGAGGAGGAGGAGGAGGAGGAGGAGGACGAGGCTTTCATATCCGATGCTCCCTCTGGCAGGCCTGAAAGGGAGGTCGAGAAAAAGGATAAGTAAAAAGGATTATGACCCAGTTGCGCCGGCACCCCCACCTTTAGAGAAGCATGTCATTCACAGCATGGGTTTATCGGAAGATCTAGTTAAGATACTTGGGTTGGAAGCTTATACCAATATAGTGCTTGAGAAAACGCAAAAGAATCCCGTAGATCCTTATATAGGGTTTTCTAACGAACTGCTCATATACTGCAATTTTGTCGAGCCGCAAGTGGTGGGCGATGCGTTTGCAAAGGTCATCAAAAGCGTGGCGGTAGTGTATGAAAAAAGCGCCAATCCCATATGTCCGACGAGAAAGACTTTTCTCCCCTCATTTGGGTACCTCTTTGTGCACCAGGATTTCCATTCGTCAATATGAATTTAAAGGTCTTTCACGGAAATCTATTGCCATTTCCTCCAGTATAGTTCTCGGTTTTCACCCAAGCATCAGTAATGGACGGAATGTCACGACAAGGTACTATCTAAGTCAGGCGATTGTGGCATAGGACGACAAGGATTTCATCATAGTTTGTGACAATTGCTTACAAAGGTAAACTGGATAGCTTTCTGGCCTCGGCGGTCTTTTCTGAACCGTTTCCATTTATTAGGTGTGGTGCAAATGCAATGAGAAAAGAGGTGCATAACGTGGGCGCAGATCTGCGCGATGTTGCCGCCTCACGCAGACCACCAGAGGAGGCTCCCAAAACGCGCCTCAAGGAGGCAGGAGCAAACTTTAAGCGGAAGACCGACGATAAAGTAGATTCCATGCTGGTATTGGGAAAGAGCCGGACAAAGAGAATAAAACGAATAAAATCTGGCAGTAAGAAACAGTATGCCTGTTCGTAGAGCCGAAAGGTGAACGACACCTTTTCATAATGACCGGCGAGGTGGCGGTGCATACGGGCTCCGAATTGGACCTTTTCAAAGACCTTCCCGTACACAAGAACATTTTTAAAACGCCACCTTCAAAACCGCATCCGTTCACCTTCCATTACTATGGAAATGCGGACAACTGCCTGGATCTGTCCTGTGTCGTTTTGGAGCTCTTTCTTCGCATAATCGATTTAAACGGAGAGGAAATGAAGAAGGTCGTTCAAGCCACTTTTGTGAACTATCCTCTAAATTCTCTATTTCAACAGATGCGGATATTGCTCAATAACGTTTTTGTGTCTATGCTGCAAGCGGGACATTTCTATAGAACCTACACCGAGATCATCCTAAATTAGTCTAAAAATTTTGCCGAAAATGAGGGGCCCTAGTTCCACCTGGGTAACGCCAAAGGCAGCAGAACCGTGTAGTTGATGGGGCCCCTATCTAATGCTCTGTTTATACAGGACAATCCCATACTCAACAACGGCAGTCTCACCGTGAAGCTCACACCCTGAACTTCCCAGTTTTATCTGTTTACCCTTAACCAAAACTTCAAAAGGTACGCCAATAGTCAATCTGCTATGATTCATCTCATAACCATCAGACCATCCTCAACCATAATTCTTTCCCATCAGACTGTACTGGCCAAGAACCGCACAAAGTACCATATAAAGGGCATTAGCGTTTCCGGTCTCAGCATTCCCAAGAAGGCCATTGAAATGATCTCAACGATTTTTCCTAGAGCAGATTACCAAAAGGGTTGTGGTGGCCACGGATTCGTACATGGCCTTTACTGCGAGCTCCGCAAAGAATCTGTTCATCCTACAGCTTTTCAAAAGGAACTTGTTTAACTGTACATAAACGGGCAACCCATCAAGACAGACTTTGCGAAAGGGAATTTCATTCGGTGCTTTCAGTCCCTTCAGGACGGACTCGGCATTCATTTAAAAGACGAAGAGCGCTCCAAGCCTAACACATTGGATACACCATCATGGCTTTCGATCCTTTGGCCGAACTGAGAGCCAGTCAATCCCACATCTCAGACCAGCGTCACTGTTGGTGTCTATAAGAGTGAGGTTTATCAAACAACTCACAGAAGCGATTGTCGCCCTGGTGATCGGCCAAATTCGTCGCACGAAAGAGATTGGTGTTAATAGATAAATTTTAATACCACGAATTTCCCGCAGATTCACCGCTTCCGCTGTACGTGTCCCATCTTCATAGGCGTTTTCGCATCAGATATATTGTCCAATGCGAATTCCCGTTGCTCGTTCCCATTAGCCATGGTCTTAAATACCGACCCTAGCACACAACCTGGTAGGCACTGGGTCTATACCTTTATAGATAAATTTGTAAAGGGGCAGTCCTTTGGCAGTTACAGCCTTAGCCTTCAATCACCACAAGTTGTAAATTAGTTATGTGCAGTCTCTGGCCAAAATTGGACTCATAGTGTAAAAGACTGCAACTGATGCTAGCACTAGGTGTAGGTATTTGGTCCTTGATTCTCTGACTCGCCGCTTTTCGGGTGTCTCGGCTAGTCGTTTCTTTTCCCTTATTTTCGTTTTTAGATAGCTGTGCATCTCCGCGCATACGCCAGTTCGTTATGAGCGTTAAGTGGACAATACATTATCAACTTAGGTCAGGCTGAAGGTGCGTCTACCTATGGTCTACTATCATTTTTCTAATTTTAATTTTTTAATTCATTTTATTTTGCTTATTTCAGCTGAAAAGTCTCTTCACTGCTAAAACTGCTTTCATTGGCAGTACTGTTGCAAACTTCGGTCCTTCTGGTACGAACAGTGTGCCGCCGGTATAAATACCAACCTCAGGTATCTTCAAAAGAGAACTGATTCGTTTATTCAGAAGTATGCCCGGCGAAATTCACGCATTGATCAAGTATCGTCAGAACTACAGTCGCTGACGGCTCTCTATAATGTGGGGTTTCAATGCTTGCTGCTTTATGGCGATATCACCTTTCCAACATATCCTCCAGGCGAGTTGGACTCCGTTTAGAATTGTTTATCTCTTCATTTTCAATTGAAATTCTCATCCTCTCATAATGCTTCAGATGACCTTGGCACGAGCCGTGGCATTCAGTCCATTTAGATGGACCAGTACTGCTTGTCATTAACTGTCTCTTTTGTAAAGTGCAAAGTAGCTTGACATCAAATGCGCAACATCTGCCGGATGGTTCGACATCCGCTCTATTCACCTACATATATTCCTGCTCAAATCCCCTCTGTCTTGTAGTTCGTCATGGCATCCAGCAGAAGCAGCAGCGTTGTCCATCAGCTAAATTCTTGGGTGAAAGCTCTTCCCTACATGTCTAGTGGATAACGTCAACGAGGACAGTCCTATTCACACCACAAACACCTTATATGGAAGGAAGATTGTGTTAAGAGTCAACAAACACGAACTTCTTCTGCCATCTAATTCCGACGCCTTTTCGCAAGAAACCATCGATCAGATGAACGCCGTTCCTCTATCCATTACCTTCGCAAGAGAGGAAGAGCTCACCAGATGATACCTAAGAAGAATCGCGAAATTCTCTGGTGCTCTTTCCGAATCCTGCACACTCCATTTCAATAAGACATGGCTTGCAACTCTCACCCAATTATTGTCCACCTTAACCTCACTACAAGAATCTCAATCAAGGCTTCTTCATTCGTCAAAGCTGATGGAAAGTTTAGTACAGAATGCCGCATCATGTCACAAGAAGTTTTCGTCTTTGGAAAAAAATTGACAGTATCAAAGTCACCTCGAAAGCCACTGAGGTCATACACCTCAGCTTAAAACCTCTGAAAATATATCTTTTGGGAGATGATTTTTAATGCTCAGTTTTTCTCGGATACAGTGTCACTCCATCTCTGAAAGTCTTCGTTACATCTTCAGGACCTTATCCCGATGGAAACATGCCCTGGAAAAACATTTTGGCTTCAATCTCACAGCCGTCATTCCATCCGTCGAAAACGAAGTCAACAACAATTTTCGACACTTTCTTCTCACGTGCGTTACCGAAATTCATCAATCACGGTGGAGTTGCATAGAAGAAAGTTTATCGCGACGTTTCCGGAACGCATTAGTTAGAGGTCTTTGACAGTGATTGGTTCCTATAATGTGTCTGAAGTGCTGCACAGCTTGATACACCGTGAGTCGGTCGCGATAGTAGGCAGGTCACTCAGTCTAATTTGGAGTTAAATTCTTTGAGAAGGATGTCAGTTGTTCCTATTTGCCACCTTGTATCTGCTCACGAGTAACCCCTACTGTTGTATTATACGCGTTGGTGAAGAATCGTAGAGGTGCTGCAGCGTCTGGATATACCAAAAGAGGGCCTTGAGATAGGGCGTGTGTGCAGAAGTTAAAACCGCGTTGTACTTCCGAAGTCCATTGTACTGGTCAAGATCCCTTAAGAATAGAGATGGTGGGATGAAGCGGGGCCTGGTGTTTGGTTGCCGATGGCAAGAACCGAGAATAGAAATCGATCATTCCCATGTACCATCTGAGGTACTGTGCAGAATTTGGTTTTGCAGCGCAGGAATGTATTGGACCTGTAGCTTCGGCTGATCGCTCATACTCTAGAAACGCCTCTCTTGGAGCTCATAAAAGGCTTTTTCGAACTTTGATTATGATGCCATAATCGCAAATCTGGCAAAAAAGAGTTGTCCGATGGCGTTTTTGCTTTTAGGTGCTTTTGGAAAATAAGAAGATGTTGGGGACATACGGGAGAAATGAAGTCAAGGCCCGTCAGTACTTCATGTATGAACCTTTGGAAAGTCTGTCAAGCGTTGCACAGTCCAAAACATAGAAATGGAAACTTGAAGAGTCCGAACGACGTATAATAGCAGGTTTTTGTGTGTAACTGGGTTTGACAGGAATTTGCGTGCAAGGTTTAACGAAATCTGCGATGGAATGATTGAGCATCCACAGAGCTGGTGACTGAAGTCATGGATGTGAAGTGGGGTATTACTCCCTGATATAGTCTGGGAGTTGAGAGCACGATGATCTCTACAGGGGAACCAGCCTTCGTCCGTCATAGATACTAGATGGGGTGGCGAGAACCATGATGCCTCTGAGCGTCCTGCTGTCATCTTTGAGCACAGCATCGAATTCATTTTTCGCAATCCGGTGCTAGGCGATGTACTCTGCATGACAGTGGCGGTCACGGTGTGGTTACGGATGAAATGCATTGTGCTCTGTAGTACCTCTCGAGGGGTTCCAGCTGGTCAGGTTACATCAGGAAGCTCTGCCAGGACGTTGTGATAAGAGGACAGGATGCTTATGGATTTGACACTGAGTTGTGCCATGGATGCGGTGCGGGCGGTTAAGGATATGTTTGTAACACCGTCGACTAAGCTCTTATTGTGACGGTCAGGAAGGAGATGGTAATAGGAGAGGACGTCTGAACCAATGATCGGAATAGTGACGTCTTCGATAACATTTCCAAGAGATATCTCAACGGAGTCCCAGATCCAGCCTTACACTCAAGAAGCAATATGTGCAGATGCTGGAATTGTTGACTACGACAGGTTCGTATTCCGTATATTGGCGACGACCTTTAAACAGGTTTAGAGGGAAACAGCGGAGTAAGCGACTCCAAAAAGCGCAGGAAGGGTGTTTCCTTGTTGACCTGTACCATGCGATGTGTTCTGGCACACAAGTCTTTATAACTAATCAGATGGTCAAGCGTTGGGTGCCGTAGAAACTAACAAAGCTCCACCCGGCATTTCTCCAAGGGACCGGTAAGCACCTGGAATGAGAAGATGAGAGGGCAATTGTTCTTGTGGCCGCGGAGATAATAGGGGAGTTTAGGTGATCCACCATCTAGTCTGCATCTTCGAAAACGAGCTTCTCGATGACAACTAAGCAAACGCAAAGGGGCTATTGCGCTCTCTTGATTTGCCAGTAGGTACGCGTAGCGATGGAACAAGTATGAAAACAAGCGGATAAGAGTAGGAAGATGATATCAACAGTAGTTTTTAGAGAGGAAACGTTCCACTCCAAACGATGTGTAAGCTCATGTGAGCAATCGGAATCTAGGTAAGAGAAAGTGCCGGTGGAACTGGAAAGAAAGTTAGGTTCACAAATTTTAAAAACGGAAATATTGTACTGAGCAAAAGAAGTGACAAGGTCGTTCCCCCTTAGGCAGGCCCGTGAAGATCCTCATAGATGGTGGTGGGCAATTAAGTGTCCCAACAGAAGATAGAGCGCTGGAAGCTGCGTTAATATAGTCGCAATTTTGGCAACAGCAAGACAAGAGGGTGGATAATGAAAAGTTTAGGGGTAAAAGAAAACCCAGGCAAGTGCAATAGCTTGCTGGGTAGTGGTAACACCGAGAGCTTGGTAAAAGCTTTCACACAAATTATCAGCATGAAACTCCAATATGCACGAGAACTAGATTCTAGCGGAAGATCAAATTGTACCTATGTGAAACCAGGTAACGGAGATTATCCTGGCAGTAAAGCTTGATCTCCTGCAAACTAATACTGACTAACAGCGATATCTTTGCGAGCTGTACCCTAGGTGCACGAATACTCCGTGTATTATACTGAACAATGAACATCTGGCGGTAAATAAGAGGCGGGTTAGGAACGTCACTTGGTTAGAGGCTGACCTTAATTTTGCCGTTTTGCTTACGCGTGGAACGAGGACTCTTGGGAGACTTGGGATCTTCCTCCATAGGCTCTGTGGAAGAGGCTTGGAGTCACCGGGAACCAAACACAGCGCTTCAAATCAGCAGTTGTAGATGTTGGGGGACTCCGCGTAATTTCGTGAAAGACCCTCCAGCCTCAAAAAGTAAAGCGTCTGTTTTGAAAACGTTCACCGCCACGGAGATCAAGCGTCCTACCAATTTGTGTGCTTGATCTCCGTGGCGGTGAACATTTTCAAAACAGACGCTTTACTTTTTGAGTCTGGAGGGTCTTTCACGAAGTCAGAGCGTTTTGGCTGAATCTGAATTGTTGAGGTCCCGTACTATTAGTAATCTCCTTCGGGCTAGGGGACACGAAAGAACGTCCATCTTTTTGTTTGGAGTGACTACAAGAGAGGAATTAGGGCATGTTCAAGTGCCAATATCCTGCCTAGGTAACCACCTAACTGAATGTACTGAAATTTAAGGGAGAGGCTGTTTACGGGCTTCTGTGAAAGATATGCGCTACTTCACCCGCAACTCTTGGATGGCCTTCTGGTCCATAAATCGCGGAGATTCGCTAAAAGTTGCTGGATGGGTAACTCAACTATTGGCGCAGCAGCGAGGAATTGGGCAAGCCTTGTGAAGGGCTATTGGCCAAACTAGGATGAAGTATGTGTGGCTAGTTTGCACGTTAATTTAGTGTGGCTAGAGCGCTGTCACCGGAATCTTCGAATCTTCGCATAGGGCTTGGGTTACAGGGCTAAACGTTCCTTAGTTCGTAGCCTGTCTTAACGTTCGACGGGAGACTCAGCCGATCGAAAGTAAGAAAAAGTTTGAGTGTCCACGAGTGTCTACGAGTGTGGAGTGTGCACCAGAACACCATCATATATTTTTCTCACCAGATATATAAAGGTAAACCCCAAATCCGACAGATGTCTCTGGATTTTTTCCCTCCTGCGTGCCATCTAAAAGGTAAGATGGAACATTGCCCTGGGATGTGTTGAGGCTGCGGTGCTTCTCAGCACGGATGGAATATCCGTGTAGCAGCTTGACCTTTAACAATGTGTCGAACTACATTGCAGTTTACGTCTCAAACAGCAAGGAACCATCCCTGAGGTGGGTGCAAGGTTTAACGGTACTGACTATACTATCATGTTCCAACTAAATAACCAACGGATTCATTTCAAAACGGTCTGAGCCTCTTTCAATTGCATTAATGTGTACATTTCGTCCCTGGTGCTGAAAAAGTCATATCTCTGCAAGGTAGTATGTCTGCCTGACGCTCAAGAGGTCCCGAGTTCTATTCTCGGTCAGGGTGAGTTACCCGTATGAGGTTTTTTCCGGGGTTTTCCCTTATCCTGAAAGACAAATGTTGGGTAGCCCTAAGCTCTATGGACCCTGACAGAATGAATGATAGCCGCATTCCAAAATTAGTTTTAGATTACAAACCATTAGGTGGAAGAGATGCTGGTAGACCAAGAAAAAGATGGTTACAACACATTTAATTTAAAATTTATGAGACCGGAACGGGCGTTGATGCCTTAAACCGTGAAAACTTGTTGTTGATGATGACAATGATGATGTAGTAACACAATTTTGATGGACTTTTACGACTAATAAAAAATCTATTCTGAATTTTTTGGGTGCGACTTGTGTATGAGTGGTCAACCTAAGGAGGTACTGAAAACAATTGTATACGAAATACATCAATCTTCTCAAAGTATATGAAATTTTATCAAATTTGTTTTGGTATTAACCATTTTCGAAATATTTTATTATTGCTATTGCACCCAAACTAAAGATTAATGAAAGTATTTTCAAAAACTCAATTAAACTATCCTGAACAACAAAGAAATGTTTTATAAGAATATTTAAGTTACAGTAGGTCATATGATGGTAAGAGAATTACTTATTAGGTACAGTCATGACGATTGTTGGGAAGTTTCAGTGAATGTCGTATGATATTGTACAAATAATACCTGTACATTATATAATTTTATGTTACTTTTAAACAATTTTAATAATTATATTTTGACTATATATCATACGCGGACAGCATTATTTCCGAAAACAATATTTGAAGTTCATTAGAAGCAATACCTCAGTTTTCTTCTGAGTATTGGTCTGTACAAATTTTAAACTTCAGCTGCTGAAACCCAACCTTAAACATCAGGCGTACTCTGTTTCGTATTAGTAGCTCTGCCTCGTATTAGTTATTATTCTATTTGCTAATTTAGCATAAAAAGTAAACAATGTTGCAATCACATAAGATTCTCTGCCTGCTTGTCATCAAATCATTCTTCGTAAGCTTTATTTTCTACTTCTAATTAATATATTTATACTTTCACTACATGTTTACAATTTTCTAAAGCGACTGTCATATTTTTATGAACTGGAGAGCTATTGGTGTCTTTGAGCTTCTGCTTCTTGAATGAACAAGAGGAAAAAGGATGTCTTACCAGTTGAAATAATTATAAGCACCAAAAATTCGAGGAACCAATATCTTTGAAATGGTTAGCCATAGAGCATTATAAATTGACATAAACTGTGTAGTTTAACGATCTGCTTATTTTATGTTTAGTTCCTCTAATTTAAAACAGTTAAAAAACCACCAGTTGAGGTGATTTACAATGAATAACATTTCACAGAGTATTCGCAGGAAATTCAAGACAAAAATGCAAAAAATTGAATACGTTGCAATATAATCATAATATTTAAGATATTTTGGAGAAAATAAAGTAAGAAATTTTCTATAAGAGGTACATTATTGAAAACATTCGTATCTTATCTTTGGAAAATATTGGAATTATACAGTATGTTTTTCTTTATTTAACCGACATTGTGTTGATTTTGGAATCGTTCAGTACACATATACGCCTATGTACATATACATAGCGCGCGCGTGTGTGTTTGTGTGTGTGTGTGTGTGTGTGTGTGTGTGTGTGTGTGTGTGTGTGTGTGTGTGTGTGTGTTTCCTTTTGTAGTTTACGTCCTCCAATGTTACGTCATATAGGAATATAAATGGAATGCATGAAATCATGCTCAAATGAGCCCAGGGTCCATAGAGCTTATTGTTACTCAACATTCGTCTTATATGATAAGGGAGAACCCCGGAAAAACCTTATCCAGGTAACTTATCCTGACCGAGATTCGAACTCGGGACTTCTTGAAGGTGAGGCAGACATGTGTAGTGAGTTTGTGTGTGTTTCTGTTTGTGCGTGTGGGTGTGTGTGTGTGTGTGTGTGTGTGTGTGTGTGTGTGTGTGTGTGTGTGTGTGTGTGTGTTTTCTTTGGTAGTTTACGTCCTCCATTGTTAAGTCATATCGGAACATAAAAGGAATGGTTGAAATCATGCTCAAATAAGCCCAGGGTCCATGCAGCTTATAGTTACCCAACATTTGCCTTATATAATAAGGGAAAACCCCGGAAAAACCTTATCCAGGTAACTTACCCTGACCGAGATTCGAACTGGGGTCTTTTTGAAGGTGAGGCAGATATGTGTAGTGTGTGTGGTGTAGTAGTTCTGACTATATAGTTAAATAGCTTGGAAAATAGAAATACTGAAGGGAAAGATTCACACAAATCAGTTTGGACTGGGGTGAATTATGCTACGGAAGGTATTCGGCAATGTGGCCAGACTTATTCTACTGTACCTATGCTCCAAGTAGGGCATCCCCGGGAGTAAGGATGAGGTGAGAGGAGCCAGGGTATCTGTCCCAAGTAGTTACCGCAATTCAGAGGGTAGGATACCTACACTTCACAGTTGGAAACTCCCCGGCTTGCCAGTGCAACCGGCATGCCAACCTACTGTGGTACTGAAATCGCCCACCAGTCCGGACCGGAGACCGTCCAAGTGGAGCAGGAGGTTTTAACCAAAGAATATCATCATACCATGCAACACCGATGCATCCACCGACATTTCTACCCAGAAGGAGACCACCAGATGAAAGATGATGTGAAATAATGATCGAGATGAAATGAAGGAACAGTAAATTCGGAGGATACAACTAACCTATCCAGCATTCGCCTGACGACACAGGAAAACCGTACAGAAACCCATTGTGCAGGTAGGTCGGCCATGGGAAGCACACTAACCGGTATATACTTTATACGATTTCTGAAATTATGTTTAGGAACGTTTTTTTTTTTTTTTTTGCTCTGTATAAGTTACGATGTACGTTTTCGAAAATGGTAGTTCGACTGAACATTTTTGATGGAGGTACAGAAACCTGATGCAATAGTGAAATAGTTAAAACTGATCCCTCTATGCTGAATTTGAAATTTAATATAAGTTCAATATCCCTGCAAGAAATAGGTCAATATCCACTTACTTTGTAAGTTCAGACTGACTTTAATCAAGTTACGCATTTACTGTAACTAGCACAAAACTGAAATGTTTAAGTTGAGTCGTTATTCAATGGAGTTCAATTTCGTACTCCTTCCATGATCTGCTGAGAAATAAATGAATGTTACAAAACTTAAAAATGACCTACTATTATGAACTTTAAACTAACAATAAAGAATATGTCCGAAGTGGCTAACACCACAAATGTGTCTACGTGAAATAAATGTTCTGTTTTAAAGCAATAAGCATTTATCTTATAGTAATTTTTATCTATAATTGTTTATCCATTATACGAACTTATAAGAAATTCCATTCGAATGTAGAGTAATTCACACATCCACACATTATGTATTGCACAGACCATATACGACACTGATACAGACTAAAGGATAACCAGGAAAAGGAGAAATTCACACTGACAAAAACCCAGAAATCAAAGTTAATTTTGTGTATGAACGATAGTGCTGTTGATTGAAGTCATAGAGTGTATACTTCAACGTTTTCTTGTGCGGTTTCTATTTTCTGTCACTTTCCAATACAATGAGATTATTAAAATATATTTCATCATCTAAACAAAATTATTTGTACACACTTTGACATATGAGTATAACGGAAATTTGCATATATTATAAGAGCTCGGAATGTAAATGTTTTATCGTTCAACTATCGTTTTAACAATTTTATCGTTTTAACTACTCATTTCATCATCCAAAATGTTCCTTCATATATTTTATTGTAATGCACGATACCCGGCAGCAGTGAAAGATTAAGAAGCTTAAAAGTCCACTATCAAATTTTACTTTATTAAACCCACAAGGTTTTTTCAATTTAGGGTTACTCTGTTTATTACAAAAATATAATTATTTGCAAAAAAAACTTCACTTATCTTAAGAAAATGATGTGTTTCTTAATAATTGATGAGATCGATTTCACGAAAATTTGTCCACATCTTCAGTCATCAAGCAACTCCGTCGTCAAAGATACTATCAGTTGTAACTATATTTTTTCCACTATTACCAAAATCTGAAAATGAAATAAACTTAAATACAGAATTGACTACAGGCATTTCAAAATTCATTACGCTATATGTATTTTTAAAATAAATATTTTTCCCAAACCATTAAATCTATGAGACTGTTTAATTGCTTTAATAATTAACTTTAGGATTTATTTCATAGCTCAATGACCAAAAATGATCTACTACAGCCCATTGATCCGTTTGTTTATCGTTAATGTTACGAAAATGTTCTTTCGTCCAGGTTTCCAAGTTAAGTTTTGTCTTTCCAATATAAACCTGATCACAAGAAAGAAGGAACGTAATTTGGAAACCACAACGAAATAACTTTTTCGTAACATTAACTATAAAAACTAATCAATAGGCTGTAGCAGATTATTTTTGGTCATTTAACCATAAATCCTGAAGTTAAATTATTAAAGCCATTAAATAGTCCGATAGATTTAATGGTTTGGGAAAAAATATTTATTTTAAAAATTAAACATCACGTAATGAATTTTGAAATTCCAGCACTTGATACTACTTTTAGGTTTGTTTCGTTTTCAGATTTTGGCAAAACCAGAAAAAGCATAGTAACAACTGATAGTATCGTTGACGATGAAGTTGTTTGATGGCTGAAGATGTGGACAAAAGTTTACGAAATCGATGTCATCAATTAATAAGAAAAATCTACATAATTTTCTTAATATAAGTGAAGTATTGTTGCAAATAGTTATATTTCTGCAAAATTTATTCCTTCACTGTAGCTAGCTTCATTTTTTACGTAAATTTTACGTTTCTTTGCTTTGTATTTTTATGAGAAACACTCCGTTAAACGCATCTTATATGCGGGTAACTATCCTCTAAAACACCTTGAAGTATCGTATCATCCCATTAAGTGCAAGTTGTTAGATGGAGTTCATCAACAGGTAATCAACTGACTGTAATTCAGACGTGAGCCAATCATTTAGCCTGATCTTAAGAGAGGTTCCGAGTTCGTATCTCGGTCAGGGTGAGTTACCTGGATAAGGTTTCTTCCAGGGTTTTCCCTTATCCTTCAAGACGAATGTCGGGTAACTCTAAGCTCCATGGACCCTGAACTCATTTGAGAATAATTTCACCCAATTCATTTACCGTCCGACATGACTTAACGTTGGAGGACATAAATTACAAAAAAAAGCCTGATCTTAAAAAATAGCATTCTGATGGTTACAGCTGTAAAAGATATCTCTACGCCAACAATTCTGATTTTAATCTGGAGTAATTTATTTTAAATATAGTAATGGAAGAATTAATTATGTTAATTTCACGGAATAAAGGACACTGCTCCCATATTCGCATTAACATTCGGACTTCCGGAAGGGTAATTAAGTACTGCATGACATTTCAAGAGTATACATAGTCCGAAGTTGAAATTTATAGAATGAATAAATAACAAACAATAAAATAAATATCTTATTTTATATATTGTGTATTTTCTGTTTATATAGTGATAGGTATATTTTCACAATTAATCATTTGTTAAATAAAACGTTAAAAATTGGTTATAGATAATGAAAAGTGAAAAACCAATATAAAAAGATTTTATTAGCATTTAGTAGTAAAAGGACCATCATCCTTAGTAATAATTATTGATTAAATGTACTCTTGTGAAATAAAGTTTCAAATAAACTCTATTAAATACGAAAAAAGTATAACAATTGTTATTTTTAGCGTATATAAATGGAAGTAAGCTTATGCTATAAATATTTCAATCTAAGTGTGTAGTTAAAAATAAATAAAGGTAACCGAAGATTGTTGGTCTTATTAATAAAAATCCACAAAAAGATAAAATGGCATATTTCGAAGTCGTAGGAAACATAACACGTCTGACAAAATTGCTTTTAACTGCAGATCTTGCTCATTAATATAGAGAAGTTAATGTTCTTACGTATTTAATAAGTAAATAAACCTCTAATTTACTTATCTAAGGCTATTTGGACGTTAATCATTGCTCTGTATAGTGTGCCACTAGTTTTGGGGTTAATATGAAATAATATTATGATAAATATGTGCCGTCACAAAATTGTAATGAATCTTAAAATATACATTTGATTATTTATAGTTCCTAGTTTTCCCTAGTTTCTGTCACAGTCATGGTCGCTTCAGAAGTTTATCCACGAACATGGTAGCAAGCTAAGTGAAATCAGATAAATAAGATATATTTATAAGTAAATAACTTGTTACAGTTTTAGTTGTTGGGTGTACTTCATAACTGCTATTCCCTTTTGCTTTCCCTGATATATATTTTATTAAAGGAACATTCCTACTCCCTAGCTAGGTTTTGCACTCGGAATTGATGCTGCAGATTTTCCTTATTGCTAATATTTTATGAAACAGTAATATTTTAAACAGGGCTGCTTACCTCATGTAATATATAAATAGTTGAACAAGGCGTCTGCAATAACACTTAACTTGCTACCGCTTTCCTGTGAGAAAGTCTCCAGACTGGCTTGTACTGTTGCAGCCAAACCACTTCCCGGAAACTTCTTATCCTTTGGTTACTTAATTAAAATATGTTATCGCTCCCTGTTCTAGAAGTCCAAATCATGTACAGGAAAATATTAAGTCTGTGCACAGTACAAATAAAATTTGATGTACTAAATTCACGTTACTTTCTGTTTGTATCACTATTTAGCTATATAGAACATATTCAAACACAGAGCATTATATACAAATTCAAAGATACAAATTACTTTCACGAATTTATTATTATTATTATTATTATTATTATTATTATTATTATTATTATTATTATTATTATTATTATTATTATTATTATTATTATTATTATTATTATTATTATTATTATTATTATTATTATTATTATTATTATTATTATTATTATTATTATTATTATTATTATTATTATTATTATTATTATTATTATTATTATTATTATTATTATTATTATTATTATTATTATTATTATTATTATTATTATTATTATTATTATTATTATTATTATTATTATTATTATTATTATTATTATTATTATTATTATTATTATTATTATTATTATTATTATTATTATTATTATTGCTGTCCTTATAACCAACTATATCACCTTTTGCTTTTTACTTTGAGATATATGGTTTTACATAATTTTCAAGTAATTACAAATTTGTGTACGTTGTAAAATACTAAAATAGCCGTTGTTACACTATTTAAATGAATTTAGAAGACGTAGCATCTTAAAATGACTCAAACTTAATTTTTATTTAACAGTTCCTGAATATTGTAAATAATTAGTTATGCGCAAGAAAGCATAAAAAGAAGTATATTAGTAACATATACATTTGGCCTCATTGAACGTCATTTGTTCTTATTAAATTCCGTAGTAAAAGCTTACTCTCACAAATGAATCTGGAGCCAAAGTTCAAGTGGAAGCATTTTAGGAAATCAAATTGAAGTGACATATTTACAAAATTGTATCTTAGCTCTTTAACACAGAATGGATTTTATCTTATATCTTAGCTGTCAGAAGCTCAGGTCTTGAACTTTTAAGCACAGAATACGTACCTATAGGAATTTGTTGACAAATTTATTTAATGCTTCTCCCTTGTCACGATAGATTTTCTAGCTCTTCTTCTGACAGTTAAACAAATGAATTTGTAGTTTGCAGTCTCCCTTTATATAATTTTATTTTATTACTTTTCTGTTGTAATTATTGTGATAGGCACACAAAGCATTATATTTTACTCATAAATTCGGTACCGATAATTCAGTTAGCAGTCCTGCGCCGTGGCGTAGCTGACTAAGGCAGCATGCCTTGGTCCCTGGCCATGGAAAGCGGCCGGGGTTCGATCCCACCTATGTGGTGGGGATTTTAGGTCCCCGTGCCCACTCAGCATTGTGAGGAAATTGAGGAGCTTACGCTAGGTAAGTGGCCCTGGTCACGAAAACCAGCATTCCGGCTGGGGGATGCCGAGATGCTGACCACATCTCCTCCCCATATAGGTTGGATGATCGTCCACCTCTGCCGTGTGTAAGTGGGCGTGCGGCCGGCAATCGGGTTGGTAGGTCTTTGCCCTAGGGCTGTCGAGCCAGTTGTTAACTTTAATTCAGCTAGCATGAGCTAGCCTAGACTAACCTAGACTTGCCAAACTAAAATGAAATATTGTTAAATACAGAATTTGGTGTCTATGTTTAGCACATTTTCAAAATGCAAGACAGTTATTTTGATAAAATTAACATCAAACTAGTCTTTACTTGGAAAATGTATCGTGTCCTTACATTTTTGTTTACAAGATAACTACGAAGCTTTCCATTAATTATGATATGATGCATGATAAATTAACTTTTACGAATTTTTCAGTGAAATTAACTTTAATGCGGTAAGCTGTATTTTGTTAATTTACATCCGACCACGTTGTCATATTCGATGATAAATGAAATGGGTGAAATTATGTCGAAATGAGCCCACGCTCCATAAAGCTTAGACTTCCCCAACATTTGTTTTTGAGGATAAGGGACAACCCCGAAAAATACCTTATCTACAACCTACTACTATATCTATTACAACTAAATCAACCTGACCGAGGTTTGAACTCGGGACCTCTTGAACGTGAGGCAGTAATGCATACACAATTTTTGTGCACAAACGTATAGATTCTCTTAAGTCACAAAAATTATGTGAAATAACATTTTTGTGACTGTAATCGTTTGCGGTATATTCTTTATTTTTGGTTTGAATTTTGAGTTTCAATAGGCAAGTTGCTAGTCTAATAATTCTTTTGTATAAAAGATACAGTTTTTAAGAGTTATCATTTAAAGTATTCCACTTCTTATAAATCTGACCATCTCTTTATAGTGCCCGCCTCGGTAGCGTGCATGGTAGCGTGTGTGCCTCACGTTCAAGAGGTCCCGAGTTCGAATCTCGGTCAGGATGATACCTGGATAAGGTTTTTCCGTGGTTTTCCCTTATCCTGGTACACGAATGTCAGGTAACCATAAGCTCAATGGACCCTGGACTCATTTGAGCATCATTTCACCCATTTCATTCATCGTCCGATATGACTTAACGTTGGAGTACGTGATTTACAAAAAAAAAAAAAAAAATCTCTTTACAGTACTAGAATGAATATGAGAAGGTGTCGTAAGGTTTTAATTATCCCCCGGTTGTTTTTATGGTAGAGAGATGAAAATTTTTCAGTGTCATCATTGATCCCTCGGGACATAATGTTGGTAGTTTCAGTGATTTGAGTCCTTTTGTTTTTATACAGTGAGTGCCAGAAGTGACTGAGGTGTAAGATGGAGAAAATTGAGCCTCGTAGTGTGATGAAGTTCCTGCATTTGAAGCACAAAACTGCCCGGGAAATCCATGATGAGATGACGGCTGCTTATGGAAATAATTGCCCATCATATGACACTATTGTGAGGTGGAAAAGGAATTTTCAAACTAGTCACATGTCCCTGACAGATGAGTCAAGACCTGGTAGACCGTCAGTGACAGACGATGTAGTCACAGTGAAGAAAGTGGAGTGTTTAATACTGGAAGACAGACGAGCAACCTCCCAAATGATCATGAATGAGACACATCTTAATTATGGTAGTGTGTGGAAAATTATTCATGACGAACTGCACATGTCTAAGATGTCTGCACGGTGGGTTCCACGTTTGCTAACCCCTTTCCAAAAGCAAACACGGCGTGATCTTCCAAGACAGATGTTCATGTTGTAGAAACAGGATGAAGATGATTTTTTGATCGCCTGGTATGCATGGATGAAGCCTGGATGTATCAGTATGATCCAGAGACAAAACTATGAGCATGGAGTGCAAACAGGCCGATTTCTCCCTCCCAAAAAGCAAAGCTGCAAAGCTCAGCTGGGAAGGTCATGCTTTCAGTTTTCTGGGACTGTCGTTGAGTCAACCTTACAGATTATCTTGCCAAGGGTCAAACTATCACTGGCAGATACTACTGCAACCTTCTGGACAAGTTACGAGCAGCTCTGATTAAGAAGCGATGCGGTATGCTCTCCAAAGTTTTTCGTCTTCTGGCTGACAATGCACCAGCTCATTCATCTCAAGCTGCAGTTGACAAAACAAGGGAATTTGGCTTTGAGACCTTACAGCATCCGCCTTATTCGCCTGATCTCGCACCAAGTGATTTTTTTTTTGTTCTCAGAAATGAAGAATATGTTGCGTGGTCGCCGATTTGACAACACAAATGACGTCATTGATGAAGTGGAACAGTGGGGTAAAGTGAATTCTGCAGACTTCTACAATCAAGGTATTTGGGAGGTGAAGAAACGCTGTGAAAAGGTGTAAATACGGAATGTGACTACGTAGAGAAGAACTAACAAGCACATATCAATTCAAACTTTCTCTTAAATATTTTAAAAGGTGATAATTAAAATCTTCGTAGAGTAAGCCATTTAGTACAACATATCAGATTGTTCTATTTAGCTCAGTGAACATCTTAACCTCTTTGAAAATATATGAAACTGTTTTCCAAACGATTTAAACTGAAATAGGAATTGTTTAATTGTATACTTATACGAATGTACTCAAGCAACTGAGGCCGTTTTACCTACCATTCAAGTAAGTGATGAAGATTACTTTCTAAATGCATGGACTAGTATATACCGAAATGTTATGTGGGCATTATTTTGAATTTCCAGCAGACCAGCAGAAGAATCGAGTCGTCCAGGTTTACCTGGACGGAGTGTTTGCTGCCCAGCACCTAGCCGCTTATTGCGGCTTTATCTGGGCTGTATAATAGCGTCGTCTTTGTCTCAGGCGGTTGTCTTCGGCAGTGGTATGTATAGCCTTTGCGCGCTGTTGCCCCGTGGGGGGTTGTGCGCCCAGTGCTGGCTGCGCTCTTCCTTTTTCAAAAAATAATAAGAAATATCCGGAATGGCCAATATTACAAAACGTGACGTCTCATTCGTGCTTCGCCTTTGTAGTAAGCCTTTCTGCCTCTTTTTAAAGCTAGAAGGTGTGCCACGTTATACAAAAAGGAAAGCATAAACTGAAAGAATAAATAAATCTTTGGAAAGCCAGTTGCTATACGCAAGCTTTCATGTTCTGAGATATTACGATGATATCAAGTGAAAATTATCAATAGCAAAATCCCAAAAGCGTAAGTACTGCACAGTCTAAGTAAATGAACAGCAGCGAAGGGCTCCAAGAAGTTAAATTTCAAAAATTGTGTTTCATGTAAAAGAAGAGAGCTATGTATGTTGAACGCTATATAGTGCGATTTATATAGACCTGAATCATTTCAATAGGCCATAAATTTTGAACTAATAATAGGACACACGTTCAACTTTGGGAGAATATAATACATAATTGGGAGATCACATTACACTATTTACATCTCAGAGAAAATGTTGGAAGAGTTCTACACCAGCATCTATACATGTTTGCACTCACATCAACATATTCTCTGAAGTTTTACAGGGAGTATCCTCACTAATTTCGGTTTGAATGGATAACTTGGGAACATCAATTGTCCGTTACCTATTCTTGTACTCTGTTATCTTTTAGATACTGCCACAAGAAAAAATCCGGTGAGGTTAGGTCAGGAGATCTGGGAGCCCACAGACCTTTTGAGATCATTCGATTATCAAAGAAACTGGTTATAAGTTCCAAGGTGTCATTAGATGTATGGCACGCTGCTCCATCTTTCTGGAAATAACCTTCTCTCAATTCGATATCATCCTGCTGCTCCCCAAAGTTACTGAAGTTACCCCTACAAATTTCTACACTCTACGAGCTTTCAAAGGGAAATTATGATATATTGAAGTGGTTCAGGTTTATATGCATCGCACTATATTTACGTTTTATGATTTATCAGAATTAATAGTTACACAAATTTCATTCAAAATGAAGAGGAAGGTACAATATATAATACTCAAATGCTCTTGAGCTCTTTTGAAATGTGATAATTGGTTTTAGGGTTTCCAGTAATATTCACCTACCTGAAGTGATGCACCAACCACTTTCTGAAGATCCAGAAAGCACATCAGTTGGTCCTTGTTCATTACAAAATTTGTGTTTGTACATACTTTGCTCCGTGAAGCTTAATTTTATGAAGATGTGAAGCCAAGCTACCTTAGCCGGTTTCAACAAGAAATAATGCAACTGCAGTTGGTCGGGGACTATTTCGTGTTATACGAGGGCCGTTCAGAAAGTAACCTCCGATCGGTCACAGTGCGTGTAGTGGGGGGAGTAGCGACGCCATCTGTGCATTCACGCACACAGCAGGTCAGTCGGCATCAAGCCGTGGTCGAGTGAACGTCGTATCTGCGCTAGTTTAGTGTTTGTGGCCGTTTGAAATGTATGCTGCAATAGAAACCCCCGCCAAATGTGAAGTACGTGCTGTTATAAGGTTTTTTACAGCCAAAGGATACTCTGCAGCAGCTATTCATCGTGACTTCCGGTATCGTTTTTTTGCAAGATAACGCCGGTCCTCACTCTGCTCGCAGAATAACAGCCCTTCTTGAGTCCTTCAAGTGGGACGATGTCAACCATCCACCTTACAGCCCAGATCTGGCGCTAAGCGATTATCACCTCTTCATGCATATGAAGCGGTTTGATGACGAAGAGCTCAAAGATGCGGTCACAGGCTGGCTCCAGGCACAAGCGGGTGATTTTTATGCAGAAGGAATTTCAAAACTTGTGAACAGATACGATAAGTGCCTCAATCGGTATGGAGACTATGTAGAAAAATAGTGCAAAGATGTAGTTGCAAGATATATATATTAAAATATTTTTATTTAACTTCGTGAATTTTTTGCAATCAACCGGAGGTTACTTTCTGAACGGCCCTCGTATTTGGGTAAATTAATAACTTCCATGTCTTTGTGTTACATTCAGTTTGATTTGATCAGCCATATGAGTTTTCATTTTGAATTTGCTGACAAATTTTAGTGATTTATATGAAAAAGAATTTTTGTTATTTGTGGGATTAGAGTACCATTTTGGCAAGCATATCAGCTTTCTTATTCCCTTCCAGTCCACTATGAGCTTGAATCCATTTTAAAGCAGTGTTTTATTATCCTGATGTAATTTTTTACTTCTGTTATTCTATGTTCTTGAATGGTTTAGTTGTGTGTTAGTATGGCTGAGCTAGAGTCAGAAAGTATTACAGTGTTTTGGAAAGCATTGATATACACCTTAGCAATAATTGTTGTGGGGTGTGTGATTCACAATGGTAATGCAAAATAGAAACAAATTATGTTATTCCTTCTGGTGCTGCTGCTTCTTTGTTTATTAGTAACCCATGTGTGTACATATGATAGTTTTAGATACAATTGTTGATTGTTTCTGTTGCTACTTGTTTCATTAATATTTTGTTTCAGATGTTTTTGTTTGTAACAGTACTTTTGGGTTATGTTTGAAGTGTGAGGGGTTTATACATTTATAAAAGCTGATTATGTAAATATATTTAATAATTCAAATATGTAAGAATGTATGTAACTGCGTGATTGGCCGAAATAATAATGGTATGACGTAATATGACGTAATGTGGTGACGTGCCATTGGATCGGCCAATCACAAAATTAGGTAGAGGTAACGATAGTTACGAGAAGTCAATAATCTTGAGGAGAGTGATATGTTCTTCAGTCTTGTTTAGTGAAGATAAATCAATAATCTTGTTATAAAGAGAAAGAGATTTTTGTTGTAACGACGAATGTGATGTATACCGCTGCAAGAACAAAAGTGTTTTAAGTCGTAGTTTGAATCCGTTTAAATACAACAAACTAATGAAGGAATATATAACATTAATTCCTGTTATAAATGGCGCCCAACGTGGGGCCGAATAGGATAAGGAAGAGGAGATTAAAACATCGTACAGCTCTGTGGGAATATAAAAGGAAAGGAGAAAGAAGAGAGAAGAAAGAAGGAAAAGAGAACTGGTTTAAGTGAGTGAAATTAAAAAAAATAGTAGTAGTAGATTTATGTTGCTAAGAAATCAGAAAATGGTTAAAAAGATGGCGAGTAGAAAAGAAATAATAGTGGAAGGAGAAGTTACTGATAGTGTAGGAATGAGTAGGGAGGATGCAGGATTAAGCAAAGATAACGAGTTAATGTTACAAAGGATAACGAAAGTGTTGATGGATATAAAATCAGAAATGTTGGATGTAAAATCAGAGTTGGAATTAGAGTTGAAATCAGAGTTGAGTGATGTAAACTTAGAATTAAAACAAGATCTTGAACAAAATATAAATGAATTGAGGCAAGAATTAGCTCAGAATAAAGATAATATTAAAGATTTGAAACAAAGTATGTGCAATTTAAATGTTAACTTAAGACAGAAATTGGCAGAAAGTGTAAGTAATTTAGAGGTTACTTTGTCACAAAAGTTAAAACAGGAATTGAAAGGTGAGATAGCACAAGAAATCAGAGAGGGAAGAAAAGAATGTAAAGAGAACATGGAAAGGTTATTGCAAACAATAGAACAGAATAAGAATGAAAGTAGACAGGAAATTATGGAACTAAGAGAAACGATACAGGAAACTAGGTTAGGTCAGGACATTGTGAAACAAGAAATAAGAATGGAATTAAACAAAGAGTTAGAAACATTTAGGATACAACAGGCAGAAGTAACACAAAAACAAAGAGAAGAATTAGGAGATAAAGTAGAACAAAGAATCAATATAATTTGTTCTGAAATGCAATTACAACATGATGAAAGTAAGACACACCAAGAGGAAATAAAGTTACAAATTGATGAGATAGGTAAAGCGAAAGAAGAAGTAATTTTGCAAATTAAAGAGGTAGAAGAAAATTTTGAAAAAGAGAAGGATAACTTAGGAAAATTGACACAAGTTGTAATTGCATTACAGGCTAGTAAAGTAGATAATGTGAAAGAAATGTCTAGAATTAGAAATATAAATGACTGTGACTTACCAGGTGAATTAAGCAATCATCAGAAGTCTGGTGATGTGGTAAGTGAATGTAGTGAGTTTGTGAGTCCAGATAATGATATTAATTATCACAGAAACACACAAAACATGTCCTCACTCACAGTCTAGGTCAAAATATATATGTATACGAAATGTTTACACAAATACAAATACACAATGAAGGTCATAGTGGTCACATGTATGATACACCACACAAAATAATGTTGTTTTCCTTAAGATTTGAACACACAACTAACCTAACCTTCAAACAACGTTATGATGTACATAAAAACAAAAGATGGATTTACCAATTTCTGGATGCTTGCAAAGATCAGGTTAGCCAACTGAAAAATATGTATCACGCTAACTGTTCAAAAGTTACCTTTATTGATACAGGACAGCAAGAAAAATTAATTATGTGGGCAAATCACCCAACACGAATAACTAAACAGAGGATTCTGTTGCATATAAATTGTATATAAATTGGTTAAAATGCAATTATTTCATTTTAATTATATATGTTCGTTTACAAATTGTTGTTAAAATATTTTTATATTGTTATAGCATGTTTGTTCACAGTCAATAATTTAAAAATGTTAATAATAAAGATACTTTAACTCCAATTTGGTGCGGGGCACAACCCCACATGAAATCAAAGATATATATATTTAAAAAAATGTTTTATAATAATTCTAAGTGGTTGTTAAATGTTCATTTATTATTATATTTCATTCAATGTATGTTTGTTGTTATATTTTATATATGCTATATTTATTTTACAGTTCATTGTTGTAAACGAAATTGTTAATTGGGGCATTCTTCGAAATAATGGAAGTATATTGTTAATTCCTTTATTTGGTTATTTTTCCATATATTTCGAAGAGGGGCATTTGTAACAGTACTTTTGGGTTATGTCTGAAGTGTGAGGGGTTTATAAATTTATAAAAACTGATTATGTAAATATATTTAATAATTCAAATATGTAAGAATGTATGTAACTGTGTGATTGGCCGAAATAATAATGGTATGACGTAATATGACGTAATGTGGTGACGTGCCATTGGATCGGCCAATCACAAAATTAGGTAGAGGTAACGATAGTTACGAGAAGTCAATAATCTTGAGGAGAGTGATATGTTCTTCAGTCTTGTTTAGTGAAGATAAATTAATAATTTTGTTATAAAGAGAAAGAGATTTTTGTTGTAACGACGAATGTGATGTATACCGCTGCAAGAACAAAAATGTTTTAAGTCGTAGTTTGAATCCGTTTAAATACAACAAACTAATGAAGGAATATATAAAATTAATTCCTGTTACATGTTGATCTCTTCTGCCAAGTTCAATGTATAATTGATGCTAGTATATTGAAGAAGATATTTTCTGATTTTAAGTTTCTGTGCCATTTGTGATATGATATTTTGTATGTCTCTGTAATTTTTAATATTCTTTGGATGAAACCTGACTGAATTTCCAGATGTGTATTTTGATTTATGTAGCTATTTCAGTAGTTCTGATAAGGGAAGTCGTCTTAGTTTTTCGCATGAGAGGATTCCCTTTTTTCAGTATCATACTGCATTAGTCGATTATTGGTGAAGGTTTGCATTGGTAGTATGAGTGTTGTTTTGACGCCCCCGTAATTATTCTCAAAGCCTGATTTTGTACTTTTTGCAAATTGTTCACAATATATAAGTACATCCTACGTTTTAAATACATATTAAATATTGCCATTTCTATAACAAATCGCACATTTTTATGAAATAAACACTAAAGAAAATATTCTCATGATATGACTGTCTAAGTAGGAGTATTTTTGCATACTATTCATGCTCCATTTGTAAGACAAATACCAACTACCGTTTCTATCCGACTATCTCTCTCTGTATCTCTCTCTCTTGCACACACAGTCACACACACACACACACACACGCACACACACATACAAGAGAAAATTATGTTGCGAGGATGCTGTTTTGATTTCAAGTACCTCTAAGCTGATGTTTGTTGTGAATTCTCATACACAATATCTGGGTTGAAGGTAATCTTTCCACTATACGGTCGAATGTATTACGTTCACTTTTGCAGAGTTTCATTTATCGTCTTCAAACATTTTTACAACTACTGCTATTTTCTAGCTTCTTTGTGATAAACAAGATAAACATTAGTGACAGTAGTACTACTAAAAATGTTATTTTTCGTGCAGACAATAATGCATATCAAATGATTAGTAAGTGGTGCAAGTAGTTATCCAAGACATATTATGAGTCATGCCTATAAATAAATGTGTTAACTTACTCTTTTTGACATTATGAATTATATATTTTTATGGATAAAGAGGACATAGAAATTATTGCTATTTTACTTTTGAATATTAGTTTACCTAATTTCCTTCTTCATAATTTAAACTCCATGAGAGATTACTGATGACCATTATGAACATCAAATTTGATTGTCAAAATTCACATATAAATGATTTATCTATCGCATAACAGCAACGTTTTACAGTATCATTTAGACAAGTACATATAATTTGGCAGAAGATGATGTTAAGTATTATTATAAGTAGTTGCTAATTCCAGCACGTTCCTTATGCCTAAAGGAAAGTCACCACGTTTTATTTTGCACGATGCGAGCAATTTAATTCTACTTTGATGCAAAATAACACAAATAGCAGATATTCAATGACATGTATTTCCTTGCTAAACCTCTTCGACTTCCTCTATAGTGATTCATGTTCAGTTAAGCACTGAAGCCGCATAGTTTCTAATATGGTATTTGCTGTTTGTGACATAAATTTGATGTTTTCAACAGCACATAACTTGTGTTTATTTTTCAGTATGACGCCATGCTGTTATCAAGTTCAAAGATCTTGATACAAAAGCAAATTCAAATTCATTAAGCCACCATAGTAAAATTATTATTACCAAAGGCGTGGTAAAATCATGCAAAAACTTAACACACCTTTTACGTATCTCATTATATTTACTGTGGCAGAGAAGATATTTAAAGTTGTTATTTGACTTAACCGACATTAATTACTATTATCATAAGTGTCTAAAATAATTGCTTAGTTCAACCTTTTCTTTTTTTCCACTTATAATTCACCTTTAAAATTTTCCCACAAATGACAAAGTGCAGAATTTTATTGGTGGATTATAGCTGCCTCCTAACTACCTATGTGAAACTAAACAAACTGATACTAATCCATTTGGCATAGATTTTACTATTAGTGCTTTTCAAAAATCATTTGCACCATTGAGTATTAGTGTTTGTAGATTTTACCAAGAGAATATATTTTTACAAAAATGACTTACCCCTCTTTGTTTTTGAAAGGGATAGGGAGTTCTAATGCGGACACCATTAATGTTTAATTGCGTTTGTTTCATGGGGATAATATGATGGGGTTTGAGAATTATTGCAAACTTTCGTCTTTACCGTATTTGGTGTTAATAATGGTAGAAATGTTTAAATCGAGTGACAAAACCACACTAAGGTCACCTTTCACGAGGTTCACTACATTACAGGTTAAATTGCACATATAACACTTAAGTTCAATTGCAGCTGACAGTAACTCTGGGTCAAATTCCCTAAATTCTTCTTCCCATTTTCATTGTGTACTTTCTTTACTTTGTGAATTTCTTTCATTATTAAATGTATTCAACTCATCACGTATGAGCGCATTTCAATACTTACTACTTGGACAAATTATTAAGAATGTTATCTCTTCGATGATATTATTTTGTACTACTTTTGTCCTTTAATATTTTATTTTTACAATTTTTCAATGCTGTTAGGGTTACTTTTTATTTATCTAATTACATTTTTTTCAGTACATTTTATTACTAAGTGTAATTTTTTTTCTAATTCCTCATCTTGTTGTTTCCTAAATTCATCCAAATCTCTGGCTATATCTCCGTTCATTACTTACCTGATTTAATTTACTAATTTATCTGGTATGGCATTATTGTTAAATTCTTTATGCTAATTGGGTTATGTATGTCTCCAATATTACCACATCATCTATTCATTATTTCGCAATTGAATTTATTTTATTTGTTATTTGATTCATATTGCTTTCAAACTTAAGAATTTAAATATGTTCCAAATTAGCTAATTTTCTATACTAACTTTTCCACTACAGTATCCTTTTCTGTACTACCATGTACTTTTCTAATTTCCTATCTTATTTTCGTTTCTGATGTACCTTTTTCTCCGCTTATTTTGTAACTTATGTCTTTGGTTTTCTCCCATTTTCATAAAAACCTTTTATTTCTAGATATCATTCACTATCCGTTAGGAAAGGAAACTCTAGTGTGAGGGTTAATTTGATGGGTTGTGGCAAATTGTTGGAAGAATTTCATATCCTGTATGGATTAGAAATGAATTGGAAGAAAACGCTGGAGGGAACGGAATTGTATTTGATGTATAATATAATGAACGAAATGAATAGTTACTTCTTGGAGAACGTTGAATATATATATATATATATATATATTGAGAGCGTGGAAACGAGCAGTGAAATCTGAACGTGGAAGGGAGAAAGATGGAGGGTAGGTTTAAGTGCGGATCTCGATGTAGTGCAGAGGGAAATCTGAGATTAAGTTCAGAATGTGCAGGGCGGGAATCCAATGTAGAGGTTAAGAGGGTGTCGATAAATAACATTAGGTGGTCACAGTGGAGAAGTGTAAAAACAGATGAACACAATGAAGATTAAGTTGAGAAAAGAGAACTTGTGAGGAGAAAATGCGCGATATGGATAAGAAGATAATCGACGTGATTAGAGAGAGATCAGAGGAAGGGAAACACGAGAAAATTGTTTGAATTGGTCAATTGAATTAGAGTCATTGTGAATAAAATGTAGCAAGAATCTGAAGGATTGTTGCACCTATATAAGCGATGAGAGGGAGAGGATAATTTGAGAGTGGATAATTACGCGGCTGCTTACGACTAAGAATCTGTGGAGGAGGCACTTGAATACGATGTAAATAAAGCAAGGAACCACGAAACAAAAAATGCTGTAACAAATGAAAATAATCTCACCTGTTCTTAAAAATTAACAGAAGGATGAAAAGGAAGGGAAGATGAAATTGAGGAAAAATAAATTACCACCACCATATAAACTTATAGTATTTATTTCAGTAAAATACAAAACAGGAAAAAAAGGAAAAATACGAAAGGTAAAACTAGGATGGAAATAAGGAAGGTTATATATTAGAATTTGGCACCAAGACCGCGTGAGCGTACTGGTAAAGAGCGACAGAGAAGAGGGGTTGCCCCCGATGAAGAATGACGTAGTCGTCGGAGTAGTTTGCTATTTCAACGGAAATGCAGTTCTGTTCTCCGTCGAAAACATTAGAAGCTACGAGGAAATTTTGAAGCATTTTTTTCACCTGAACCACCTTCATCAAGAAGCCCTGTGGAGGTAGAATCCTGATATGGGTAGAAATATTTGTTACAGACCTAGGAGAGAGGAAGGTTAATTTTGGGTTTAAAATGCTGAATGTTCCAGCTCTTTGCTCTTTAGGAGGAAGAGCGTCTGGCAGAGTTGACTTCCAATAAACAATTTCCCTGTTTCTCAGCACCATCTGAAAAAATCATGAAGTGAATATCAGAAATCTAGAGGAAGAAGAGACGTAGCACGTTATTTACAGCATATGGAGAGTCGAAAAGCTTTAAAAGCTGTTCTGGTGAAAAGCACAGCAAATGATAGATGCTTTAAGGCAGCAGGAGAAGGTTTGCAAACAAAGCATGAACAGAAAATTTCGCAGCGAAATTGGTAAATGGCAAAATTCGCCGAAAGTGAATTTTTCATGTTTTATGCTCTGCTATAACTTTGAATTTCGTCTTTAATTTGATATATAGATAATATTTGTAAGCTAATCTCTTTTATTTCAAATAAATTTCTCAAAATGAAATTACAGGCACCATTTCATACTCTGTGTTCTGCATCACTTCCGAAAAAACGTTTATAACTGCTATACTCTCTGAAGTACAGCAGTAAATTTAGACTAATCTTTTAGGAATAATTATAGAACAAACCTTATGCACATGTGGAAGTAGAAAAAACTGGAATGTTGTGGAAATGTTCAGTAGATAATATGAACACAGTCTGGCGAAATCAAAGAGCAGTTAGCCAAAACTTCCGTGAGTGATGGAAGAACTAATGGGGTCAACCTATAGATAGTACCACTAATAAACTCCAAAACTATTATGAGAAAGATTTTACAGACAATGGAGATAATTTAGAAAGTTTAATGAGAATGACCTGGGCCACATATTTTCACACTGATTCAACAGACTCAAATCCACTATACAACATGTACTTGGCTAATTTTTATTTACAAGCTGAAGCTTTAAGCATTATTATGACCACAAAAAACAGACAAAGGTGCTTATATTTCATATAAAGCCACGATATAAAAGGTCAGCTCATTCGCAGTTAATGAAAGCAGTATTTGCCTGAATTTAAATAAACAGAGTGCAAGAATTTAAATAAATTTTTCAACGGCATAAGGCCTTGTGTGCCCAAAAAATATATATTTGTAGGCGGAATAACGTTTGAATTAGGGGTGTATGATTAGGTGTTAACGTAGAACAAAGGCCATGTGAACAGGATTATTATACTGGAATATCTAGGAGTGGATGTGGGTAGAAACACAGCTACCATACTAAGAGAACTGTAACTCTTGAGGATGACAAAAAGCAGAATTGGCCATGGAAAATATGATTAAACAGTTTCTATCAATAAGAAGAGCCACACTTCAAAAGAGGAATCTTCAGCAGGACCAGCCTTCCATACAAATAGATTCTAGTAGGATTCTGTTTATTTATTCAAATATATGTTAGTTTGATAGATAGAGTCAACATAAAAATGCAATGCCATGGCCGGGATTTGAGCCACGGATCTCTCATGGTTTCCGTCCAGACGCTCTAACCCATTGAGCTACCATGGCCAATTTTTCCGTCAGGATATTAAATTCTCAAACTGACTCGTATGTTTCCCCGGTAGACCACTAGAGGCTCTCACATTCGAGATGCGCCATTTGTAGCGACTTACTCTGTAAGTACTCGAGTCCCAGGCTCCATCATTTAACTCTTATTATTTTAGCTAATTGGTGGAAATTAATCATTACTTCACGCTAGGAATAAGTAATAAGTTAGCTAGGATAAGATTTTTGATAGGTACAGCTAACATGAAAAATTCAATTCCATGGCCGGGATTTGAACCACGGACCTCCTAGTTTCCGTTCAGTCGCTCTAATTTTTCTTTTTTTTTTTGTTTGTAATTTACGGTGAATGAATTTGCTGAAATTATGCTCAAATAAGTCCAGGTTCCATGGAGCTTAGAGTTACCCGACATTAATCTTGAATGATAAGGGAAGCCCCGGAAAAACCTTATCCAGGTAACTCACCATGACCGAGATTCGAACTCGGGAGCTCTTGAACGTGAGGCAGACATGCTACCATCTACAATACGCTACCGAGGCGAGCCCGTCGTTCTAAACCATTGAGCTACTATGGCCAGCTTGCCGTCATGACATTAAATTCTCCATTTGGCATGGCATTGAATTTTTCATGTTGACTCTGTCATAAACCTTAGCCAAAAACCTAGTGTAAACAAGTGATTAATTTCCATCAATTAACTAAAATTATAAGAGTTAAATGATGAAGCCTGGTACTCAAGTACTTACGATAGTAAGTCGCCACAAAAGGTGTGTCTCGGATGCGAGAGCTCCTAGTGGTCTACCGGGGAAATATAAGAATCAAATGGAGAATTTAATGTCATGACGGTAGGTTGGCCATGGCAGCTCAATGGATTAAAGCAACTGGGCGGAAACCAGCAGATTCGTGACTCAAATCCCGGCCATGGCCTTAAATCTTTTATGTTGAATTTATCTAAAACCTTAGCCTACAAATGGCTAGTGTGAAAAAAACGAATAATTTCCAACACTTAAGTAAAATATGTGGTTTTGTTTCTAAACTTTTACTTTAAGCTATGTGTTCTCTAACATTTTTCATTGTAAGTGACCCTTCTCCTCAGAAACTGTATTAGCTAATCTATTGAAACTTTGAGATGGTAAAAACAACAGTTTGGTAGTAACTATGGAACTAGGATTATATTAATAAAATGGTTACTTATTTTTCAAAAGGTAATTTTTGAAATATGTACGAAAGTTTTGCCACATTAAGTAAAAGTATATATCTCCCTCAATAAACAAAATTTTAGAATAATTATTTCTATAAATTTATGACACATCTATCGATGCCCTATTAAAATTTCTTTATTATATCTTAAGTAGTTTCTGAGGTAAAAGTTCCTTAATTTAACAAATTGAACTCTGTCGAGGTGGGGCTTTTAGTCTTCCCTTAAGAAACTCATGTATTCATAGTGGAAGGGCCAAACCATTGAAAGTGTATGAATGTCATGAATGAACTGCATCTTAAATGCTGCTTGAGAACTTAACTATTCAGCATCTGCAAATTGGTGAAAGGGAATCAAAATGTTCGAGAACACGTCCAACGTTAATAATAGAAAAGTGAAAGTTACTTTGGAAAGTCAAAATTTCCGAAGAAACCGTACACGTATTATAACCAAGATAGGGATTCAAATGATTGCCATTCAAACTATAGATTTTGAAAGTCAAAACAAAAGCCAACTACTTCATGGAAGCCATGTTTGGGAAACGGTTTAATAAACTGTGGTAGAATTGAATAGAAATGCCGTTATACTGTGAAAGGAAAATGCTAATATTTGAAACTGTACATGCTGAGTGAATACTTGGGTGATGGACATTAAATTGTGCTTTTAAGGATGCACACAGTTAGCTGGTAATAACATAGGAATATTGTCCAAAGCTAACGAATGAAGCATATGTGCTATGGTAGATCAGTAATCAGTCAAAAGGGTTGCAGACTAAGAAGGAATTAAGTCATGGGAAGGAGATTGCTGAATTTTGTGGAAGATAGAACGGAAAACGGCATGACGAGGCCAAAACAAACAATGGAAAAAGGATTTCTGATCTCTATCAAAGAACTGTGAGCTACTCCAATGGGGATAAACAGAGCTATTATCTATTTTTGGGAAGGGTATATTGGTAGTAAAGATAATTCCAAAGACACACGTGTTCTCCAAAGAGGTAACTTAAAAAAAACTTATAATGACACCTTTCTATTCCATAAAGAGAAGTTTAAATCTAATGGACATCTATTTGTTTTAGGAGAGAACTGAAATGACGGTCTACATTTACGGCGCTCATTGTTAAATACATTGGCTGGACGAAAATATAATGAGATGGGCGGAGTAAGTATAATCATTTTAGTTAGAGGGAAGACAGTGCAAATAGATGGACAGAACACAAATTGGATTTAAGAATGGAATGTAGGTACACAAACAGGATACATCTGGAAAGAGCAATTTACACTACAGCACTGACGTTTAGCAATTGCATGAGGTGGAGAGGGATTGTTAATAATACCAACATACAGTAATGAGCAATTGAAAATATACCCTCAAAATTATTTTTAGAATGAAAGTATAGGACTATATTAGTTTTAAAACACTGAAATCCAACTTGCAATTTCATTATTATGCAAGATATGCATTGCAACACCACTGTATTGGAATATTTCTTTTACAACTTTTACGTGCGTTAACCGCCTCTGTTGGTAGTACTGGGAGTCTCTGCATCCGGTGTCGTGATAAGGAACTTAAAACTGTCGGCTAGTGCCAATCAGCACTGTCGCTACTAGGCGTGTCTTCCGTATCCAACACCATATTGCCAGTTTAATTTTGTTTGGGCCACGTGGCTTTAGTTGCTTGCGCTGGTGAAGCTTCTTTTCTATTTTGTGCGTGTGTAAATTCCGATTTTTAATGTACGTAAGTCCTATTATTATCCCTATTTACAATAATATGGACAATGGTTCGTGAAATATGTAAATGCGCGAAATATTTACAATACGCATGTTCCTCTCCTTGAAATTCGTGCTAAAGAACCGGCAACAGCACGCTTCCCCCTCTCGAGAAATGTCAGAGCCAGAGAACGGACGACCCAACTGTAGAAATAATTTTGTATAACAGAAGGCGACTTACTTTTCTCAGTGAGATTTCTCAAGAGAATATGGACTGCCCTTCAGAAAAAATTCTAGAACTTGAAAAACTGAAGAGAATTTAGAAAATTAAGGACAAGACACAAACCTAAAGGGAAAAACAATGATTAAACAAATAAATCGGAAATACACGGAAATTTGGGTTCTTTGTGGAATTCAAAAAACACAAATAAATACAAAATTTATATCATAAAGTTAACGAATGACAAGACCACTACATTTTATGAAAAAGGAGGAAATTGAAAATAATTCGGAAAATATAGGAGATGCTAAAATAAAAAATAAAAGAAAGTGACTTACTTTTTTCAGGGAGAAGATGCTTTGTTAGCAGAAAAGTTATGAGATTTTGTAGACAAAGTGGAGAGCCTTTCCGAAGAAACTGGAGAACCTGAAAAGTAGAAGAAGATTTAGAAAATGGAGGACAAGACATAAACCTAAAAGAAAAAAATATGGTTATACGAATAAATAAATCTGAAATAAACGAGAATGGATTTTTTTGTAATTCCAGAGAACAAAAGTAAATAAAAAAAATAAGAAATATATCAGAAACTTAAATAATATTGGAGCACTACATTTTATGAAAAAGACAGAAATTAAAAAACAGATATTGAAAATAATTTGAAAAAATAGGAGTCACTAAAATGAAAAATAAAGGAAGGCGGCTTACCTTTTTCAGGGAATAGATTCCTTGTCTCGAAGAAAAACGATGAGATTTTGTAGAGAAAGTGGAAAGCCTTACTGAAGAAATTGGAGAACCTGAAAAATAGAAGATGGTTTAGAATATGAAGGACATAAACATAAAAGACAAAAATATGGTCAAACCTATAAATAAATTGGAAATAAACAAGAATGTATTTCCTTGTAATTCCAAATAAATAAAAAATTAAAGGTATACCAGAAACTTAATGAATGGCGGAGCACTGCGTTTAATGAAAAAGGTAAAAATTGAAAAACAAAAACAAAAATTGAGGATAATTTGGAACCACTTCAATGAAACATAAAAGAATGTGACTTACTTTTAAGGGAGTAGATAATGTATCTTGGAGCAGAATGATGAGATTTTGAAGAGAAAGTGGAGTGCCTTTTTGAAGAAATTGTAGAACCTGAAAAAATAAGAACTTTTAGAAAATGAAAGGACAAAACTTCAAGACCTTAGAAGAAAAGACAGTGATTAAACAAATATAGAATTTGGAAACAGATCAAAATGGAATAAAAGGTTTTGAATTTATCAAAAAATGTCAAACATAAAAATGGCCAAATCACAAATTTTTATGAAAAAGTGAGAAAAATTAAAATAATTTGGGAAAATGGGAGCAACTAAGTAGGCAAATATAAGTTGTTCAGTGACAGTTGGTCGCATTTTATGCAAGGAAGTTGGTGGACCTGTTTTTAAAAAGAAGGACAATAGAGAATCATTGTGTGAAGAAACATGACATGTTAATGACAGCTTCAGCTAGTTATTTTGTAATACGTTTTAGTGTTGAAACTAGTAATAGACTTAGTCTTCATACGTGATGTATGCAAAGTGTTTAGCAAATGATAAGTATGATGGTATACTATCTTTGAGAATTTAAATTAAATACATCACTAAAGCGTCAAACATTTTCTTCTCCTGACAATTGGCCGATTATTCTGCAATACAGTCAATTTAGGCTGTGAGCTTTAATTTGACAGCCGCAACTTACACCACGACGGAACATAAGTGAAGAAATTGAACGAAATATTAAAAGGGAATATAATGAAGGAACACATTAATCGTATTTTCTACTTAAATGCAAGGCAACCAAGATCAGATTAAAGGAAGTATGTTAGGAATGCTGAAAAAATAATCAAAATTAGGACCTAAGATATCCCAAGAAAGCAGAAAATGCTAAGTTCATTAACAGTAGAAGCTAAAGATGTTTAAATTGCATAGCAGTTGAAAGTGAAAAAATTCTAAGTCCATTCACACTATGAGCCAGAATAAGTTTAAGTTCCTTTGCGGTTATGACAAAAATACTTCTAAGGCAATTAACAAAAGAAACGAAAGTAATTCTAGCTTTCATTGGAGTTTACTCTAAAAGTCTCTAGGTCTAAAAACATAAGAGGGGGAAATATTCTATGTTCCATTGGAGACGACAGAAATAATTTCTAAGTCCAAAAAGCCAAAACCATTCTAAGTTCTTTAGAGTTGAAACAAAAGTGTTTAAGTCCTAGAAACGAAAATAATTCTAAGTTCCATTAGAGTTGAACTAAAGAATGTATAAGTCCAAGAATATAAGAAGCAAAAATATTTCTAAGTCCAGAAGAGAATACATCAAAATAGTTTAAGTTCAGATTCTCGTACTTACCGACAAAGCCTCCTGCAGCACTTGAAAAATGAATGACTTAAGCAAAAAATCCTGGGTTTATATACTCTTCTAAACGATCCGTCTGCGGAAGTTGCGGTCAAGCATAGTAGCTTGCGCATAGCTTGCAGACAGAATGATTAGGGCCATACACAGCTAGCAAACTGGAGAGAGGGCTGCCTGCGCAGACTGAGTGCGCCTTAGAAGTTCGCAATATAAAAGGCGGTGAGAGATGGCGGCTAATTTGAACCGGATACCAAAGTAAGTGCAGCATGGAGGAGAAGGACTTATCTAGATATTTTGGAGTTGATCTCGATTGACCTATTCCTGATTATGTGTTTAGTAATGCTGAAGAGAGGGAGGAGGATAAGGGAAGAGAGGTACCACAATTTGATATTACAGAACGTAGGTAAAATGAATAAAAATGTATTCTGCATATTTGGAATTCAATATAACGGCGTATTCTATGCCTGAAACTGCAGATTAAAGGATATAGTTATGTGGCATATTTCGGCAATTCCTTCAATTTGTTAACGAAAATCCTTCTGCAAAATTATTTATTATTTATTTATTTATTTTTATATAATTTATATATTTTTATATAATTTATATAATATAATATATTTTATATAATATAATATTATTTATTTATTTTTATTATAATTATTTATTTTTTGTAATTTTACGTCCTCCAACATTAAGTCACATTAAGTCATATCGGACGGTGAATGAAATGGAGGTGAAATGATGCTCAAATGTGTCCAGGGTTCATGGAGCTTAGAGCTACCCGACATTCTTCTGTGAGGATAAGGGAAAACCCCGAAATAAAACCTTATCCAGGTAACTCACCCTGGCCGAGATTCAAACTGGGGACCTCTTGAACGTGAGGCAGACATGCTACCATCTACACTACCGAGGCAGGCATTCTGTGGATGATCCCTAACCCCAAGTTCAAGAGTATTTGGACGAAGGCATTATTTGTTATTATCCCCAGCAGAAGTAGCAGTGGGGCAGATATAGCACCCAAATGATTCCCAGCCCCGAATGTCTGTCTTAGAAGGTTCATAGGATGGTTAGCCGAAACTAAGACACAGGCAGCCCCTTATCCTTTAAAATCAGGTGTATTTTATCGTGAGAATGCGGGAACCACTGGAACACTACTAGTCATTCCAGAGTCTTTAAAACATCACATTTTATTTTCCAGCCATGAAGACCAATTAGCTGGTCATTTGTGATTCACTTAGACATTAAGATTAGTTCTCGATATTCTTGGATAGGGATGTGAAAATATATTTAAGTGATATGTAAAAGAATGTCCCAGTTGCCAATTACACAAAGGTGCGATTGATCGTCAATCGGCTGGATTCCTTCAGTCAATTCCTGCTGATCAGATTGGAGAAAGATGGGGAATAAATTTAATCGGACTCCCTTAATAAAACCCTAGTCGGAAATACAACCGTAATAGTAGAAACAGATTTTTGTAGTATATGGCCGGAAGCAAAATCAATACCGATCTATCTAGCATGTCGCTCAATTAATTGTTAAAACAGAATAAATCGCCATTGTAATCAGAAGTGGGGCAGTTTTTCTCAGTGAAGTCACTGTGAGAATGAAACCAATACCTAATACTGCCTATCATTCAGCCTGTAATGGTTTATGTGAAATAACCAATTAATCCGTGATTAATATAGTTTCATATTTACATCCGCTTAGAAGGACAATTGGTGTGTCGCAGCTCCGTATATAACTTTTACTTATAACACCAATAAGCAGGACTCAAAAGAGATGTAACGTTTAGTTTCTACATTACAGTCGCCAACCTACTTTACTAGAAGGGGTTCAATTGAAGCATACAAGTGACCAGGAAAATGGGGTTTCATGACTAAGGAGTTACTGGTAATACCTCACGATTATAGCCATATCATGTGCTTGGGAAGAGGGGATGAGATTATTAAAGTTTATAACACTCTCGTTTTTACCTGTTTGAATATATAATTTACCTATTCATTGTTTTATTATATAACCTACACACTTAATTTTGTGTTATCTCCAACGATATACGATATAAGGTATTGCGTAATTTAACATTAATGTAAAATTATTAGCAATCATATTCTTTGTGTATGTTGGGCATGTAAATATGTGTTAGTATTGTAATATAACTACTTTCATATGGGTTAGAGAGCCCATATTTACATATTAAGTTTGTAACTGTACAGTAGATATTTGTTACATTCTTCTATTGATAGCGTAACATTCTAAGGTTAATACTATTTTAAGTTAACTATTGTTCAATAACTTGTTTACCTAAATACTGATTAGCAGATATACTTCATCTTCATGTGCATGGCAATATATTGATGTTTTAACGATTCTACTGAAGGTAATAATTTATATTAGTTAATTATATATAATAGTCATATATACTGTATATAATGTAACAGTCTTTAGGTTATAATTGCCAACCCTTACGTGGAATGCAGCTCTAAACCAAAGATATAATTCATGGCATTTACTGTACTGAAATCCATTTAAACAATACCAGAATTATTTTCTTATATATGAGTTTGACAAAATAATTAACTACCAGTGAATATACAAATACCTGTTGGACAATATTAACACAATAACTCAGATCCAAAAAATGGTCGTACTCATAAATGAAGAGGAGAAATTAAAGTTAAAACCTAAAGCACATTTCAAGTCTCAGATGCTTGTGTTCTATTCATTATAATTGTTCTAATGGCCCCCAAAACCAATTTGTAGCTCATTTTGTCACTATGTATTAGTAATTACACGGTTTATTACCAATAATCACAAGTAATACAAAGAATTAAAGCAGTAAACCACTAAAAACAAGTCCAAGAAACAACAACCTTTAAGAAAATTTCTTTGCTTTCTATTAATTACAGAGTACTTCTGTATCTTCATAAAGAATTTTCTACCTTTTCTATCTAATTTTATTTCTTTCGATTCACTTCAATATTTGCCTTTATTACTCATATAAAGAACAACTATCAACAACTGCTGGAAGTAAATAACACTAAAACCAGATAAAACAGTACTTAGAGCCAAATAATTTCGCCAGTAACTCAATAAAAAGTACTGACAACTAATTCAATAACAGCCTCATATAAATCAAATGAAAGAACAAGATACCAGTATCTCCATCACTGGTAATTGTAGACCAATATGCTTCCCTATCTGTTTTTAAAACAATAAAATGTAGCGCAAATTAATAATACTACTAATAATGTTGATCATGAAAATAATAATACTAATGATAATAATGGTCATAATAATGATAATAATGATGATGATAATAATGATGATGACTATGATGGGGCATTTTACACAAATGATTGCCGTGATAAATCACCATAAATTTTATAGCATAGTTACAAAAAGATTCAAAAGGTAGAATAATAACGGGTAAAAATATGTATGCACAAGCCTTTAATCCTTATTTGGACATTTAATGTACTTGATATTTTATAGACTTTATACCTAACCTTCCATGCGTTTCTTATTTCGGACATAGTACTTACGTATACACTCATGATGTTGTATTTTACATTAAAGATGCTCAGAAACTGCTTCCGTTACAATTCCGTTAAGCTTTGTTGTTTTCTTTTACTTTGGTGTGTCACTTTCTTAAGCTCCTCCTAAGTTAAAAAAATAAGAATAAGGAGAAATGAATAATAACTACTTTTTGCTTCTGAAAGAAGCTATATGTAACCCATAACATAATATAGCATATAACACGTGTTAGATTATTTACATGTATTTCCATCTGCTGAATTCAAAATACACCATACAAATGACAGATTAGTTCTTGTTTTGTAGATAAAGTGACATTTAATTTTTTTTAGAGTGAAGATTTTACATTTGGGGTATTTTTTTGTGAGTTGGCATACCTGTCAAATAGCAAAACACAATCAGAGAAAAATTTTGGAAATTAAGTGATGCAAAAGTTAAGGAAGGCATTTTTGTCGGACCACAAATAAGAGAACTTGTAAAGGATCCTGCATTTGACCAAATTTTGGAGAGGAAAGAAAAGGAAGCTTGGGAAGCCTGCGAGGGTGTTGTTCATGGATTTTTAGGCAACAGAAGAAATGAAATCTACAAGCATTTGGTGACAGTGCTCCTGCAAAAAATCCGTAACCCTGGATGCAACATGTCCCTTAAGATCCATTTTCTCCACTCCTACCTAGACTTTTTCCCTCCTAGTTGTGGAGCTGTTAGTGATGAACACGGGGAGAGATTCCATCAGGACATTTCTGTTATGGAACAAAGATATCAGGACCGTTGGAATGAAGTAATGCTTGCGGATTACTGTTGGTCTTTATATAGGGATTCTGCGGAACTACATCACAAGAGGAAAGCTAAAATACGACGAAGTCAATAGGCCACCACATAATTCTCTTCAGACACGACTATCTGCGAAGTATTTTTCCATCAATTTAGAACTTTTAGCATTTAATTACCAGTGAAAAAATCAAATGCACTTTTACTGTTGTTAACATGTATGTAATTAAAACGTATCGTTTTCTCTCAATCCTTTAATATGTAATATTTCTACCTTGTATATATCATAGAAACTAGAGCTAATACAAATTTTTCATTGTCATATTGGTTTTTCGCGATCCAAAATTAGTAGGAATTGCCTCACGAAGTGCTCGAGACATTCAACAATTATTTTTTTTGTCGCCCAGTGTTTTCAGATCTGCCACAGAATAATCGGAATGAAAGAAATATCAAATATGTGAAAATTAAGATATCTGAAACGATATATTTACCCACTTTATTGTATGAATAATGTACGTTGGTATTCCTAGACAAAGGTGAAACCAGAATGACATCCTCAGAAATTAAATATCTGAGGAATGTGGAAGGGAAAACAAGGAAAGACAGTGTTAGAAATTAAGTTATCAGGGAAAATAGAAAATTAGGCCCATTAGTGGATGAAATAGAGAAAATAAATTTAAAATTGCATGGATATCTATTTAGAATGGTTGAACAGCGAAAGGCAAAACGAATATATAAAGCAAGATCAGAAGGAAGGAGGAGACGGGGAAAACAGAGAAAGGAGTGGCAACAATAAATTGGATAAATAACAACTAAGAGAGTGATGAATTGAAGAGGAAAGCACAGGTTAGGAAACGATATAAGAAATGCTTAGAAGGCCCAAACCTGAAAGGCAAAAGGGGAAGGTGAAAAAGGACAATGTATTATCTCATTACTTTTCAAATATCTTTGTTGTACTCTCATGAGGCATAATTTTCTTATCTTAGCACGTCTCCGGCTTGACCCTTAAAGATATTACCGGTCTGTAAATGAAACAGTTCACAAACGGTGCACACATTGCTTCACATAATGAGAAAGGACTAATTTTCACATTCTTACCTTTGTGATCTCACATTATAAGAAGCTATACAATTTTTATACTTAGTTTTGGGCCCATTTACTGCTTCTCAGATGTATAATATTTAACATTGCAGTCCCCAAATATGCGGCATTAAGACTAAGTCCCAGTTTCTTTCACCTCAAAACGTATGTATGACTGCTTTCACTCTGGTGTACCAATTAAAATGTGAAAACTAAACAATGGATCTATATGTGAGTAGAACGCTCACCCCAATACTTTCTATGAAAAACCTATCTCAGCTGTTATATTTAGCTAGACTACTTATCCCAGGCTTTGTCAGTTTCATGGAAGAATACATGGTATACGTTAACTCTTGGGCTACAATCCCTACATATCAAGGTTTGCGAGGAATAATATATGATGGATATCAAGTATTACAGTTACCGAAGCAATTTTGGTTCAAGAAGCTTGTATATATACACCAGATAGTCTCATAATTATACAAAGTTCTAATAAATTAGCATCGACTGGATATAATCAAGAATGTGCCTATATACCATCTTCTATCAATAACCCCTCGAGATTGCAAGTTCATATGAATTTCAGATTTCTTCCGGATAAAACTGATATTAAGATACCTGCTATATCCAACAAAGTGCCATGTATGGTTGAATAAAATTTCTCTAGGTAGTGAATTACAACCTCTATAGAAAACACTTGGTAAACTGAGTGCCAGCCAGTATTGCTTACACTTAGCTGATCTTGTTCATACCTTATATGTCCCTAGGAACATTTCTGTTGAATATGTAGAATTTGTTGCTTAGTATAATTATAATAACATATGTGTGTATATCAACGATAATACTCATCTGGTGCAGGATAAATTTTAGCATTACCATAGAGAATTTCAAGTACAAGAGCTTCCTAATGATCATACCAGCTTCTCGTTCAGTACCATTTAAGAGGGGAGTTGTTGGCAAAGTATACCCATGTCCCATGTGTTTATATGAGCATTTGGATGAAATATGATGACATACTTAATGAGGAATTCCCAGCATTAACAATTGCACATGAATTAGGCCATAGGAATGGAATGGAACATGATACTGGCTGTTATTAGTATGAAAAGTGTTGTGCAATGGCTGCTTTATTAGACGCTGAAATTTGTGGCCAGAAGGGCGCATGTAATATGCTGTCCAGCAAAGCAAAGACGATACCTGAAAGAAATGTGCCCCCTTACAGAGTGGGACAAGGACTGCGAATGTATGTGACAGAATGCATGCTACACAAGAAGCAGATTTGTTAAAGAAACATGCGCCCTATACATTCTGTACACTAAAACCGTGAAGATTCATTTACAAATGTAGAAGTCGCCAGAATGCTTTTGAATGGTCTACAACTGAACTGACATGGCGTGTCATAAACATGTCCAGGAAGGGTATGGGAACCTTCTACAGTCCCCTGCGTCTGAGGCATAGGAGACTTTCTCTCCTGTGGTATTCTGTACATGAACTTAATAATTCCTTAGACCAACGCATTGATTTCTGTCTTCATACAATATATTAGGTCCATTTTGTGGAAAGGTTTTGTACAACCTGATGAAGCAAGTGATAGTCATAATTCATGCGGTAACCATAGCACCTGTTCCTTATATCAAAATATCTGAAGTGCTATAGACGGATGTTGTGATATTACAACCTGTTCTCTAAACAGTAATGTCATATTGTGTCGCCATGTTAGCTCCGAATGTGATATTCTTGATATCTGCGTAGGTGTTTCTGAATATTGCCTCGAGGATCTTTATAAAAGTGATGGTATTACTTCCAAAGAAAATCAGCTTTGTATTATCAAAATTCATGTACCACTCACACCAATCTGTGCCATAAATTATCGGAAACCCCGCAAAAAATGTGGATAGTCATGTTATCAGAATAATGATCATGGCAGTATTAATGGTGATTGAGCTTATTTTTACTCTTCTAATGGCTACTTTCAAGGAATATAAACTACTTGTGCTATGGAATATTGGAATGCAGTTTCCAAAGTAAACAAATTGAATTAGGAATGCATCGTTAAGCTCGAATGAGTAACAGAATAAAGTATAATGCAAATGACAAATGTTCTACAGTTATTGTTGACTAGGGACTGGAGGTCCCTTAATCAGACCTTGTACCCGATGGTGCCAAATATGGTAAGAATAAATTAAGTGGCAATGATGCTTTGTCCCGTTTGCCACCATTAGAAAGCGGAGAGATCATTGTAACGGTCATGGAATTTGTATATTAATAAAAAATAGGCCACTGTGAGTACGGATCCCCATTACGTACTAAAGTACCTATGATCGGTACTATGTATTAGGAATAATCCACCTAGGAGTAACCCTCTACTGCTAACCCATCGTCTACCTTAAATATTCAATTAATGCCAAAATATTAGTTTACCTAACAGTGTTAGGAATACTTCCATCAGTTCAGCTATATTTATGATTCGAACTTATATAACCGGAACTCGAAGTTTCAGATCTCGCCTTACTTCCATGTTACAGCTGGGACATTTTTGTGGTAACTCCCCGCACCTGGTTAGGACCCCTCCCTCCGCCGAGTTTGCTATATCTTTTATCTCTCTCCCTATTTTGAACTTCGAACCTCATATTAACAATTAAGTTGACATAACTAAGTTTTTAAACCAAAATGAACATCATCTTACAAAATGCCTAAGTTACAGTTTCATACCTGGCTAAACCGACGGTATTCTCGGGAGAGGCGGGGCTTCTACCTTCTCCATCTACATTCTCCTAGATCCCCGTTTCCTTCGCTGCCTCCATCCCAAAAAGCGGGCATCTTATCCTATGAAGATCGTTCTTCTGAAATAAGAGAGATCACCTAGGTGTAAATTTGCTGGACCTCGTTACTTTGCAGTGACTACTACTATGCAGTGGCTCTACTTACTAGTGGAGCAGGCACGTATTTAGAAGTCAGTTTTAGGGGGGGGGGCAAAAAGGTCTATGTTGAACAGGCACGTATTTAGAAGTCACTTTCATGGGGGGGGGGTTCAAAAAGTCTCTGTTGAACAGGCACATATTTAGAAGTCAGTTTCAGGAGGGATCCAAAAATCTATGTTGAATTATTTGCTTTTAATAAATAATTAATCAGGGATGCGTTTTCATCATGTTTGTGAAAAAATAAAAACACGTGTAATGTATTATATTCACGCGACTTTCTCCACCAAAGCTTCTACAAATTTTTCTTAGAAAAGTTTGTTTTCGTCTTGTTTCTTTGGATAAAGTCTGTAGAAAGGCCTTGCACATTGCACATTTTTGTTCTTATACCTGGGATAAAGTGATATAAGCAGTAATCAGATATTTAAAAAGCGAACGACTGATTTATGCATTTGAAGTATTAGTTCTCCTTGAATGAAAAAGGGAATAGGAACTTACAAGTTAAAAATTACATACCTTTTAAGTAAGTATCTGGGAACTCTAATAAACAAATTATAATATATCGGAATTGGTTAACTTCGCAGTACATTATTGTAATTGACATTATTTGTGTATGCTGTGCAGTAGCTTTTCCTTTATCTCTTAAATAGCTTCTGTTTGCCTGACAGTGAATAGAGATTTTAAGATCAGAAGCTTGAATAAATTTTTTCGATTTATTTTAAAGCAAGTTTTATTTCAACTATTTATTAAAAGTTTAAAATGATAATTTATTTTGGGGGAGTGTGGACCCCCTGGACACCCACCTTAAATACGTCCCTGTAGTGGAGGGAAGTAAATCAAGTACTTAACCCAGGTCCTTGCTATCAGATCCCACAGGTTCGGCATAAATTTTCCCTGAATCTTCAGTAGGAGATGCAGATTAATATGTCTGACAGCCCGGTGATGCGCCGGCAGCACTCCTTTAATATTTTTGTGTGGTCCCCCGACCTCAGAGACTATCCCTCAAGAGTCCTGAGCTGAAGTTTAAGATCCACAGCTCACCGATCACGTACCGTCCTTTACTGCAACAATAACCATGATTACGGTCAGCTTTTCTTTGCCTATTTTGAATTACTTGTCAACCCCAAGAGGTGTAATGATGTTAAATTTATACCTTCACCCACAATGACATATATGACAAATTAGACCTAGTAACCTATCAGCAGTTTTCTCTCGTTTTGGGAAATTTTACAGAATACTCAAAGATGTCTTCACACCGTTCTGGTATTGAAACAGATAGATGCTATGTTGTTATATCGTGAGCATTTGTTTCGTCTATGCATTCTAATTAACATACTTCTGAACATGAATTATTGTAATTAAAACATCTTAACACTGCATTTGAATTAGTCATTAACTCTGAAGAAATACGCTGGTACTTTGATTTGTAAATTACTTCATATTTATTTAGTACAAATTATATTCTTATTACCATTAAAATCCAGTGAAACCGAAAGGTTTACAGTGGGATCTTTATCAAGTTTTAAAAATGCCATTTTTGGGGGAACTTCTACTTCCTTTTGCACGATAATTCCTTTGCTGTTGTTAGTGGTTAGTATGTCCACCCGATTACAGGAGTATCGTTGAAAGAGTTCCTATTAAAACGGACCTTTTTTATATTCCGCGATTCAACAACGATTTCTTGTTTACCTCAATGTGGGCGACCAAATTTCTGCATGGGATTACAGTGTCTGAAATCTTTGTCCCCTCCAATGTCATGCAGCTCATAAAATGCCAATTACAGAATTTGTAAGAGACGAATGTGTAATTAATAATCCGCTGCAGCCTATTGAATTTATTTGTTGTAAGTAATGACGCAATTCGTGTAATATTACAGAAGTATTGACAGTTTAGTCATGTCGTCGCTATCTTTAACACACCTCTTCAGGATGTCATGACTTTGTGTTCTTCGGGTGCTGCTCATATATTTTTTATAGTTTTACGTCCTCCAACGTTAAATCATATCGGACGATGAATGGAATGGGTTAAATGATGCTCACATGAACCTTTATTTGAATTAATATACCAGATGCGTGGTCTGAACCACTTATATCGAAAATATGTTTCTCGTTACTTGAATCCTTCGATCACTCCACCTTCTTTATTGGACCAAGCCTTGGACGCAGACTTAGGTAATAATCCAGGCTTTCGTTTGGTGTGGGTGAAGGAATGCTATGGCTAAATACTATAGCCTCCCTATTCTTGATTCCTTATTACTTATTTCTCCCTAGCATATCATGGTAAGCTTACACATTTCACTCCTTGAAGCTTGTTCTGTGGCTTACCGCTCTTTCAAGTTCATGTTGGAAGGTAATTAGTTTGCACATTCGGAGACTAGAAGTCAGCACACTTTGTGATCACCCATCGGGAAGTATCCCATTTGTGACCAAGCCAGCATTAGCGGCCAAACGGATGTGACCAATAAATATTGAACCAATAACGGAAGCAGAATCAGCTTAAACAATTACTTTATTGGTAAAGTGTCATCGTTATTTTAACACCTTTTATGTTGTTTACTTTATTGGAATACTGGAAACTTTCCTCCGGAAGGGTCTGTCTTAATACTTCCTGTTATGTCACTTGGATAAACCAACATGGGACAAAACAGCCTTGGCTAACGCTGAACTGTTCTCATGTATTAGCACAAATTTAATTATTTTGCGATTAACGATTTATTTTGGGAATATATAGGAGTTGTCGTTATTATTCGGTTTGTAATTTCAAGGCAAACTTAAAGGTCAGGTTTAGTTAATTCTGAGAGAAATTATTATTCTTTGTTTATGGGTTTATGGCAAGATCCTCTGAACATTGCTTGCTGATGCACTTACTTTGTTTAGTTCATGAAGTGTATTATTAATACTACGGTGTACGGCAAGCTACCGTTGGATAGTATTCTACAAAGCTTAGTTTGTAATCTTATTCATTCAGATAATTTTTGTGTTAAGTTGTGTATGAATGCGCGGGTCTCTGCATTAACTTTACGAGTTTTAAGTTATATAAATCTTGAACTGGGTACATTAGTTGCTGATAAGTTGCAATAGAGAACTGGTTATTTTTGCCTGCGGTATATACACGGTATAGATAATTTCTACAAATAACCGTTCTAAGTAAGTGATGGAAAGTGTTCCTTATTACCTTATTTACCCGTGGAAACTATGATGGGAGATTACCCGAGCACAATAAATATATATTACGCTACTAAGTCATTAATTAGAATTATCTTAAGCTTGGGAGCTGTCAAACGAGTTGAGCTGTCTTGATACTCATCAATCTCACCTGAAAGGTTAAAACTTGAAAAATGCAACTCTTTTTTATATACATCTAATTATTATGTACTTAACATTTCACAGGTAACAAGGGGCGTCTGTCACATTGTGCCATTAGATGAACTCGAGCCCGCCTCGGTAGCGTGAATGGCAGCGTGTGTGCCTCACGTTCAAGAGATCCCGAGTTCGAACCTCGGCCAGGATGGGTTACATGGATAAGGTTTTTTCCGTCGTTTACCCTTATCCTGAAAGACGAATGTCGGGTAACTCTAAGCTCCATGGACCCCGGATTCAATTGAGCATCAGTTCACCCATTTAATTTAACGTCCGATATAACTTAAGGTTGGAGGACGTAAAAAAAAAAAATAAAAAAATAAAAGGGAGAGAGAGAGCAGGGGTAAGCTACAAGCTTAGAGTTTTTAACACCTAAGCCCACCACGCTATTTTGCAAATATGGAGGTTACCGCCCTAATTTTATCCAATGGCTGCAGAGGCTAAAATATGACATCTTATTCCTGCAAAACATGAGAAGCCTCTTTCTTAGTGTTACTCAGCGGAAATGTAAGTTCCGTGGAAAATCCTACAGGAAAAGGAGAGGCTCCATCCTGTTGTAAACTGTCAGTTTAAAACTAACCTTTATTAGAATTTTATACAAGCTATAATAGTATTATGAATATTACATTTAGACAGCAAATATTTAGTACTATGATTATTAAAAATATATTTCGGCACTAAAGTAGAAATTTTGTTCAAACTCCGGTATATCAACCGAAGAAACATCCTCATAGAATATAATAAATGTGGTTGATAATACTCCTATATTTCAATACAATATCCAAAGAATACCATATCACTTTTATTTACTATGAAAAATTTAAATTTTTTGATACTAGCAGCAGTGTCAGGGTTAAAATGTTTATTATCTATTATTTAATTTCCGTTTAGCGAACTAGTGCCCAGTAAACAATTTTGCATTTTCTATGTTTTTCAGCTACGTTTTATACTTTCACATAAAATGGTCTGCTAGTTGTTATTTATATATAGATAACCAATTTCCACCTCAGTTTGTAGTACCGTGTCATCATGTTATGTACTCGTGCAAATGGGCAGTTAGAGTCCTTCAACTGGATATTTAATTGACTGACAGAGACGTGATACACATATTTAGCTTGGTCTTAAAGCTAATTAAACGCTGTGATTGTTATCCCGACACCAAAATTGGGGGTTCAAACGGGGTTCTATGTGATTTAATGGAAAAGGTAATTACGTCAATTTCAGTGAATCAGGAAACTCTGCTATTCAAATTAACATTCGGTCTCCAAGAACAGCAATCAGGTGCTGCATAAATATATCAGGGTGTACAAACTCAGCAGCTAAAATGTCCAGAATGAATAATTAAATATATGAAGGCATTACTTTAAAAATCCTGCACTTTCTATTTATTTTGGGCTGAGCACTAATTTGGCAGTTAATTGCTTTTTAAAAATACGTCGAGAAGTAATTTATATAGAGCGAAAAATCAAAATACAACATAAAATGTGTTAATTTGCATATCACGGTATATTAGCAATTATCGAGAACGTTTATACATTAGATGTAACCTTGTGAAATAAGATTATCAATAAAAACTGTTATATGAGAGATTGTTGCTTGCACGTTTGAAGGGTAAGGGGAGTACACATTAATTTGGCCATTTATTTTATGCGAATTACTTTTTATACGCTGGATTGAGATTTCTTATAACTTTAATATATTTCTGTACTTGTGGATAGCAGCAGCATTTCAATAAACAGGAATAACGTGGTTGACCACATCCTGTGCCAATCCTTCTGGATTTAACCAATAGCTCAGTTTCCACATGTCTACATGCAGAAATGCACAACATCCCATGGAACTCTGACCCTCATGCGTCACTAAGAATGTTCTAGAACTTCCTGTTTATTCGGACATTGGCATGCTAAATTATTTGCCACATTCGGTTCACGCCATGTGGTTGATGCTTTGTTTTCCAGAGCCCCCTAAGCAGTCATAAACTGTATAAATGAAGAGCGAAGCTCAGCTTATGAAAGGTTGTTATTTCTGCTCTGAGCTATCGCTGTCATATTGACGCACGTCCGTCTGTTTTGACTCCGGCACCGTTGGTCCCCGCGCGTACCTCAACGTTAAATCTAGTATGTACACCCGACTATTACCATTAAAGATAAGGATTGGGATTAGGATTTCATTACGGAGTGGATTCGGTACGTAGAGAACCATACCTTCAAGTGGAGGCACCTTCGGGAGAAAGGATGGGGTGAAGGAGACAGAGGGTGGCCGACCCAAAGAGCTACGGCAGTACAGGGGGCAGGGTTTTTTTTTTTTTTTTTTTTTTTTTTTTTTTTTTTTTTTTTGTAAAATACGTCCTCCAACGTTAAGTCATATCGAACGATGAATGGAATGGATGAAATGATGCTCAAATGAGCCCAGGGTCCATGGAGCTTAGAGTTACCCGACATTCGTCTTTTAGGATAAGGGAAAACCCCGCAAAAGACCTTATCCAGGTAACTCACCCTGACCGAGATTCGAACTCGGGACCTCTAGAGCGTGAGGCAGACATGCTACCATCTACGCTACCAAGGTGGGCTAGGGGGCAGGGTCCCTACAGTTTACTTGGATAGAGACTTCCCTCTACAGTCCAGGACAACGAACTCGCTCCCGTTCAGCGGGACAGCAACGAGCCCAGCAGCCGAGCCCTAAAAGTGCCAGGTAGGCGATACGAGCCCCAAAGTTCCCTGGCTGACGGTTCCAGAATGGCCCCAGCAGAGGAGCGGAGATCTGCCACCGACCTACTGGAGGGGGAAGTAGTTTCTCTCAAAGTATATCATCCTGCCATGCACCTCCGAGACTCCTTCCACGTTAAACGAGATCAGCAGATGAGAGATGATATAAAATGATAATGGAGATAAAATGGAGGGACAGGAAACTCGGGGGATGTAATTAACCTATCCAGCATTCGCCTAGCGACCCGGGAAAAGCCATGAAAAACCTATGGGTCAGGTAGGTCGGCCACAGGAATCGAACCCGTGCATCCCGACTCAAATATAAGACTCATAACGGGATTTCATTTTATTTGACAACTATCCTAATAAGGCATAAAGTCACTTGAACACCTTCTGTGTCTTGAAATATATTTTAAATTGTTTGTGGCTACAACTTTTATAGCCAAAGCTTCCTCAAAGCTCTAGGTAGGTTTTACTCAAATATGATACGATAATCAAATATAAATAGGCCATCAAGTTAATGAGAGCCTTCTCTTTATCGACCCCTTCAAGCCTCCTATAAAGCTACGCTCCCAATGCTCACACCAGTTGCGATAAAATAAAATAAAAATTATTGGTGTTAGCATTTATCAAAACAAAACTACTTTTCTCTATAAAAATCCCATTCTCGCTAGGTAGCTCAAAATAGATAAACAGATCAGATAACTATTGGTATTATTAACCTACAAAAATCTTTAAAAACCTTTATCAAAATCATAGGAAACGTAAAAAATGGCTAAAAAGGTCTTTTAGCTTCATAATCTGTTGATGAATACAGACAAGTTAATGTTGTTAGGTATTGAAGAATTTTACAATCTAGGTTGCTTATTTAAGAATATTTCGACTTTAGGCCATGCTTTTTAGATATAGTTTGCACTTTTTGGACTTTTTCGAGGGAAGCTCATATGTCATAAAATTATGATGAACATTATTTCTTCACAACGGTAAGTCTTAAAATATTAATCTGAACACTTCTAGTTCCAGTTTTATGTTTTCGCTCATGGTCACTACAGAAGTTTTCCCCAGAACATCGTGAATAGTTTAATGAAATCAAATACATAAAATGCATTTTTAAGAAAACAACTAGCTAATTGCTAGCCGTACTTCATAGGCGACATACTATCTTGCTTCTCCTGTAGACTTTAAGTAAATATATTATTGAAACAGACATTCCCAATACCCAGCTAGGTTTTGCAGCCGAAACCTCAAGTGCTGCATTATTTCCTTGTTGCTAAGGATTCGTAAAACAGTAATATTTTAAATAGATCTTCTTTCCTAATGTACTATAAAATAATTGAACAGCAGTCTGCAATAACATTTAACTTATACTTTTTGTGAGAAATTCTGCAGACTGACTTGTATTGTCACACACAAAGTACTTCCTGGAAAATTCTTATCCTTTTGTTACATAAAGGATACTTTTGGATACTCTCTAATAAGTTACAGAGAAATAAATTCTGTACACAACACAAATATAATCTGATGGACTATATTCACAATGTCTTCTGTATCTGTTACCACTTAGCTGTGTATAGCCAATATCGTGAAACATAGGACATTATATAAAAATGCAAGTTATTTTTGCTTAACCTTAATACCTTCTCTGCTGTAAACAGTAATTAGGGGATATTTTAAATACATTTTACCGTAAATAATCCTTTTGTGACTCCCTGAATCTGCAAGGACGACTTTTTGAAAATGTTCCATCTGTCTGTGGGAACAGTATTACTGAAAAACCAAACCAAATCTGGTATTTAAGCTCAAACTCGCCCAAAACTGTAGTTTTATTTACTACATTTCTCATCCTCTTATTGTTTACCTGTTAAAGTAATTACTTATTATTGAATAGAATCTTTCAACTAATCTTGAAATATTTTAAAAACAACGTATTTTACTTTTGATGTAAACATTTCATACTGATGCTATTATAATCAATGCTTTGAGACATTTCTGAGAAAATTGAAAACAAAAGAAATCACCCATGTAAGGGGTATTCTGTGGAATTTGTTTCAAGTCCATCTCTTTAAGATATTGAACCTGAACGAAGTTTTCCATTTGTGGGCCTTCTCTGTAGCCACACACTAAGCTCTTTTCTGTGGTATGGGGGTAGTTTGTTGATCAGTCACAAGTTCCTAAATATTCGTTATAGTGCGTTTTGTGGATAAGTGGTTTTCTAGCGTTACTTTTTCTGTTTTGAGAAGACCAACGTCCTGAAACTTAGAAGATCTATACAGCCCGAGGCCATTTTAGCATCATTTCGTTCACTTACCGTACGCTATGACCTAATCCTGGTTAAATAACGTGAATAAGCCACCAAAAGATAACACTTGGTCCTTGTTCCAAAACAGAGTTTTAATTTCCCTACCACATAAATACCAGACAGAGAATATACCGTATTTCACACCAAACTAGGTATCGAGATTTCACAGGATAGACACCTTTTGATTCCCTAGACTCCAAAATAAATAAAAGATTCCTGTGTATCTACCCCGTTTTAAGAGCTCTTAATTCAATTTTAGTAATTAATTAAGGCATATCATGTCAATTTTTGCCCCCCCTTGCAAAATAGGTACTCTCGTTCCGAAAATAATTCAAATTTGCACTGGTTACTGCTTCCACTTAATGTCAATTACTATAAGTACAGCAAAAAGCATCATTTTCACGAGAATTCGAAATTCAGCTAGAATATGATTTATGACCAAGCATTTACAGGTAATTTTACATAGTAAAATGTCCATATAATAGTATTTAAGTAATGTATTGTTTTATTTGTAAAGGTTTACATGTTTATTACTTTTTAAATACTAGACGTTATTATAGAAATATAACTATTTCTAACAAAAAGGTTCACTTATCTTAAGAAAATGATGTAAATTTTTCTCATTAGTTGAATTAGGTGAAATCGATTTCACGAACCCTTGCTCGCGTCCTAAGTCAACACACTTCGTCGTTTAGGAAGTTAATATGTTATGTTTTTCAGTATTACTAAAATGTGAAAACGAACAAAATTTAAGAACAGAATCAACTGCTTTTATTTCAAAATTCATTACGTGATGTTGATTTTCTTAAATAAATATATTTTCCCAAACCATTAAATTTATCGGAACATTTAATTGTTTTAATAATCTAACTTCAGGATTTACTTCATGGTTAAATGATAAAAAATTATCTTCTACGGCCGATTTATCAGTTTTTTATACTAAGTCTTATGAAAATGTTCTTTGTTCTGGTTTCGAAGTTATGTTTCGTCTTACCAATGTAAACCCTATCACAATCTAAACAATTAAATTCATAAGTACCAGATTTTTTATTATTAGGAATTTCATCTTTTTTAAAGAAATGTGCTAAATTTTAATACCATATTTATTTTGAAGAACTAAAGTAATAACAAACTCTTTAAAAAATTAAGGTGTACATTAACCCAAGGAAAGTAAGTAAATGCCTTAAAATTATAATCGTCTTTTATTTTTTAAGGGTAGAAATATTATTAACAGCTTTTTGATATTTAAATTGTTCAATCTTCTTTTGTATAAAGCCTTTACTAAAACCATTAATTAAAGCAGTATTAATAGTAGCTAAGTAGGTAATTTATTTCTCATCTTTCCTTTTACATAAACAAATGGAAATACAAAATAAAGATTACAATTATAAAATCCATACTGAAATATGCCATATATTCCTAAATCCTATCATGTTGCCCACCATTGAATAGTAATTCGGTCCCCATACACCTAACCCTAGGATTTTGTGTATTGGAGGCCCTCTACTCCTTTTTACACTTTCTGCTATTTCACCTATCCCACTCTACACTTTTCTCTTAATTGTTCTTAGCCATCTCTCTTCAATTTTCCCTAAATAATTCCCTACATATCTCCTGTGCCTTTCCCGTTTTACTGACAAAATTTTTCTAATTACTACTTCACCCTCCAAATTGTCCCATTTACGTAGCCAAGCCTGCTCTCTCCATATCTTTGTTTGACTACAGTTTAATATTCAATGGAAGTCTGCATTCTCTTCTCCACACAATTGACATTTATCTAGCTTCTTCTCTTGACCTATACCTTTCAAGTTTCTCACTCCTGTTCTCGCTTAAGCAAGACCTTCTCGCCCTAACTTACTACATATATCTATATATCCTTCCCTCCCCCAGGTTGTTTTTATTTCTCTATATAATCTCAGTGAGCTTTTGTCACTTGTATTGGTGAAAATGTCTTGTCTGTCAATATCTTCTAATCTTAGCTTAACTTCTTTCCAGAAGCCTCTACACCTATACTCTGCATTTATCCAAGAATGACTCTAACCTATCTGCTTCAACACGTCATTAATTTTATGCGCTGAAGACCCACCCCAGTTACTTCTCTTTTGAATATGAAAACATTATTTATATTGCAATCTTCCAAGTTAGTGATTCTGTATAAATATTTCATTGCCCTTGACAAGATTTTAATTTTAGTAGAAGCCCTGCCTAGCGCCTAGTTCCAATTGTGCTTCCCCATTGGGTGATGCTATTGGTAATCCCAATATATATTTACAAAAGAATCTATGCACTCCATCAGTCTCTCTCCAAGCCTCATCTACTCCCCAAACCTCTGATCCATGTAACATTCTATTTTCTACTACTGCCGTATAAATCCTCTCCAACCATTTGACATTTATATCTGGCAGTTTACTGTAGCATGATCTTATCACTCTCATGGCCATTTTACCTTTTGCCACAGACATCTTTTTTTGTTCTTTCCAGCTGCCATCTGAACTCAACCTTGTACCCAAATAATCAAATCTCCTTACTACCTCTATTTCTCTTCTATTAACCTCCCATTTCTCATCCTTGTGCAATCTTTATCCTTTTTTGAAGACCATAATCTTTGTTTTCTTTTCATTCACTTTCAAACCCCATTTATTGCAATAAGAATTGGCTGCCTTGATTGCTCTTCTCAGCCCTCCACTTGATATGGACCCAACTACTAGGTCGTCTGCAAACAGCCCCGGTATTTCTTTATTATTAACTGGTGAATGTACCCTACAACTTGATATCTGCTCTAAAATTACATCGATATAAAGATTAAATAATACTGGACTAAGTTTATATCCCTGCCGTACACAACTGATTCTCTTGATATATCATCTTAATTACTTCTATAACTGCATGACTTATCCCCTTACTGCTTAATTTTATCCACAATGCGTCTCTATTAATAGAATCAAATGCCTTTTATAGATCAATAAATATCATATATACCCTTCCCCTTTTATTGCTCAGATATTTTATTAATAGTGTATTTATATTCTTTGTTCAGGGTTATATTTATTAATCTATAAATCAAACTATTAAACAAAAAAAAATTTTATTTAACAAATAAATATTGCGTCATGAATTTTGAAATAACAGCAGTTGAATTTCTTCTTAAGTTTGTTTCGTTTTCAGATTTTGGTAATACTGAAAAAAACATAGTAAAATATTAACTTACTTAACGACGAAGAGTGTTGACTGAGGACGCGAAAAAGGGTTCGTGAAATCGATTTCGACTAATAAGAATAATTGACATCATTTTCTTAAGATAAGTTAAGCTTTTTGCTACAAATACTTATATATGTGTAATACCGATTGCTTCACTGTAACTAGCTTCATTTTCTACGTGTTAACTAGGCGTTATTTTTACATGTAGGTTGTTTTTCTGAGGTTATTAGAATTAGTGTCTTTCAAGTTCATTTATTAGTGATTTAAGTGCACACACTAAGTACAAGTTGGAGAGAATCCACAGATAGGATGAGTGAAATAAGGTTGAAAGCTCTCGAAAATGATTAAACTAAGATGGAAACGTATTTTTTGAATTTTTCTGATCAATAATACTATGTGACCACAGAACTGTTTATCTGTTGTAAATACCAGCATAGAAAATTGAAAGTGTGCTTCAGTTGTACATAATACATTACCAGCACTTAACGGTTATACAGGAAACAACTCATACATGCGACAAAAGGCTCATATATTTTAAATGACACCATTATTATAAAACATAACCTACATATGTATGTAAAACAATTTTAATTCACATTAAGTTCCGAATGTTGTATGTAACAACCTCATTTGTGACGGTAGAAGGGAAAATATTTTTGCATTGCAACAGGACGAAACAGAGGTCTAACATGTATGCTGTGTGTAAAATGCAGTAACTGTGGCAACATAGTTTCAGACGTGTACCCTAGCCCACAGCTACAGACTGATATTAAAACTGCAAAGGTTGTATGTGATTTAAATAGACGGTGTGTATGCTCATTTTTAAATTTTGTTGGTGGTCACAGAACAATTGAAAGATTTTGCATTTGCATAATTTTGGATGCAGGAGATTCTAAAACATTCATCTGGAATAAGGGTGAAACGTTTAATATGAAGAAGAGAACTCCTCCTCTTAACTTGAACCAAAGTCCAAAATCACCATAGAATAACAACAACAAAAGACTACCAATCTTCTAATTCCTTGAGGAAAACAGAAGACTATAGTAAGTAAAGATTAGAGATGAAGTGGGGGTGTTCAGTATCCCATAATTCACTAAGCGTGTACATGTCTCAACTGGCGAATCAAACATCACAAGAAAAAGTGTTATTTTTAAATTAAAATAAGCAGTGAGTAAAGCCCTTGAGATTCTCAATGTTACAAACACAGTTAAAAATTAATATACATGGTCATGTTATGTGATGGAACATCTTCATGTAATGGATGATAACTTATTTAGTTTGAGTAGTTATTTTTTTAATATGATCAAAATATTGTCTTATTTTATTTCAATATAAATAGGGACAATTAACTACAATTATCTATAAATTTATTACAACTTAGTAGGCATAATATTACTTATCAGGAACGTTGTACACATTACTCTGGTTCCTATTGTGACTTTGTGGGTTCGTGAAATGAAAAGTCCAATTACACAAACTCAACAATGTCCTTTATTTCCACCGACTTACAGTTTGACACTTGCCAATTACACAGAATTACGTAATGCACACAATTACGATTCACCAGTTCGTCCGTTACAATTTCACTTGCACTAGTAATTACGGACAATACTCCGATGCACGTACACAGTCTTCTCGTTCCTTAACACGGCGCTCCTTCGCTAGCACGTCAAACACTGACTAACCCCCTGACTCCTAATTGAAGCCCCTTTTATAGGAATATCCTGTTATTCTAGAAGTCTCTGGTTTTACGCGAATCACCCGAACGTTCCATAGGACAGGAGAAGGGGAGAGAAACGTCGAGGGACAACTGACATTTCGCTAATCACCCCTCAGTTAGTGACAGATTAATGGGCGGGGGGCGTGGCTCGGCGGCCTTGGTCCCTTCCAGCTGTGGCCGGTCGTACCTTACGCTAATTGGGTGACACTGCTCCCGCCTCAAAGCTGGTCGTCCCGAACAGCACCATCGTAGCGGGCTAGGCGATCCAGGTGTACCACCAACATCTTACCTCGGGGAACCTTCTGGATGCGGTAGACCACGTCGTTAATCCTCTTCACCACCCGGTACGGTCCTTGCCATGGCTGCTGGAGCTTCGGGCAGCGTCCCTTGGTCCGGGTAGGACGGTACAACCAGACCAGGTCACCTTGCTGGAACCCTTGGCTGTTGGCTTGCCTGTCATACCTGGTCTTCATGCGGTCGCTCGCCTTCTGGATGTTCTGGCGAGCCATCTCGTGCATGTCGTGGAGATGATCCACCAGGTTCTCCACATACTCGGTCGCTGGCTGTTTCACTTCCGGAGGGCTTCCAAAAGCCAGGTCACACGGGAGGCGTAACTCTCGGCAGAACATTAAGCTGGCTGGCGTCATCCCAGTTGTGTCGTGTGTAGACGAGCGGTAGGCCAGCAAGAACAGTGGCACCTTGACGTCCCAGTCTCGCTGATGGCTGGCCACAACCTCCTCAGGTGTTCCTCTAAGGTCTTGGTGTACCTTTCGACCATGCCATCCGATTGGGGATGTAGAGGCGTAGTGCGAGTCTTGTTCACCCCAAGCCTTTGTAGTGCCTCCTTCATTAGGTTGGACTCAAAGTTGGTACCCTGGTCACTGTGTAGCTCTAACGGCACCCCAAATCGACAGAATACTTGCTCCATGAGGCAGTCTGTGATTGTCTTTGCCTCTTGGTTTGGGATGGCATACACCTCCGGCCATTTGGTGAAGTAGTCCACGACCACCATTAGGTACTTGTTGCCTCGGTCGGAAACTGGGAACGGTCCAGCAATGTCAACGGCGATCCGTTCGAATGGCGCTCCGACGTTGTACTGCTGCATGCGACCCCGGCTCCTAGTCTGGGGGCCACGACTCGCCGCGCACGCGTGACACTGACGGCACCATCTCTCAGCATCTGCTCGGAGTCTCAGCCAGTAGTAGCGCTGCCGAAGTTTGTCGATCGTTCGGTTCGCTCCCAGGTGTCCTCCCGAAGTACCGGCGTGCACTTCCTCCAAGACTTCCGGGACCTTACTCCGGGGAAGCACCAACTGTTCTCTCTGCGCCTTCCCATCGGGTGACTCCCATACCCGGAACAGCACGCCCTCTCTGGTCTTCAACGAGGCCCAGTACGACTTGTAGGTGGCGCTCCTCGGTGCGATGTCCTCCCAGGTTGGTCTCGTCCCTGCCTCCACTTCCCTCAAGAGTGGCCCCAAGTCTGCGTCCGCCAGCTGCTCCCTCCTTAGGCCTGCGCTATCCCAGCCATCCGCAGGCACTGCCGTGACTACTCGGACTGCTGCGGCACGCTCCTTCTCCTCCACTCTTGTACACTGGCCGCACTCTTCCGGACAGGGTCTTCGGGACATGGCGTCAGCGTTACCGTGGCTCTTCCCTCTACGATGTTCCGAGGTGAAGTCGTACTCCTTCAGCCTCTGGACCCAACGTGCTGTCTGGCCTTCCAGGTTCTTAAAGCTCAATAGCCAGGTTAGGGCGGAATGGTCAGTCCTCAGGTGGAATCGCTGACCGTACTGGTACTTGTGGAAGTGCTCCAATTTCTTTACTACCGCCAGTAATTCTCGTCGGGTGACGCAGTAGTTCTTCTCTGCCTTGGATAGCGTCTTGCTGTAGTAGGCTATCACCCGCTCATGGCCGTCCTGGATCTGCGATAGGACACCTCCAATGCAATGGTCGCTAGCGTCGGTGTCCACAATGAAGGCGCCACCCGGTTGTGGGAAACCCAAAATTGGAGCACTGCACAGGGTCTCCTTTAGGTGCTGGAAAGCGTTTTCTGCGTCCTCCGTCCACACATAAGGCCGGTGTTCCTCTGTCAGGCGGGTGGGGGGTTTTGCGATGTTGGAGAACCCCTTTATGAAGCGCCTGTAATAACTGCACAGCCCCAGGAAACTGCGCAATTCTTTCTTATCCTTTGGGCGAGGCCAATCTCTCACAGCCTGTGTCTTCTCCGGGTCTGTGGCCACTCCGGTTGCTGAGACTATATGGCCCAAGTAGTTAACTTCCTTGCGGAAGAGCTGGCACTTCTTCGCGTTCAGCTTCAAGTTGGTCGCTTGCAGTCTCTGTAGCACCTTACTCAGATTCTCGAGGTGATCTTCAAAAGTCTTCCCGACGATGATGATGTCGTCCAGGTATAGCAGGCAGGCATCGTAAGTCAGCCCTCTCATCACTGACTCCATAAGGCGCTGGAAGGTGGCTGGTGCGTTGCAGAGGCCAAAGGGCATAACCGTGAACTGCCAGAGCCCTTGGCCCGTCGAGAATGCGATCTTCTCCTTGTCTCTCGGGTCTAGAGCTACCTGCCAGTAGCCCGACTTCAGGTCCAGGGTCGAGAACCACTGTGCACCAGCTAGCGTGTCCAGTGTGACTTTGTGGGTTCGTGAAATGAAAAGTCCAATTACACAAACTCAACAATGTCCTTTATTTCCACCGACTTACTGTTTGACACTTGCCAATTACACAGAATTACGTAATGCACACAATTACGATTCACCAGTTCGTCCGTTACAATTTCACTTGCACTAGTAATTATGGACAATACTCCGATGCACGTACACAGTCTTCTCGTTCCTTAACACGGCGCTCCTTCGCTAGCACGTCAAACACTGACTAACCCCCTGACTCCTAATTGAAGCCCCTTTTATAGGAATATCCTGTTATTCTAGAAGTCTCTGGTTTTACGCGAATCACCCGAACGTTCCAGAGGACAGGAGAAGGGGAGAGAAACGTCGAGGGACAACTGACATTTCGCTAATCACCCCTCAGTTAGTGACAGATTAATGGGCGGGGGGGCGTGGCTCGGCGGCCTTGGTCCCTTCCAGCTGTGGCCGGTCGTACCTTACGCTAATTGGGTGACACTATGTTGCTGTGGAAGTTTCTGCACAGATAACTTATGACAGAGGTCTGCAAATGAGCGTTACTTGCGCTACACGACTCTGTCCTGACGGTGATGTCAATGCTTTAGTTCTCCTGACAAAGGAAGCTTCCTGATAATAGTAAAAGAGGAGTATATTAAGCATATTACCAGGAGGAAGGTTACAGAACTAAGTAATATAGTTCGGACTAGAAAGAAAAAGTCACTTAGTAGGAGAGATCAAAAGATAATAAAGGAAACTGATATGGTGAAGCGAACCAATTATTTTATGCATGCTATACCATCTAATTTGCCTGATGTTGATAGGAGGAAATCGGCATCTATGACATTCTTTGCTATTACTCGTCTAATGATGAAAGTTCCAAATATAGTAACCATCCTTCTGGAAAATATACATTTGTTCTTCTACAACAGAAATATTGCAGAAGCAAACATGTCAGGCAGTCCTAATGTAGTTTCAATACAGCCTTCTTCTGCTAGCTCTAAAAATGTTTTATTAAAGATTAACTTGTACCCAGTTTTTATCAATATATTCTCATATATTCTTTCATAGTTTGAAAAAAATGTGTTATATTGCCTCACAAGAAATAAAAGGGATTTTAGTCGGAATAAAAATTAGATAACAATAAAACATAATTTTGAAACAATAACGTTGTAGAAAGAATGTAAATTTTCGGTATACATCAGAACCACTTAAGTGAACCGAAAAAATGATCAAAATATATGCGGAGAAGATCAAAGTGAAGAAGAAGAAGGGAAAGAGCTATGGTGTGAGTATTCTAAGGTTTTACTCCCAGTACATTACTTTGTATTGATGGTTTCAACATAATGTTTAAGTTTTCCCAGAGTATTTTCATAATGTCAAATGTTCCTTGTGTGAAGTCATTGTTTGTTTTGTGTGAATCTTTAGTACATCGTTTTACAGTACTCTCTAAGAAGTTGCATTCATTTTTGGAGTTGTCAGAATAATGATCTTCGAAGTATTAATGGTTTTTGTGGTTATAACTGAAGTTCTTATCTCTACTCTCAATACAATATAAAATACTTGTATTTTGAAGAATTGCAGTGTAGTCATTAAGGTAACCAAATTGAATTTGTGGCACATTGTCAGGCTATAATTGGTAATACAATAAAGAATACCAGTTCAACCAGGCCGTGCACCCAATAATGTGATAAGAATAAGTTGAATATCAATCAAATTTGTTTCGGCACCATTGGAAAGCGGAGATGTCATTGCAACGGGCATGAAATTTGTATTTCAAACACAAATATCACTGTGAGGTGTGTTGGACGGCACATTTTGTCTGAAGTACCTATCAACGGTACTGTTAGGAATAATTAACCTGTCGTCTACCTTAAGTACCTTCAACTTTATTTATAATTCGAAATTATGTAACAGGAACCCATTATTTAATATCTCTCCCTACTTCCATGTTACATCTGGAATATGTTGTAGTAGCTCCCCGGGCACGGTTGACCACCCCCTTTCCTCGCAGAAGTTGCCTTAACGTTCTTTTCCTTCCCACTGTTTCAATTATCGAACCTGATATTAAAAATTAAGTAGCACATAATCTAATTATTTAAACCAAACAGAGCATCACCTTAAAAATCTGTAAGTTGCAGTGACATATCTAGCCATGTCTCCGGTGTTATCGGTGGTAGCGGAGCCACTACTGTCCACCAACGCAAATTAACTTCCTGAGAGGAATGTCCCACCCTTACAGCGAATGTGTGTAACAGAGAACGCATGCTACATAAGGAGCAGAACCGTTAAAAACCTGCGCCATATCCAATCTGTACACTAAAACCTAGAAGATTTATTCATAAAAGGAGAAGCCGTTTGAATGGTCTGTAACTGAACTGACATGGGTTGTCATAAAACTGTCACTGAAGGATGTAGGAAGCCTCTCCAAACCCCTGCGTCTCATTCCCCGGAGACTTTCTTTGCTGTGGTATACTATACCTTATTGGATCCCTTTTGCTTCGTCACTCGTTTCCTCCGCTGCCACCCCCCAAAACAGCGAACGGCTTATCCGTTCAAGATCCTTCTTCTGGCAGAAGAGAACCTACGGTGTATAGTTGCCGGACCTCATCACTCTACATCCCACTACTTACTAGAGAATGGAACGTAAGTCAAATACTTACCCAAGTTCTAGCGTTCGAATTGCAAAACTTCCCCTGGATCGTCAGTTGTAGATGCAGATTGTGGCGGTTTGTACTCAAAACATGTCTGGCAGCCCGTGGATGCCGGTGGTACTCCCTTATTATTTTGGTGCTGATCCTCTGGAATTGTTGCTATGGGGATATATCAAAACAAGAAATTATCAAACAATGCCTTAAACCCAGAAAATATATAAATAATCTTGCTTTAATGTCTTCAAAAACCTAAATTGTTAAACGAACATAATTAAACATCTTTTAAGCGATGGCTACTGCTCTGTTACTCTACGGTAGTGAGGCTTGCATTGAGATAAACATAGATGAAAGCAGTATATATTACAGAAGTTGGATTTTAAAGAAAGGTATCAGGTTAAAAAAAAGATTCCATAAGTAATGAAAGTGTGCAAGTAAAACTAGAACTGTTTATTTTAAATATAGGGCAGAACATAGGCAAAATTGGAGACAGTATATGTTAAACGGATGAAATAAAACTTCTAGTCATTGTAAATAAGTATAAATATACCAGACGAGAAGATTTCTGATGAAATCGGAACACCAAGAAAGAGATGGCCTTAATTGTGAAGTTGGAAGAGGCATATTGCCTAGGACATAAAATGAATACAATGTTCAAGATGATGAATAACGAACTTACAGAACTTTATTTAATTCTAACGTTGCTTTAAAGGAACCAGATATTAAAACTATAGCACCTTTATTATATTTTTAACTTTTCACCATTAGTTAATACTAAATTTTGTACTAGTGTAATAGACTTATAAGCAGTGGATGAAAGTAGAAGTATTGAGACAAAATTTAATATAAATATACATGGATAATGTCTGGAAGTATTGTGTAACTATTTTAAGGAGAAAAAGGTAAAAGTCGATCTAATGTGAAAATATAAATACATAACACACAGTCATACTACGCAAAATTCTATTTAGTAGATAACAGGAAATATATATTAAAGCATGCAGTATTGGAATGGGACATCCTGTTACCTGAAAATAACGAAAAAAGCTGCAACCGAACATTATTTAAAACTTTCTGATTTAAACGGATCCAGAAACTCTCTCCACACTACGAGACCAGTCATTTAGTGCTTAGGAGTATTTTCAAACTTTTGTTTTGTTGCAAGGTTGAGGTACAGCCCAAGGATAGTTAATACGTGTACCTGCCCTGATTAGGGACTTTTTCCTTTTATTTTATTTTTATTTTTTATTAATTAATAAACAAACAGGATCACAAAGAGGAAAGGTAGAGTGGGAATTCTGGCTTTACAGTATGTATTCATGTTAAGTTACATTTTATTGCAACATTTTAGAAATAAATTGCGTGCACAGTCACGCGAAAGTTAGCAAGTGAGATCCAGCTGATCATTTAACTCGGTGCACGCTTCATGAGACCTATGCATTTTGTATCGCTCTGCTCTGAGCCAATTTCTGAATGTAAATAAATTAGGATAAGCGGAACTCAGGCAATAATGGTATAAAGCTATTATTAACCACATTTGAGTCCGTGCAGTGACAGAATGACTGCCACTGAGGTCTTGCAGCACCGCAAATTCTCCTATCTGTTGGTATGGAAACTCCTTCACAGTTCTGACTAGGCAAACCTTTTGGCATGCCTGCTATCCGGGATACATAAACTTTAACAAAGAACCACTTGCTAGGACTACGTGGTACTTGATAAGTTAATTTGTGCCTGAAAAGCAAAATTTTGTCAATTCAAAAATAATTTTAATATAATTGGCAATACTCCAAAAACGAAAGACAAGTATCTGGACTAATAGGAGCTGCAATTATTCAAAACTGCATAGCATTATTACATTCACACATTGGTTTAGAGGGCACGAAGATGATTTGCCCTATAATAAAGTGAGAAAATTATATAACGAATTTCTGCGTAGAACTTTCACATTAGCAACTATGACCCATGCTTCCTTTGTCAATTGTTCTATGGAGAAAAGCTTTCCTTCAGAAAAAGATTCGGCTACATAATAATAGGGAATCCCCATGCCACAAAATCTCAAGTATGTTGTTATCTACTTCAGGGCACTGGGAGGTCGATAGGTTCCAAAAAATCCACTTTTTGTTTTTCGTGTTAAAAAGTTATATAATTCTTCATCTTTAAAATGATATATAACATAGGTTGTCAGCTCGTATTAAAGCACTTTAATTCGTCAATTTAAAGATGGCGGCGTAATGATACGCCCACTTCCTGAGAATGGTGCTTAATCTTTGATCGTGATTTCCCAAAACCTTGATTTTTCATAATTTAGGTGCATGTTTCTCAAAAACTATAAAAGATATTGACACAAAATTTGTAGTGGTTATTTCTCAATGCTCCTTGAACACATTTGGCTAACATTTATATTCATATGATTTATAAAATGGATGAAAACAAATATTCAATCCTTGAAAATATTATCTGTTTTTACTAAAAAATAATTAATTTTTTGTGTGCATAGTATAAACTATGTGTGATTTTCATTTATCCTATATTATAAAACTGTATCTTAGTTTATTTAGGATAAAACGTGGTGCATGTAGCTTTAAATTCCTACAAGTAAAGTGCACATGAAATATAGGGTGCAATATTTTTTTCAGGACACACGATGTGATTTATGCCCCTTCTTAATGGACCTGTGTGAACGTAATTTAAATATATATATATATTATACAGCAGTTAAATGCACACGTCCTTATACAGTAATCATACCGAATTTCAAATTCTGATAATGTTAAGTTTTCTATATATTCAAATTTTAATATTGGTAAAAATTAGTCTTGTCTGGGTAGAAATAACCTCCCAGTGCTCTTGAACGCTTCCTGTAAACACGAAATTTTGAGGTAAGTTTATTATGTATATGTTTTTTTTCCTTAAGAGTAGTTTTATACAGGCCAAAGCGTTAAGAAATATATATTATTAAAGGAAGTTTACAAAACCAACAAAATAAATTCAGTTGTCAGATAAAAATCATTTACATATCACTTTATTTAGCTACTACGTCGTTAACAAATACAACAAATATTACATAATTAAATATACTACGTTATGTGGTTGGATAAGGTGATTTTTAGAATTTCAAAGACATAAATTCTGCTTTTGCTTTTTACGTCCCACTTTGTTGCATGTACCATTTAACGATTTTGCGTTAAGTAGCATTGAATTTATTAAAATTTGAAAACTAGTTAATGAAATATTAATATGAAAATTAAACAGGGTTTCAAACGATTGCTGGAGAGAAACATATGTAAAAATTAAGCTTTAAAGTAACTTATAACCAAAATATAATATTGCAACACAAAGCATTTACGTCATTGATATATTCCCCATGAAAGTTTATGAATAATAGTGCTGTTGCATGAAATTATGGAACATGCTTGAACGTTTTATTAGATGATCTGTGTCTTTCTATAAATACATTGTAATCACTACAATATTCCAGTATCTCAGGACAACGTTTTGTACGAAAGCCCGGCTTCGAAGAAGGAAGAATCTACATAAGTTTTAAGAACTGCACTAGAATTATTTCTATCTCTCAATGAAACAACACTTTTTACCAACCCAATAAACAATATATTATTGCATTTCACACTGAATCATTTAATTTCATTTTACATACTGGGAAGCAGTGTAAGGGTTAAAAGGCTTAGGGACCAATACTTCTTTCTTCTTGGTGGCACAAAAGTTTGTTAAATTTAGAGTTAGTAGGCACTTCTGTGTTTTGTTTGTTTTTCTTATTATGTCAAAACGTTACATATATTCCTTCAACTGATAAACATTCACTGTGACTGAGTCCTGAGTAACAAACTTAGCCTGAACTTAAATTAAAACTAATTGAAATTCTCGTAGTCACACCTGTGAATCTTATATCTGCCCCGGAAATGCAGAATTTAGAGCAGTTTAATTTATTTGGAATGCAATACTTTTTGTAATTTACATCCTCCAACGTTAAGTCATATCGGATTATGAATGAAGTGGGTGAAATGATAATTGAGCCCGGGGTGCATACAGCTTAGAGTTATCTGGCATTCGTCTTTCAGGATAAGGTAAAACCCCGGAAAAGTGTTATCCAGGTCTACGCTACCGAGGTGGGAAAATGCAATAATGGAATCAGTAATTATGCTAATTACACCAAATAAAAAATTGCTCCCTTTTTACATTAACATTCTGCTTTCCATAATAGAGGTCAACTGCTGCATACAATTTTCAAGAGTGTAGAAATTTCTCAGTTTAAATTTGCAGAATTAATACATTAACAAGTAATTAAACAAATAAACGTTTCATGTTTAGCGTCAAGCATGTTATATTTATATAGCACTGAGTATCAATTTCGCTACTAATTACTTTCTCAAAAGATGTTCAAAGTGGTTTTAGATTGTAAAATGTGAGAATACAACACTAGAAACTTTATTGGCACTTTTTAGTATATGAAATTTGCAACGGTTACTAATACTTCCCAATGATGTTTAATAACTATATGTACTCTTGCGAAATAAATGGTTCAAATAAAGACTGTTAAATGACACGAGAACGTAAAATTCTTCCTGTTGGCATTTACTAAATGAAAATTATTTTCCAGTTTGGAAACTTCAATTTATTCGTATAATTTTAAATAAAAAAAACCGAAAGTTGTTGATCTCAGTAATAGTAATCCACAAACAAGCTTAGACATCTTATTTTAATGTCATAGTAAACATAAGAAAATGGCTAAAAAGATGGCAATACCATACCCTGTTGATCAATATAAACAATTTAATGTTGTTATATTTTGAGTAAATATATCTCTAATTTGCTTATTTAAGGAAATTTCGGCTGTTTTAAATTTAAATGTAGTTTGCAGTTTGTTTTGCGTTTCATTTGAATATCACATTAAATAATATTATGTTAACCTTTATTTCCTCCCAACATATATGTAAGGATAAATGTTATTGAAATTACTTCTAATTCCAGTTTTGTGCTCTCACTCATGTTGTTGGTCGTACAACACAGTTAAGAGAAAATTAATTACATAAAATATTTTTTCAAGGTAGACAAGAAATTTTAGTTTCAATTGTTAGCTGCACTTCAAAGCTAACATTACCACTTGCTTGCCTTGCAGATGTTAGATAAATATATAATTAAAATAGACATTCTCACCCCTCTATCTGGCTTTTGCAATCGGAAGCTCAGAATGAGATGCTACAGTATTTCCTTGTTGCTAATATCTTCAAAAACAATAATATTTTAAACAGATCCACTTACCTCGTGTAATATATAAATACTTGAACAAAGTCTGCAATAACGTTTAACTTGCTACCGTTTTCTTGTGAGGAACTCTCCAGACTGACTTCTATTGTCACACCCAAACCACATCCCGGATACTTCTTATCCTTTGAATACTTAATTAAAATATTTACAACTGGTTCTCTGTTCTTGTATTTCTTGAAGTAAATTACAAAAAGGACTTAAATTCTCTTCACCACACAAATATAATCTGATGTACTATAAAGGAATGAATGAATTATTTACTGTGCATATCTAAACATTTACAATTTTTTACAATTTACAGCTTTAGGCTATATTTATTTGTCTTTATCTACTTGCTATCTTGGCTTACATGGCACCCTAGTCTTCTGCTCTGTCAGGTAGCTCTTTACCTCCATGCTTCCTTGTTACTTAATTAGCCGCTTTCTCCCCCCCCCCTCATGTTCCTTTGTTATATTCTTTACATTTCCTGCCCATTTTTCTTTTCCTCCTTTACTGTTAACATTTTATAGCTACAATCCTCTTCTCTACTTTCTCCCATTTTTCCTCCCAAACCCTTTTTCTCCATATTGCAACCTTCTTGCATTCTGTTACATAGCGTTCTGTGCTTTCTTTTCTACCACAAATTTACAAATTCCCTTTTCCCTACCTCTTATCCCTCTTAATTGTTCCTGTTCTCATCCAAGCTAGTCCTTCTCTCTCTTGCATATTGCAGTAATCTACATATGCTTCTCGTCCTCAGTTTCTTTTTAGTTGTTTGTATAATTGTAATGATTTCATATTTTTCTAGACTTCCCCATGTTTCCTTCCTTCCTATATCTTCTATTCTGTATTTTACTAATTTACCCACATCGCTTGCATTCCTTCCCTCTAATCTCCATATATCTCCCATTCCAATTTTTTCCATAATTCCTCCTATCTCTGCCCAAGCACCTATACCAGAAAGCCATTATTCTTTCCATTATTATTCCATTTCATTTGTCTTTCCTAATTCTAGTAAAACTACTTCCCCAGGTGCTTATTTTGTTATGCCTAGTAGCTCTTCACAAAACCTTCTGTAGTTTTGGTGCACCTCTGGTTTATCTGCATCCGCCCCCCCCCAGATCTCCATTGCATACAGCATTTTGGATTCCGTTAGTGCTAAATACATTCTTTCTAACCACTTAGTTGTTATTTATAACTTATATTTGCATATTTTTATCCCATTCAGTGTCGCCCTTTCTTTAGCTTCAATTTTTCTCCTATGTGCTCTCCATTTTCCATTGTTATTCAACCTCACTCCAAAACTCGTATTCACAGTGTCTTTTATATCTATAAACACTTAGCCGTCATCATGAACATAGATCATTATATACAAACGTAAGTTGCGTTTACTTAATCGTATTACTTTCTCTGCAGCGTATAGGAGTTAGGGGTACCATTGTATTTCACTCAAAATTATATGTCTAAATTGTGCCATAAATAAATGCTTTGTGACTCCCTCAGTCTGAAAAGAGGACTTTTAAAAAATGTTCTATATGTGTGTGACTCTGTGAACAGCATTTCTCAAAACCCGAAACTAGGTTACATACCAAAGTTAGTACTTAAGATCAAAGTCACTAACCCTACAGTTTTATTTGCTACATATTTGCCTATCTGTTATTGTTTATCACTTACGAAAATTTGCTTAGTAATGAAGAAGACGTCTCAAATATCTATGATAAATTTTAGGAATGTATGTTCGAGATTTTCTAGGGAAATAAGCCAGGTGAAAAGAAGGTCAGAAATTGACGTTTCGGAAGCGTATATCTCTCCCATCATCAGGATATTTAAAAAAATGTTATAACCACAAATGTGTAACTAGATATAACAAAAATATCAAGAGACAAAACACTACCAACACTGGCATTACTGAACAAAAGACTGTTTTCAGTAAATTAAATGCCAGGTTAGAAGATGGCATTAGTATAGAAAATTAATAGGGTCAAAGAAAATGCAACTACCTAACTTGATGACCCAGCAGTATAGATCTGTGATTCTTAAGCCGATGGATTTCCATTTTAAGGCCGGTTTCCAAGAGCAACCAGTTTGCAACCTAAGATGTCTGGACTGGCAGTTATGATAACGACCACTGTCGACAGACGACCATCTTGGCAATATGCAACTGTTACTGGGAGCGGAGATTTAAGGAAGCTTTGGCCATTTCCTCCGAGAGTAGCAAGCTTAATCGTGATGCGGAATTTCAGTTCAGCTCCTCTTGGAAACCGGCCTTCAAAATGGAAATCGTTTGACTTAAGAATCGGAGATCTATGCAGCTTGATCAAGTTTGTAAGTACGAGGGTGGGTCAAAAATTAATGCCTCCTGTTTTTTTTCCCCTCAAACCTTCTTCTGCAATCCCCTGAAGTAGTAACTTCCTAAGTCAACAGGTGGCAGCACTGCATCCTCTTGCAAAATCGCTGACATTGACATTCGTATTAGACAGCGCTCTGTGATTGAAGGTGAAGCGCCAATTCGCATTCACGAAAGGCTAAAAATGTGTATGGTGATGCGAAGGTGGATGTCAGTACTTTTAGACGATGGGTTCGTCGCTGTAACGAAGTGGAAGGGCAAACACCATTGGCAGATGAAAAGCGAAGTGGCAGGCCGCTGACTGCAGTGACTCCATGCAACATTCAGTGAGTCATTGAGATCATTCGTGGTGATCGCCGGGTAACAACAGGTGAGTTGTGTCGCATTAACTCCCTCAGTAAAGGCAGTGTGATGACGATTATTCAACAACTGGTTTACTCAAAAGTTTTTTTCACGTTGGGTACCAAGAATGTTAACCGCCCAAAACAAAGAAACAAGGAAAACAGTAGCCTCCGAACAACAATAGCCTCTGGAAAAATTGTTACTGGAGACGAAACGTGGATTCAATTTTTTTGAACCTGAATCAAAGAGACAGTCAATGGAATGGCATCACACAACGTCATCGAAGAAAAAATATTTCAAAACTCAGCGGTCGGCAGGGAAATTTATGGCGACAGTGTTTTGGGATGCAGAGGGTGTGGTTATGATTGATGTGTTGGAGCAGGGATGCATAATAAATTCTGTCAATTACGTCAGTACTCTCAAAAAGCTGGAAGCACGTCTTCACCGATTTCGCCCAAAAAAAAACTATGGCGGATGTTGTTCTTTTGCATGACAATGCAGGACCACACACCAGCCGTTACACCACTGCAGAAACCGAGAAATTGGGATGGCAAGTCTTACTTCACCTCCATACAGCCCTGACCTGGCACCATCAGACTTCCATCTGCTCGGGCCACTAAAGGAAGCTCATCGTGGGATTCATTTTGAGGCTGTGAAAACGTCCGTGCGTCAATAGCTTAGGAAGCAAGACCGCGTGTTTTACCACACTGGAATACATGCCCAAGTTCAAATGTGAACCAAAACTGTGGAAAAGGACGGAGTTTATATTGAATAGTGCCAATTAATCGTCAATGTTGTAGTTTTAAAGCTATGTAAATTGGATTCAATTTTCTTGGCAATTAAAAAAGAAAAAAAATTAGAGGCATTACTTTTTGACCCACCATCGTAGGTAAGTTTCTTTGACCCAATTAATCTTTTATACTCACGCCATCTCCTGACTTGGCATTTAATTTACTAAAAACAGTCTTTTGTTCAGTGATGCGAGTATTGGAGGTGATTTGTCTTTGTTGATATCTGTGTTATATCTGGTTATACCTTTGTGACTATAACATGTTTTATAAATATCCTGATGATGGGATTCATATACCCTCTCGAAACGTCGATTTCTGATCGTCTTTTCACCTGGCTTACTTCCTTAGAGAAGAATATCTTAAATATATTCGTCGCTAGGAAAGCTTAGGCCTTATTTTAGAATCTTATTTTGTGATATAAGTATTTCAGAATAATACTATTTTAATCAAAACTTTGAGACATTTCTGAGAAAATTGAAATCTAAAGAAGTCATCCATATAAGGGACATTTGCGGTGGAAGAAATTTACTTCAAATCGCTGCGATATATCTCTTTAAGATGTTGAAACTCAGTGCAAATTTTGCTGTTTGGGTGCCTCTATTTAACCACACACTTAGCCCGCCTCTGTGGTTGAGTCTAGTGTATCTGATCTGTCACAAGTTAACTATATGTTACAGGATTGTGGATAAGGGTTGTTCCTGCGTTTTTCCTTTTTCTGAGAAGTTGAACATCGTATAGATCAGAATCCCTAGGCACATTTTAGCACTCACAGTACGATATGACCTAATCTTGGATAGAGCATATTAAACATCAAAAAGAGCACATTTTTTCCTTGTCTAAAACAAAGTTTTAATTTCCCTACCACGCCAAACCTACCACAACAATACGAGATAGAGAATGTATTGTATTTCACACAAAATTTGATATCGAGAATTGCAAAGTAAGTACACGTTTCGAGGTGCCATATTCTGAGAGAAATAAAACCCTCCTTGTGTATCTACCCCCTTTTAAGTAGTTTTAAAGGAATTTTTAATAACTACTGCATGGACATTTAAATACACGTCATGCCCATTTTTGTCCCTGCATGACAAATAGTTGCTTTCCTACCTAAAGTAGCTCTAATTTGCACAAGTCTGTGTGCACTGGTTGGTGATTTCATTTAATGTTCATTGCTGCAAATGCAGGCAAAAACACATTTTTCATAAGAATTCGAAGTATAGTCAGTATATTTTATAGCCAAATCTTTATAGTTAGCCTCATCTCAGTGAACATGACCTTAATGTTATATTTATATATTATATTACTTTACTTGTACTTTTTTACATATTTACTGTAATCTAATTACTATGTGATATATTTACCTAAAGCTTGGTCTTGTGGAAGTGAAGAAGGCAGTATCTAAAAAAGTAGATACGCCATATAATTTTCGAGTGCCGACTTAGACAATAATTGTTTCCGGTTGAGGAGGTTATGTATGGGTGACGCGACTCCATCTGACATGACTTCATCTTATTCTGAGATGAAGAAGATGAAGGTAGCTAAGGACGATAAGTAAGCTTGCGAGGAAAGGATGCAAGAGATAGAGAATAAGATGAGGTTAGTGAGGAGAGAGATTGAGGAAAGGAAGGGAAGCACAAGCAAACAGTTTGAAATAGTGAATATATTTCGAGAAAATGTTAATAAAATTCAACAAGAATTTGAACGATTATTGCAACATATAATAAACTAAATAGAGGATGTGAGGTACACTAGGATTTGAGGGTGGAGAATTACACTGCTGCATAAGACCTGAGGAGGCACCTGAGTACGATCTAAATAAATAAGGTAAAACATCACTAAACTTAAAATAATTCTGAAATGCTTTACCAAAACTGTATTAAAAAAATTAACCGAAGGAAAAAGGAGGGGTAAAGTGGAATAGAAGGATGATGAAATGAAACTATCATAAACAGTTTTGAAATTTATTTTGAGAGATACATACATTAAAATGCAAGGGATAGTTACACATTCGACGATTCGACGAGAGCCCTTTTTGGTTCTCGACATGTTTTTAAAGAACAAAGGTGTTCCCCCGAACAATTATGTAGTAGTTGTCAGAAAAATTCTGCATGGTATATGTATCTATGTCTGACGGCCCGCAAAATAGTCGATAAGTTACAATTGGGTCAGAAGGCAATTCAGAATCTTGAAGTGTTTTAACGATAACTTAGGAAGGATAGCTATTCCAATGATGCAGTTGGTTATAGGAAGGGACCGTGGAAATAGGCACTCCAAGGTTGGAGTGAAGATGGTGAAAGATGGATCGAACCCGTTTGAAAGCCGGGTGAAGGCCGAGAGGTCTAACCACACGTCCAAGGCTCGGCCATATTCCCAATAGTAAGTCAACGTCCTTTTGCAAGTGATTATCGCACTTTATCATGGTAGCTAGCCTCTAGTTTAATCTTCCATGAAACAATGCATTAATACGGTTCAACGCTGGTATTACAAATTTCATCAGTTTGAAAATAATAGCTCACTGGCTCACACTGTGAAATATTAATTCAAGTGCTAGAACTGAATAGAATTTTTCTGCGGTATAGACCAGATATTGAGTGGTCCAAATCACAGCTTTTGTATTGGTTACTTCAGTTTTATTCTACCTTTGTAAAACATTGTCTTACTACTAAATCAGGAAGAACAATTAAATTCCTATGTGATTAACGTATAACACTGGTCAACAATGAAAATGTTAAATAGATAGTTTTTGCAGATTCTATGTATTTGCATCTGTCAAATATAAAAATGAACTTAGAAATATTCCATCACCCACCAATGTTTTGTAATATTAAAAAAAATCATCATGTTTATTGGCATATGGTGGTAAATATCCGGCCGCGCCGTGGCTCAGTGCTTAGACCGCTTGGCTCTCACCAAGGCGGGCGGGTTCGATCCCAGGTGACCGCAAAGTTAGATTTGTTATGGACAACACGGCGCTGGGGCGGGTTTTCTCCGGGACCTCCGGGTTCCCCCGCCATCTCATTCCACCGGTGCCCCATCTTCATCTCATATACCATCAGTGTCACCGCCTGCGGTGCCGTATGTAGTAAAAGCGGGCGTTAAACATTACACACATTTGGTAAATGTCCTGATTAAAAGAAAGTAGTTTTATTTTATAAGATCAATGAATATGTCAACAACTGACATGTTTGCTGTAGACGATTACTGTCTGTGACTTGCGGAACGGCAATGTTCAACAATGAGCCACTCCTCACAAAACTATGCTTTTCCTGCCTAGATGAAGGTTTACTCCGACAGCATACTAGGAATGTTTGTTGCAGATAAAAGCTGTCTTGCATGGTTTCCAAAGGAGTAGAAGTTTATAGAAGCACACATACTGTTAAATATGTATGATTAGAATCAACAATTTGACTAGGCCCTCCCATACCAACTCCCGAGACGACAGCAATGTGACTTAGGGTTTTAAAATGCGAATAACAGCTAAAATTCCTAGATTTAAGGAAGGAGATACTGTAAACTAGTCACACTTATTATCAAAGGAGGAACTAAATTATTTGGTTTCTGATCTCAGGTTATCTAAAAGTAAAAACAAAATACTTGCTAAATATTGAAAGGCTGACACTTTCTGCAGGATGGTACAAGTTCTTTTCGTCAACGCCAAAAGAAATTTCAGCATTTATGTTTTAAACAGGAGGACCTAGTTTTCTGTAATCATGTGGATTATTTGATGAAATTCCTGGATATTCAACATAAGCTTGAAGTTTGGCGTTTGTTTATTGACTCTTTGAAAACAAGCTGGAAAGTAGTCTTGCTACATAATGGACGCCTATAGCGCATGCAGTTGGTACGAACGAGAGTTACGTAAACATGCAACACTTTCTGTACAATATCTGTTATGAGTACTACTCATGGCAGATATGTGCAAATTTCAAATTGATAGCTATGTTACCTGGTTATACAATTTTTTCTGTTTCTTGTGCATGTAGTAGGGACAAAAGCAATCATTATGTTAAAAAGTTGGCCAAAGAGAGTCATTCCTCCCAGCACAGGCAAATGCTCATCAATCACTTGTAAGTGCTGATAAAATCTTATCCCTCCATTATACATCAAACTAGGTTTGATGTAGTGTATCGCGATGGTAGAGCACTTCTGTTCCTGAAAACTAAGTTTCCGACAGTTAGTGAAATGAAATGAAAACAGTAAGTACTGGTTGGCCCTCAAATTAGAGAACTTACGAAAGATTCACAGCCTGAGATATTTTAAATATACAAGAACATACTGCATGGTTTCCTTTCAAAAACATTGAAAAAATTAAGACCTGAAGCTTTCCTGGAGACGAATACGCTCACTTTTTTCTCGGGCAGCCAGCCAGGTGTAAAGATGATTAGATATCAGCATTTCGGGTGTGTGCATCTCTCCCATCATCAGGATATTTATAAAATGTTATAATCACAAATGAAATACTGGATATAACACAACTATAAACAAAGACAAAACACTATGAAAATTCGCATTACTGAACAAAAGACTGTTTTCAGTAAATTAAATGCCAGATCAGGAGATGGCGTGAGCATAGAAAATTATGTCAAAGAAACGTAACTACTGAACTTGATTATCAACCTGTATTGATCTTTGCTTCTTAATTCGACGGATTTACATTTTAAGGCCGGTTTCTAAGAGGAGCTGAACTGAAATCCAGCATCACGATTAAGCGTGCTACTTTCAGAGGAAATCGCCAAAGCCTCCTTAATTCTGCGCTCGCAGTAACTGTTGCATATTGCCAAGATGGTCGTTTCCCGAAAGTTGGCTCTATGCTCGTTTTCAAAACAATGCTCTGCCAGCCCAGACTTCTCAGGTTGCATTAAACGAATGCTCCGTTCATGTTCAATTATTCTAGTAACCAAGGTCCTTCCGGTTTGTCCAATATACGGTGCCCCGCATTCAAAGGGAATGGGGTACACTCCCGGAACTTGGAAGTCCAGTTTGTCCTTCACTGGTCTCAACAGATGGTTAATCTTCGGAGGTGGCTTGTGGATGGTCCTGATGCATCTGGCGAGAAGTCTGCTGATTCTGCCGGATAGATTGCCGGTAAACGGGATGCAGGCTGTAGCGGTAGGCTTATCTGACGCTTGTTGTATTACAGGTTTCCCTTTCATAGCTTTGGAGATCGAGGCTTCAACGTACACCAAAGCTAGAAAAGGGAAACCTGTAATACAGCAAGCGTCAGATAAGCCTACCGCTACAGCCTGCTTCCCGTTTACCGACAACCTATCCGGCAGAATCAGCAGAATTCTCTCCAAATATATCAGGACCATCCACAAGCCACCTCCGAAGCTTAAGCATCTGTTGAGGCCAGTGAAAGACAAACTGGACTTCCAAGTTCCGGGAGTATACCCCATTCCCTGTGAATGCGGTACACCGTGTATAGGACAAACCGGAAGGACTATCGCTACTAGAATAATTGAACATGAACGGAGCATTCGTTTAATGCAACCTGAGAAGTCTGGGCTGGCAGAGCATTGTTTTGGTAACGACCATAGAGCCAATTTTCGGGAGACAACCATCTTGGCAAAATGCAACACTTACTGCGAGCGGAGAATTAAGGAGGCTTTGGCGATTTCCTCTGAAGGTAGCACGCTTAATCGTCATGCTGGATATCATTTCAGCTTCTCTTGGAAACCGGCCTTAAAAATATAAATCCGTTGAATTAGGAAGCAAAGATCAATACAGGTTGATAATCAAGTTAAGTAGTTACGTTTCTTTGACACAATTTTCGATGCTCACGCCATTTCCTGACCTGGCATTTAATTTACTGAAACAGTCTTTTGTTCAGTAATGCGAATTTCGATAGTGTTTTGTCTTTGCTTATAGTTGTGTTATATCCAGTATTTCATTTGTGGTTATAACATTTTATAAATATCCTGATGATGGGAGAGATGCACACTCCCGAAACGTTGATATCTAATCGTCTTATCATCTGGCTGACTGACAGAGTAAAAAGTGAGGGTATTGAAAAAATTGTTATAAACTTACTAGGAAACATAGGTCTGAACATTACGCAGAACTCGTCAGTGAGCTGATTGAGATCGTAGGTTGAAATATGTTCTTGACAATACACATGTTGAACTCCTACCTTGACTTCTTTCCGGAGAATCTCGGTGCTGTCAGCGATAAAAATTACTAGTGTTTCCATCAGGACATGGCTAAAATGGAAAGACGCTCCTTACCAGAGAAAAATGACTCCAGGTATGTTGACAGACAACTGCTGGACACTCAAGAGAGATGTTCTCAAGCAAAGTACAGTCGAATTCTACTCTCATTCATTTTAGGTACGCAAAAGGTATTCAAGCTAAGATGTTACACATATTAACTAAATAATTACCAGAAATCTTATTAATGTAATTACTCAAAAACTATGGTTGATGGAAAAGATGTACAAAAATATTTGTAATGAGCACACAAAAGGCAGCAAGAATCACATTTCATGCTCCTTTTAACATTCAAGGCATCAAATTTTGTTGACCTGTGTAGTTATTATGATAGTTTGGATGAAAATGAATAATTTAAAATTAAATTTTAGCTAAGTGTTTACTCAGCATTGATAGTATTGTTAATCATATAAGTAGTAAGGGCCTGACCTAGGCCAAACCGGAAGTCGACTTGAGCCACCCGAGTTAGGCCAGTCGTCACACGGACTTGGGCCGAGTTAGGCCACTTTTTTGGACCGAGTAAGGCCAGTTCGACTTCTGGTTGAGCGTAGGTCAGGCGCCCCACGCGCCGCCCGCCCGCCCGCCCGCCCGTGCGCCCTCCTCCCACGCGCACCCACGTGCACCCTCCTCCCACGCGCACCCACGTGCACCCTCCTCCCACGCGCACCCACGTGCACCCTCCTCCCACGCGCACCCACGTGCACCCTCCTCCCACGCGCACCCTCCACTCACTGCATTACCCACTCACACCCTCCACTCACTTCATCACCCACACACACCTTTCACTTACTGCATCACCCACTCACACTGGCGAACCTCCACTCCCGACGGCTGGCGGCGAAGTGAAAGAGAGGACGTGGGAGGCGGAGGGATATGTGATGCGGAGGGATACAATGAAATGAAAAAAGGTAGTTCCAAAAAATTAGAGTATATTTATGAAGAAGCGTAATGCTTTACATATGTTTGTTGGTTTTTAGGAATGACGTACTTATCGGGAGAATGGTAGGATTGGGGATAATTAAAGGCGCATGGATAATAAATCCGTTCGCCTGTCATTTGATAATACCCCTCAAAGTCCCAATAACAGCCGATGCAATTAATGCGAAAAGGAGGTATGGGGCACATGGAAGGAATGGGGTTATAAGCTTGGTAATCTGAGCGGCAGCCGATGAATGAGTATTTTGGATGATGATCGGTGCATCTCGTCCATTTGTCGAACATGTCTTTGCAGTTGGGTGGGAGTTGGTGCCACACCTTGGTGACATCCTGAGGTGGATAATGGACGAGGTAGTCCCCTAAGTCTGCAATAATGGTTCTCTCGTGGTTGTTGAGGGACCATAGGGTACATCCAGCCCTAAGATATTTGCACATTACTGCCGCCATTCCTAAAAGGAGAAAAAAGAGATTTATTTTGGGCAAAAAGGACATTCGGAAATGAAAGGTGCAGGACCGTCAATGTGGGAGCGCTGCCAAGGTTGGTTCCAATGAATTTGACAACGTTTAAATTTGGCGAAGGAAGTTTGGCATTCCAAATTGAGGGAATTCCAAACACGATCAACATCAAGAGGGGGGAATTTTTGGAGTTGATGAGTTGGCAATCTGGCGATGATGGTGCGTTCTTCGTCGGTGAGGGGAAAGAGACATCGGCAACCCTCGAGGTACTTGCACATGATGGCGGCCATTACTGAGAAAGGAAAGAAGAGGTATAAAAGGCAATGGAATTTGAGCACAGTGGTTTCAAAATGCAAATAATTTTGGTAGCAATAACATGCTTTTGGTTAGCGAGGGCCGAGGACAGTTGCGTTAGTTTTGGACGATGTGGATTTAGGGTGGATGAGACAGGGTGGTTGAAGAATGCGACCATGTGCAGAAAGGATTACGCATTGGCAGGCAATTGTACTTGCGTATATCAAAAGGGTGTAGGATGTAGGTTTAATTCTACCATAATGAACGTGAACGGATTGAGAAATGTTTATGAGTGCCTGCGCCCGGTGACTTGGTGCGGAGGAGGGAGTCGCTGTTCAAAATTATATTATGGACAGTTGGATATGGGGCAAATGGAATGTCCGGAGGGTTATGAGGGGAACGAAAGGTGCGAGTGCGTAAAGGGATGGAAAAAGGGTGAGAAATGTAAATTTTATGGAACTCCGGTAAAAATGTATACTGGAGGAAATGCCAGTGTGAGGGTGGAATTATTGGATTGCAGGAAATTGTTAGAGGAGGTGAATGTTCCGGATGGGTTGGAATTGAATTGGAAGATAACGCCGGAAGAAACGGAATTGATTTTGGCTTATAATATTGTGAACGAAGTGAATAGTTATTTTTCGGAGAATTTTGTATATTTATTTGGAGAGTGTGGGAACGGTGAATGGAACCTTGATGTAGGAGGGAAAAAAATGGCAGGGAGAGTCAAGCGCGGCTCCAGATGGAGCGCCGAGGGAAACTTGAGGGTAAGTTCTGAATGTGCAGGACGGGATTCGAACGAAGAGGCAAAGAAGGTGTCAGTAAACAGTATTAGAAAGGCTGCGGTAGAGAAATGTAAGAAAGACATGAATGTAATGAAGGGAAAGTTGAGAAAGGAATGCGAGGGGAAGTTGAAAAATAAATCGAAAGAGATTGAGGTAGCAAAAGGAGATAAGGAAGCTTGCGAGGAAAGAATGCGGGAGATGGAGAATGAAATGAGGGTGGTAAGGAGGGAGATAGAGGAAAGGAAGGGGAATACTAGCAAACAATTTGAATTAGTGAATAAAATTCGAGACAATGTGAATAAAATGCAGCAAGAATTTGAAGGATTGTTGCATCTTATAACTAAACTTAATAAAGGATGCCAGGGGCAGGATGATTTGGAGGTGGAGAACTACGCTGCAGGATACGACGAAGAGCCTGAAGAAGCACCTGAATATGATCTTAATAAATAAGGTAAGTAATGACTAAACTTAAAATTAATGCTGAAATAAAGAAACCTATCCTTACTGAACTAAAAAGGAAAAAAAAGGAGAGGGAAAACCAATTTTGGTAAAAATAAAATAATCTACCTTAAATGGGAAGAATAATGTTTAATGTAATAAAATAACATTATATATGAGACAGAGGAATCTTTAAACGTCCCATGACTCTACCAGGTTAGCATTTGGACACTTAATTAGTTTTAAAGTGACCAACGGCTGCATGGCGTCTAGAACAAAATTTTGTTGGGAAAAGTTTGTTACTTTAACATTTAAAGATTCCTCCTCCTCTCCTGAAAATACTTTTGTTACGATAATTTGCTTTTCGCAAAGTTTTTGTTGTTGTAGTATCATCACCCCGTGATAAATTGGTATCTTAAAACGTATGCGACAGTGAATAATTGCTGTCGCACACGGTAGAAAGCATCGCAGCTTTGGGTTGAGGATGGTAAAAGTTCCGTCTTGGTTTTCAACCGGTGGGAAACCAACACATGGAGGAGTCCCTAAGGGGTTCCAATAAATGACTTCCCTGTTAGAGAGATCCATCTGAAAGGAAATAAAGTGGAATCAGAAAATGATGATGAGAAACTAAAAAATAAGAAGTAGAGGAAGACTAAGCACAGTACTTACAGCTTGAAAATCTTGAATTTTGGAGAAGCGCTGCAAACGCCAGATGCTTTAGCAAAGGAGGTGAAGGTTTGCAAATAAAGCAGGAGCAGGAAGGTGAGGTGCAATTGAACTTGGACAGCTGTTTAATGAGAGGAATTTGTTCATGTTGGAAAAGCCATCCCGTTGAAGTAACATGAACGTCGCGAATAAAGCGCATTCTAAAGGCACCTTTGTCATTAAAGTAGCCTACAATTGCAAAAGGAAAGAATGTAAATTCAATGCATGAGAAGATATCCAGAGCAATATTTAGCCAGCAAATAGAATGGCGAAGCGGGAAGCTTACATCGTTCATAATGGAAATTTGAAAATTAATTTGGAAAGAGACGTCTTCTGAAGAAACCGTGAATGTATTATACCCACGCATCTGGTCATATTATATCCATTCAAGATATAAATTTTGAAAGGCAAAACATTTACCAATAATTCCATGAAAACCATGGGTGTGACATGGTTCAACAAAATTAGATAGAAAGGAATTCGAAATATCGTTATGCCGCGTTAGAAAAATGAAAATATTAGGAACCGAGCAAGCGGGGTGAACATCAGAGGGAAGAAAATCAAAGTTAGGGTCTAGAGATGCACAAAATTCGCCGATAAGAACTGCAGGAATGTCATCTAAAGCAAGCGAATGAAGAATTTTAGCAACGGCTGATCAATGATCAGGAAGATTGGTAGGAGAGAATGTAGGAAGAAAATCATAGGAGGGGAATTGCTGTTCAAGATGGTTGAAAAGAGTTGTTTCGGAGAACATGATTAGACCTAGAAAAATAAAAAAATCAATTTTTAATCACGATTGAGGTACTGAGAGATATCCCAATGAGGGTAAACAGAGGGATAATTTGTATTTGGAGCATGAGAGTGATAACACCAAAGAGGTGGTTCAAGAGTAAGCTCTACTTCAAAGAACTTAAAAGCTTTATGACAACACCCAAGGTATATAGAGGGTTGGTTGTACAAATAATTCCAAAGACGATCATGATTCCCAAAGGTGTGAATTTTACAAAACACCCTTAAGCAAGTTACCTTTCGTTTCCATAAAGGAAGATTTAAATCCAACGGTTTACTTTCAACCGATTCAGGAGAGAACGAGAATTTAACTTTACATTTTGGGCACTTAATGTCATGCATCTCGTTTTCAACGTACACATAATAGAAAGTGAATTGTTTAACATCGCGAATTGAAAGGATGGGAGGTTTAAGAGTTTTAAGAAGGGAGTAGCCAGCACAAATATAGGAACCGCATAGAAAACAGGTAATGGAATGGCATGGAGGCACACATTCAGCGTACATCTGCAAAGAGCAATGAATGCTTTTAAAGATATGTACAGGCAAATTAAAAAGGCATACAGGAAAAAACGAAAACTACTTACTTTTTGCAGTTATTTTTGTTGACAACAAGCGAAATTGAAACTGTTGAAAAACTGGTGCTGTAAAAGAAGTTAAAGAATAATTAGAAATGATAGTCCTGTCTTAAAAAGTGATTAAAACAAGAAAAATATGAAATAATTCTAAGTCCTGTCTTAAAAAGTGATTAAAACAAGAAAAATATGAAATAATTCTAAGTCCTGTCTTAAAAAGTGATTAAAACAAGAAAAATATGAAATAATTCTAAGTCCTGTCTTAAAAAGTGATTAAAACAAGAAAAATATGAAATAATTCTAAGTCCTGTCTTAAAAAGTGATTAAAACAAGAAAAAATATGAAATAATTCTAAGTTCTGTCTTAAAAAGTGATTAAAACAAGAAAAATATGAAATAATTCTAAGTCCTGTCTTAAAAAGTGATTAAAACAAGAAAAATATGAAATAATTCTAAGTCCTGTCTTAAAAAGTGATTAAAACAAGAAAAATATGAAATAATTCTAAGTCCTGTCTTAAAAAGTGATTAAAACAAGAAAAATATGAAATAATTCTAAGTCCTGTCTTAAAAAGTGATTAAAACAAGAAAAATATGAAATAATTCTAAGCCCTGTCTTAAAAAGTGATTAAAACAAGAAAAAATATGAAATAATTCTAAGTTCTGTCTTAAAAAGTGATTAAAACAAGAAAAATATGAAATAATTCTAAGTCCTGTCTTAAAAAGTGATTAAAACAAGAAAAATATGAAATAATTCTAAGTCCTGTCTTAAAAAGTGATTAAAACAAGAAAAATATGAAATAATTCTAAGTCCTGTCTTAAAAAGTGATTAAAACAAGAAAAAATATGAAATAATTCTAAGTTCTGTCTTAAAAAGTGATTAAAACAAGAAAAATATGAAATAATTCTAAGTCCTGTCTTAAAAAGTGATTAAAACAAGAAAAATATGAAATAATTCTAAGTCCTGTCTTAAAAAGTGATTAAAACAAGAAAAATATGAAATAATTCTAAGTTCTGTCTTAAAAAGTGATTAAAACAAGAAAAATATGAAATAATTCTAAGTCCTGTCTTAAAAAGTGATTAAAACAAGAAAAATATGAAATAATTCTAAGTCCTCTCTTAAAAAGTGATTAAAACAAGAAAAATATGAAATAATTCTAAGTCCTAATGCAAATGGAACAAAAAATGTTTAAGTTCAGATTCTGATACTCACCAGCATAGGTTCCTGCAGCACCTGAAAATGAGATGAACTTCCGCCAAAAACCTGGGTTTATATTCAATTCTTCACGAGTCAACACAGGAACTTGCGGTTAAGCAAGGCAGCTCCAAAGAGCTGCACACGTAAGCAAGGCAGCTCCAAAGAGCTGCACACGACCCTTTGCACACGCGGCCTGCACAAAAGCCGTGCGCAGAAGACTGGCAGGAGGAGAGGGAAAGCCCCGACCCTTTGCACACGCGGTCTGCACAGAAGCCGTGCGCAAAAGACTGGCAGGAGGAGAGGGAAAGCCCAAAGAGTTTTAGAAGTGAAGACAAGTCAGTTGTCGCTCTAGGAGAGTATAATATAGAAATCTTAGAGGGACGGCGGGGATTTTGAACGTGAGTGCAAGGTAGGTGCAATGGAGTAAGAAGACTTATCAAAATATTTCGTGGACGAGTATGATATACCGATTCCCGAGGATGTGCTGCCTAAACAGGTGGAGGCGGTGACGGAATCGGAGGTAAGAGAGGAACCTCAATTTAACATTATAGAGCATAGGCAAAGAACAATGAAAAAATTGTACTCTGGATATTCGGAAACCGATATAGTTGTGCGTTCAATTCCTGAAGGTGCACACCCAAGGGACTGGGTTCATAACATGTTTAAGCAATTTTTACAATTTGTTAACGAAAACCTGCTACAAAATTCGCCGGGATGGTTGGGAATGTCCATAAGTGATGGTCAACACCCCGCTAGACCGTTTAACATGAGCGTTCGAAAATTTGACCAGGTAGACCCGGATGTTTTTTTACGCTCCATTGAGCGAGTTATGCAAAGTAACAAAGACTTTTTAATGAAGGGACCGCTTAAAATAAACTGTATGTGGACGAAGGAAGTCCTTGGTTCGTGCTTTAAACTGTGTAATGAATGCCAAACGAATAAAGGCATTATAGAAATACGAAACGCTGACAGAATGTGTCTGGCTAGAGCTATAACAGTTTGCAAAGCTAAGATAGACCACGATGAAGCTTACAGCAGTATTCGGAGGAGGAAATATATGCAACTGGATAGAACAAACGCTTTGTGCGAGTCTATTGGGAAGGGAAATGAAGTATGTTCCCTAGATGATGTGAAAGCGTTTGAAGGCATCTTACCCGGGTATTGTATTACAGTATTTGGAGATCATACCGGTAAAAATGTTTTGTACAAACCAAATACGCTTACCGATAAATGTATTGATATCATGTACCACGAAGGTCACTTTAATGCTATTGTTCAATTGCACCAAGCCTTTAAATGTCGTTGGTACTGCAGATACTGTAATGTTCCATGTAAGGTGCGAAAGGAAAAACACAAGTGCGATAAAAAATGTACTAAGTGCCATCTTGACCGCCATTTTCAAATGCAAACTTACGTGTCTTGCGATGCTTGTAACCGTCAGTTTAATGGACGCCAGTGCTTTGAAAATCACTTAAAGAAGGGAATTTTTTATGGGAAACAGTTTTCCGTATGTGATGTTGAGAAAGCCTGATTAAATTGTGATAAACTGTATAGTACAAGAAACAGAAGAACACAGTACCAGTGCGGGGAGAAATATTGCAGTAATTGTAAGAATCATGTAGAGGGGAATCATTTATGCTACATTCAACCGTATAAGGCCTCTTTATCCAAGAAACCCTTTATATTTATGTTTATCGACTTCGAATGTACACAAGACACCGTGTATGAAGAAAATCCAGAAGTGCGTTTACATGAGCCCAATTTGTGTGTCTTGTATCAGGCATGTTTAAAATGTATAAACGAAAACACTGCTTACTGTACGCAATGCGGAATGGGGGAGTGGGTGTACGATAAGGATACGGTGAAAAATATTTTAGAGCATGCTACTCAAGCTAGATTTAAAACCTGGGATGTAGTTGTATTAGCCCAAAATTTACGATCCTACGATGGACAATTTATTTTGAAGCATATGGTGGGCACTTTGAAATGGGAACCCGAACTTATCATGAATGGAAACCGAATATATCGAATAAGGTACTTAAATGTAACGTTCCTTGATACGCTAAATTTCATACCTATGGCCCTTTCGCGGTTCTCCAAAACCTTTCAACTTCAGGAGTGTAAGGGCTACTTTCCATATCTTTTTAACACTAGGGAAAATCAAAGATATATCGGTCCCATTCCGGATAAAAAATATTTTTCCCCCGACAATATGTTCGAATTCGAACGTAAAGATTTCGAGGAGTGGCACTTAAAAATGGTAAATGATTCATACGTGTTCAACATGCAGGAGGAAATGGTGAAGTATTGCAAGTCAGACGTTCGCCTGTTATTTTTGGGAGCAACGAAATTTCGGAAAGAATTTATGGACGAAAATGACATCGATCCTTTCAGAGAATGTGTTACCATCGCTAATGCCTGTATGAACGTGTACAGGAAAAGGTTTATGCCCGTTAACAAAATTCCCGTCATTCCACAAGGAGGGTATCGCCTAAGCGAAACTCATTCTCGAATGGCTTGTATTTGGTTGGCGTGGTTGGAGCTGAAAAATCACATCATTATTCAGTATGCTTACAGGGGTAGAGAAATTAAAATTTTGGGACACAGGGTGGGTGGTTACAGAGATGATCGATCGGTGTATTTTTTCCATGGTTGCTTTTTTCATGGATGCCAAAAGTGCTTCCCGAATCGTCATTCCAAAATATATGCTTCGGGCGATGAAACTCACGCCTCTAAATTGGAGGGAACCGAAAGAATAACTAAAAAAATGAGAGATGCAGGATATACGGTAACGGAAATGTGGGAGTGCGAATTTAAAGCGTTAATTCGGGAGAATAAAGATTTGGCAGCTCACGTTAACCGTTTTTGCAAAGTTTTCCCCGAACCCCTAAACCCTAGGGATGCATTCTTTGGAGGCCGCACCAACTGTACCAAAGTGTATCGTGAAGTACAAGGGGAGGAGAAAATGTTTTATTATGACGTATGCAGCTTGTATCCCTACGTGAATAAGACGAAACCCTATCCGGTTGGTCATCCCAAAATTTACGTGGATAACTTCCCAAATATTCATGACGTTAAAGGAGGTTTGATAAAGTGTTCAATATTACCTCCTGAAAGTCTCTATCACCCCGTGCTGCCCTCAAGAATTAAGGGAAAACTTATGTTCCCCCTCTGTCATACGTGTGCAGAGGAAGAGAGGCAATACGAGTGCCAACACACAGACGAAGATAGATGTTTGACGGGCACCTGGATTATTGACGAAATTAAGGTTGCACTGCAGAAGGGGTACCAAATATTGGTCATTCACGAAATTTGGGAGTATGAAATGATTCGGTACAATCCTAATTCTGGGGAGGAAGGTTTGTTTGAGAAGTATGTAAATACGTATTTGAAACAGAAAATTGAAGCCACAGGCTGGCCTTCCACGTGTACCACGGAAACACAAAGAAATGCATACATCGAAAACTTTTTTAAGAGGGAAGGAGTTCAACTGGACAAAAACAGAATCGAACACAATCCCGGAAAACGGGAGCTAGCCAAACTAATGTTAAATTCCTTTTGGGGAAAATATGGGCAGAGAGATAACCTTCCAACTTGCGAAGTAATTAAGGACCCCTCCCGCTTGCTAGAACTGTTAAACGATTCGGCGGTCGAAGTTCAATCGTTCATGCCTGCAACTGATGACATCATGTACGTGACGTGGAAGTATGACGAAAACGCCGGAAAAATCAACCTCACATCAAATGTCGTCATTGCAGCCTACACTACAGCGCATGCGCGTTTGGTGTTGTATTCTTATCTGGATCGTTTGGGAGAGCGCGTGTGTTACTTTTACACTGATTCCATCATCGCTACTTACTCACCTGGGGATTGGATACCTCAAACGGGTGCGTATTTGGGCGACATGACTGACGAACTTGAAAAATTTGAGCCAGGAGCATATATAACGAGATTTTCTTCCTGCGGACCCAAAAGTTACAGTTATGAAGTGTGGTGCCCTAAAAACCAAAAAAAGCATGTGGTGTGCAAAATTAAAGGAATTACTTTAAATTCTGGAAATTTAAGAACCGTCAATGCCACCGTTATGCAAGATATTGTTCTAAACGATTCCTCCAAAACCGTTACCTTACATGGAAAGCGAATTGCTCGAAAGAAACTATGGACCGTAACTACCGAACCCTATTCTAAAACATTTCGCATGGTAGTTAACAAGCGTGTCGTCCAGGCCAATTATGACTCCTACCCCTATGGGTATAAAAGGATTCGAACCGAATAAGCGCTCTCATGACATGTTAGCTAAGAGGTAATTGGAAGAAGAGAACATCTTGTATCCGAAAAAAATGAAATTTGACTTTAACAAAATATCTGAGGCACTAGAGGAAGATGATGTTCCTATGTTTTATAACGAGCCCGAAATTCGGAAAGCATCCCGTCCTTTGGAGGAAGACGATGTCCCCATGTTTCGAAAAATGTTTAAGCCCAACGTAATTAAAGCCTCTAGAGCGTTGGAGGGAGCTGATGACCCCATTTTCCAAAAAAAAATTTAAACCCGAAGTAATTAAAGCCTCGAGATCTTTGGAGATAGATGATGCGTCCATGTGTCGCAAAAAGTTTAAGCCCGAAATTGTAAAGGCATCTCGTCCCTTGGAGGAAGATGATGTTCCTACAAGCTTCAAAAAATTGAAATGCCAGTTGAATCCCCCGAGGTTGTCTCGTCTAGAAACGTGGAGAAGAAAGAAACCCATAAAAAAACCAATTGTTCCGTGGCATGCGCTGATTCCTGAACCATTCATGAAACCCGTCAATTGGCACGCCCTGCTCCCAAAAAAGCGTGCCCTTACCGAACCTCTTGATGATTCACCAATGTTAAAATGGGCCACTACGGAGAAACCCAGACCCTATAGAAGAAACTCAAAAAAGAAACATTATGTACCGTGGCATGCTTTAATTCCTGGCGAAAGAATGAAACCGGTGAATTGGCACGCCCTTCTTCCGCGCAAACGGAATTCTGCAACTCAAATATTAGACCATTCGAATTCTAAGATGCACGCCCTGGAACTCAAGACTCCTACAAAAAAGAATAAGAGATTGGCACGCAAAATTTCTAAAGTTAAAAACACATTCTTTTACAAAACCATTCCTCAACATGTTTTAAAAGGGAACGATGAAGTTATTTTAGATTCGGGGGTAAACTCAGCACATGAAGTGGAAATGAACGATGGTGAAGTCATCTTAGATTCGGAAAAAAATTTAAGCGCGTGAACCCAGGACATGACGTGGAGATGAATGATGGTGAAGTCATTTTAGATTCGGGAAAAAAATTTAAGCGCGTAAACCCAGGACATGACGTGGAGATGAACGATGGTGAAGTCATTTTAGATTCGGGAAAAAAATTTAAGCGCGTGAACCCAGGACATGACGTGGAGATGAACGATGGTGAACTCATTTTAGATTCGGGAAGAAAATTTAAGCGCGTGAACCCAGGACATGTGAAGGAGGGAGATTCGGGAAAGGCAGAGGGTAACACGTATATTCCCAAATTTACCTTTCCACTCCATGCAGGTTGCTGGACCGTCCCGATCGGGTAAGTCTACCTTTGTAAAACGCTTAATTGCCAATTCCGAACAAATGTATGACAAACCCATAGGGAGAGTCGTTTGGTGTCACCCTCCCGAATATCCTCCAAACCTAGGGAACACTTTTAATCACTGCACGTTTAATGTATACACTCATGCAGGAATTCCACCCCTAGATTGCATAAAACCGCACGACCTTATAGTGGCAGATGACTTAATGCTAGAGGCTAACAATCCCGAAGTGTCAAATTTTTTCACTAAACATTCTCACCACCGCAATTTTGGCATCATTTACATCCTTCAGAATATATTTCCTCAAGGAAAACATTTTCGCACCATTTCCCTTAATGCCAATTACATCGTAGTGTTTAAGAACAACAGAGATAAAATGCAAATTGAACGATTGTTTCAGCAAATGGAACCTCGAAATTCAAAATTTTTATTAGAGGCTTTCCAAAAAGCAACTGAAAAGCCTCACGGATATCTGGTTCTAGACTGCTCTCAATACACTCCAGATAATTATAGATATCGAACTGGTATTCTTCCCGAGGAAACGCCTTCTTGCTTCGTTTCGGTATAAATACCCTTTATGAGAATTTTTTCTGTTCATTATGAAGGCTAAGATACGTAAGCTCACTTCTCCTCTCATTGCAAACGAGTGTGAAAATCTGGTGGCTCTGACCAAGGCGAAACTTAAACTTAGAAAAAAGCTTCTCAAGCACGCTAAACCTGAGACCATTAAGGCCATTTCGGAATGCATTCACAACGTTTGTAAAGGAAATGTGCGCATATCTCCCTCTTGTAAGAGCCGTTTAAAAAGGCACAAAACGTGCTGGAGACGTTTAGTTGACAAGAAGGTTCCGCTGCAGAAGAAGCGAAATATTCTCGTGCAAAAGGTGGATTCTGACCGGCTTTCCTTCTACCTGTACTGGGTTCGATAGCCAGTGCTTTGCTTTCTAAATTTACCTAAAACATGAAGCATGCTAAGCAAATTGTCATGCTTCGATCCGAGCCGAAGAGCGCTAAACGCCTTCATGTAATCGATAAGGCCATTTCTAATATTTCCAACGATATTTCTCACATCATGGATACCAAAATGTCTCTTGAAGATAAATGGAACATTGTCAAATATAAACTTGCTCATTATTACGATATGGTTTCTAAATTGAGACGTCCCGAGCTCGAGGACGATGGCGAGGAAGAAATGGTTTCTTTGAAGACCGAAGAACCTCAACAGTTAACAAAAATTGAACCGGGGACATCCAAAGAGAAAAAAATTAAAAAGGCTCGCGCCATGACCCATATTTCCAGTCGTTACGGATTGCGTCCCCGAGCAGGCCTGGAATGGGAGACGCTACCCTAGAACGCATCTACAACCAAATTGATCATTATGCGGGCTTGGGCACGACCGACAAACTGCGCAAAGCTACCGGTCTTTCCAAGTCTAGAATCGAAAATTTTCTTCAAACCAAGGAGAGTTACACGCTGCATAAACCTGACAGAAAGCGTTATTCGACCAAACATTATGACGTCTCAAATATAGATGACCTTTGGGAGGCTGATCTCAACGTCTTGGATTCCATAAAGGCTCACAACGCACCATATAAGTACATTTTAACCGTCATTGACGTTTTCTCAAAATATGCTTGGGCCCGACCCTTAGTAACTAAAACGGGCGAGGAACTAGTGAAAGCTTTTCGGGACATTTTTTTCGAAAAACCGAAGAATCCCAAAAGTATTGCGAACGGATAAGGGAACGGAATTTAAAAACCGAACTTTTCAGCAATTTCTCAAAAAGCACAATGTTACCCATTTCACCACCAATAATAAGGTTAAAGCTGCCGTAGTAGAACGATTCAACAGAACCTTAAAAACCAAAATGGGGCGATATTTTACTCACAAAAACACCAATAAGTATGTGGACGTTTTACAAAAACTCTTGCAGTCATACAACAGTTCATATCATCGCTCCATTAAAATGGCTCCAAAAGACGTTTCAGAAGATAACATTCTTCAGGTTTACCATAACCTTTATAAACCTCCGTTCAAGTCTACTCATAAATTTAGGGTGGGAGATTACGTTCGGATATCAAAAGAGAAAATGACCTTCGACAAGGGTTACGAACAAAATTGGACCGATGAAATTTTTCAAGTTTTCAAGGTCATTCAAAGTTTGCCCACCGTTTACAAAATTCGCGATTTGGCTGGAGAACCTATAGAGGGATTCTTTTACACCCAAGAACTTCAACGCGTTAGGCTTCCCCTTTCTTACAAGGTAGATAAAGTTCTTAGATCCAGGGGTCGAGGTGCCAGAAAGGAGGTTTTTGTCAAATGGAAAGGTTATCCTGAAAAATTCAACTCGTGGGTAAAAGCTACCGATATATCGCTGATATGATTCGTAGAACCTCCTTCTCCATTACGCTTGCTAGCAATGCCTCCATGGACCGCTTTTCAAACAACACTACTTCGCGCTTCTCCAATTGCTTACCCGAAAGATTGGTACTGGAGGGTGAGTGGGAGGTGGCGCTTACCAAATTGAGATACCCCCTCCGGTTTTATAACTTAAGTTCCAGCTCCACTCTCAGTGGCACTCTCAAGACCACGTATTCCGACAGTTTCGGTGCCGCGTATTCCCCTTTTAACGTGAAACTTCCAAACGTTATTGAAAAGGACAGCGCGCAGCTTTTAACTCTTATCAACAAGAGCATTCGAAACCAAATTAAGGTCCAACAATTCTTTTTTCACAAAGAAGGAAGAACAACCGTCAACAGAGCCGCCGTCGAACAAAAAAAGGAAGCCGCCGAGAAGGGGGAAGCCGCCGAAAAGGGGGAAGCCGCCGAGAAGGGGGAAGCCGCCGAAAAGGGGGAAGCCTCAAACGTTCTTCCCCAAGAAATCGTTACCCCTCATCAATTGCTACCGGTTTCTTCTTCTTCGTCTGAAGCACCACCGCCAACCTTTGATAAGTTTCCCCCGATGAACGATGAAAGAGTCATGACCGATGAACCAGCCAAAAAGAAAACGAAAAGAACGAATGAAGAAGCTGGACCCAATTCCATTTCCCCTGCTAATGTTCAGAGACGCGTAGTAACTTCCATGATTCCATCGCCGATGCTTTGCAGAATGCTTGGATATTTACCTAATACGGATGTCGTGCGCTCTCCGAAATCCACCTACATGATAGATCCCTACATGGGTTTTCCTTACGAAGTATTCATCTACTGCGATATCGTTGTTCCCCAGCTCGTTGGAAACTCGTTCGTTCAAGTGATAGAGAGTACCGTCATCGAAGTCGAACCCGAGTCCTCTAAACGTCTGTCCATGGAGCAATCTTTCTTTCCCCAAAATTGGGTTCCTTTACTTCGCCAGGATTTTAACGTCATTTCAATAGATTTAAGGGATGGTTTTGGCAATCTAATTCCATTCGCCGACGGTTTTTCTTCTGCATTAGTTCTATCCTTTAGACCAAAACCATGAACTCCAACGACTCAATTTTCCTTCGCTATTACCTCAATCAGGCAGGCCACGGAGATCGCAATTTCAACCTTTACAGAGGCTCTCAATTTCAAAAGGGCTGCGGTCTATTCAGTGCTCTTGGAGGTTTGTTTAGAACCCTGTTTCCCTCATTAAAAGCGGTGCAAAAGTGGTAGGAAAAGAAGCTCTAAAAATGGGTTCAAACGTACTTGCCGATATTGCATCTTCTGCAACTCCTAAAGAAGCATTCAAAACCCGTCTAAGGGAAGCTGGATCCAATTTAAAGCGAAAAGCCGAAACTAAAATTCATTCTATGATGGGGTCGGGAAGAAAGCGAAAAACCAAGAATATAAAACGAAAATCCAGCAACATAAAAAGAAAAACAAAAGGCAAGAAGAAACAGTCTAAACCCAGACGCGTTCAGCGGAAGGACATCTTTTCATCATGAGCGGAACGGTTTTTATGAACTCTGAATTAGACTTCTTTAAAGAACTTCCCGTTCAAACCAATATCGAAGAATCTGAAATTCTTCAAATTAATCCACAAAATGCCATCTCTAAGGATTCCCCCATTACATTTCACTATTCTTCCAATGCCGAAGATTATTTGGACCTATCTTACGTCGTTTTAGAAGTTTTTCTTCAAATTTTAAATGAAGACCACTCTAACCTTGCTGCTGACGAAAAAGTCACTCTCGTTAACAATCCTCTCAATGCTCTCTTTAGTCAGGTTAACGTATCTCTAAATAACGTTAATATTTCCTTGCCTCAGCAAGGTTACCCTTACAGAACCTATCTTGAAACTCTTCTCAACTATTCCTCCGACGTTATGAATAACCGCTTGCAAATGTCCCTATGGTTCAAAGACACCGCTGGAAAATTTGACGATTTTGACAATAATCTTGGTCTCAGGCAGCGTTTTCAATTCACCAAACAAAGCAATTCCTTTCAACTCATGGGATGCTTATCCCACGGTTTCTTTAATCAAGATTTGCTTCTGCTCAATAACGTTGATCTGTCAATCACTCTCACTCCATCTCCTCCTCAGTTTCATCTCATAGCCGCAAATTCCTCGTTTAAGGGATACACAAAAATTCTTGGCGCTCATCTTTATCTTAAGAGAGCCCGCCCCACCCCATCCATAAAGACGGCACATCAGGGGGCCCTCGCTAAAGCAAACGTCATCATGCCTTTCAAGGACGTAGATTATCAAACTCTCAGCTTAGCTTCCGGAATTACCTCGGCTTCTTTCCCTAACGTTCTCGTCGGAAAGGTACCCAGGCGCATCACGTTGGCCATGACAACGGATAAGGCTCACTCTGGGGATATCACTAAGAATCCTTTCAACTTTCAACACTTTAACCTCTCCTCTCTGCAACTAACGGTCAACAACCGTCCCGTTCCCTCCCCTGCCGTCGTTCTCAACTTTGAAAAAGATTTCTTTCTCCAAGGTTATCAAACCCTCCTTCTTGCTCTAGCCAAAGTTTTCAGTAACAAGGGCATTAACATATCCAGGTCCGAATATCCCCACGGATACACCATCTTCTCATTTGATCTCACGGCTGACATGTCCGCAGATAGAAATTACATTTCCGGCCTTCATCACGGTAATGTCGGTATAAATCTCGAATGTCTGCGTCCTTTAGCTGAACCCGTCTGCCTTCACGTCATCTCAGAAATTTACAGATCCGTTCAAATCGATTTCAACCGATCCATTCTCGTAACATGAACACCCATCAAATTTACTCCTGCCTGAGCAAATTCAAACCTTTCATTGGTGTTTTCCCTTCAGACAAAATTCCTAACCCCTTGCTACTTCCACCACCTCCCATCGCTTTAGTCATTAACACCGATCCAAGCTCTAAACCAGGAAAACATTGGGTCTGCATCTTCGTTTCAAAAAATGGTTATGGGGAATATTTTGACAGTTTCGCCTTTCCTCCTCTTCTTCCTTCCATTCTTCATTTTCTCAATGGGTATTGCGGCCCTAATTGGAAGTACAATACGCAACGCTTGCAAGGAAACCATTCCTCTACTTGCGGACATTACGTAATAGCATTCCTTACCTACCGATGTTGCCATTTTTATCCATTTTTCTTCTTTTCCAAATTCAAATTTACCGATTATCATTACAACGATAAACTCTTTTCTAAAACTCATCGCGTTCGGTGCTCTTCTTCCTCCTCCGCACAAATATGTAGATCCCTTGTATCCTCGTCAGTCGTCGTCTAGCCTTCAAACATGTAAGTACTCTCCGTTTTTTTCCTTCATCTGCTTCTCTCTTCTTAACATTCGACATTTACCTATCATTCTTCTTGTTGCAGGGCTCCCGTGCACTTCCTCAACCAGTCTCGTTCTAAGTGCATCTCGTTCTCGTCTACGGAAATTACCATCTCAAGGTGCATCAAACCTGCATCTGTAACCTTCTCGTCCGACTTGTGGATTCGTTTCGTCAATGAACTTGGACCAAAAATTGAAACGCATTTCAAATCTAAGCTTCCATCTTCAAAAAATAGCATCTCCGAATCCATCACCGTTCACTTCAAGCATCTATTTGGAAATCCCGCTATTGTGTTCAAACCTGCCGGATTTTCCATAAACAAACAGGAATGGACAAGAATCAACCAGCTCTATCAGGAATGGAACAACAACCAACAATCACCATCATAAGACCCTTTTGCTTCGATTTCACCGGCATCTCCCCTTTATCGCTTGATGTATGCTACCAAGTTGAAGCTGACCTTCTACGTCATTATCTACGTCATCGTGTTCGACCAATCCATCACAGTGCACAATTTGAAACCTTCTCCTTCCACCGGGGAAACCCGTTCCTCTAACCTCCTTCACTTCGTTTCCTACCGTCGTACAGTCAAGATGATGCGCAGTGTGCTCCGGGATCTCTCCAACAGAGGACAGACTCCTCACATCATTGGCGTTAAGGACCTTCATCGCAACATTCCTTACACCATTGTCGGCGCCCGGACTATGAGTACTCAATTTGGCTGGAAAACAGTTCTCAGGATTCAGGACGGTAGAGAGGTCTTCCTACCTTCGGCCTACGGAGACCTTACCGACGACGCCATTGCCCAACTCAACCAGGCTCCTTTTCTCATCACCTACAAAGGCATCGAACTTATTCCAAACACGAACGAATACAAAAAGCACATACTCACCTTCAGCGAAATTCCTATTTCGCAATGACGTGCACCACGGATTTCTTCGATATCGGTAAGTACATCAGTAATTTCAACTTGTCTTGTTTTCTTCTTCTGACCCCTAAACTTTCTGTTTCTCAATCGTCTTCCTTTCTTTTTTCAGGGCATAACCTCATGGCCTGCATCAAGTTCTCCATCTTTGAACAAGTGGATGACCTTGGTAAATTCGTCATGCCTTTCCAGTTAATTTCCACCAACGTTGATCGATTTGGAGACTGCAAAATTGTCACCGTCCAGCTCAACGTTCAAAACGCCGCCATCGTCAACATCCAGTTCGTCACTTCAAAAATATTTCCGGAGCTAGACACTGTCACAAAATATTATCTGTCCTTCGCCGAACAACCCATCTCTTCCTCAAACTGTACGTCATTTCTCACCCCTATTTGCCTACCCTCTTCTCAACCTCACCTCAACTTCTCTCACATCAATTTCAAATGTGTCACTGAAGAAGATAACCAGGATCCATGTATTACCACTTTCAAAATTGTATTTGTGAAATAAATTGTATCCATATTCTCAATAAAGAAATTTAAAAAAAAGCATATACTTCTTTTCATTTCATTGTATCCCTCCGCATCACATATCCCTCCGCCTCCCACGTCCTCTCTTTCACTTCGCCGCCAGCCGTCGGGAGTGGAGGTTCGCCAGTGTGAGTGGGTGATGCAGTAAGTGAAAGGTGTGTGTGGGTGATGCAGTGAGTGGAGGGTGCACGCGGGTGGGCGTGGGAGGTGGGCGTTGGAGGTGGGCGTGGGAGGTGGGCGCGCGGGTGGGCGTGGGAGGTGGGCGCGCGGTTGGGCGTGGGAGGTGGGTGCACGTGGGAGGTGGGCGCGCGCGGGCGGGCGGGCGGGCGGCGCGTGGGGCGCCTGACCTACGCTCAACCAGAAGTCGAAATGGCCTAACTCGGTCCTAAAAAGTGGCCTAACTCGGTCCAAGTGGCCTAACTCGGACCAAGTCCGTGTGACGACTGGCCTAACTCGGGTGGCTCAAGTCGACTTCCGGTTTGGCCTAGGTCAGGCCCTTACTACTAATATGTCAACAAATGACATGTTTGTTGTAGACAATTGCTGTCTGTGACTTGCGGAACGACAATGTTGAACAATGAGCCTCTCCTCACAAAACTATGCTTTTGTTTACTCCGACAGCTCACTAGCAATGTTTGTTGCAGATAAAAACTGTCCTGCATAGTTTCCAAAGGAGTAGAAGTTTATAGAAGCACACATACTCTTAAATATCTATGATTAGAATCAACAATTTGAACAGTATCTCACGGACCAGGTCTTCCCATACCAACTGCCCAGACGACAGCAATGTGACTGAGGGTTTTAAAATGCGAATAACTGCTAAATGACCCAGATTTTAGGAAGGAGTTACTGTAAACCAGCCACACTTATTATCAAAGAGGAACTAAATTATTTGGTGTCTGATCTCAGTTTATCTAAAAGTAAAACCAAAATACTTGCTAAATATTGAAAGGCTGGCACTTTCTGCAGGATGGTACCTAAGTTCTTTCCTCAACGCCAAAAGAAATTTCAGCATTTATTTTTTAATCAGGAGGACCTAGTTTTCTGTAATGTTGTGGATTATTTGATGAAGTCCCTGGATATTCAACATAAGCCTGCAGTTTGGCGTTTGTTTATTGACTCTTTGAAAACAAGCTGAAAAGTAGTCTTGCTACATAATGGAAGCCTATAGCCCATGCAGTTGGTACGAACGAGTTACGTAAACATGCAACACTTTCTGTACAATATCTGTTATGAGGACTACTCATGGCAGATATGTGCAAATTTCAAAGTGATAGCTATGTTACCTGGTTATACAAAACCTTTCTGTTTCTTGTGCATGTAGGATAGTAGGGACAAAAACAATCATTATGTTAAAAAGTTGGCCAAATAGAGTAATTCCTCCCAGCACAGGCAAATGCTCATCAATCACTTGTAAGTGCTGAAAAAAATCTTATTTCCTCCATTACACCTCAAACTAGGTTTGTTTAAGAACTTTGTGAAAGCTGTGTGTCGCGATGGGAGAGCACGTCTGTTCCAGAAAACTAAGTTTCCGACAATTAGTGAAATGAAATTAAAACAGTAAATACTGGTTGGCACTCAAATTACAGGACTTACGAAAGATTCAGAGTCTGAGATATTTTAAATATACATAAACAAGCTGCATTGTTTCCTTTCAAAAACATTGAAAAAATTAAGACCTGAAGCTTTCCTGGCGACGAATACTCTCACTTTCTTCTCAGGCAGCCAGCCAGGTGAAAAGATGATTAGATGATTAGATATCAACGTTTCGGAAGTATGCATCTCTCCTTTCATCAGTATATTTATAAAATGTTATAACCACAAATGAAATACTGGATATAACACAACTATAAACAAAGACAAAACACTATCAAAATTCGCATTACTGAACAAAAGACTGTTTTCAGTAAATTAAATGCCAGGTCAGGAGATGGTGTAAGCGTAGAAAACTGTGTCAAAGAAACGTAATTACTTAACTTGATTATCAAACTGTATTGATTTTTGCTTCCTAATTCGACGGATTTCCATTTTTAAGGCCGATTTCCAAGAGGAGCTGAACTGAAATCCAGCATCACGATTAAGCGTGCTCCTTTCAGAGGAAATCGCCAAAGCCTCCTTAGTTCTCCCCTACCAGTAACTGTTGCATTTTGCCAAGATGGTCGTCTCCCGAAAATTGGCTCTATGGTCGTTTTCAAAGCAATGCTCTGCCAGCCTAAACTTCTCAGGTTGCATTAAGCGAATGCTCCGTTCTTGTTCGATTATTATAGAAGCGATGGTCCTTCCGGTTTTCCTATGTACGGTGTCCCACATTCACAGGGAATGGGGTACACTCCCGAAACTTGGAAGTCCAGTTTGTCTTTCACTGTTCTCAACAGATGCTTAATCCTCATAGGTGGCTTCTGGATGGTCCTGATGCATTTGGCGAGAATTCTGCTGATTCTGACGGACAGATTGCCGGTAAACGGGATGCAGGCTGTAGCGGTAGGCTTATCTCACGCTTCTTGTATTACAGGTTTCCCTTCCCTAGCTTTGGAGATCGAGGCTTCAACGTACACCAAAGCTAGGAAAGGGAAAACTGTAATACAGCAAGCGACAGATAAGCCTACCGCTACAGCCTGCATCCCGTTTACCGGCAATCTATCCGGCAGAAACAGCAGACTTCTCGCCAAATTCAACATCAGGACCATCCACAAGCCACCTCCGAAGATAAAGCATCTGTTGAGACCAGTGAAAGACAAACTGGACTTCCAAGTTCCGGGAGTGTACCCCATTCCCTGTGAATGTGGGATACCGAATATAGGACAAACCGTAAGGACCATCGCTACCAGAATATTCGAACATGAACGGAGCATTCGTTTAATGCAACCTGAGAAGTCTGAGCTGCAGAGAATTGTTTTGATAACGAGCATAGAGCCAATTTTCGGGAGACGACCATCTTGGCAAAATGCAACAGTTAATGGGAGCGGAGAATTAAAGAGGTTTTGCCGATTTCCTCTGAAAGGAGCACGCTTAATCGTGATGCTGGATTTCAGTTCAGCTCCTCTTGTAAACCGGCCTTAAAATGGAAATCCGTCGAATTAAGAAACAACGAGCAATACACCTTGATGATCAAGTTAATTAGTTACGTTTCTTTGACACAATTTTCTATACCGACGCCAAACTCCTGACCTAGCATTTAATTTACTGAAACAGTCTTTTGTTCAGTAATGCGAATTTTGATAGTGTTTTGTCTTTGCTTATAGTTGTGTTATATCCAGTATTTCATTTGTGATTATACCATTTTATAAATATCCTGATGATGGGAGAGATGCTCTCGAAACGTTGATATCTAATTGTCTTTTCACCTGGCTGACTGCCAGAGAAAAAAGTGAGGGTATTGAAAAAATTGTTATAAACTTACTAGGAAATCTGGGTCTGAACATTGCGTAGAACTTGTCAGTGAGCTGAATGAGATCGTAATTTGTAATATGTTCTTGACAATACACCTGTTAGACTCCTATCTTGACCTCCTTCCCGAGAATCTCGGTGCTGTCAGCGATAAAAATGACGAGCGTTTCCATCAGGACATCGCTGAAATGGAAAGACGCTCGTTACCAGAGAAAAATGACTCCAGGTATGTTGACAGACTACTGCCGGACACTCAAGAGAGATTTTCTCAAGCAAAGTACAGTGGAATTCTACTCAAATTCATTTTAGGTACGCAAAAGGTATTCAAGCTAAGATGTTACAGATATTCACTAAATTATTCCCAGAAATCTTATTAATGTAATTACTCAAAAACTATGGGTGATGGAAAAGTTCTAAAAAAATATTTGTAATGAGCACATAAAAGTCAGCAAGAATCACATTTCATGCTCCTTTCAACATTCAAGGTATCAAATTTTGTTGACCTGTGTAATTATTATGCTAGTTTGGATGAAAGTGAATAATTTAAAATTAAATTGTTAGCTAAGTATTTACTCAGCATTGATAGTATTGTTAATTATCTACTTAAAAGTTACCAACCTCGCAAAAAGTAATAACTTTTCATGTTGCTATTCATAAGGAAGTATACCAAATTCTTGACATATATTTCTAGAACTTGCTAAGAAGCAATTTAGTATAATTTGAAAACAGAGACGTCATAAAGTATGAAATCTTGAAATTCAGTGTAAAATTATTAAACTAAAACTTTTTCTTACCTTTAAGCTGTGTAAAACGTCATAATGCATTTGCAGGCTACTCTTCTTATGGTCTGTACATAAGAAAATTATCGCAGTTTCACTTGACTGGTTTTTTCACTTCCACTTCTTCTTTTGCTACAGTTCCAAAGGAATCAGGGTTAGGTTGATACACTATAGCCTGAAATTGAACAAAAAATTAGACAAATGTCAAACCATGTAATGGAAGGCACATGGCTTATATTATAACACTGATTAACTAATAATTTCGATAGTGAGAATGTAGATATCTATAACAGGTGGTCATAACTTCAAATGTGCCAGGTAATAATAATCAGATCAGATAGAGAATGTGGATGTTGTAAAATTAAGTAAAACAAGTATATGATGAAATATCATTATACTATAACTGAAAATGTTGAAATTGTGTCCAAGGTATTGGAATATAATTTGCGTCTATATAAATGCTCGATACATCATCAAACACATTAGCAGTGTGTTTACACAGCTCTAAGGAAGAGATAATTCAAGGTGATCCTTTAATGAACCATAGAGGTGTCAATATTATAAATGGTTCTTTTGTCAAAACTTTAGATGAAGAAAGCCAATTCAAAATGTTATCTGGAGTGTATACGTAATGTTAGTCTATACAATGGCGATGTTCGTATAATTATGCATGTATGAAACATTTGCTTCAATATGAACACAAATTTGATGAAAAAAGAAACGAAAGCAGAATAATAAATTAGGACAAATATCGGAGCATGCACAAACATATAGGGATAATAAAAACATTATGGCTCTCCTTTTTCTGGGAAACAATTAAAACTTAAATTAAGAATCTGTTCATCATACTTAATTACAATATTATTTTGTAAAGGCTATATCAGCTGCTAACATTAAAAATTATAAACAAGTAATTGATATGATAAATCAAGACACAAGAATATTGTGGGCAATGCAAGATGTAAATAAAGATTGTGAGTAAAAGCTGATGAAGTAAATAACTTTTAATCACAAGACTGTATGAACCTGAGTACCAATAGTGCAGTATGCTTCTGATATAAATTTAATTAATCTTATTAGAGCATTCAATGATATAACTGACTGTTCAGAATCCTTCCATATACTTTGGAAACGTTTGATACAATCCTTTTAAGAAGACAAAATAAACATCCAAACCTACTGGTAGCGGTTTATTAAATCCATTATCTGCAGAAGGTTTCTAAAATATCTCATCAATTAAAGTTGCTTTCTACTTAGAAAGTTATTAGCTAAGGCCTAATTTCACTATGATTTCGGAAAGAATTTCAGCATAATCAATTGTTTAGTTGTCATAATCAAAGAAATACTTGCTAACTTCCTGGACAAGTACTGTTTTAGAGCTTCAGGCCTACATAATGGCGGAGCTTACAGTTCAGTGTAATTGACGATTCCAATTGACTCATCACAAGAAATTATTAATTGTGAAATGGTGGATTCCGCAGTCAAGTTAACTGAGAATAAAGAATTATAATTTTGGTTTACCGAAGCTCGACATTTGGGTCTAATTTTGTCGAAAATTTAGACATTGATAAATTTTCTCAACAAATTTTTTCATATACATCCTGCAAATAGAAAGTACATATTATCAAGGGTGTTTAGAAGACACAACAGAATATTATAAGGTAAACAGGTGTTTTTTTAATAAAAAGAAGCAAGAAATAAGGAGTGGAAGCAGAGTATTTGATAATTACCTTAAATGAAACATAAAGGTTAAAATCAGCACCAGCGTTCAATAGACAATGCAGATCATATATCAATTAGAGACGATATTAATTATACACAGAAAAAGAAGTTTTCTTTCAGAGTTTTAAAATAAAGGGAATAAATTAATGGGCTCCATATTGATGATTAACTTAAGTTAGAGTCGATATGGAATAAAAATATATTATGTTATTCTTGGTGGTTATAAATAAATTTAGTACGGATACCTGTAGAGATGAAATGAAATGTGTAGCTTGTAGATAGAAGAATGTTCCGGGCTCAGGAGCCGTGGTCTCCTGCAGTTGGCAGATCCAGACGTTTCGTTCAGGGAAATACTGGCAAAAAGTTTCAATTGGTGAATGAAATTCCAGATAATGTGAATAAAATGCAACAAGAATTTGAGGGCTTGTTGCGACTTGTAACTAAACTAAATAAAGGAAGTGAGGGTGAGGAGGATTAGGAGGTGGAGAACTATGACGAAGAACCTGAGGAGACACCTGAATACGATCTAAATGAATAACATACGTTAATATTAAAATTATAGCTGAAATAAGGAAACCTAACCTTACTAAACTGTGGAGGAAAAGGAGGGGGAAACGACTTGAGTAAAAATTAAGAACTACTACTTAAGAGGAAGGATACCTTCTTTTACAACTCTGTTTTGAATTGAATCATGAGCTGTATATCCCATGACTCCATCAAGATTGCGCAGGGGCATTTCATAAGTCTGAGAGTGACAAGAACTCTCCACGATTTCTGCATGCGAAAAGTTTGTTAAACAGCAAGTTTGGGAGCCTGGTTCCCTGAGACAAATTTTGATTACAATAATCTGTTTGCTTAACAGTGTCTTTGGTTGAGTGATCTTTATACCGATATTTGGCGGAATAGCCATTCGCATGTTGCAGTTTATAATCACCGAAGAATATGGAGATAAACACTCCAATTTGGGGCTGAGAAAGTTAAAAGTGTCTTCATCATTCAATTTGGGGGCTTGGCCACCTGCACCTAGGGGGTTCCAGTATACAGCCTGGTGGTTTGCGAAATACAACTGAAAAAGTGACAATAAATGGATATCAGCAAATGTCGATATTACACCCTTAATTTGGGTGTGACACTGCCCAAGCCAAGAGCTTCACGAAAGGAGGCGAATGTCTGCAAGGCAAGCAGGAGCAGGAAGCGGTTTTGTGATGAAATATAGACAGCCGTTTAGGTGGGGGGCGCGAAATGCTGTTTAGCCATTTCGTGAAAAAAAAAAATTGGAATTTGAGGTGGGACAGGAATTTGGGACTATTCGTCGTTAATTTGTGTCCAACTTAATCCCACGTTCGGGCGCAATTTGCTACGGGATTTTTATATTTGAGATGGGATGCACGTTGACTTTTCGAAGATCCATGTCGAGAAGCCAGAAATAACAAATTCATTGTATTTTGATTTGTTTCTTGATGATTGTACTTGGTTAACTAAGAGTCATGAGATTCTTGGTTTTAAGGCGTGGTTCGGAATAAAGTTTCGGAGAAGTCAAACTTTGTAACTATTTAATTGTATTACTTAGATTACATTTTACTTGAACTTCCTTTCCCAGTAACTTCCAACATATTGATAAATTCTTACTTTGTTGTATTTAAACGATTCAAAATATTATTTAAATGTTCTTTATCTTGCACCACTATTCATCACATTCACCATTACAAAACATCTCTCTATACGAAGATTATTGATTTTTCGTAACTATCGTTACTCCTCTCTTAATTTTGTGATTGGCCGAATTAATGGCTCACACTTTACGCTTATTTATACCTCCCAGTCATTGTTCTAGAATGCAGTAGACCTCTCATAACAATCGCGACGGCTGCGGAAAATTCCAGCTTCTCTCCATCTCTTTCTCTCTGTTTCTCTCATTCTCGGCAAGCGTCCAGCGCTGCGCGACACTGTTTGTCTCTTTCTTTCCTGCCCACGTGCACAGCTCTGGCTTTGCGACGGCTCTTACACAATAATGCAATCGGTGACAATGCGAACTGTTTATCCGACAGAGCATTTTATGAACATGGTAATTTCCTGCAGTTTGCAACTTTAGAGGAAGCACGAAGTGAAGTCAGGAAAGCTTATTCTGACCTTGTGGGAAGAGTTATTGCTGCTCCGTTAAATATTTCTGTATCATATGCTGGAATTTGGTTGACACGTGGGCATACATCGGAATATGGTGTGGGTTGTGTAATTGACCTGCTTACAGGCTATGTCATTGACTTTGAAGTCATGTCCAAGTCCTGTCAACCAAGTACTTCTCCTGAATTGCATTTCTGGTATGAAGGTCTTGTCAAAATTTGATATAAACCATATTGGATCGTCTGGGGCAAATGGAGTTAACTGGTACACTAGCAAAGGTATGAAATGTTTGGCCTACACTACACTACCGTTCTCTCTTCTGGTGACACTAAAACATATTCCAATTTAGTTGAAATGCAACCATATGGTCCTGGAGTTAAAATTGAGAAAGAGGAATGCATTAACCATATTGGCAATAGATTGAATAGTGAACTGTGTAACATAAAGATTAAATTGAATGCTGAGGGTCTTAGACTTAGTGGCAAAGGACATGGTACTCTGAAAGATATTACAATAACAAAACTTCAGCGGTACTATGACCAGGCCATTGGTGACTTGCATGGAATGAACACAGCAATATATGTGACTTTGCACCAGAGCATGTCAACTGATGTAAAGCCTCAGCACAATAAATGTTCTAGAGGGACAAATTCGTGGTGCTTCTCTCAGAGAGCTATCGCTGACGGTAAGCAACCTCCGTCACATAATGAAAATGTAGGGACTTCTCTCAGAGAGCAATGTTTGACAAAAATACTCCCTGTTTACCAGTTATTTGCCTCTGATCATCTATTAAGTAGATGTCTCTTAGGCAAAACTCAAAATTCCAATGAATCTCCACATTCCATGATATGGCGGAAGTGTCATAAAATAATTTTTGTCTCTAAGGTAGGAGTGGAGTATGCTGTTGGTCTGGCAGTATGCGAATTTAATGTTGGCTGTAGAAAATAAGAAACCCAAAAATTAACAAGAATGTTTCCAGGAACGTGGTCAAAGAATTGTTCACTTATGCCTCCAAAGGAGAGTAAGAACTGCAGACCATCGCAGAAATTTAAACATAAAGAGAGCCCGCCAGTCTATAAAACTGGCCAAATTGAAGAGTCAGGGGGCTGCTAGGAAGGACGAAGGCGTAAATTACAGTGATAGAGCTTTCAAAGGTAAATAAATTAAATATTTATTTTATGTAAACTGCATGCAATACTGTAATGCCATTGTTCTCAAGTTCAGTCTTCAAAATCTATCTTCTCCCAGAATATTGCAGCTAAAGCTCTGAACGTTGTACACAATACGCTTCAAAAGCTGTGTAACAAAGTGACATAAGGGAATTTTGATATTGGTCATGGTTTAATTAAAACAAGCTTTTCTCGCTTTGACAAATAAAACAATTGTTTAAAAACTAAGTATTCAGAATTTTAGAAATCCGCTCGTTTAATTTGTTAGCAAGGTTTTAAGGAATTTAACTGTAACAAAATACATCTTTTGTACAATATCTGAGGGAGAACATACATTTTGATTTTAGGTAAAAGAATTGTATAAATTAATTCATATATCAAGGATGCAGTTGCATGTTGAAGTGAAAACTGGTACACACAACCCTTTAGCTACTAGTGATATCTGTAAAAGAAATGGAGGCTTTATTAGTTTAAAAAATCACTTTTGGCACTTCGGTCCCCCCTCCGTTTAATCAGAGGAATTTGTTCATGCAGGAAGAGCCAACCCGTTAAATAGAGTACGAAGGTCGTGAATGAATCGCATTCTAAAGCATCCTTTAGAATTAAAAGCCTACAATTGCCAAACGAAAGAATGGTAATAAACTGCACGAGAAAATATCCAGAATAATGTCGAAGCAGCAAATAGAATGGCGAAATGGAAAGCTTACTAGGTTCATAATGGAAATTAGAAAATTAATTTGGAAAGTTACGTTTTCAAAGAAACAGTGAATGTATTATACCCAAGCATCTGGTTATACGATAACGATTTAAAATAGAAATTGTGAAATTCAAAACATGCACCAGCTATACCATTAAATCCATGGATGTGACATGGTTCAACAAAATGAGATAGAAAAGAATTTGCAACATCGCTACGCCGCGTTAGAAAATGAAAATATTACGAACTGAGCACCCTGGGTGAGCACAAGAGAGAAGGGGATAGGAATTAAGGACTAGAAATGTACAGAATTCGTCTACAGCAACTGCAGGGGTGTCATCTATAGCAGCGAATGAAGCATAAGAGCAACGGTTGGCCACTGAACAGGAAGATTGCTGGGAGAGAATGTAGGAATTAAATCATAATTGGAGAATTCCTGTTCAAGATTGATGAAAAGAGGTGTTTCACAAGAAATGCAGAAGGACATGACGGGACCTAAAAATGAAAGAAATGGAATTTTAATTAGTTTGAGATACTGAGAAACATCCCAGTTGGGATAAACAGAGTGTTGAATTATTTTTGGAGCATAAAGGTGATAAAACCAAAGAGGTGCTTCATGTGTGAGCTCAGGAGAAAAACACTTTAACGTTTTATTACAGCACCCAAGGTATACGTAGGGCACGATGTTAAAATAATTCCAAGGAAAATCATGATCCCCTAAGGTGTGCATTTTACAAAAGGATCTTTATAAGTAACTTTTCGTTTGCATAATGGAAGATTTAAATTCAACGGTTTACTCTCAACGGATTCAGGAGAGAACTGAAAGGTCACTTTACATTTTGGGCATTAAATGTTATGTAATTTTTCTTAACGAACACATAATAGAATCTGAAAGGTTTAACATCACGAATGTATAGGGTAGAAGCTTGAAGCACTTTAACGAGTCAGCTAATGTCAGTTAAATAAAGTATTGTACATTCCTCGAAAGACCTTTTATGGGGATATATCAAAATAAGTTTACTAAACGGAACCTGTAAACTCAGAAAACTTAAGTGATGCTCTCATTAATATCCCAAAATGTGTGAAAAGTAAAATTATGTTTGTTATTATGATTAATAAAAACAGTATCCACAAAGTAAGCCGAAAAAGTTTCAAAGTATTCGAAAAAACAATCAACTAAAATTTTATACAGGAATGGTTTTTGCTGCGTTATTCTGTGGCAGTAAAATTGAATTCAGAAAAAGAAGTATAAAAGAAGTATATAGTTAGCATAAATGTGACTTTTGAGAAAAGTGAAAAGCTTCTCAACAGGGGATTATATAAATAATGAAAACACACGATAAAACACTAGAAATATAAAATATAAATAATAATATAAATATGGGGAATGTACATCGGTGTGATGTTGGAAGACCAAGAAAGAGATGATCTTAATGGTAAAAACCGGAACAGCAAATTGTTTATACAGTAAAATGAATATAAGGATTACGATTATGATGAGGACGAACAGTTGTTTAACGTAATTACATGTAAGTTTGGCATGGCCTTAAAGGAACAAAAATGAAAGAAAAATAGCATTTTATTTAATTTTGTTAACTTTGTAGCACCGATTGATACCGCATATTTGAACTGGTTGTAGGTAAATTGTGATACGATACATCTCTTGAAAAGGGAATTGTGATTATTGCCCATAGATAATCCTGAATTGTTGTCTATTGATCAGAGTACTGTTTTAAGTAAAGGCATTCAGAATAAATTTAATGTGTAAATAGATATACACATTATACTATTTGATTATATAAAATACTATGTATTAGATAACAAGAAGTACCTGTTAACTCATATAATATTACAATTCAGTGGGATTGTTAGTTGCAAATAAAGAGAAAAATACTGTCACGGCAACGGGCATAAATGTTTCGGCGCAAATAGATAACAGGCGAATAGAGCTTCACGATAATAAAGAGCTTGCATAAGCAGTTAAAAATAGCGCTAGATAAAGGTCTGCCGAAACAAACAAACTGAGATAAATGGAAATTTCTGGTGACATCTTGAGTGATAGAGAATTTTCGGTTTCCTTATTGTTCCGGAAATATCTAGAATTTATCAATGAGGTATTGAAGAAGGCGACGACTCGCCATGTGTCAGTCGTGGGAGTCGTGAACAGATGTTGTTAAACACGAGTGTTGTAAACAGAGGAAATCAGAACGTTTGTTGTGATCATCGACCTTGGTAGTCTGTGTGTATGTGACGTAATTCTGTTACGTAAGGATTGAACAGTGTATTTCTAGGGAAATAAAGAACGATTTTAATTTCTGCAAATTGGACTTTTAATTCTACAAACCCACAGTCACAATACTGTACCCATTTAAATTTAATCATCAGCACCTGGATATTCTGCGAAATTTCTGATTAAATAAAACATTGTAGATTCTACTAGAAATCGAACACGGAACTACTTGCTACACTACCCGATTAGTCATAGCAGTTAGTACTTCTTTACAAATTTTGGTTCTTATTTTAAATCCCTGTTTTATTCACAAATCCGGAATTGTGATAAGTGATCGAAAACTATTGGCAGGTAGTGTATGTTTACATATTCCCTTAGTTACCACAATTCTATACCTACATTAAGGACCTGGTTTCCTACATGGCCCTCTAAATCCGACTATCGACTAGAAAATTAATGTATGTAGGCATCTTACGGCTTTTAAGAATAAAAGTATTTTTATCAAACTGAATAACACGTTATAGAATATACGTATCGTAACATCAAATTATTATATCGACTGGTTTTAGACTCGATCGTTGTCTGACAGTATTTCAAACTCATATCGTAGTTTGATATGTTTCTACCCTTTTTATTATTTTTTTCTTATTAACCTCACTTCGCTTTTTAGCTTTTTATTTTTTAACTTCTTCCTTTTTTATATTTTTTATTATTTTAATTTAACAATCAGGATCACAAAGGGTAAAGGTAGAGTAGGAGGTATTGTTTTACTGTATGTATTCATGTTAAGTTACATTTTGTTGTAACATTTTAGGAAGAAACTACATGCAAACCTGCGCGAAAGTTAAGAAATGATATCCAGTTGAACATTTAACTCAGTGCACACATCATGAAATCTGCGCATTTGTATCGCTCAGCTCTGAGATACTTTCTGAATGGAAATAAATTAGGATAATCGGCACTTGGGCAATAATAGTAGAAAGCCATTATCAACCACATTTAAGTCCGTGTAGTTGCCTTTCTTAATATTCCAGGAGAGAATTGCTGACACTGTCTTTTATTCCGCCCTTTTGTTAAACCAGCATAGCGATTTTATTTTAAGTCCATTTCCACATCCCAGATACATTTTTGCAGATGGTAATTATGTGTATCTGCGTGTCCACATTTCCGCACCAACTTAGTAAGTCCTCCTCTCTGTAGCTATAGAAACTCCTTCATAGTTGTGCTTAGGCAAACCTTTTGACATGCGTGCTCTGCGGGATAAACGACCGAGCAAGTTCTTAGGAGTCTGTGGTCTTTCAGAACTTATTGTGTGAAAATTTTTCACAAATGAGGGGCTCGGGAGAAAATAGTTGTAAGGGACATTTACGTTAAACTGAGTTAATGAAAGTAAATAATGTTAAAATGTCTATACTTCATTTATAAGTAAACTGTTTGGTGGTTTACCAAGTGAGGGCAGCAGCATGCAATGTCACATTTCTTACCCCTGCTGGTCTTCTCTTTTCTCTGTCATGAAAACAGTGTTAAAGGACAACAACGTGGCTGACAGTAATAAAGCTTTGTGTCTTGAATCTGAGAAACAAGAGAAATTAATGAGCTGTTTAGCAGATTCTGTGAAAGAAGTAACTCCACAAAGATCCGACTTCGTCCCAGATGACAATGACTTGCTCCATTCACCCGAAAGTATAGGTTCTGAGGTAAATATAGTTCACATCTCACTTCATGAAAATAATTTTAACTCTTGAACGTTAACATTGCTTACCTGTCAATGTACGATATATACAGCGTTATGTGTTATATGATAGCATTATTTATTCGTAATATGTAAGATTTTAGAAGTTGAGTAAAACGGCTATGAGTTCTTAACATTAACGGGTACCAGTTTCTGTTAATGTCATGTTTTGCTGCTTTTCTAGTACTAACATCAATGTTACCGCAATTGTTATACAAGGATTACAGCTCCAAATAAACATGAAGATGATGATGATGACGATGAAGATGATAAGGGTATTGAAATGAAAGTAAGAGGAAATAACCAACTCTTTGAGAAACACAATATCGTCTACTCAAATATAATTTCAAAATAAATGGCAATTCTTTCAGAGAAAGACGAGTATGTGGACTAATAGCAGTTGCATGATTTTCGAAATATTGGCAAAATATTGGCTTCGAGGAAGTAAAGATTATTTGTTTAGTAATAGAAGATGAAAAGTATCTATCGCAAATATATTCTCAGGAATTTCACATTAATATCTGTAAACCATACTCCCATTATCTCATGTTAAGTGGAGAAAAGGTTTTATTCAGCAAAATAATCCGCTATGTGATAATAGGAAATCCCCATGTCAGAAAATGTGAAGTGTGTGGCTATCTACCAAACCATTTTTTGATAAATCCCTTAAAATCTCCTCCGCAGCCTTCACCACTGTTTCTGATGATGGATAATACCCCCCACGAAGGCGCTTCCTCAAGTTAGGGAATAGAAAAAAGTCACTTGGGCTAAATCGGCACTACAGGGAAGGCGAGCGATGCACTTCACGTTGAATTTTGCAAGATATTCAGCAACAACATTAGCAATATGCAGCCGCACATTATCGTGGTGCAGCATCCAGCCTACTTCATAGAAATGTAATCTTTAGCACCTGATATGCACTTGCAATGTTTTCAGGACACACCTGTAGTATTTTCCAGTTACTGATGTGTGTGCAGGTACAACATGCTGATAAACCATTCCATGAATATCAAAGAATGAGATGACCATAACTTTCCCAGCAGAAATACCCCCTTTTGCTTTTCTGGGAGTTGGTGATGAAGGAGATTTACACACTGAGCTATGCTGTTTACTCTTAGGATCAAAATGATGTAGCCAAGTTTCGTCAGCAGAGATTACGTTTGAAAGAAACTCCAGATCTTTCTGTAACATCAACTTTAACTGCATGTTACCTCCATTGCAGCGATAGGCGATACTGAGCATGTCTGAACTTGCCTGGTTCTCACAGGCGGGAACCAGGAGTACAACAATGAAACTACTACGGCGTGTTTGTTTCACATTAAGCTAACAGAATGTAAGAAGGTTGAATTTTAGTGCGAAAAATTATGACCGTAAAAAAATTAGGATCATTATTCAACAGCCCTGGTACTTCTATGCAGATAGTTACAATTATAATTAATAGCCCTGCTTTGGAGCAACATTCCTTCTTGCTTTTCCCTTAGGTGTCAGGTAAATATTTTATTGATATTGATATTCCGCCCCCCCCCCTTTTTTATGGGTGTGGCCCCGCCTCCGCCACACCCGGTGGCGATCATCCGAAAGGGATCTACGTCGCCTCCCCTACCATGCACTAAGCTACACTAAAGTGATGGGTAGGAAAGGTGGTAAGTGGTGCCCGGTACCGCCGAAGCAACCCGGGAGTTAGTGTGTGTATACTAAATAGGCGTCCGTATACAAGAGAGTATACGGACAGAGTGGGGAATTAGGTACTGGCCATGGCCGAGGCCCTGACCAGGGACCTATTGTTAGCGGAGGATTTTCATGCTCATGCAGGATGGAGCTATGCGGGGGTGTCATGCTAAATATAAACTGTTGCGATACCTTACCATAATTTAGGGTTCAGCTGGAGAGGGAGCTGACTTAGCGATGTTCCTCGACGTGTTGCCGTTGGTCCTGTAACAAATAGATTGGGAGGGGGGAGGAATGTACAATTGGAGGTTAATAAATATTTCCCTTGTCCCCCCCCCAGCTGGGATTTTTACCTATAACTCAAGGTGAGAAGGACGAAATGCTGCACTAGTTCCTTGTTGCTAATACTTTCTAAAACAATAATATTTAAACAGATTTACTTACCTCGTGTAATATATAAATATATAAACAGCACCTCTGCAATAACATTTAACTTGCTACCGCTTCTTGTGAGAAAGTCTCCAATCTGACTTGTGCTGTCACGCCCGAACCACTTCCCGGAAAGTTCTTATCGTTTTGGTTACCTAATTAAAATATTTTTAACGCTCCCTGCTCAAGGAGTCCTTCTGAAAAGTTACATAAAAATATAAAGTCTGTACACAATACGAATAAAAACTGATTTACTGCATTTACAAATGATTCTCTGTATTGTTATTTAGATATATGCAGCGCACCATATTCAAACATAGAACATTATATACAAATACAAGAACACAAGTTATTTGTAAGAAATCCTAGTACTTTCTCGGCTATGTACAGTAAGTAGGCAGAGCGTTGCATTCCACTGAAGAGCTGTACAGGTTTTCGGGATCCCTGAGTCTGAAAACATCATTTTTAGGAAATGTTCCAAATGGTATGTGTACACCTAACGTAATCTCAAAAAAAGGAAAGTCACTTACATACCAAAGTGGATTTAAGTACAGCATCTCCGAACACTACTGTTTTTGTGTAGTATAATTCTCCCTCTCTATACTATCTACCAGTTATAGTAAGTTACTTCTCATTGAAGAAGGCCAAACTAGTATTGGTAATTATAAATATGTACCTTTATATAACAATTCAAACTACTTCCATTATAATGAAATATTTCGAGATATTTCTGGAAAAGGAAAGAAAAACTTAAGAAACCATCCATGTAAGGATTGCTTTGGGGTGCCAAAACTTTCTTAAAATTCCAGTTTTACAACTGTTGAAGATTCTAAACCTAAACACGAAGTTTGAAATTTATCGGACAAATATCGTGTAACTTAAGCACTAGGAACGCCGGGCCCAATTTATTTTCGTTTCATTTACTTACCGTACGACAGTGGCCACCATCTCAATGAACAGTGTGCACAGTAGGTCGTGCAAGTTTACCCTATGCACGCCGGAATAGTCTACCGTGCACTCCGTAGCCTTCAGAGCAGTGGCGGAATGCCGGTCTTGCAATGTAAATGCACAATTGACTGTGCAACAATAAAAATCGAATTGTAATACGAAGGATATGATTGTTACATAAGTAGTTTTAATTGTTTCTTTCATTATCATTCAGCTATGTACGTTTATTTAAGAAATAACAAATGAACAATAAATTGATAGTTTAAACAAAATGAAAATAATCGACAATCTACTTACAATATAGAAGTATTAAATAACAGCTCGAAGAAAAGCAATAAGGACAATATATTACTCCGAAGTGGGACATAGCTTTCTAGATTTTTGTTGTCTCCTTTGACACACTAGTTTTTCCATATTAGGTATCAATGTTTGTGCAGCAGCTAGTATAAGTTGACATTTTAAGTTCTGATCCGACAGTTGAATTCTGCAGCGATTTTTTTTTTTAATTTATGTAGCGAAAAAGTTGTTGGCATATATGTGAATCCGAACATACTTAGTAAACAAGCGGCATTTCTACGTAGTCTCGGAAATGCATTTCTTGGAAAATGTGATTAGAAATCGCTCAAACCAATTCTATTTTGGAATTTATTTTTCATTCGACGATTTCATTGCAAATCGATAAGTTCAAGTTTCAATTAATATGGAACATTATCAACGTCTGTAGAGTAAGGCTCAGCAAAGTGGCTCTACTTGCACCATGTCTTGAAATCCTTTCTGAAATTGTTGGTTGAACTCTCTTAATATTTGAACATATTCTTACAAGTACATGACCTGAACAAACTGCTGAACTGTTGAGAGATTTGGGAAATGTACCAAGTTCTTTGAGGTTAACTGCCTTTCCCATAAGGATAGTTTCAGTTTGAATGCTCTGATAGTGTCACTTTCTATAAAAAAGAAACACTCTTCCCATGAATGTATAAATGTAGGAGTAGATGCCCTACGTGTCACATTACATTCTCTAACCGACATTAAGTTTACGAAATCAAACCGCAAGAGACGAGATAACACTGCTTTCCAATTCTACGCCTTGTCTCAAACTGTACTCGCACGGCACTCGAGGCAGTGCACAGTGCTACTTCATTTGCTCTAGCACAAAATCGATCCACTTGGTGACCGCTGCCGTACGACATGACTTAATATTGGTTAACGGACGTTAAACCGAGGCTATGGCCCGCATTCCGCAGGTCCTCGATTGACTCCCGTGGCCGGGCTATCTCACCCATTGGTTCTTTTCCGGGGTTTCCCGGCCGCTGCTAAATGCTGGGTAGGTTAAATACATCCCCCGATTTTCCTCTCCTTCCATTTAATTTATTTCATTATTATTTCATATTATCTCTCATCTGTTGATCTCTTTGAGGGTAGAATTGTCAGCGTGTGTCTCCACGTTACGTGACAGTAAACGTTTCTCCTCCGGTGGGTTGGTCTCCTGGCCAGCCGTATGGCCCGTTTCAGGATCTCCATGGATAGGATGCGGGCTTACTGTCCTGCCGGAGAGTTTCCAACTGTTAAGATTAGGGAACCTGCCCTCTGCACTGTCGTGTCTCCTCGGAACAGCTGTCCTTGTATCATCGGGCCTCATCCTTCCTCCCGGAGGTGTGTCACTTTGGTGCATAGGCGGAACACACGAAGTTTGGATCTCCATGCCAAATCCCCTCCATAGTACAGGGCCGTCCAGTCCAGCGAACGTTTAATAATCATCAAAATGTGTATACTTGGTCCTTTCTATAAAACGACTTTAAAGTTTGTGCACCAAAATACCAGAGAGACAAAGGATTGCACTTCACAGAAAATTCAATACCAACATTTTACTGGAAGAGTGAGATCCCACATTTCTAATAAAATAGAAAAGTATCCGTGTGAGTCTATGTACATAATAGTCCAAACTGATATTTAAGTTTACCTTCCAAAGTTATGACACAAAGGACTTACAGGAAAATGCTCAACATCAAACTACCCGTTTATTTGAATTATTTTAGAACGTTCTGAACTTGTTCAAGAATAGGTTTAACAACTTTGATTTCCAAATTTCAAAGAGAAGATTGCGAAATTTGTCTGGTTCATATGTTACTACAGAAGTTTCTGCAACAGGTATTTCATGGAAGAGGTTTGCAGCTGACTACCTTTTGTGCTTCAAGACTCTGCTCTGACGGTGAATGTCAAAACTTTCTTTCTTCTGAAAAAGGAAGTAAGGTACTCTAAATGTAAAACAAGACTGTGTTAACCATATTGACAAGAGAATAAGTATAGAAATAATATAGTACAGGATAGAAAAAATAAGTCACTTAAATTGGTCGGGGAAAACAAGGAAAAATAAAACAAACTAATATTGTGTAGCTAAGCAATTGCATTACACATGCCGCTGTCTCTAATATACTTGATACTAATAGAAAGAAATCTGCATCTATGGCACACTGTGTCATCCCTCATCCACTGATTAAGGCTCGAAACATAGTACAGACGTGTGCAAATTATTAGACTCAACGGTGAAATTTTTAACATATTCCGTTGATTTTCTATTTACTTAACAGACATAATATTACAAAATATTTTATCAACTCTTAGTATTTTTGTGCACTCCTTTAGCCTTTATTACCATTTTGATGCGTTTAGGCTTTCTCTCTACAAGGGTGGAGCACGTTTCCTTTATTTCTTCATCTCTGTGCCAAATGCTTATCAGGCCCTCAATAAGCTCAACTTTTGTTGTTATTTTCAAATTTTTCAGTCTCTATTTAACAATACCCCACAGAGTCTCTATTGCATTTAAATCAGGGCTATTTCCCGTCCATGGTAGTACTTTTACATTGTTTTCTTTGAGGAACTGGGTTACAGATTTTGCTGTATGGCACGGAGTACTGTCATACATGAACACAAAATCACCATTTGGAAACCATTCTTTACTTTGCGGAAATAGTCTTGTTTCTAATACAGTTTTATACTGTTTCTGCTCCATAGAACCCACAACTATTGTATAATATTTCAGGTCCATGGACAGACATACAGCTCCAGACCATTTTTGATGTTGGGTGCTTTACTCTTTGATCGACACACTGATGGGAAAATTCCTCTTTATCTTGCCTCCTCACATATTGGCTGCTCTCTTCATATACTTCAAACATGGTTTCATCTGAGAAAATTACCTGAAGCACTAAAAAACTCTATTAATATTAAACAGTTTTAAAATTTCTCAAAGATAGTATAACAACACCAGCAATGAGAGAAACAAGGTTTAGGCTGTTTATTTCATTTCCATAAAATTTACATGTACATATTTTAATTTTATGCCATATACAATTTTCATACTATTTACCTTTCTCCAAAATTCCACTGGATGTGTCTGCATCTCTTTGGCCCATTCTAAACGTTTTTTTCCATTGCAGGTGTCAGTTTAGCCTTTTTACGAGGCCTGCGTGCTGGTAAACCTGCTTCTTTTGCGAAGTACTGAGGCTGATATTTCTCTACCGTACTGCTTTAGTTGATTGTTGATGACAATGCTGGTTGCTCTTCTATTTTGTTTTTCTACCTGCAAAAGTTTTCTTTGCATCCTTGGTGATAGCTTTCTTTTCCTCCCGCATTTTCCATCCCTCTGTGAGATCAACGTCTCACCGAATGTCAAAGCTTGATTAAAGCGGCTAACAGATTTTTGTGAAATACACAATTTCTTAGCTATTTCACGTTGTGAATAAAGAGTTTCCTTCAAAATACTCTCAGTTACAGCTACTTTCCTTGGGGACAAGTCAGCAGTTTTACCCATAACCTCACTTTTGAATCAATGTGAATGCTAAAGATAAGATACACGTTGTTACCTGGCTTGAGATCAATTAATAATAAATACTGAGGATATATTAGCCATAAATCACAATAAAGGCAAATATTAACAATCTTCAGTTACTACATTCAAAAAATGAAAGCAATATCACCAAACAGTTGGATAAACAGACGTGAAGAAAATGGCTGCTCTTAATTCAGAGCTACCATCATAATACTATAAGTAAAAAAAAAAATCTCCCAGCTATTATTAAGAGATAAATTTAATTGAATATGCTTCATATTATAGCGAGGAAAAGAATTACGACAAATTGAAATAGCTTGCGGCTGTAAATCACTATTATTTTGAATGTTAAACAGAAGTCAAGTAAAAAAGAACATGAATGAGTCTAATAATTTGCACACGTCTGTAATTGCCCATAAGGAAAATATAAATATGTTATTCTACAACAGAAATACTGCAGAAGCAAACAATTCATAGAGTCGTAAGGTTATGTTAATATACTTTTCTTTGCTATCTTGGAAAATACACTTATATTAAACAGTAAGCAGTACTTAGCTTCCAGCAAGCTGAACTCAGATATTGTAGCCAATTCTGAAAACAAACTTGATAACTTGTCGCACAATAAATAATAGAGAGCTAATATGGAGAATAAATTAGGATAGTGGGACACATTAACTTCCAAAATATTTCCTTGCAGAAATAAATAAAATTGTGGCTCTATATGAGAACTACTGAGGTCAACCAGAAAAAGTTGCTGAAGATGTATGCAGAAGATACAAAAGAGGAGAAGGGTAGGAAATAACTTGCTCGAGTACATTTTGGTTTTATATCAGGCACATTAACCTGCTTTGCTATTTTCGGTATAAGCTTTAAGATTCCTCAGAAGATTTTTAAAATGTCCAGTATTCCTTGAGGGATAGTCTTCCTTACAATTGTATGAAACAGGTTGAAGTACTGTACACTAATGCACAAAAAGTTGTATCATTTTTTCATACAATGTAAAGTCTGGGCACAATAATGTTATTAACTCCACCGTTTTTAATTTGTATCCTGTATATGTATATTAGTGAATGTCATTAATATTTTGTTATGTCAAACATAAAATGAAGAACACATTCTAGGATTCTTTCATAGGCACCCAAATTAATGTAAAAATGATGAGAAAGTATTAGTTCAACATACATCTTATTAACAATACACATTTCTATTTTAATCAGGAAATCAGTACACAAATATTAGAAAATATTGAAAGAAAATTGTAGAAATGCATGCAATCTGTGCCAGGACCTATTATAATTAATTATCAATCACTCCTGAAGTTAGTTATCACTGCTTGCAACATTTATACTGTGATGTCTCCAGGTTTCCATGATTGCTGTCCCCAGTTCCTGAATATTGTGTGGTTTACTTGTGCGTACTTTACCTTTTAGATACTCTTATAAATAGAAATTACATGCTGGTAAGTTGTATATCGTAAAAGCTAATGAATGTCAACATACGAGATGATATGGAAATAAACGCCTCAATTGCATATGTGTTGTTGAAGCCTGTATAGTAGGAAACAAGGCTTCATCTTCTTTATTCAAGAAATTCTGAATAATTCTGCTATTAGATGCATTCACGATTTACATGCAGCTATATATATATATATATATATATATATATATATATATATATATATATTGTAATTTACGTCCTCCAACATTTAGTCATATCGGAGGATGAATGAAATGGGTGAAATGATGCTTAATGCGTCCAGGATCCTTAGAGCTTAAAGTTAACCGGCATTCGTCTTTCAGGATAAGGTAAACCTCGGGAAAAGCCTTATCCAAGTAACTCACCCTGACCGAGTTTCGAACTCGGGACCTCTTGAACGTGAGTCAGACATGCTACCGATGCTACGCTACCGAGGCGGCCCATGCGGCTATGATGGAGCTCAAATAACTGATTCAATAATTCCTATAATATAATACTCCAAACCGTTACATTGCTACTGCGAGGGGCGTTGACTTCCTGAGCAATATTCCGAAAATTCTGGTTGGACACAAAGCCTTTGTCGATATTGCTTACGTTCATTTTATTCTATTTTATCAGAAAATCTTTCACAAATGAGGGGCTCGGGAATAAATAATGGCGAGGGACATTTACGCTGAAACTGAGTTAATGGAAGTAAATAATGGTAAGGTGTCTGTAGTTCATTTATGAGTACGCTGTTTGTTGGTTTGCCAAGAGATGGCAGCAGCATGCAATGTCAGATTTCTTACCTCTGCTGGTTTTCTCTTGTCTCTGGCATGAAAACAATGTTAAGGGACAACAAAATGGCTGACAGTAATAAAGCTTTGTGTCTTGATTCTGTGAAACAAGAGCAATTAATAAGCTGTTTAGCAAATTCTGTGAAAGAAGCAATTTGATGAAAGATCCGACTTTGCCCCAGATAAAAATGGCTTCCTCCATTCACCCGAAAGTATCGGTTCTGAGGTAAATATAGTTCACGTCTCATTTCATGTAAATAATGTTAACCCTTGTACGTTAACATTGTTTAATTGCCAATGTACGATATCTATACTTACAGAGTTAAGTGTTATAAATAGCACTATTTACTTCCTGATATGCAAGATTTAGGAAACTGAGTAAAACTTGCCTGCCTCGGTATCGTAGATGGTAGCATGTCTGCCTCACGTTCAAGAGGTCCTGAGTTCGAATCTCGTTCAGGGTGAGTTACCTGGATAAGGTTTTTCCGGGTTTTTCCCTTATCCTGAAAGACGAATGTCGGGTAACTAAGCTCGATGGACCCCGGACGCATTGAGCATCATTTCACCCATTTCATATATCGTCCAATATGACTAAATGTAAGACGTAAATAACAAAAAAAAAAAAAAAAAAAAAAAAAATGTAAAACTTGTAAGGCTATGAATGCTTAACATTAATAGCTACGGGTTTCTGTTAATTTTATGAAGGTTTTTCTGCTTATCAATGTTATCACAATGATTCTACAAGGATTACGCCTCCAAATAAAAATGCAGAGGATGATGATGATGATAATGATGATGATGATGATGATGATGATGAAGAAGGTACCAAGTCTTTTCATACTTGTCTCCAAAAAGAAGTATTCAGAAGTACTGCCAACGCACACAAATAAACTAAATGTCATACTTACTAGTCTGAAATGGATCCCTCCCATATGCCATACCTGGTACAACAACCTTAAATCTACAATTAGTAGTGAACGTGGTCAAACTGAAAATAGGTAAAGTAAATAGAAGTTGATAAGGATTGTGTCTTAATTTATATCAGTGTTAAGTACCCTCTTATTTGATATAAACATTGTTAATTGCAACTCCACATTAATAAAAAACGTTAACCTTTACAGTCACAATACAGTCATAAAATTATTAAATTGTAAATGGAAGTTCTTTAAACATAAGTTTATATGAAAACATCTTTGTTTTCTATGTATGCTTAACAAAAGAATTATATTATTTTTCTAAACTTTCAACTTTTTATTTCTCTAAATATGCTATTTGTCCCTTACCATTGTTTAATGCTGAGCCCTTCAAATAATACTTTTATTTTCGATCTGAAGATTTAACTTATGCCCAGTTTATAAATTTAATGCCGAACTTATAAATACTTTGTCAGTAACTTCTTCATCTCACAAGATGTCTTCTGACTGAACGCTTCCGACTATTCACTAACTCAAACTTTAACATCCATAGCATTAAATAAGTACGAAAAGATTTTACTTTACCTATAATAGGAGATTTCTGTTATAGTGGTGAGCTTCCTTCTTCAAATTGCGAACACAGATCTTAAATACACGAATAGAGGACATTAACTTGTAACTGAAAGTTCCTACCAACACTTTGTTTTCATTGTACATTTAGATAAAGGATTTTGCAGTAAATCCTCGTTGGTCAAGTCGAACTTTAAATATTTAATAAAGTGCAATAATCAAACCCAACAACTGAATGATTTGAAGGATTTTTAAATAATTGTTATGTAAAAATTAAATTTTTCTGTTTCTTTGGTTTACCTGTATTTTATTTTATATTCGGTAGTAATATTTAAATATCTGAGATTGATGAGATATAGCAGTTACGTTAGATTTATATACTGCATCAAGTATCCGCATGTAGATACAGTATTGCATTCCACCCAAACATACGTATCTAAGCTTTGAGTCCTTAAATCCCAGACTTATTTTTTTAAAGTCTCTTCGTGTGTCTCTGAATATTTGACTGTACCAATTAATTAGGTTACTTTAATGTATATTTAAGATATTTGCATGATAATAAAGTACCTTAAGACTTGAAGCTTTTGTGGCGAGCGTTATTGCTGATCACCCGTGAAGCCTTAAACAATAAAGTACCTATTTTGAATGTTTAAGACTTCTTAATTAGGAAGTAACTTTAAGTTTTATAACTAGCAACTTTAGATATAGGGAAAAATATGGACTTAGATCTGTAGAGAACGTGTCTGCTATATGACAGGCTCGGGCTCGATTCCCAGTTCACTTGGGGTAACACTCTTACAAACAGGATGATTCTCGTTACTCAGGTATGTGAATGTAACTTTGCATGTGTTTACGTCATTATTTATTTAATAGTCATTTAAAAGGTTTCATTAAATTACACCATATCAGGACGTCCAAATGCTAAGCAGAACAGACAAGTCGCATAACTTATCTGGCGTGTTGCTTATAAAAAGACGGTAATATATTATGTGCCTGAATAGTAATACCAAAAACACAACGACAAAAGCGTCGAAAGTTTTTTTTCTATTATATCAACATTGAAAAATACATTTTAATTGTGGTTTTACATTAAGAGTAATGTACCAAGTTTTTAAAGTGCAGCCGCAATTCAAATGTTTCTCGTGGTATAATGGAAAGACTGTGACGTTCCAACTGCAGCATTTGGCAGATGCTTCAAACATCCATTAATTAATTTGATTTCCTATTATGCATTTTGCATCTCCAATGAAGTGTCTTAGGTAATATTTTTCAAGACACATAATTAACCAAGTTCCGTGAATTTTAATACTATTTGGATATCACTTTTTTTAAACTTAAGTTGTATTGGAACCAGCTTGTACATCCGGCAGCAGTACATTTGTCGATAGCTTCCCGGGAGTTGAGCTTATCGCCGGATGTTTTGTTACCGGAAATGTTCATGATAACTTCAAACGTAGCTCCTGCTACAGGAACTCACATATTTTAGGCGCGTTCGTTCTAAGTTCCCATTTTCTAGTGCTGCATTATTGTGTCAAACTATGTGCCGTGCTAAAAAGCCAAACTTGGTTCCCTTATCTCCTTATACTTATTTATTATTTAATTCTTGTACTTTTCTTTTGCTCTATTGTTCTTAGGTTCAGTGCTAGTTTTGCTCCACATAAAGATTTTCTAACTTATTACACCTCCAGATAGTGTTCTTCCTTTACTTTCTTCAATACATAGTTGCACCAAGTACAAGAATTTTAGCTATCCAAAAGATAAACACTTTTAAATGATGTCCTCAAGCGTGAATCATATCGGACGATGAATGGAATGAAAAAAAATGATGGTCAAATGAGCACAGGCATCATAGAGCTTACAGTTACATTCATCTTCCTGAATAAGGGAAAACATCACAGTAAAACCTCATTTAGTTAATTCATATTCACCGAGATTCAAACTCGGGACCTCTTTTTTTTTGTAATTTACGTCCTCCAATATTAAGTCATTTCGGACGGTGAATGGAATGGACGAAATGAAGCTCAAATGATCCCAGGATCCATAGAGCTTAGAGCTACCCGACATTCGTCTTTTAGGATAAGGGAAAACCCCGGAAAAACCTTATCCAGGTAACTCGCCCTGACCGAGATTCGAACTCGGGATCTCGGGACCTCTTGAAACTAACGCTGACACACTACCTCACTTTTAAGGATTTTGAGCATACTGAACTCATAAAACATATTTAGATAAAAAAATCGTTTACCCGAATCTAGCTCTTAACAGGATAGTTCATAAACAGGACTTCGCACAAATACAGACCTAAGTACGTCATTTCATCGTTGTGCAGGAGATCTGCTCTACGATTTTTAATTCAACTATCCCGTCCCAATGAGCATTTCCCGCTAAAAGTTTAAGTTATTACGAGGATTATGAAAATAGTTCTAACATTTCACACTGTCAGATTTACATAATCAATTAAGAGAACCTTTTCAATTTTTCTGCAAATAACCTATCAAGTCTCCTTAATTATGAATTAACTCGTAGCCATAAACCTGAATAAGATTTAAATAATGTATATACAGCACATGTATTTATTAGTTATGCAAAGAATAGTTAAATATACACGTAAATATGTATAAAGCAACAGCCACGGGTTCAGTTTGTCATATATTCCCATTCTGTGATAAAGGAAAGAAACAAAGAATCAAAGAGATATTAACAGATTCGGTTTTTCTTTCCTGTTTAGTCATTTTTGCAGTTACTGTTTGTAGGTAAAACATACGTCCAAAGGAATCATTGGTGTGAGCAAATACTTTGCTTTGTAATGAATTCCTCTATCAAATGAGGATGAACGAATAAACATATAAACATTGAAAAATGTTCTCTATGACAGATAAGCATATGCTGAAAGTTGAGGGCATTTTAGTCATTGTGCTGCAGCAAAATACATTTCGGAATATAAAGGAGCATCAGCATGTTATGTGAGCAACTTATGCTCTGTTACGAGCAATAAATTCACAAATTATTTCAATTTACTTTTGGGAATATGATAAAAAATATTCATTTTAAACATTGAATGGAAAAATTCGGACAATGTATACATAAGCTGCTCAACAATAAGTAACCTCGATTTACTATGCAATTAAGAAAGATGTCTGTGGCAAAAGGTAAAATGGCCATGAGGGTGATAAGATCATGTTACAGTAAACTGCCAGATATAAATGACCAATGGTTGGAGAGGATTTATACAGCAATAGTAGAAAATATAATGTTACGTAGATCAGAAGCATGGGGTGTAGATGAGGCTTGGAGAGAGACTGATAGAGTGCATAGATCCTTTTGTAAATATATATTGGGATTACCAATAGCATCACCTAATGGGGCAGCACAATTATAACTAGGCAGGCATTCTACTAAAATTAAAATCTTGTCAAGGGCAATGAAATATTCATACAGAATCGCTAACTTGGAAGATGGCAATATTATTAAAGGATGTTTACGTATTCAAAAGAGAAGTAACTGGGGTGTGTCTTGGGCGCATAAAATTAATGACGTGATGAAGCAGATAGGTATGGGTCATTCTTGGATAAATGCAGAGTATAGATATAGAGACTTCTGGAAACAAGTTAAGCTAAGATTAGAAGATATTGACAGACAAGATATTTTTGCCAATATAAGTGACAAACTCACTGAGATTATATAGAGAAATAAAAACAACCTGGGGGAGGGAAAGATATATAGACATATGTGATAAGTTAGGGCGAGAAGGTTTTGCGTGGGCAAGAACAGGAGTGAGGAACTTGAAAAATATAGGCCCAGAGAGGGAGCTAGATAAATGTTCACTGTACGGAGAAGAGAATGCAAATTTCCATTGCATATTATATTGTAGTCAAAGATATGGAGAGAGCAGGCCTGGCTACGTATAAGGGACAATTTGGGGGCGAAGTAATAATTAGAAAAAATTTTTCAGTGAAAGGGGAAAAGAACAGGAGAAATATAGGGAATTATTTAGGGAAAGTTAAAGAGAGATGGCTAAGAATAATTAAGAGAAAAATGTAGAGTGGGATAGGTGAAATGGCAGAAAGTGTAAAATGGAGTAGAGGGCCTCCAATACACAAAAACCTAGGGTTATATGTATGGGGACCGAATTATTAGTCAATGGTGGCCAACATGACAGGAGTTCCAGGATATAGAAATATATGGCATTTTTCAGTATGGATTTTATAATTATAAACTTGATTTTGTATTTCCATTTGTTGTTGTAAAAGGGAAGATGAGAAAATAAATAAAAAAATTACTATCCAATTCCATGTGTCTGCAGTAATCAAAACAATAAGTTATGAAATTTAATGACACTGTTGCCTTGGGATTGGGATTTCATTACGGAGGGGATTCGGTTCGTAGGCCACCATGCTGGGTCCATTGTTCCTATGTCCCCAAGTGGGGGCACCCCGGGAGGAAGGATGAGGCGAAGGAGACAGAGGGCGGCCGACCCAAGGAGCTACGACAGTACAGAGGGCATGGTCTCTACAGTTTATTGGATAGACGTTCCCCGACAGGCCAGGACAACGAACTCGCTCCCCCACAGCGGAATGGCAACGAGCTCAGTAGCCGAGCCCTAATGGTCCCAGGCAGGCGATCCGAACCCCAAAGGTCCCTGGCTGGCGGTCCCGAAATGATCCCAGCAGAGGAGCATAGACCGGTAACTGACCTGTCGGAGGGGGAAGTAGTTTACCTCAGAGTATATCATCCTGCCATGCACCGCCGAGACACCCGCCGACACTTCTACCCTGAAAGGGACCACCAGATGAGAGATGATGTGAAATGACAATGGAGATGAAATGGAAGGACAAGAAATTCGGGGAATGTAATTAACCTACCCAGCATTTGCCTAGCGACCTGGGAATACCCCCGAAAAAGCCTATGGGTCAGGTAGGTATTGCAATATTTGTTTCCTGCTCATTGCTACCTGCTAGACAAAAGGCTGCCAGAGAATGTTGCAAAAATTACTCTGCTTCATCTCTTGCAAAAACGTTTTTACAGCAATAATTATAGAAAAGGTCTTCCTGCTACTCGACTCTGAGCTGATGTCGATGACAATACTCTCCTCCACCAGACAAAGGTATCTAGATAAAATAATCGCAAAATTAGAGTGTGTGAACGACATTTATTGTCAATATATGCGTACAGGTCTAAGTAAAAAGCCACGATGAAAAGAAAACGTCACTCAATTTGATGGGAAAGGACAAAGAACAATAAACAAAGCTAATATTTTCAAGCTAATCAAGATTTTGGCATGCTATTGTCTCTAATTTATCTTTAATTTAGATATTATTTAATTTGTCTCTAATTTAGATATCTGTATCTACGTCATCCTGTGCATTTGCTTATCTAATAATGAAATCTGAAAACATGGTAAATGTCATTATGAATAAAAAAGTACATTTGTTCTTATACAATTGAAGAATAGTAGAAGAAAATGAATCATAAATCCATAAGGTTATGCCTATACAGTTTTCTTTTCCTTTGCTTGTAAAAGTAATATCCCTGTATTTAATGTTAGTCTGTACTGAACTTTTGTCAAGATACACCAAGTTACTTATGTCAATACTGAAAATGTGTATGATTCATTGCTTCACAATAAATGAAAATGAATTCAAGTGGAGCACAAATTACAAGGGTAGTAAACCAAGGTGTGAAAGTTGTCACTCCATAGCACAACCATCGAAGTCCACGGGAAGGAAAAAGGCTGAAAATACATGCATTCAGAGACAAAGATGAAGAAGGAGGAAAAAGGGTTTGGTGCTGGAGAATTGTAAGCTCTTACACTTAAGTTTTCAAAATGCCAAATATTCTTTGTGGGATAGTCTTCCTTACTGTTGCATAAAACCTGTAGACGTTTGCTCTACAGTACTATCTAAAAAAATTGTATAATTGTTTGTTACAATGTAAAACTTGGACACTTTGTTATTAATCCATATTTTTCACGGTTTAGACTGTATGATGTATATAATGAATGTAATTAATATTTGTGATGCAAAGCACGAAAGTAAAATGGCACACTGGGATCCTTTCTTGGGAAGTAAAATTAATGTGGCAAATGATTAAAAAAGGCGTATCCCATATTTTTTTCAAATATAGTAATATAGAAGCTGCAGCCATTATTAGAAACAAAAAATAAATGGAAAGATAGAGTGAGACTGAAACATTCAATGCAATAGCCGGGATTTAAACCATGGACCTTCTGGTTGTCGTCTAGCCGCTCTAATCCTTGAGCTACAATGGCCAACTAGCCGACATGACATTAAAGCTCGGACCTTAAAGTAAATAATAAACAAAAAGGTTGCAGAATATAGCTGAATGTCTTCTCTCGGAAGAACAAAGTGGATTTAGAAGAGGCAGATCCTGTGTAGATAACATTTTTATTGTTAAACAACTAATTGAAAAACATAGGGAGGTTAACAAAGAAACGCATATGGCATTTGTTGACTCTGAAAAAAGCCTTCGATAGCGTAAACCGATGAAAAATATGGCAAATATTGGAAGAACGAGGATACCCACAACAATTAGTAAAAATTATACAATGCTTCTACTTCCAAACAAAAAAAAAAAAAAAAAAATGTGAGAAACAATGTTACAAATTCTAAAAAAAATTCTTACTAATCAGGGTGTCAGACAAGCGTGTACTTTATCACCTACACTTTTTAGTATTTACATTGACGACCTAGTGTGCAAATAGAAGCAGCTAGTGAATGTAGGTTTTAAAATTTCAAATAAAAACTTTTAAAATATTTTATTGTTTGCTAACGGCTTAGTTATTATACAAAATAGCGAGTCTGCCGTGCAAAAATCTATTTATAAACTTAGTGAACTTTGTAAGCAATATAACATGAAAATTTCTTTTATAAAATCAAAAGTAATGACATTCATTGGGAAAGAGTCAATTAGAACAAAAATAGTTATAAATATTCGTTGCATTGAACAGGTAAGCCATTTTAACTACTTGGGAACTGATGTTAGTTATGACAAGGAATATGATGTCTGCAATAAAATATGCAAATTTCAAAGAGTGTGTGGAACAATAAATAGAACATTTAGAAACGAAATACGTAAAGAAACAAAATTAAAGTTCTACAAAGTTATGGCTGTACCTATACTGACATACGGAAGTGAGACTTGGACGTTAACTAAAAAGCAACAGAGTAAAATACAGGCTTCAGAGATGAAATTGTTGAGAGATGTGAAAGGACGCACGAAGAGGGACTTAATAAGAAATGAAGATATAAGAGAAGAGCTGGACATTTTTAGTATGAATGATAGGTTAAAAGATCTCAAACAAAAATGGAAGGAACATGTTGAAGGAATGCCAGATAATACACTTACAAAACAAATATCACAGTATCATCCTAGAGGTAGGAGATCGGTGGGCAGACCCAGGAAACGATGGCTGGAGTACTTCGAAGGCGGAACAGGCACTTGATTGCCTATGCCATGAAGTGAAGAAGAAGACCTTAAAGTACTTACACGTTGTAAGTCGCCATTAAGGTGGTTGTCTCATGTGTTTAAGAGAACTCCTAAGTGGTTTACTGGGAGAAACACAAGTCAGTGTTTTAATGTCATGTCGGTACGTTGGCCATAGTAGCTTAAGGGTTTCAGCAGCTGGACAGAAACCAGAAGATCCGTGGTTCAAATCCCGTCTATGGCATTGAATTTTTCAATCTGGCTCTATCTTTCCATACTTTAGCCTACACACGGCCAGTGTGACAGAACAATTAATTTCCAAAAAAAGTAAATGTTATTAACGTTTACACAGAATGCGTTTTGGAAACGAAATATTAAACACAATTGTAAAAATATTGCAAAATTATCATGTGATGTATCATAAGTACTTTTAAAATTCATGTCAAATATTTATCTCGTCCTGTCACTCTTTAATGTTTGTCACCGTGTGCAAAACTTGGACCGTGAACATTTCCAGTGTTTTCCTTACTGTTGTTTTCATTTCTTGAATGTTTTATCGTTAACTTCTGTATAGCTTAATTGTAGGTATCTGAATAAAAATAAATGACATGCTAAAATTTGAATATCGTACCGGCCAAGAAGTGCCACATACGAAATGATTTGAAACAAATATTTCGGTTCCTTATGTGCTGTTGCATGATGTGCTATAGAAACTAAGCTCTTAATAAATCTCATAAGAAATTCGGAATCCTATGATATTGGCAACCTCAGAAACATTTGACCCAATAATTCATTTAAAAGACAGTGCACACCAAACCCTTACATTTTCCTACTGTACGGGCTACTCATGAATTTTCCGTGGGCTTTCTAGTATGTAATAACGAAAATTATACCTACTTATAGTAAAGCAATTCAACGGAAGTGACTTTAGTAAAAAAATGTGGAAATATAAACTCTTTCGAGTTCATTCAAAAAACTTTCAGGAAACCTAAAATGATTAATAACCTGATAATATAAAATATTCAGAAGCATATCAGGAATTTTAAATACTAAAGACACCTGACAAGTCATATTAAGTATATGACGTTTAGCTTACAATCAGAAAATGGTATTGCATTATGTGCCTGTATGTTAGAAACACAGACCCTTGCTACAGAAAAAACTGAGATGTCTTTAAAACACAATATAAACTTAAAACATGTTTTAATAAGGCATCAACAATTGACTTGTGGTTTTGAGTTCATAATGGTTACTTTATCACTTTTTAAAGTAAAGGCGCTATTTGGATGTTTTCTGTGGTATGATGGAAAGAGGACATTCCAAGCGCAAAAAACGCTGATGGCTTTCGGCATCTGTTAACAGATTTGGATTTCTATGCCAGTTTTTCATCTACGAATAAATGTCTTATGAAATATTTGAATAAAGGACATTATTAACTATTTTCTTTTGATTATGATAGTATTTTTTGAAATTAATTTTTCTTTTATGAACCTTAGTATCACTGTTAGAAGTAGCTGTGCCTTCATCCTCATTTTCATGGGAGTGGAACATATCGCCGGATGTTTTGTTACCGGAAGTGGTCGTGATAACTTCAAACGTCGCTCATGCTACAGGAAATGATATACTTTAGGCGCGTTCGTAGTAAGGTTCCTCTTTCTAATATTGAATTGTTTCAAACTATGCACCATGTTCTATCCCCATCTTGTTCCCTGTTATCCCCTTAAACTCATTTATTTATTTATTATCAAATTTTATTCCTATTTTACCCAAATGTATATTAGGAATACAGTTTACAAATTTATGAATATAATACAATTTACAAAAAACATAACAAATTTGATATCAAGCTGGCAAACAGTAAACATCAAGATGAATCATTTAGCTTAAGAAATATTTTGTTTAAGAAAGCCATGAAATATTGATAAGTTTTGTAATTCATCAGAATATGTGTAATTGGTTTGAGAAAGTGTAACCTAAGGATTGAAGCAATAATTCAAGTTCGTATCTTTCAAAACAGAAAAACGGGTAATCAAATAAAATGTGAGGGACATCTTGAAGATGATTTCCATAGATAAAATCAGATGTGGATTTGATTTTTAATCGAAATAAGTAAGCTGAAAATTTGCCATATCCAGTTAAGAGTTGTGTGAGAACATAGTTAGGATTAATGAATTTACATTTATGTCTGTCAGAAACTGTTTGGAAATATACATCCTTAGTCAAATCATCACAATCACTTTTTAACCAGTATTCATTCCAGTCGATGATGATAATCTCCTTTAATGTTTGTCTCACATAAGAAATAGGGCATAGAGTGTATGCTCTGGAAGATTTGAAGTCGCAACTCTCTTTGCAAGCCCAACTGCACGTTCATTTCCGGCAATCCCCACTTGCGTTCTGACCTATGAAATACACAGATGAGAACTACATAATAATTGACTTTTTATTTCAGCTGCAATAGGACTTCTGTTTTTCGTATCTTTCAAAGCTGCAATTGCTGCTTGTCCCCTTAAACTTATCTATTATTTAGTTGTGCTTTTCTTTTTTCTCATTCTTCCTTTTGATTATTCTCTGGTAAAGATGTAGCAAATTTCTGATTTATTATTAGTCCAGGTAGGGTTTTTCCTTTACATTCTCCACTGCATACTTGCACCAAGTAGACGAATCTTATTTCACTCTAAATAAAATGTACCCTCATAAAAATTTTAGAACAAATATTCGTATACTTGCATCTATCTGCAAAAACACAGGATTTAGTATTCTAGTTCAGAACCTTGCAGTAGTTCTGCTATAATCTTTTAATTAAACTCCCTCACCACAAATTATATTTCAGGAAGGGTCCATGTTTTCTTCTTATTTTATGTAAATCGTTCTAGTATTTTCTATTAACAAAATTATCGTACAACAAATTAGAAGTACTTATTGAATTTTCTGCAATAATCTATAAGGTCAATTTTATTTTAAATGTATTTGTAGGCAATAGATCATTTCACTTAGGGATACATACAGAGCGAATAAAATTTTAAAAATTTGTGCAGAGGGTATGTGTTTAGTACTTAAATAAGGAGTAGTTAAATATATACGTAAAATGTAAATGCAGCAAGTATATAAAGCGACATAATTTCGTCCATATTTCAGTTGTGGAATAAGAAACGAAACATACACAAAGAGATAATGATTTTGAATATTCCCCGGTCAGTTATTTGATCAGTTACTGTTTGAAATAAAACATATTTCCAAAGAGACTATTCATGTGAGCCATACAGGCACTGTTTCTATATACTCACTATGAAAGCAAGCTTATGCTTAAATTGAGGACATTCTAAACCATTCTCTGCAGAAAAAAACCTGTCAGGTTATATGAATCTTGCGCGTAGTACATAGTATTTAATAACCATAAAATTATGAATCAAGGTTATTTTTGCAAATGTTAATGTTTGTGTACAATGATGATGCCTGAGGCCGAAATCTGGGATAAAACATAGCGAGAAAATAAATACAGCAAATTGTAACACCTGATAGCACCACATCATATGCATTACCACACTTCTATTCTGTATTTTCTTGTGATCACTATGCAGTGAGAAGGCACTGTAATCCATTTTAGAGTCAACTGAGAAAAAATTATCGTGTTTTGTGATTCAATTAGTACGCTAATGGCTCAGAAAAGTAAATATTTGTCTCTCCCCCTCATTGAAGACAAACATGCCCTCTGTAACGAAACACGTAAAAGAAATATAAAAACAGTAATGGCATGGATAACATTGCCTATGTGTATTAAAGGGAATAAAGCAGCGAAAGAGGCTACGAGGCAGCTTGTATCAGATACAACTATTGCTACTCCTCACCAAGACCTCATCAGGAACATAAGAATTAAACTATATGAACACTGGCGTCATAAATGGTTTTTAGAAAATCCCACATCAAAAATATTCGAAATAGTGGAGAAACCAAGAGCTCGATACCCCGTTGCACTCCTCAAGAGAAAGGAGCAAATTGCAATTTCACGTCTGAGGATAGCACACTTTTTTTTCAATTTACGTCCTCCAACGTTAAGTCATATCGGACGGTGAATGAAATTGGTGAAATAATGCTCAAATGAGTCCGTGGTCCATGTAGCTTAGAGTTACCTGACATTCCTCTTCCAGGATAAGGGATATGCCCGAAAAAAAAAAACCTTATCCAGGTAACTCACCCTGACCGAATTTGAACTCGGAACCTCTTCAACGTGAGGCAGACATGCTACCATCTACGCTACTGAGGCGGGCAGGACACTCTACACTCACACACTCATATGTACTCACTGCACAGAATGTAATACGAGACAACCCATCAGACACATAATAACGGAATACCCGATTTATTCCAAAAACAGGGAGCTACACAACCTTCCACCAGAATTCCACGCAGTTTTGTCAGAAGCCAGCAACATAAGGAACCACATACGCTTCATCAAATCCATGCATCCGTCAACCAAATTGTAATTAAAGTAATGCAATACATATGTTTTACCCATTGTTACATGTATCATGGATATATGTCGGTCGCAATAAGGCCTCTGTAGTCAAGCGACTTAAAATAAAGCATTAAAAAAGTACAAGAAACGCACTTGATAAATTCTTTGTTACAGTGTGACTCGGGTAGATAAGATAAAAGCACTAATAGGGTGCAATTGGGACAGTTAATGTTGGACAACATCAGGACGAATAAACAGTGGAATGTACAGGTGTAAATAATGTTGAAAGGGTAGAGCCAGACTGAAAAATGCAATGCCACAGCCGGGATTTGAACCACGGATCTTCTGGTTGCCGTCCAGCCGCTCTAACCATTGTGCTACTATGGCCAACGTGCCGATATGACATTAAATTCTCCAACTGACTCGTGTTTCTCCCGGTAAACCACTAGGAGTTCTCATAAACACATGAGACAACTACCTTAAAGGCGACTTACTATGCTGTGAGTACTTTAAGGCCCGGGCTTTATAGTTCAGACCACTATTAGGTACAATTAATGGAAATTAATTGTTCTTTCACACTAGCCGTGTGTAGGATGCACTATGAAATGGTAGAGCCAGACTGAAAAATTCAATGCAATAGCCGGGATTTGAATTTGATGTCATGTTGGCACGTTGGCCATAGTAGCTCAAATGGTTAGAGCGGCTGGACGGAAACCAGAAGATCCGTAGTTCAAATTCCGGCTATGGCATTGAATTTTTCAGTCTGGCTCTACCCTTTCTTAGTGCGTCCTACACACAGCTAGTGTGAAAGAACAATTAATTTCCATTAATTTTAACTAATAGTGGTCTGAACTATAAAGCCCGGGCCTTAAAGTACTTACAGCATAGTGAGTCGTCAGTAAGGTAGTTGTCTCATGTGTTTATGAGAACCCCTAGTGGTTTACCGGGAGAAACACGAGTCAGTTGGAGAATTTAATATCATGTTGGCACGTTGGCCATAGTAGCTCAAATGGTTAGAGCGGCCTGATGGATACCAGAAAATACGTGGTTCAAATCAGGGCTATGGCATTGAATTTTTCAGTCTGGCTCGACCCGTTCATAGTGCGTCCTACACACAGCTAATGTGAAAGACCCATTAATTTCCATAAATAATGTTGTTTGATCAGTGTATTATTCTGACTTTTATATACCACTTACTTTTTTAATATGGTCACAAAAGCTGCTGCAACTGAATTGTATTATTGGTAAGTGGACAGCCTTAGTTAAAGATAATTTTAATCTCTTAAGCTGTGGATTCATGGCTGTTCGTCAGGGAAAATATTCTAACAATACCAGCACTGGGATTCTAATAGTGTTTAATTATTTCGAGGACTACTCATTCCCAAACCATTTGTCCCAACTTCATTTGTAAATATAACATTCAGTTAACACTATCATCAATATTTGCACAACATGACATAGAATTTATCTAATTATATTTTGGAATTCATATGTATATATACATATATATAGCGAATGTAATATATATATATATATATATATATATATATATATATATATATATATATATATATATATATATATATATATATATATATATATATTACATTCGCTCTACGTATAAGAAAAACAGGATATGTGAGCAATCACATGGGCCTCTCTACCGTTTGTCATCAAACTGTTCTTATAAAACATTATTCTTTACCTACTACATGTTAAATGAAATAAAAATTTGTAGAAATTATTTTATTACATATTTTCCTGTAGTTTTACGAAGAGTATAGGAGAATGTAGAGGCTTAAAGCAACATTCGAATCGTTTAAGAATTGCTTTGTAATGACTTTGAAGGTCCCTTCAGTATAAAACACCTGAATGTGTTTAATCATATGCGTTGTCAAATAGTTAATTAAACTATTCTTCCATAAATTCATTCTTATATCTAATTACCCGTTTTTATCAAGATTCAAATTTGGAGAATGTAGTAAGCTTAGACGATTCTCAATTCTTTTAAGCTCTGGCCGCATTGTGATGGTTTTGAATTGCATTTTCTTTTAATGGCTAGGACATGAAAGATGGATAACGAGTTCTTTACGCCCGGCGCGGTAGCGTGGTGGTAGCGTGTCTGCCTCACGTTCAAGAGTTTCCGAGTTCGAATCTCGGTTAGGGTGAGTTACCTGGTTAAGGTTTTCCCAGGGTTTCCCCTATCCAGGAAGACGAATGTTGGGTAACTCTAAGCTCTATGGACCTTGGGCTCATTTGAGCAACGTATTATCAAATCCATTCATCGTCCGATATGACTTAACGTTGAAGGACGTAAACTACACAAAAAAGAGCTCTTATTGAATAAATTATATTTTAAATAGTATTTGATGTTTCCAAACAATAACAAAAGTGTCTCTTGAATGGTTTACTCCACAAAGAGTTTAATTGACCTAAATGTAATATTTAAAGAAATCTGCAGTTTGTATTACAGAATGGATCTCATGTCACACTAAATGTAATTTTTTTATCTCTTACAGTTTAACAATTTTGAATGGCTATTTGAAGGCTCTTTATAGGAATGCTAGGTACTTATTCATTTGTCATGAAAATATCTTAAACATTTGGAATTTCATTAAATTTGTTTAAACGATGTTTTTGAAAATTAAACTTTCGAAAAATTGTTTTATGTAAAATGTAGTTTGGGGGCGAGAAAATTGTATTACACATTTTCGTGTTGCTTCCTTGGAAGATACTGAAGATAATCACCAAATTTCATATTGAACCAAGTTCCCTTTTTGTTTTACGCTGTTCACACTCATATAAAGAAAAATATTTTTCAAAAGTATTTTTCTAATGTTCTAGACGCCTCAAAACATACATTTCAAAGGAGATCTGGGTATCCAGTTTTAGATGGAATGCAATCCCTTCTCAAGGTGTTGTACGTATGAGTGTCTGGAAGGAAAAGTGAAAAACGAATAACGACTTTCCATTGACAAAAGCATAAATCATGAAATATTAAATACAAGACAAGAAATATCTTACAAATAGTTACAGCATTAAAAAAACATTTGGCACAAATCGTGTGCATGTACAAATTAATAAATTAAGTAGTAATAAAGCCAAAACTAATGAAAAATCATTATATCTCAAGATATTTGTGTGGTAAAATATTCTTCAACATTTTACTTGTTGTATCCTAGGAATTATTTGAACTAAGATATCAAATTTGGTAGTAAATCGAGTTTTCTTTACATGTTTGCTTTAGGTGAGTAGACCCACGCATGCACATCCACACAAAATTGCGTGCACACCCACACAAAATCATTTGTCTCTCGTATTCAGGAGCTTCCAAATATTTCCTCTGAAATTTTGACATCCAGGTTTGGCGTAGAGCATCTCTCTACTTAGTTAAACATTTAGGAGGGAAATTAAGGGAAATTAAAATAGATTTTCTAGAAAGTGATAAACTGTATCTCCTAAAAAGGTAAGAATAACCTAAATGTATGATAAGATCAAAGAATGTGCGGAGAAGTTTCCTTGAAGGCTCTAACTTTCCATTTAGGAATTCGGCGCCCTACTTAAGGAAAATAATAGCTGAAATTACATTTATTAATTAATTTAGAATAGGCATACAAGAAAAAGACGCGTTTTTAAAGTGGCTCTTTCATCATAAAGGTGTATCACGGCCTTATTATATCAGATCACGAAAATAGCCCACAAAAGCCGAGCAAACTGGCTTCAAGATAACATGTGTAGCTTGTATGCGAGAGGTCTGGTATTTGAATGCAGTAGACCCTTAGGTTGTACCTTTGTTGGTATTAATTTCAGGTTTGCTTGCAGATTTCGTGGCATAAGGTACAGCCAAACTGACTTCTAACATTTTTCGGGAGCGTACATCGGTCCAATCATCGGGATACCTTTAAGAAACGTTCCAACCACTAAATAGATATAACACATAAATCAACAAAGCCAAACAGTACCAATACTCGTTCCATTAAACAAAAGACTATTTGCAGTAAGTTAAATGCCAGGTCAGGAGGTGGCATGAGTGTACAAAACTCATTAGGTAAGAGAAACGTAACTACTTAATTTGATTATCAAGCTGTATAGATCTGTGCTTCTTAAGCCGACTGATTTCCATTTTTAAGGCCGGCTTCCAAGAGGAGCTGAACTGAAATCCAGAATCACGATTAAGCGTGTCCCTCTCCGAGGAAATGGCCAAAGCGTCCTTAGTATCGTCCTTATAATAATCTTTATTATTATTATTATTATTATTATTATTATTATTATTATTATTATTATTATTATTATTATTATTATTATTATTATTATTATTATTATTATTATTATTATTATTATTATTATTATTATTATTATTATTATTATTATTATTATTATTATTATTATTATTATTATTATTATTATTATTATTATTATTATTATTATTATTATTATTATTATTATTATTATTATTATTATTATTATTATTATTATTATTATTATTATTATTATTATTATTATTATTATTATTATTATTATTATTATTATTATTATTATTATTATTATTATTATTATTATTATTATTATTATTATTATTATTATTATTATTATTATTATTATTATTATTATTATTATTATTATTATTATTATTATTATTATTATTATTATTATTATTATTATTATTATTATTATTATTATTATTATTATTATTATTATTATTATTATTATTATTATTATTATTATTATTATTATTATTATTATTATTATTATTATTATTATTATTATTATTATTATTATTATTATTATTATTATTATTATTATTATTATTATTATTATTATTATTATTATTATTATTATTATTATTATTATTATTATTATTATTATTATTATTATTATTATTATTATTATTATTATTATTATTATTATTATTATTATTATTATTATTATTATTATTATTATTATTATTATTATTATTATTATTATTATTATTATTATTATTATTATTATTATTATTATTATTATTATTATTATTATTATTATTATTATTATTATTATTATTATTATTATTATTATTATTATTATTATTATTATTATTATTATTATTATTATTATTATTATTATTATTATTATTATTATTATTATTATTATTATTATTATTATTATTATTATTATTATTATTATTATTATTATTATTATTATTATTATTATTATTATTATTATTATTATTATTATTATTATTATTATTATTATTATTATTATTATTATTATTATTATTATTATTATTATTATTATTATTATTATTATTATTATTATTATTATTATTATTATTATTATTATTATTATTATTATTATTATTATTATTATTATTATTATTATTATTATTATTATTATTATTATTATTATTATTATTATTATTATTATTATTATTATTATTATTATTATTATTATTATTATTATTATTATTATTATTATTATTATTATTATGGGACGTATACCACCATCCATATCTATATATTAATGAGACAATACCAAAACTGCAATTTACATACCTAGAATCAGCCTGTACTTTCAGTTAACCTTTATTGGACATTTTGAAGATATTTTGCTTTTGAATTTCACTAAATGATTGTGCTAATTCATTATGAATTTTAATTCCCAAATAATATGGACCTTTCTCGAGCAATGCTGAGTTTTGAGTTGGATATCTCATGTCTGCTTTTCTTCTTGTGCTGTCTTTATGTTGATGTTGACATTTTTTTTACAAAACTGTTATAATTATATACATAAAAATCTGATTGTAAATATATATGTAGGGTTGTGTCAAAATGTTTAATGTTTTAAACAGTGATCTGCAAGAAGCTCTATAATATGCGCGGGTCAAGTTTAAAAGGGAGAAATGAAACGTACAAAATAATTAAAACAATGCAATACACAATTATATTCTGTCCAGTTATATATAAGAATAACAAAAGGACATTTTCTTTGCGAACAAAGAGTCACATTTAAATAAAGCAGCATGGGAATGTCCGCAAACTTCCGGCTGATAGGAGCTTCCGGTTTTAGCTTCGGCCGCAGTTGGGAATACCGAGAGTTCCAGAAGTAGATATCGAAGCCCAGCAACAAGCAGCTATCATGGAAACGCTACATAAGAAGTGAAAAAAGGCACACAAGGAAAAGAAAATAACGTTCAGTGATCTTGTTATATGTAGTGAGTGATTATAAAAGCTTCAAGTCAATTGGAATCAGGTAAAGCAGAAGTAACATTTTTAACATTTACTGTTGGTGATCAAACAGTTTAGAGGGTTCATTGTTGACAAGAATACAGTAGAGGAATCGTTAAAACAGTGGGTATTGCTGCAATGCGAGTTACGTATTTTGTAATTCCTAGCACAACGTGATAGCAGACTGACCGCCACAAATAATTCTTTGCAGTTCTCTTAGACCCTTAAATTGTAATACAATACATATTATAGCAATGACGGTCTCCCTATGACGTAACAGGAGTTTATAGCGAATATCTTGTTGCAGTACGTGTTTATAAACTGAATATTGATGTAATTGCTATTACGTGCATATACGGGCGCAACGGGGAAGGAAATTGTAAATTATAAGTTTTTGCTTATAGTATCTGCTTTAAAATTAAATGTGGCTATGAGTGTTACACAGGGTGTATTGTACTGAAAGACGTCTTCTAATCAGTAGTCCGTATTTCTGATTCTTTTTTGTCATTAGTTTATTCTCCAGGAAAACTTTTGTAGTATCTCTTTAAAAATTATATTTTGACTACAATTAATATCATTATCATGAAATTATCATGAATATCAGTATCATATGCTCTTGAGAAATATTTTTACCCTGGTATTGCATTAAAAAGTAAATGCTGATACATGTGCTTTACAGAATTCATATAGTTTTGTAACTCATCAGTGAACTTGTCCCCCAGGAATGCTTTGTTCCTGTTTTAAAAGTAAACTCTATTGCAATGACAGGCATATAGAGGAAAATGCCCAAAAGCGGACCCCATTTAGTTTTAAAATTTTAAATTAGGGATAACTGCAGAAAATTATCTATCAAAATCATTTATTATGTACTTTGTAATGCTGTGAACCATTTACAATTGACTTTCAGATAATATAATTAAAAATTAGAATTCAAAAGTTATATTTGAGATCCTTGCATTCTGCGAGTTGAGAAAATAGTTGCCAAAAGCGTACCCCTTTTAAAAAATCGACAAAATAATAAAAAAAAAAAAAGATTTGAAAAGTGCATTATATCAACAAGATCATAACTAGATTTAAAGTATAAGTTTTATATAACTTCAAGATTTAGTTTATATATGGCCGTGTGTAGGCTAAAGTATGGAAAGATAGAGTCAGACTGCAAAATTCACTGCCATAGTCGGGATTTGAACTACGGATGTTCTGGTTGCCGTCCAGCTGCTCTAACCCTTGAGCTACTAAGGCCAACGTGCCGACATGACATTAAATTCTCCAAATGAATCGTGTTTTTGCTGGTAAACCACTTAGGAGTTCTCATTAACTATAAAGCCCAGGCCTTAAAGTACATACACGTTGTTAGTCGCCAGTAAGGTAGTCCTCTCATGCGTTTATGAGAACTCCTAAGTGGTTTACCGGGAAAAGCACGAGTCAGTTGGATAATTTAATGTCATGTCGGCGCGTTGGCCATAGTAGCTCAAGGGTTAGAGCAGCTGGATGGCACCCAGAAGATCTGTGGTTCAAATCCCGGCTATGGCACTGAATTTTTCAGTCTCACGCTAAGTTTACACACACACACACACACACACACACACACACACACACACACACATACACACATATACAATAATTAAACTATAAAATGTAGATAACAAAATGAGATAGTTCTGCGACAAAAGAGCTCCTTTTCAACCCCAGAAACTAGTAATGGCAGTTTTCGTGTAATGTGATTAGAATTATAGGGAATTTTTCGTTTTAGTATGAATTTAAGAAGCACATTTTTGATACAATTGTAATGCGAATCACATAATCGCTGTAATGTGAGAGAACTTTTTCATTAGGTACGTAATCTCGTTTACAAAACTATTTAAAAACTAAATGTCGTGTTTAAGTTTATGAGTTTTTTATCGTGAAGCTCAAAGTCTTAAGTGATGGCAGTTTGGTCGTCAGGATTAGGTACTCCAACTTAATAAATGTGTAAATAGCAAATATTTATGCACTCGTGATCTACTCCTTACGTTATGCTGAAGGTATGTCAGTAACTTGTCAGCAGATTGAACGTCATGAATGAATACTGTATTAAATAGTATTGATCTTATAAGTAATATGTAGGCCCTAGTTGTCGAGGTTTATCTGTAACATGGAGGAAGTTTGAGTAACAAATCTTGGTCGCATTTGTTTAAAAAGTAAATGTTTATATATGTTACACGATATACTTGTCGTGAATGTCGTCTAATAACATGTGAATAGTTTATTTCGTAGCCATACCTTATGTAATGGCTGTAATAACAGTAAAGTCTGCATTATCATGCATGTCTGCTCACAGAGTTTCGCTGTCCATGAATAATTATTTGCAGTTGGTTATCTGTTTAAAAATTATATCATATACTGTCGGGAGAGTCTTTTTGTCTCATAATCTCCAGGAAAGCGATTTCTTTATTATCTGTTTAAAACGTAAAAGCTGATATAACCAATGTTATATGGGATACATCGTAACATGTCAGCAGATTGTTTACCAGGAAACCTTTCTTTTACTCTGTTTAAACAGCAAATGCTAATACAATGTGGGATGATACACTGTACGCTATCGTAAATGTCTTCCTGTAACGTCTGCGCCGTGGCTTAGTGGTTAGACCGCTTGGCTCTCACAGACGCGGCCAGGGTTCGATCCCAGGCGACAGCAAAGTGAGATTTTTGATGGACAACACGGTGCTGGGGCGGGTTTTCTCCGGGATCTCCGCTTTCCCTCGACATCTCATTCCACCGGTGCTCCATCTTCATCTCATGTATCATCAGTGTCATCGTCTTCGGTGCCGTATGTAGTAAAAGCGGGCGTTAAACACTACACATTTCATTTTTTTTTCTTCCTGTAACATGTTAGTGGTTTGCTCCTCAGGGATTATTGTTGTTTCTTTTGCAATTTCTCTTTAACAACAAATGCGAATATAACTGGTTTAATACAACATACATTATCCTGAAAGTCGTTTTTGTAATATGTCATAAAATTTCTAGCAAGAAATAACTTTTGTAGCCTCTGTTTACGACATATATGCTAATATTGTGTGCTACAGGACCGATATTTTGGCGGATATCTTGTTCCAACATGTCAGTTGCTTGTTAACACTATACGTTTTGTACTTTTTGAAAATATTAATGACAACAGAACGTGTGTGATATAGGTAAATTGCATGAATACGTGTTTAAAATGTAAATTATCAGTATGTGTGTTACAAGAGTAACAAAGTAACGTGGTAGCTTTTCCTTCCAGATATACTTCCATCTAATATTTATTTAAATACTAATTGTTGGTAAAGTACGTGTTTTACCCTTAACGTTTTCTTGTATTATGGTGGCAATTTGACATCAGTTTTAAAACGCGAGTGTTGCTGCGATACGTGATAAGGAATCCGCCATTTTGTTTTTAGCTGATGTTGTTAGTGTACTCATATGATAGGTCCATTTTGTCCGAGGCGTTTACTGAATTAATTTGCTATGTATACTCTAATAAAAAGTTTGTAAAATAGCCTGGTAAATGGAATTCGTTCTTAGTAAAGGAGATGTATGTTGTTGAGGTGTACTTTAGCAAGCAGTTAGTTTTGTCCCTCAAAACGCCATTACTTTGAATTTTGCACGTTCCTCTTTCTAAGAAGTCAAACAAGACAGTTTAGTAAGGCGCGAAGTGCACTAATGCACATGATGGGTGACCTAACTTACAAAAAAATAAGGCCCGACTGACCCACAGAGTATATAACGAAAGCCTTTTTGGAATATGTAGATGGTTAGCTCTGCAGGAATACTTTGTTCCAGTGTATTTTTAAAGGGAATAATTAATGTAATATTTGTTAAACTAGTCACATTATCATGGCATTCTTTGTACAGTGTGACTCGAGCTTCCACTACTGTTATTAGTGCTTTTGGTCACTACTTTAAAGCAACCCTTTAATCAATGCGTGTTACAAGTGATGCATTCTCACGAATATCTTCAAGTAAAGAGGCACAACCTTGTTACTGAGAAACATCAGGGTAGTTTCTCTTTAGAGTTTCAAAAGTTAATGAAATATCTCTTTCAGAACAATAATAATATCTCCTTAACAGAAGTGTTTTGTTCTTCGGGAGTACTTCGTTTTACAACCTGTATAGAAAGTCTATGTTGACTCAATATATGTAAAATATGTACATCAAATGCCACTGAATGCCTCCTGCTAAGATGGAGATGGTTTGTTCCCCAGCAATAACTTTTTGGAACCTATTTAAAAAGTTAATGTTGATACCATGTGTTATATGGGTTACATTTCACTAATGTCTCCTGGAAACATGGCCCTCGTATCTTCTCTAGGAATACTTTTTTGTTACACCTCTTTAAAGAGCTAATGTTGATACAATATATGTTACATGGGTCACATGTCACTGAATGTCTCCTAGTAACATGGCCCTCGTATCTTCTCCAGGAATACTTCTTTGTTGCATCTGTTTAAAGATATTTGTTTTGTTTAAAGATCTGTTGATATAATATATGTTACATGGGTCACATATCACTGAATGTCTCCTGGTAACATGGCTCTAGTATCTTCTCCAGGAATACTTCTTTGTTGCACCTCTTTATAGAGCTTATGTTGATACAATATATGTTACATGGGTCACGTGTTACTGAATGTCTCCTGGTAACATGGCTCTAGTACCTTCTCCAGGAATACTTCTATTTTGCACCTCTTTAAAGAGCTTATGTTGATACAATATATGTTACATGGGTCACGTGTTACTGAATATCTCCTGGTAACATGGCTCTAGTATCTTCTCCAGGAATACTTCTTTGTTGCACCTCTTTAAAGAGCTTATGTTGATACAATATATGCTATATGGGTCACGTGTTACTGAATGTCTCCTGGTAACATGGCTCAAATATCTTCTCCAGGAATACTTCTTTTTTGCACCTCTTTGAAGAGCTTATGTTGATACAATATATGTTATATGGGTCGCGTGTTACTGAATGTCTCCTGGTAACATGGCTGTAGTATCTTCTCTAGGAATACTTTTTTGTTACACCTGCTTAAATGAGCTAATGTTGATACAATATATGTTACATGGGTCACATGTCACTGAATGTCTCCTAGTAACATGGCCCTCGTATCTTCTCCAGGAATACTTCTTTGTTGCATCTGTTTAAAGAGCTAATATTGATATAATATATGTTACATGGGTCACATGTCACTGAATGTCTCCTGGTAACATGGCTCTTGTATCTTCTCCAGGAATACTTCTTTGTTGCACCTCTTTATAGAGCTTATGTTGATACAATATATGTTATATGGGTCAAGTGTTACTGAATGTCTCCTGGTAACATGGCTCTAGTATCTTCTCCAGGAATACTACTTTGTTGCACCTCTTTAAAGAGCTTATGTTGATCCAATATATGTTATATGGGTCACGTGTTACTGAATGTCTCCTGGTAGCATGACTCAAGTATCTTCTCCAGGAATACTACTTTTTTGCACCTCTTTAAAGAGCTTATGTTGATACAATATATGTTACATGGGTCACGTGTTACTGAATATCTCCTGGTAACATGGCTCTAGTATCTTCTCCAGGAATACTTCTTTGTTGCACCTCTTTAAAGAGCTTATGTTGATGCAATATATGTTATATGGGTCACGTGTTACTGAATGTCTCCTGGTAACATGGCTCTAGTATCTTCTCCAGGAATACTTCTTTGTTGCATCTGTCTAAAGAGCTAATGTTGATATAATACATGTTACATAGGTCGTATATCACTGAATGTCTCCGGGTAGTATTGCTGTACTATCTTCTCCAGGAATACTTCTTTGTTGCACGTGTTTAAAGAGCTAATGTTGATATATGTTACATAGGTCGTATGTCACTGAATGTCTCCAGGTAAGATTGCTGTAGTATCTTCTCCAGGAATACTTCTTTGTTGCACGTGTTTAAAGAGCTAATGTTGATGCAATATATGTTACATGGGTCACATATCACTGAATGTCTCCTGGTAACATGGCAGTAGTGTCTTCTCCAGGAATACTTCTTTGTTGCACCTGTTTAAAGAGCTAATGTTGATACAATATATGTTACATGGGTCACATGTCACTGAATGTCTCCAGGTAAGATTGCTGTAGTATCTTCTCCAGGAATACTTCTTTGTTGCACGTGTTTAAAGAGCTAATGTTGATACAATATATGTTACATGGTGTCATGTCACTGAATGTCTGCTCGTAACATGGCAGTAGTTTTTTCTCTAAGAATACTTTTTTTTCCACCTATTTAAAGGTTAATGTTGTGGCAATGAGATATATTCTCTAAAGTTTTTTGTCCCAAATTTGCAGTAGTTTGTTCTCCAGCAATGCTTTGTTACGTTATTGTTTTAAAAGAAAGTTTACTGCAATATATGTAACACGACACACATTGCAATGACGGTTTCCGTTACTGTGTGCAGATAAGGGGAATGCTTAATTGCAATACTTATTTAAAAAGTAGATAGTTGATAAGGTTGTTGCTGGGCAAGTCGCAGGTTCGCTGTAATTTGAGAGAGCTGTTATATTAGGAATTGTTCTTGTTACTGATTTTTAAAATAGTTTCCAATGCAGTGCATGGTCATATATCCTCTAATTATGGTGAATATGACGGCGACAGGAGTTTGCTCCCCAAGAATGCTCCAATTTAGTATCTGTTTAAGTGGAGGATGTTCAATCATTATGTGTTACATTTGTCAAGCTATCTTGAACCCTTGCATGTAATTTTCAGCAATTAGACGGCCATGAATAATGCTTTGTAATAGTATATTAAAACCAAAGTCCCCGCCTTGGTAGCATGGCGGTAGGTTGTCTGCCTCACGTTCAAGGGATCCTGAGTTCGAACCTCGATCAGGGTGAGTTACCTGGATAAGCTTTTTCCGGGGTTTCCCCTCATCCTGATAGACGAATGTCGGGTAACTCTAAGCTCTATTGACCCTGGGCTCATTTGAGCATCATTTCACCCATTCCATTCATCGCCCAGTATGACTTACAAGTTGGAGGACGTATCTACAAAGAAAACCAAAGTGTTGATGTAATGTGAAATGCAGAGACCATTAATTAGTAAATTACCGATGCAATACGAAACGTTATGCTCTGTTGTGGTAGCAGTTTGAACTGTTTTAAAACATAAGTGTTAAAGCAATGCATGTAACAAATTTGGGACGTTTTCTCTGTAATACTCTGTAATACCTACTGCGGTAGGTACGAGAATTGGCGATCCTGGGGTCCCGAGCCAACCCTCGTTGTGGGTTCCTCTTAGTGGTGAGGGGTTAGACAAAACACCCACCCACGTGTAGGCCATGCGTGGAGACCCGCGTCGGGGGAAAGGTTTATCGTGGTGGTTGAGGGATGTGCATCTGAGCTCGTTCCTGTCTTCTTCTGAACTCTGGGGGGGGGGGGGGGGAGGATCGCATTTCCAATACACTACTTTGGTTTCTGATTCGCCTAAACGGCAGTTTAGGAGCTAACCCGTTCCTAGTCAATTGGCCACGGCTAGTTACTGCACCGAACTCGAGGGTAAGTGGAACGGTGAGCCCGATATATCCCCTGTGTAGCCCTGTCATCCCAATGGGATGACCCCTTGTTGGGCTCCGTGTTGGTTGGGGAGCACTGGGGGATGTAACACATTTAGTTTCTTTTGACAAGCCTTAAAATGAAAGGTGGAAAAGAAATGGCTGATTCTTGTGGTCCTCGCTATTTAATTATCTGTAGACTGAGGAAGGTCGAAAGTTTACCACCGTGATCCAGTTCATTATTCAGAAGGGTTTAGATAATATTGCTGGTCCTGTAAAGTCGATCTCGCAATGGCACGCTTCTGGTTGAAGCGGTTTCTCCGACGCAGGCTGCAAAAATCTTGAAAACCAATATGCTTACGAGCTGTCCGGTGCGCCTTGAATTGCATAGGACTCTGAACTCCTCGCGTAGTGTTGTACACACCAGTGCATTGGTTAATATGCCCAATGAGGAGATTCAGGAAAACTTGGCAGAACAAAGTGTGACTAATGTATATCGAGTTCACCGCAAAGAACGAGGTGAACTAGTACCCATTCTTACCCTGTTTCTTACCTTTGATCGGGTAGATCTGCCGCAAAGGATTAAGGCAGGGTATGAAGCTACTGAAGTGAGGCAGTATATACCCAATCCATTAAGGTGTTACAAATTCCAGTACTTTGGCCACACGAGTGATTCTTGTAATGGAGTTGCTACTTGCAATGACTGCGGGGAAGTAAAATATGATGATGCTTGTACTTCACTTGCAACATGTGTTAACTGCTGTGGTCATCATCCATCTAACTCCAGAGAATGCCCGCGTTTGATGGAGGAAAAGCGATCCAAGATATCCGGGTAACAGAGAGTGTCCTTCTTGGAAGCCCGGAAACTCTTGCGTATTCGTGAACCTTCTGTGCCTAGTACTGCTACTTATAGTGCAGTTGCAGCTAAGCCGGTACCTAGACGTGAAATCGCAACACAAACTAGCGACATAGACGGGGCAGTAATGTCGGAAAGAACAATTACACCAAGATCACAGCCAAAGCAGCAAATACCAGCATGAATAACAGTGAGCGTGCCGACCAAGTCCAGTCCTAAGAAGAAGGATTCAGCCTAGTCATCGTCGAAAGCATCTACTTCAAGAACATGTGAATCAGTAATATATAATGTATCGCCAAGGAAATTCAAGACCTCATATGACAGAACTGACTTTCTTAAGGAAAATAGTAAGACCAGTGAAAGGAAAGCTAGCCAGCACAAAATTCCGCGAACATCTCCTCCGTCAACATCTGAGGAATCATTTGGAGAGGACGCCGATCGGCAAGTTTCATCTTCGCCGGACGCAGTTTCCGCTCGTTTCCAGAGACTCGATTCGAAGTTACTAGTATGGACGCTGTCCTCCTCCATTGAGGTTGCGGAGCGGGTAGATCCTGTCCTCATTGCCCAAACGACGGTGAGGAAAAGACAAGTAGAACCTGCCGAAAGTGCTAGCCCGGCCCCAAAGAAAAGGAACAAATTGATTCGACCATCACTGGGCAGGTAGCTTTTGTCATGTCCAGTTGAAAGTTGTAACTTTTATACCTTTTGGTATTTTATTGGAAATTAGAGCCTTCTGCTGTTTTTACACCCATTTGGAATTTTTTATTTTATTGTCATTTTGTTTTGATCTGATTTTTTAAATTTTGAATAATTTATATCTGGCTATTGTCATGAATTAGTTTTTCTAAGGGCTCTGACGACCAAGAAGTTGAGCGCTCTTATATAAAATCATCATTATTGCCTTGTCTATAATGTCAAAATTTTTTATTAATGCGCTTTGCTATAGTTTCAATTTTTAGAAAATTCGCTACAAAGTTAGCATTATCTTCTCAGCCTATTTTATGATGGTATAATTTGTGGTTGGAGACTGCATGTTACTATGTTAAATATTTCAGTGGTAATGTCTAAAACTGGAGCAGTTTCATTCTTCTCCACTTCCATGGTAAACTGAATTTGAGGTTGAAGGCTGTGGAGATGCATGAAGAAGGTGGGCAAAGTGTCTCATCCATGTGGCCAGGTATCTAAAGTGTCGTCCAACTATACATAAACATGATATCGTTTGAGTTAAGCTATGGCCAGTACTTTATATTCCATGAGTTCCATATAGAAAATTACAATTTCTGGTGTGAAACAAAAGCCCATTGCTACTCTGGCTACTTGTTCTTAGAAAGTATCGCCAAACAAGAAGATATCAGGTTGTATCGGAAGTTCTGGGTGATATCAGCCGCAAAATCTGCCTTCAGAATTTGGATGGTTTCCTAAATCGGTACCCTGAAAATGGAGAAACCAGGTCAAAGCTGACAAGAAAGTCTCATGGGCCGATGGCAATGTTTTAAGTGTATGGAGTAACTCACTTGGTGTGGGCAATATCCTACCAGAGGTTGTAACAGATCAACCAGCCGACGTGCTAGCATTATATAGGAGTGTCGTGGCATCCGCAATGGTAGGTCAATTTTTTGAATCTTCGGGAGTCTATACTAATTGTCAAGAATATACACACAGTGTAACAGGAGTACATGTGTACATATTGTGGAGAACCGCTTCACAAGAATCACACTGCCAACTGCTGGGCGTCCCTGGCACCAAACCAGAATGTTTCAACAGCTGTGACCTCCATCTTACCGTGATGCTAATTGTCTGTTTGGCAAGATGCCAGAGCTGAAGTGCTGCTCAATAAAAACCCACAGTTTACAGGATATAATAGCGCTCCCAAGATGCCAAACTTATGAGCCTACCCAAAGAATCGGGGCTATTATCTCAAGACACCTAAACAATGAAGTTGTAACATAACAACCCTTACAGATTCTACTTCATCAGAGGGAAACTCCGTTATTACTCCTACTTCAAAGCACCAACAACCGGAGACTATTACTCAGCGTGTTTCTGTAGTACGGATCGCTAGCAGGCTTAGGGACATCACAAGAATCGCTACGGTGAAACTTACCACCAGCACCAGCCCTAAGGTCTTCCCAGCCAATTGTCGTTCTAAAACAACATCTTTTGTGACCAGACGAATGTCTCAGCCGCTACTGATCCATTAATATCCCCAACAAAACCATAACTTACCTTTTCACAGCGCACAAACTCTAATGCACAAATCATCGCATTAATGGGCAATATTCTTCTTCACCTACAGAATGACCTCGCAGCTGCTCTAGCGAACAGACCAACAATCACTACCTCGTCATACCAGTGTACAGTGTCTTCGTCTCCATGCGTCAGCATAGCGGGGAACAGGAGTGAACTCACAGACATCCTTGGCCTGAGAATCTGTTCCTGGAAGGCAGTGGGCTTGCGAAATAAGCTAAGGGAAACCTTCAAATTCTTCGTCATCCATACGGAGCAGGTTCTTCTGGTGAAAAAATCTTATCTCTCCGGCAACCAGGAGACTACTATTCAAGGGAATTTGTATCACAGGAACAACAGGCTGAAGATTATGGCGGCAAGGCCGTCTATATTAGCCACACGATCCCCCATCATGATTTTCACCTGTAACTTACTGATATACGACAAGTCACTGTAGTACAAGTGGCTACCAGCAACAAACATTTCATCGTTCTCTATACATCTCACCCGGCAGGCTTATATCTGAACGGGAATTGGACACCGTCTTTTTAGCTTGTTCGCCCACTGCTTCGTTGGCCGATCTTAATGCCAACAGCCCAATATGGAACTCCACAATTCCCAACCATACGAGTTCATTACTAGAACGGTACGTCGAACGGTGCAACCCAACCGTACTTGCTCCATTATCACCCACCATCACCTGTGGAGCACCATCATTACCGTCCACCTGATTGCCTGAATATAACCATCATCCAAATGTCTGTCATCTTCAATAATTCTCATAAGTTCCACAACTTTCATCTGATCACCCTAATTTCCTACTTTAAATTAAGGCTGGGCAACTGCCGAGCTCCCACCAAAATCCTCAGATCCCAATTAGCCAATTGAAGCATGTACACCGGGATGATACACCATGTAGAAATTCGGTTTTGAAACAGCAATGAAGAGTCCGACATTCTAATTACACCAATCACAACAGCAATGGCTAAAGCTATTATAGAAACCATCCCACCGCGATGCAGTTTCGCCAGCGAAGAGGAACCCATTCGTTCACAGCTGAGAATCTACATTGCTGAAAAGAACAGAGCTCGGCGCAGCTTTCAGTTAGCTCGCTAACCGCGGCATAATCGGGAGTGAAACAGACTACAACATCTTCATAAGTTAGAGTTCGCTGCTTACAGTAATTTTCAATGTGAGCAGAGACAGAGCTCCCTCGGATGTCTTAGGCGCTACTTAGAATATTTTCCGATGATCCACCACTTAACGATGATGTGAGAGTTGCCTTGCCGGCTAGGGACAAAGTAAAACTTATGTCGGAGCACCTAGCCTCCACATTCTAAGCAGCAGAATCATGTAATGTTGAATTCACGGATGGAATTGAATTGTCAGTAAGGAACTATCTCACAAATCCATCGCTTTCCTATGAACTTTGTTTGACTATGTTGCCGAACTGGGCTCACTGTTGAGTCTGTCCAGACAAAGCGGCAGTAGCAGGCAGTCTGCCTTATGCAATGTTTGAGGCCCTTCCTCCATCGTGGATTTTACTATTGGCACATCTCTTCAGCAGATTGCTGTGTCTGGCTCAATTCCCAGCAGCATGGAAACATGCTAAAGTCATCACCCTTCTCAAGCATTAACAAGACTGGAAAAATCTTAACAAATACCGGCCAAAAAGTTTTCTATAAGCCCTCAGCAATGTGTTTGAAATAATTTTTCAACTGCACTTTCGAGTCCTGTTGGTCCGTCATAATGCGCTACGTCCAGAAAAGTTTGCTTTCCGATATCAGCATTCAACAAAACAGCATTCCTCCGGATCCTGGATGAAAGTGGTACAACCGTTCGATAACCGTCCATATGTTGCAGCGCTGTTTCTGGTATCCCACGATTCTTCGAACCACTCCGATTTCATCACGAAAACCATTATAATATCTCTTCTTACCTTGTTCATATAATGGAGAGTTATCTCAAAAACAGATACTTTCTCGTTGTTAGGGCGACGTACTCTCTGAAAAAATACGCCATTAACGCAGGATTACACGAAGTCCCTGGCCCACTGCTATTCTTAACCTATAGCGATACCCTTCCAATCCATAAGTTGCAACTTATACTTCTTAGCTGATAACGCAGTTCTAAAAGCTGAATCTGTATGTCACGTCACCGCGGTGCATGGCTTGCCGCCTGGCGACTTAAGATAGATGCCAGTAAGTATCAGGCTGCAACATTCACTTGAGAAAAGCTTTACAAGTCTTAGACTAGAAGGAGAAGAGGCACCTTAGTCAAATGAAACAAGCTATCTAAGAATCATTTTGGATATGAGGTTCAAATGGCGGACCCATATAAGAACGCTGGCCAATAAAACAAGTAGAAATAAGAAAGTGCATTACTAGCTACACAGTAAGGACCCATATAGTACTGAAAAATAAAATCCTGCTTACAGAAAGGTTCTGAGCCCTGTAATCTCATATAGCGGCCAAATCTGGAGAGCTACAGCTAAAACCTATACCTATATGTTCCAAGTCTGTCGCAACCATAACATTCACACTGCAACATCAGCCAATTGGTACATTCCCACGAAAATATATATTCAAATTTTTCCTTCCCGAAGCTAATTGACCATATCGTCCCTTCTCGCAGATTTTGCGCCAAACATCCCGCCGCTTTCAAAACCCTAATACGTGGAATAGGCGAATAGAATATCGAATACTCCACTGGCATCACACCCGGAAATATTTCCTCAGAAATATCAAACCCACCTCGTGCACCTTGGGCGTTACTGGTGGGCTCACCAATCCAATCATGTCGGAGTTGCAATCCGACTGGTTTCATAAATTTGCAGCTTGCATTTACGTGCTGCACATCTACAACCTGAAATTTATAAATACCTGTGTTCCTTCTCCGTGAGCTCGCCTCCTGTCTGGCTTTCCGGACCTTTTGTCGCTCCTCCCACATCTGGTGCTTGCGCTACTTGTACTCCTGGAACTTTGTCTTTTCTTGCGCAACTGGTCACGTTCCTTGCGCTTTTCTTGGGCAGCCAGCCACTTCTTATGCTGGGTCTCTCTCTTTTGAGGTCGCACCAGGTATTCGGTACGCCCCTTTTTCCAGGAATTTTCCCTGAGGATTTTTCCCGGTCTATTCTTCTTTTTCGCCTATAACCACTCCTTCAATTTTTCTTCAAAGAACCTTAGTTTTCAGCAGATCTCTCAGCATTTTCCTTCAGTGCCTCCTTATTCTGTTGTTCGGTGGCACGCTTTATATCTGCCTCCCCTTTCCCAGGACTTGCTTGTTCTTTAGAGATGTGATGTAGCTCCCTCTCCCATACTTATTTGGCATGCTGATTGTACCCTCTAGCTCTTCTTAGCTAAAGTTTCTGGTCTGATCTTGTAAAATATCAAATAAATTGCCTTCATTAGCTAGTCGTTTATCCCTGCGGTCAAATCCAGGTATTGAATGGTGAGTCCATGCTGTGTCGAGCACCTTTCCATCCACATTCTAGTTCGAGTATGTACACACCAAAATCATTTCAACGTCAATAGTATTTATTTCTTGGCCCGAAGGTCTATTAAAGCCTTCGCAATGATCATCTGATCGATGATACCTTGTCTCTTCCTTTGGAGGAAATTTATATTCCTTCAAGGCCTCTCAGCCACCGGGATCTGTCAGACCCACTTCAGGTCTTCATTGATCATCTCATGATCAGCTGGCATGGCCTGCACCCACGCCTGTGAATTAGAGTTCTGGTCTTGTGCAACTGTATATCAAATTGAGAGGGCGTTCCCTCTCTTCAGAGGACAGCATCATATCAACCACCTGCACTGGCTCTGTTACCTACACTGAAGTCCCTCAAAATCCAACCTATGTGGTGCTCGTCCCGAGATGCGGGCAACAGGAAGTAGGGGACTGGCTGATGGGGTGAAGTACGGTGGGAATATGCTGTGCCCCAGGACTGCTACGCTTGCCAACAAGGCCCATCAGTAACCCCAAAAACTGGCAGAGAAAGCTCTGGAATGTTTCCTCCAGGAGCTCGGTAGGTACGGGATAGGCGCTACCGGAATCCCGAGCCAAGCATCCCGATTGGGTTTTACCGCGAAGTGAGAGTGTTCTGTTAAACGCCCAAAACCATGGCCCATTTTTTCCTTTCCTGTTTCTCCCTGAACACACGTCTAACGGATAACATAGCTCGAATTGGCGGAATGGAAAGCACAAAGTGTAATGGGTAACGCCTAATTCCCAATCCTTGTTAACATGCAGGACTGCGTTCCTGTCCGCTGATAAAGGTCAGTCCCGGGAGGGTCCATTGCATGAGCTGTTCCACACCTGAAGGCGATTGGGTCCCTCTGCTTTTACACTGGGAGGTGTGACCATGTGGTGAGCAAAGTCCAGGCCAGGACTCTCACCTAAGCCATGTTAGCGCCCAGGACATGAGCACCCCGGCGGAGATATTTGCAATGGTGGAGGACATTACCAATATGGTGCCGAAATTTAAAAGAACAACACTGTCAAAAATCAAGGAAAGGAAGTACTCGAGCCCTATTATCCTCAATACTTAGTCATAACCAGAACTGAGGACGCAAGAACTTTCTGACACTGAATTCTTTCGTCATCCAAAATGTATTGTATAAAATTGCTGGTCCAGTAAAGTTGCGTACTCGTTCAAGTCATGGCATGCTCCTGGTGGAAGCACATTCTGTCTCCCAGGACAAGTACTGTTGAAGGCGAACTGGTTAGATCAACACGGTCAACGTCACAGTCCACAAAAGTCTGAACTCCTCACGTGGAGTACTAAACACCCCTTCGTTGGACGGTATGACCAACGAGGAAATTATGGAGAACCTATAAGACAAAGGTGTGACGGCTGAGTACCGTTTCCAGTGAGGAGACGAGAATTTTTGCCTGCCCGTGCACTGTTCTTGTCCTATGATCGGGTAGATCTCCCTCGAAGGATTAAGGAAGGGTATGAGACCACTGAGGTACCCCCTTATATCCCATAACCCGCTAAGAGGCTACAAGTGTCTGCACTTAGGTCACACTAGCGCATTCTGTTACGGTACGCCTACATGTTGTAACTGTGCGCTGTCACTGCCCGATGGTTTGTGCACTTCGCCAGTTAAATGTTTGAACTGTGCTGCAGGACACCCATCCCGCTCTAGAGATTGCCCACGCTTTATCCTGTAAAAGGCGATCCAAGAGATCCGGGTGAAACAGACGGCTTCCTTCTCGCATGCCCGGAGCTCACGCGTACTCGCATAACATCCCTCCTGCGGTCCGCTACTTACTGCTCAGTAGCAGCTGAGCTGGTACCGAGGAGAGAGATTGCCACTCAGACCAGTGATATCAGTGAGGCCAGAGTCACGGAGAAAATCATTATTACATCAGAAACTCCGAAGCCTGACGAAACATCACCCATGTCTGCAATTTTGACGCTTAACTCTCCATCAGGAAGGAGATCGCCACAGCTGTCACCAGCTAAAGCCTCAACCTCCAAGACCGACAAGCCCGTTCTGTACGAAGTACTGCCGAAACAATTCAAGAGTAGCTATAAAAAGTCAGATTTCCTCAAGGATACCAGTGAAACTGCCAGCCGAAGGAAGAGTCCTAGGAAATCTAAAAGTTCCCCCTCAGACAGTGGACTCTGACCGAACTTGTCATCCTCGTCGATCTCCGGGTCCAATTGGTTTGGCGTCCTTGAACCAAGTTCTCTATCGGAAAGGGGCCCTCAGTAGAGGAGATCAACCAAGAGGATACAGATCACACTACCAGATTGGCTTCCAGAATACGACCTGCTAATTTGGATGTTAAAAGGGTTAGGCCGAAACCCAAAAAAGGGTAAATTGATTCAGCCACCCTTGAAGTCGTTGTAAAGTGGAATAACCCGTAATATCCTATTCCACCGTTCCAATGCCGATCCTACAGTGGAACATACGTGAGTGAGTGAGTGTGTGGTGCTTTAGGGCCCGTCGACAACAAGGTCATTTGGGCCCGGGAACATACGTGAGCTTAGGACACATGGCCCAGAGTAAGAACTCAGTAAGCACCATACATTGGTCGTTTGCTTAAAAGAGACTAAGGTACGTCTTCAAGGTTTCTTCCAACTAAGCGTTACACTCCCTTCAGGCATGATCTTGGTCCTGAACAGGGTATTCCTGTGCACGGAGGTACAATTGTAGTCGTCAGAAATGACATCTACGTGAACGTTACACCTCTACGGACAAACAGCCAATTAGTAGCTGCACGCATAGTACTGCCGACGATACAATTGGTTGTCTGCAATATCTCTGTTCCAAGTTCTGATGACCTCTCACTTACTCAGCTGCAAGATTTCCTTTTTCTTTTACCCAATGCGTTTTTTTTTGGTAAGAGAACTCATCATTCTCTCTTAGGTTCAACTGGAACTTGTACGTGAGAGAGTTCTCTTAGACTTCCTGGACAGTAACTACTTGCTTCTCCTGAACACCGGATAACTTACGTTTCCTTCTGATGCATTCAGCAACTTTTCGCATCTAGATTTTGCAGTATGCTCATTGCAGTTAGCAGTGTCCCTCCAATGGAACGTCATCCCCGACCTGCACTTCAGTGATACCTCCACTGCCTTATTTTGCTCCTAGCACAAAACGTGTTTTCCATACTTTGCCCACCTAGCGCTTCGATCATGCCAACTGTAATCTTTACACCAAGTTGGCTGTTTTAGTTATGACCAGCATGCCTCTCTAAATCATTCAGTAGAACCGCTTACTGAGCCGATTCTTTCCGCCACAGAACTGTCTGTTCCCATTCGACTTCCAAACTTTGTCGACTTCCTGTCCCAAGGTGGACAGATGGCCACCGGAATGCATTCCGTGGACGTAGGCGTGCTCGTGGGCGTGCTTTAAGTGTTTTCCAACGCCATTCCACACTGGAGAAACTGATGCAGTGCAAGAAGATACATGCCAGATATGAGCAAGTAATTAAAGAAGGCAAAAAGACAAAACGGAAAGCTTTTGTGTCGTCTTTCAATTGCCATACGCCATACACCTTCCTCAGTTTTATGGTATAGGTTAAGGTGTGTGACCGTAAAATCGACCCACACGTCAATTGTTGGTTTGGAAACTCCTGCTGGAGTCCTTGTAGATACGTTTGACGTGGCCAGCACCCTTGGCAGTGCTTTCGCTCACGTGTCTAGCTGAAATAATTCTGCACCCGAGTCTCTCTCAATTAAAAATCCGGTTGAATCTCAAAGTTTCTACTTTATTTCTGGAAACCTTGAAGACTACAATCGCCACTACATCATGGCAGAGCTAGAGAACACACTTTCATCTTCGCGACATTCCGCACGAGGACCGGACGGAATCCACGTACGATTCTTACAACATCTCTCCCGAGGGGAAGGCGTTCCCACTTGCGGTCTATAGTCGTGTCTGGGTTGACGGTAGTTTTCATGAGAAGTGCTGGAAGGCCACCTTCAAAGCCATTTTGAAAGCTTTGAAGGACAAACATCTGTCTTCCAGCTACCGTCGTATTTCTCTCACCAGTAGCGTCTGCAGGGTGATGGAACGCGTGATAAATGGGTGGCTGATCTGTTGGCTGGAAACTCACAACCTTCTGACGAACATCCGCCGACGCCGTTCCAAAGTAGACCATCTCGTGTTGATGTCGGGGCAGATTATGGATGGTTTCCTGAACAATTTTCAGGCCGTGGACATATATATCGATCTCGAGAATGCTTATGATACGTGTTGGAGTGCAGGTCTGTTACGCACCCGGCCCAGCTGGAATATTCGTGGAGGCTTACCTGTTTTCCTTAGAAAGTTCATGAACCACCGTGTTTTCCGAGTAAGGGTCGGTTCAGTCTTTTCGAAAACCATTTTATCTAATGGAGCGGGTCCCTCAAAGCTCCATACTAAGTGTTACACTGTCATTGCCATTATAAATATATATAATCGTGCTTATTCGTGTACCATTTCTAGAGCACCGTCTACAGCAATACTTAGACAATTTTCACGACTGCACCTCTAAGACCGTATTTCAGTGCTCCACCGAGAAAATGGTCTGCGTTAAATTCTGGCGCCGCAAGAGTCCGTTACCACCCTTCCTCCGCCTATGTCGCCATGTTTTACCATTTGCTGAAGAACGAGGTTCCTTGGACTGATTTTTGATAGAAAGCTCTCCTGGTCCTCGCTCATATTACACTTGAAAGCATGATGTGAGCGTTCTCTTAATCTCATGCGGATACTTAGTTGGAAATCGTGGGGAGCAGATGGCGCAGGGCTGCTTCGGCTGTATCGAAAAATGATGCTTTCCGAGCTGGACAACGGGTGTATCGTTTATGCTTCAGCTCATCTATCTGTTCGGATGAAAATTAGCAAGGTCCATAACTCTGCCCATCGTCCAGCTATTGGGGAATTTCTAACTAGCCCAGTTTTGAGTCTACGCCGAAGCAGCAGAGCCTCCTCTGCAATGTCGGCGGGAAGTTTTGTTGGGCAATTACGGCTTAGATAGTATGCCTTGGCATCCGACGTTTGCATTCTTTTTCGACACCTTATTGGACTTATGTTATAGGAACACACAATTCAGCCCGAAGGAACCAGGTTTTGGCTTCCGGGAGCTCCTTGGGTGGCATGCACTCGAACTACCCAGGACGTTTCCTAGGGGCGATTGAGTGAGTCCTCCATGGTTGCGTGCAGCACATCACGCAGATCTTGTTATGACGGCGCAGAGTAAGACTAAAATGCCCACAAGCAGTGTCCGCAGGCTGTTTTTTGAATTTTTATCGGGGTATAAAGGTTTTGAATTGCTTTATACCAACGTATCTGAAAGCTCTAGCGGTGTTGGATGTACGTATATACATGGAGCCGAACTTTTTATATTCGGTCTCCATGGTAGCATTTTCATCTATAATGGAAAGCTCTATGCTATGTATCGAGACCGTTTACATGTTCGCCGCAGAAGGTTGAGTGATTGGCTTATCCTAAGTAAAACCATTATCGCACTTCTGAGCCTTCGTGCGCTGTGCAACCACCATCGCTTGTACAGCGTAGGTAGGAAGCCCTCCAGGTTTTACACGCCTTTGGTAATAGCGCGGTCTGTGCATGGTTTCCCGTCAGGTGGGCTTGCTGAGGAATGAAATGGCGGATTCGGCAGCTAATGTGACAACCCTAGAAACTAGCGTTACCATCATTTTCGTCACCACGGAAGGCTTTGGGCTTGTTGTGCGTAGAGCGGCGCTGTGGTGCTCGCGCAATGTGTGGTCTGCTCTGCGTGGAAACTAGCTCAGAACGGTGAAGGAGCTTCCGGTAAATTCAGAGACCTCCTTTAGGCTATCCCGTCGGGAAGAAATTATTTTAGTTCGCTGATGCATTGGTCACTGCCATTCTACACAAAGTTTTAAATAAAACGGGAACCGTTCTCTTGTGTGTCTACTGTACCATGCCGACCTGTCGGTCAAACACGTCCATTTAGAATATATTAATTTATCACGTCTCCGCAGTTCTCTGCAGCTACCGGCCAGGTTGGTGGAGATACTCCTGGGTGACGAGACGGCGGTGACCAAGGCTCTAAAATCGGTTTCAAATGTTCATGTTCATCGATTTTATTCGTTGGCGGTTTTATTTGTCGTTGGTTTTAATTAGCATGTTCGTATTATATATATACATTACCTGGTGTTAATTGCGAATGTTTTCTAAAAGGGAGCTGATGGCCACACAGTTGAGCGCTTCTATCACCATCATCATTATCATCATCATCCTCATCATCAAAAACAACATCATCATCATAAATCATCATCATAATCACTTCCACGTAACTGCCATGTGGGGAGTAGGAGAAGGTATGGAAAGGGAGGCTAATTTACGTAATAAACACCATGTCGTCGTAGGGAATGGTCACGACCAATTGTAACAGAGATTTGCCCTCCACCTCCTTCGTCAAATATACAGAACGTCAGACTGAATATGTTTAATTGTAAGAAAGAAAAATGTTACAATGTTCGCATTTCAGGCATTATATATTAACATTCACCTTATTTAGCATTACAGTGTCTGCACTACTTCAGCCACATCGAGAAATTGGGAGCTGCTCCAGTCTATCTGAAAGCTCAAGCTAATCCGTATATAAAGTTGGCCCTCCGGGAATTACTCCCCTGATATTTACCGGAAGCAAACCCGAGGCAAGAGGACGGTCAGAAAAGCCATTCCCCAAAGTACTAATTCTCAAACTTTAAGTTCAAATATAGAATTACTCACCACCCACATGCCATGAAAGCCCATCGATGACTCCTGAGCACCCTATCAGGAGGTATCCGAGAGAAATGGGGGGGCTACCCCCACGCGCCTTCGCGGTAAAAGCAGGAAAAGTGAGACAAAATCAACATGAGCCTCAGTAAAGAATGAGCGGTCAGCACAACTTTTGATTGGACGTTTAGTGTTCCCATAATCTTTGTATATGAATGAGAGACCTAGCGTCGTCATACTATCATAACCAATATATAATATAACCCATACTAGATATTTCGAAATTCGTCACGCTATATTGTCACGTATGCTATTATGGGAGAACAGGTTTGTGGGTAAATTTTGGAGATTATTCGATTTTGGGCAATGACGCTTATATTAGCAGGCAAATTTGTACATTAGAATCATTTATTACTTTCTGGAGCTTAACAACTTGCAACATTAACAGGAAAGTCTTGGTTACCCACATCCTATGAAATTCTAAAGGCAATTCTTTCTGGAACTGAGTAACTGGCGACACTAACAGGAATCGGTTGGTTACCCACATCCCATGACAATCCCAAAGGGATTTTTACCATGACGTAAGCATCCGGTTTGCCTACAAGTTTGTCACGCAGGCCGGAGCTGTCGTGCGTCACTGGGAGACTCCTCGGGAAGTTCTAGAAGCTCACGATATTTGGGCTTGGCCCAGAGCTAACCGGAAACCCCTAGAAATGGAATCTCTATAAATTCTGTAACGAGCATCCGCTTGGGGGTCGCTTTGCCACTGAGACGCTGCGATATCAAGACGGCCGCTCTGATCCAGAGTTGTGTACAAACGCCCACGGCTTCGTGACGTCGCCCAACCAAGATAAGGCTGCTAGGGCGCTTCATCAATGCTGCAACTGCCATGGGCAGTCTAGACTATCTATTAGCTTAATTGATTTAAGTTTACATTTAAGAAGCGTAGTAGTGGGTATTTAATCGGGTATCTGATGCCCAAGTTGATTCTAGGGAAGCCAAGTGGTGCATGTGGTGGTATATAATAAAAAGGGGACTTGTGGCTAACTAGCGAGTTTTGCTCTATCATCCTGTTCCCTGGCTATGTGTCCCCAGTCGCAGCCCTCACCCCTGGCTGTGACAATATGTTGGAGCCGCTAATTTCTATTAAATTTTAGGGGAAATATGTCTCTTTCTGGACCTCTCTTTTTATTATAACCCCTGGGGTGAGCTTTGTTCTAAGGTTCCATTGATTTTCTTTTTTCCCACTCGGGTGATCGACATCCCAAATTCTGAAGGTACGAGTACTATTGTGCGGTGAGCAGTGAACACGCAAATCACAATTTTTGTTTGTCATGGTTTGTGACACTGTTGCAGCTGGTTTACTGTTTGTTGGCATGATGGCCCTTGGCTATTTGTGTTACCTTATTTTGCGTATAACAGGGATTGTTCGGGCCCCGGATGGGTGTCAGTTTTAGGGTCTCCTATAGTCTGTCCAATACATGGAATTACTGGCGAAGTACCCTAGTAATAGCCCGACGAGTCAGGACATTAGGAAGCTCCTCCAACAGTTATCAAGAAACTTTACACGGTACATTAGGCACTTATGCGGTGGCGGTTAGTGACGTACATGTGCTGTCGCAGGACTTAAATTCATTACGGAGGTCTATTCGCGTGAGGAGCAGTCGTAGGATTCGAGGACAGTCACCGCTAGTATATTTCCCTAGCAAGCAACGAAGTCTTAGTGTGGGCGATCTGCCTGTAATAGAATCTCAACCCGGTTCTCCGACCTCTAAATCTAGTTCAGAATCATCCCTGGAGGACCCCGAAATGGCAACAGCTCTACAAGCCGGATCTTCGGCTGAGGAAGCTGGTTCGGTGAAACCAATTTTGACTCCCTCTCTGCCATTTGCTCGGCCATTTATCGATTCGGGAATCTTTGAAGGCAAGCCGGGCCAAGACGTGGCCACTTATCTGTACAAGTTTGAAACAATAGCAGCTGCTAATGGTTGGGACGTGAGCAGCAAAAAGCAATTTCTCCTTTGCTATTTGAGGGAGGCCGCTGCCAATTGGTTTAAGACATTTGCACCGCGACATTGGCATTACGGTTGAAGTGACCTGAAAGCCACCTTACAGTTAGCCTTTCTTCCGGCGGCATAGCAAGATGTCCTAGAATGCCGTCTTCACCAGCGCGTGCAAAACATAAGTGAGCCTACTGAACGTTATATATATGATGTCCTCGTACTATGCGATCAGGTGAACCCTAACATGATTGAAAGGGAGGGAATTCGTCATGTTATGCGAGAGCTGAAGCCTTCGCTTCTGTAGCAAGTGTTGCCAGCTGATCCTGCGACTGTGGGTGATTTAACAATGTTCGTGCGTCTTATAGAAGCAGCTCGCGGGGCAGCGAGTGGACCTACAAACACAATCCACTAGGCCGATTTCTGTAGCCCTAGTGCAAAATACGGGCCCTACGGAACCGGTGGCTAGCTTGGCTCGAGAGGTTCACACACTCCAGAAGGAGCTGCAACAGCTTCGGATACGAAGGGCACAATCGCCTGGCCCACGAATTCCACCCAGGTTCAAACGCACGGCCGGACGGGGTCGTAGGAATGATGACTATAACCAACAATTGAATGTAAGCCCTCGGCCCGGGTTTGTACAAAGGGGAGCGACAAACCAAGGGAATGCTCCCAGGCCTCCAGCTCGGGTAACATGGGGTAGAGCTGCCGTTAATGGGCGAACAACAGATGGTAGGCCTACCTGTTTTGTTTGCGGCAGGTCTGGGTACATGGCACTCAACTGTAAACAGAGACAGAACCACCCAAACGGGATACGAACGTCACGGGTATAAGTTCCGTGACGATGGCAACAATCACCAGTTCGTGACCCAGTAATATCCCTTATTCGGCCGGATAATGTGCTTACAACAACGGGGAGCTTGTCATACCTAAATGATATCAGTACTTTATTCGACACAGGAAGTGCAGTTTTTATCTTCCAAGAGCTGTTGGTAACAAATCCATCAAACTCCGTACCCAGAAGTGTAATCCTGTACACAGCTGATAATAAATTATTATATATCAGCTATTCCACCACGTTAACCTTTATTATTGAGGGAGTAACTTTTTCGGAGGATGTTTTAGTGATCCAGGGGTTTTGCCATGATCTCTTGCTGGTTATGAATTTTTTAAATAAATTTAAGGCTGTAGTTAATTTAAATAGCCTCGAAGTGACTCTTAAACTGAAAGACGATAGTAAGCTAATATTAAACTGTGGAGGAAAAGCGAACTGCCCGCTGTCAAAAATTACCATGGGGCCGCATGAAATCACTGAGGAATTCCTCAAAGCTAGTTGTACGAAGGATGTACGAGTTCCTCCTTTCACATCCTTAAATGTCAATGTGACGCTTCCTCCTAGTGTAATGGGAAGGTTGTTGTTAGAACCCAATCAGGTGATCATGCAGAAGAAAGGTATTGAAATTACTCCACTGTTTTGTGAGGTTGCTACAGAAAATGCAATACCGGTACGCAACAATACTGCGGAAACCAACACTATCTTCGCGGGTACCCCTTAGCTAATGCATTAGAGGTAGCTCTAGTTCAATCTGTAAATTGGTCAGTATCAGGATCGGAGATAGCTGAAATTCATGAGGCCAAGTTCCACTTGAACGCCCATCTAACTGGAATACAGAATACCCAATTGCGAGCTTTGCTGCAAAGTTACAGAGACATATTTGTCATAAAGCTCAAGGATTTGGGTTCCACTGATATTGAAAAATTCACCATTGAAGTCACTGGTCCTAGACCGATTAAGCAACGACCATACAGGTTGTCCCAAACTTCACGCGAAACTATTCAGTCTCAGGTGGGTGAAATGCTAGAGGCTGGTATTATATGGAAATCACATAGTCCCTGGGCCTCTCCTGTAATGCTGGATAAAAAGAAGGATAATACTTTCCGCTTTTGTGTGGATTACAGGAACCTGAAAGCGGTAACGGTGGCGTCATCATATCCATTACCATTGATTGATGATTTATTGAGCTATCTGGGAAACTCTAAGTGGTACTGCACACTGGACCTCCTCAGTGCATATTTTCAAATAGCTCTCGAGGAGGATAGTAAGACATACACATCCTTCCTAACGCCCTTTGGGCAATGGGAATTTGGAAGGCTCTCGTTTGGATTAGTAAACGCACCGGGCCAATTTTCGGCGGTGGCAGAGCAGCTGTTAGGTGAGCTAAAGTACAAGAAAGCCTTGATCTCTCTGGACGACATTGTGGTTTTCGCATCCTCCTTCCCAGAATTGTTAAGTAATCTGGAGTCTGGTTTTGAAAAGCTGAGGATGCATAACTTTAAATTGAAACCCGAAAAATGTTTTTTTTGGCATGACTCGCATCAAATTGTTGGATTTCGAAGTTTCAACAAAAGGCGTTGAACCGGATATTGACAAGATCAAAGCTATTACCGAGCTCCGATACCAAAACAGTTCGAGATGTTCGAAGGGCGCTGGGCCTCTTTGGCTTTTATCGACGTTTTGCACCAAATTTTGCCTCTATCGCCCAACCGTTGCATGATTTAAGCCAAAAAACAAAGATTTTGAATGGGGGCAAACTCAGCAAGACTACTGACCTACTGACCTCAGCTCCAGTGTTAGACCATTATCGTCCTGGAGCCTACACGGTGCTTCACACTGATACCAGTAGAGTTGGGATATGATGTGCACTTTTGCATCGGACGGATGGAGAACTTCATCCAAAGGCTTTTTGTTCCAGATCATTGAATAAACACGAAAAGAACTATAGCATCTCGGAACTTGAGCTGCTTGCTATAGTGTACGGGCTCTCGGTATTTAGACCCTATATTTACGCACACACTGTGAATGTAGTGAGTGACCATCATGCCCTATGCTATCTCCGGAATTTGAAAGAAGTCACCGGCAGGTTAGCCAGGTGGACATTGAAACTGCAAGAATATGATTATACTATAATTTATAAGTCCGGTGGTAAGCACTTGGATGCAGATGCCCTATCTCGTTTCCCAGTGGATGAGCCTGAGGAACAGATCCTTGAACAAGTGGACGAGCTCATCATTTGTCTGCTATCCCCAGTGGAAGTGGCACAAAAACAACGAAGTGACCCCCAACTCCTACCCTTAGTCCAAGAATTGGAACGACCAAATACCGGGTGTCCTAAATTGCAGCGCCAGGCCAAGTTCTATATCTTAAAAAGCTGGTGTTCTTTACCGTAAGAACGCGGGTACTTCGGGACCATTGCACCTCTTGGTAATTCATGAATCCCTTAAGCATGAGATCTTATTCTCTTGCCATGATGATCCATTGTCTGGACACCTGGGGTTTACCAAAAACTTTTACAAAAGTTAATTCTCGGTACCTCGGGACAGGTATGCGCAAAGACATTGAGAATTATGTGAAGGGGTGTCGTAGTTGTCAGTCTCGCAATGGACCTCGGAATTTGCGACCTTCTGGATTCTTACAACCTATCCCTGTCAAGGACATCGGTGAGCGCTGGTGAATCGATCTAGTTGGACCAATCCATAAATCAAAAAAGGCAACACAATGATAGTGGTGGCAACAGAATATGCTACCAGATGGGTGGAAGCGAAGGCCATCCCTAGAGGATCGTTTGAGCACGTAGCCCAATACATATTGGAGAATATAGTTAGTCGCCATGGCGCTCCCGCCATGCTACTATCAGACAGGGGTGCCGTGTTCCTGAGTGAGGTCACACAGCACCTATTGGCATCAATGGGGGTGAAATCTACATTTACTACGGCCTTCCATCCGGCTACTAATGGATTGACGGAAAGGTGTAATCAAGTGATTATCAATATGATCTCACGCTATACCTCAACAGATCAGCGCGACTGGGAAACCAGTTCGCCCCATGTGGTATTTGCCTATATTACAAGTCGTCAGGAATCAAAGAAGATGTCGCCATTCTTTTTAATTTATGGACGACACCCGACCCTACCTGGAGAGGTTCAACTAAAACACACTACTGATAGCGTGTTCGAGAAAGAGACCCAGGATCGTAAACAAGAAGCTCGTGAGAGGGCCAGGGCTAATATTGAGCGAGAACAAGTTAGGCATAAGCTCATTTTCGACAGGAAAAGACGTGCGCTTAAGTTCCGTCCTGGACAGCTGGTCAAGCTTTCTACGCCCATTCGCAAGAAGGGAAGAACTGCTAAGTTGTTACATACGTTCCATGGTCCCCACACCGTGATAGAAAAAACATCGCCGGTGAATTACCGTATCAAACAGTGTACGGGTCCTAAGAATAAGGAATTACTTGTACACATATCTAGGTTATAAGCATATTATACTCCCTATCAAAGAAGCTGTGGTGTTAATGTTGCTTTATTTCTTACTTATCTTAGGTATTTTAAGGCATTTAGCTTAGATATATGTTTTTCTATGGTATATAGTATAGACACTAGCTTGTATGACATTATTGAAGTCCGTTTGTTTCAGATATAATTTTTATTGCCTCCCTGTAGTTTAAGATGGCAATTCTTTATAAACAGTTTTGTTTGTAAGCTTAAGATAAAACATGTAATATTGAACCGTGATACGGAATGTTATCACCCAACAGGGTTTCTCATGGGTGAGTCCCCGATAATTATTTATACATTTTTACATTATTTGATATGAGTGGTGTTAGATTATTCTTCTCTAATATGAAATAACCAAGCATAACCTATTTTATAATACTATGGCGATAAATAAAATTTGTTTGGGTGTGAGTTGGTGTGGTGATAATAGGTACTGCCCACAGATAAACGTGATACTATTTTTAACATAAGTGACAGATGTTGGCCAGTGGTTCTATGTATGAGGCCAGGATTACATCGAATCCGCTTTCCCTCCCTGTAGTTTAATAAGTTTCCCCTCCCTCCCCGAGCCCCATGACCAGCTTGTGTTAAACAACCCACCCACACCCTGGAACCCTAATACCTAAGGCGCATCTCCTCGTGTATAGGGCCCACCTGCAAGCCACTCTTTCTGCTGTCATTTCCTTTTATTTCTTGTTGTTTACTTAAAACATTATCCTAGATTCCCTTTTGTTTTCTCGTAGAGGGAGCACTCTTCGGAGCTGACTTTTCAGGACATTGCCAGTTGGTCAGTAATTGCGAAGAATGCACAGTGGAGACGCGGCCTAAGGCACATATATTGGGGTAAGGATTGTTGTTATCCTTTTGCCCTCACGGTTTGACTTTACCATGAAATTTGCAAAGATTCTATTTAACTTATTTCCTAGTAGTACCCTAATATCGCTCCTACTCATGGTTTCTGGAACCTTTGGTCATGCTACTGTTCCAAAGCCTTGTCGCCATATAGGAGCACTAGGCGATAGGAGTCGTTCCTGGAGCACAACCTCCATGATGAAAACACAGCACTGCGCTTACTGAAGCACCCCTCTTTTGATAATGAAGGAAATAAATCTTGGAAAATGCTGATGGTAAACCCATATAACCCACGAGCGTCTACGGGGTACAGCCGACCGTGTGCGCTCTTTCCGCCCGCTGAAAATACCTACCCTGGTTTCCATACTAATTTTCCCGCAGGACAAAGGAAGGGACGAACGCAAGCAACTCGTCGACCCCCTAGAAAACCTAAAGAGATGAAACGCATTGTGGAATTGGTAGTTGTTATCGACTATACCCTGTTTATAAAATTGACCTTCAGCAAACGTAGTGTACAACAGCATTTCTTGCACTTAGCCAGCCTTGTTAACAATTTGTATGCCCCATTGAATATATCCATAGCACTCATAGGTGTTATGGGATGGTCCACTCATAATCAGATATATGTGAGCGATACAGTAGCCGTATACTAAATGAATTCCTCCGCTATCGCCGTCAATCGTTACTTCGGGTATATCCTCATGAGCATGCGGTGTTACTCACTGCTGCCGAGTTTCAACATGGAGTAGTGGGAAAAGCTTACGCGTACTCTATGTGTACTTATGAACACTCACGTTCAGTGATAAATGACGATATACAGAATGAGGACCCAGTTTTGGAATGCATCATGATGCGGGGTGTTGCCCATGTGCACACTGTGGCATAATGGGAGCATCACTTAACTCAACAATCCCTACCATGTGGACCCCGTGTAATTTACGCGGAGTTAGGTTATTCGTTTCGTCATCATATTTACCTGTGTCTTCGTGACAGGCCATCCACTTTATTTATGGGCCCCATTTGTGGAAAAAAAGTTCTGGAACAAGATGAAGAAAGTGATACGGATAACTTCTGTTGTAATGCATCAACGTTTTTGTTTTTTCGGAATGCCTCCTGCGCGACAGGGGTGTGTTGTGATCTTGAAATATGCCGTCCGAAAATGCAAGGTACCTTATGTAGGGTCCCCACCCCTGAGTGCGATTTACGTGATTATTGTGATGGTACGTCTGCCACTTGCCCCGATGATATCTATAAATTGGATGGGGACCCTGGTAAACGAGGGCGAGCATTTTGCTATCATGACTCGAATACGACGCGTACCGATCAGCGTCCAAAATTGCGGGGAGGTTCTGCTAGGACCCTGGATGACCAATGTTTCGAAAATAATGACTGAGGAAGTATTACTGGCAAATGCGGGTATCATTTTCTTTCCAATCATTACACCAGATGTAATGTCAGAGACCTGCACTGTGGAATGTTATAATGTGGCCACCGAAATAACGAACTTGAGTTTGGTTATTCACCGTTATGCCAAAATAGGGAATACTCTAAATTATACCACTTACGAGAAATGTTCTAAGGCTATCGTTGATCCAGGTTTACAAGTTATTCAACCAGGATTAGTGCCTAATGGCGCAAGGTGCGGCTCAACTAAACGGTGTATAAATCAAACCTGTGTTTTAGAAAATAGCAATAGAAATCAAACTTGTCATTGTAACGGTCATGGAATTTGTACTAATCAAAACCGCTGTTTCTGTGAAGTAGGATACGAGCCACCGTTCTGTACTAAATCTGTTCCTAGGGTAAGCAGTAAACCCTCTACTTCTTATATAATACTGCTAGGAATATTTCCTACAATTTTGATTACATTTACTGTTTGGAATGTTATTAAACGGACCTAAGTAGTATTATTCCGGATTAAGCAAGTAGATTAACGGTAATCCTGCCGCTAGGAGGCGCCAGTGTCGCGTTACTCCGTCTTAATACTTGGATTAAGAAGGATTAAATATGTTGGCGGGAAATTTAAAAATTGAGCGCCAATAGCGGAAGGATTATAGTTAGACGAGTTGCTTAATCCGGGCTGTTTATTGGAGTGGATAGGGATGTTTCAAACAATAAGTTACGTGACTTGGAGAAAGGAGCAGCGATGTGTTTTTGACGGTGGTTGGAGAAGGAAAGAAGGAAAAGACTTTTGAAGAATGGGAAGGAATGAAATGCGGAAGTGACGTGTGGAGATTTGATTGGATAAAAAAGGTGAGATGGGATTGGTTGTTTTTTAGGATTTGAAAAATGGACGGTACATGGAAGAAGATAAGGGTTTCTTAAAAAAGTCACGTGACTTGTGGATGCGGAGCAGCGACGTGTTGTTGTTGGAAGTTGGGAAGGAAATAAGGAAGGAATTTTAAGGAATGGGTAAACATGGTGTGCGGAAGTGACGTGTCGCGATTTGATTTGAGAAAATAAGATGAGATGGGATTGGCGGATAGGATTGAAAAGTGCTGGGGATTGGAGGAAATAAAGTGCGTTGTGATTGGATGAAAAGTGAGGAAAGAATGGATGAAAACGTTGAGGAAAAGATGTAAAAAGGGAGAAATGTGGATGAAATAAAGGAATGGAAAGAATGATTGCGATAACGATAGCGTTGCTGGCGTTAAGGTTAGCTAGCGCAGAGAAGAATTGCGTTAGTTTTGTAAGGTGTGGGTTAGAATTGAGTGGCAAAACGGGTCATTTGGAAAATCTGACAAGATGTGAAAAGGATTACGAATTGATGCCTAATTGCACGTGCGTGTACCGGAAGGGAAGTGGGTGTAGGTTTGGTTCTGATTTTATTAATTTGGGGACTCTGAAGAACGTTTACAATTGTTTAAAGCCGATAACAAGATGTCAGAGGGGTCAGAGGTGTTCAGGGATGATGTATGGTAGTGTAAAAATGGGGCAAGTTGAATATCCGGAGGGTTATGTTGTAAATGAAACTTGTGACGACGAGCAAATTTGTCGTTGGAAGGTGATCCCACCAAAGGTGGTGGGGCCTTCCGACAGATACCATACCAGGACTAGGTCCTTTACTGGTTGGAAGATATAGTTGAAAAATAGACTGTGGTAGACGGTGGAATTGAGGTAGGGAGGTTATGTTTAATTAGTTTGAGGAGTATGTGGTAGTATTGAAGAAATTAGAAAGATGATGAATAGTTGAATGAGGATATATTTTTTTTCAATGGATGATGGTATTAAGGTCGATGTAGAAGGAGCCTAGGATGCTTATAACGCTCCCCGGGGTCAATATCGTACTCCCCGAGGCCGCGGATGAAGGCATTGAAATTAAGTGAAAGAGAGTCGAAGAATTTTTGTGAAAGGGAGAGCATGTAGTCAGTGAGAAGTGGAAAGGAAAGGTCACGATGGATGTTGATGTTGGGAATGTACCAGTCGGCATCGACAGCGGTACGAAGAAAGCGGTTTTGAAGAGTTTGAAGGTGATACAGATGAGTTTTTGCGGCAGTGGCCCAGACTGGACAGGCATATGTGAGAACAGGACGAAGAACTTGTTTAAAGAGAAGAAGTTTGTTGGAGAGTGACATGGCAGAGTTTCGGTGGCATAAGGGGTACAGAAGTGCCATCTTGCGAGCAACCTTGTTGTATGTGGTGTCGATGTGGGCCTTCTAAGAGAGCTTCTGATCCAGTGTGACGCCAAGATAGTTGACCGTGGTGGACCAGTGGACAGACCCGCCAGCAATTTGAAGGTCAGGAACATCCGCCTCCAAGCGCCTTGTGAAGGTGATAGCCTGTGATTTGATGGGGTTCACAGTAAGGCGCCAAGTATTGAACCATGTTGTGAGGTTATCTGCGTATCGTTGTAGTCTATCTGCAGCTACCTGATGACGTGTGGAGGCGGTGGTTATGGCAGTATCGTCAGCAAACTGGTACAGCGTACAGCCTTGATGAGATGGCAAGGTGTTGATGTAAATGAGGAAAAGCAGAGGGCCAAGGACACTCCCTTGGGGGACCCCTGCGTGAATGGGGTGTGAGGTGGAAGAGATGTCTTCCTTGGTGACGCTGAAGGTGCGTTGTTGAAGGTAGGAATGAATAAGATGAATAATATACGGAGGGAAATTGTAGTAGATAAGGCGGTGGAGGAGACCTTCGTGCCATACGGAGTCGAAGGCACGGGTGAGGTCTAGGAATAAGTCAACAACAAAGTGGCGGTTATTAAACCCTTTGATGATTTCGTCCACCAGACGAAGGAGTTGATGTACCGTGGAATGTTGCTGACGAAAACCAAATTGCTCCTGTCGAAGTATTGGCTGCGCAGAGAGGGTTTGCTGAAGCCTGGCTTGGATGACCTTCTCAAACAGCTTACTCATGGTGGGCAGCAAGCTGATGGGACGATGTCCTTCCGGCGTGGAGGTGTCTTTACCAGGTTTAGGGAGGGTGATAATTTTGGCGTGCCTCCAGGCTCTGGGAAAGTATGCCAAACAGAGTAGTCCATTGAAGAGGTGGACGAGGAGCTCCAGCCATTTGTGTGGAAGGGCTTTAAGTGCAGCATATGGAATGTTGTCACAGCCCATGGCTTTGTATGGTGGCACAGATGAGAGAAGTGATGTGACTTCCACTAAAGATGTCTGTGGAATGTCATTATGGTCTAGTGGTCTGCACAGGAAGTTAGTGACCTCAGTTGTAACCAGCTGCACATGATCTTGGTTGCAGGTGGCAGCAGGGTGGAAGGTGCTTTCTAGATATGTACCCATTAATTCTACTTTCTCCCGGACTGATTGTGCGAGGATGGGTCCTTGGCGTAGGGGCTTATCCTGATTGGGAAGGCGCAGCAGGGCCTTGGATAGTCGCCAGAGGGATTGGTCCTCTGTGTTGAGGGAGGCAAGGCGGGTTTCCCAATCCTCGTTGAGATGTTCTGCCAGTTCAAGTTTGAGGCGGTGACAGAGTTGATTGTAGGTCCGTTTGTCATTCCCAGAATGTTGAGCTCTGCATCTGGCCGTGTTCTTTGCTGCGATGAGTTCCCTTAGATGTCTTGGGAGCTTGCGAGCCGTTTGGGTGTGTCCACGGGCACAGGGTGTTGAACGTTTGATTGCCGTAGTGATAGTTGTTGTTATATGGCAGATGAGTGAGTCAGCGTCTGCAGTAGTTGAACATGGTGACAAGACTATGGGTTGGGCAGCCATGTGCTGTGAATATGCCTGCCAGTTGGTGCGGCGAGGGTTGGGAATGAAGCGTTTGGCTTTGAGAGTAGGTCGTGATTGGAAGAGTAGTAGAAGAGGATAGTGGTCTGATGATAATTCTGGTAGGGAATAAAGATAGGGGTGATGTCGGATGTGCTTGACAATGGCTATGTCTAGCCAATCGGGCGGGTGACGGTCGCCATGGTAGATGGTAGGTGAGGAAGAAGAGAGGACAGACAAGTTTTTGCTATGGATATAGCGCTCGAGAAGGGCACCACGGTGATTGAGTGTCGTTGAGTTCCAAGCCGGGCTCTTGGCGTTAAAGTCTCCCATGGCAATGGTGGCCTGTTGGGATGAGAACAGACAGTCCAGTGTGTTGGCTTGCAGCGGGCGTCCAGGGGGAATGTAGACAGAAAAGAGCATGTAGGGGCCCCCTGTTGGTCTCAATCTGAATGCCGGTGGCTTCCAGTGGTGGAGCAGTAGTGACGAGCAAAGAGTGATGCCGTAGGCTCCGACTCACGTAGATGGCGGTGCCACCGTGGCCATCGGCCCGGTCAGTACGATAGCACACCATGCCTGGTATCGTTGCTTTAATGGAAGGGGTCAGATGTTTTTCCTGTACTAGGAGGATGTGTACGCCCTTAACAGCAACGAAATTAGAAAGCTCCGCCAGCTTTCGGCGCAATCCATTGGCATTCCAGCTGCAAATTTTCAGGGAGTTGAAGTTTATAGCAGATCCAGGGTTAACAGCCATGGTACAGCATGAAGTTGAGGACTGCGTGCACCAGCATGGTGTAGGGGTGGATGTCGCTTGAGCGAGTGCGGATGGACTCGGCTAAGTAGGCAGCGAATGCAGGCTGCAGGGGGATGGGAATTTGTTGCATTGTAGCAAGAAAAGATTCACTGGGAATAGTGGATAGAGTTCTGGTGGTGACTGGTTCAGCTGAAGACTGTGTAGAGAGCTGCTGAGGGGGGTCACATTTGGTGGCGTTCTGTTGGCCAGGTTGCTGTTGCCGTTGTGGTTGAGGGTGGAGCTGTCTGGTCTTGACTGTGGAGGCTTGCCGAGAAGATGGTTGGGTCCGAGAAGCCTGCTCGGGAGCTGATGCCGTTGGCGTTATTTTTGGTTGCTGCTTTGAAGGGGGAGTAGTAGCAGAGGGCTGCTCAGCATCAGTAGAGTTGGTGACCGCAGCTGCGTAGCTGGGATATTTAATGGGCTGTCTCGGAGGAAGACCAGGGTATTGGGCACCAATGAAGGCTTCGCGCGGTAACTCAGTAATGTGAGGCACTCTCGGTCGGGCATTGTATTTTGACATCTGCCCGTTCTTGGAGGTGAGAAGCTCTAGTCTCGCCTCCTGCCACACCGGGCATTTGGCATATCGGCAAGAGTGGGCATCCCCACAGTTGTAGCAGCGGGGTTTTGCACCAGGGATACCCAGCTGTGTGCAGTTGGCACGTTTGTGGCCAGAGGTGCCGCAGAAGGTGCAGACGTGGTTCCGAGAAAGGAAATAGGAGGGAAGATGGGTGCAATTTGTTTAAAAAGCCGGTGAGAATGTACGCTGGCGACAATAGTTCGATTCTTGTGGAGATGGTGGATTGTAGTGTGATGGCGGACACGGTGGATTTAACGGAGGGTTTGCAACTAGAATGGAAATTGGCCCCGGAGGAAAGTGAGCTTTTAGTAGCGTATAGCATGGTAAATGAGAAGAATTCCTATTTCTCCAAAAATTATGGATACATATATTTGGCGAATGTGGTAATGGAGTGTGGCAGTTAAGTTCAGGTGGAAGGAGAGTGAGTGGGAGGGTAAAGAGTGCTTCAAGATGGACTGTGGAGTGAAATTGCAAAATAAAAGACATTTATGAGTATATTATATGTACACGCTGAACATTTTAGTGCATATGCTGAATGAAAACTAAATTAAATTATACATTGAAAGTGCAGATGGATGGTATATTTACATATAAATTGGAAGTGGAAAATGAAATACAATACATGATTGCATTCATATCTAGACGCGCGACACTTTATCTTATATGCCAATAACGTTGAGATAAACATTGAAAATGCAATTTTTGCTATATCGAAATGTAAATTCAAAGTTCCAATGCAACATTATAAGCTTTTATGAGAATGAATACAAAATACATCATTGCATACATAACTACACGAGCAACATTTATGCGAATGTGCTGAATGAAAATAACACAAAAATATACATTGAAATTGCAAAATAGTTACATACTGAATGTAAAATGAATATAGAAAAATCTACATGTGCACCCAGGCGCACAGCATTCTAACGTCTATAACCTTTACAACGTGGACACGTACACGAATTTACAATCAAGTGTTTGAATGGAGTGGGAATATTGTTTATGAAACAAGCACGGCGTGCTTGGCACTCTAAGCATGTTGGTGTGAACACAGATTTTTTTTGTTGGCCGGCTGATGCCCTACGGTATACACCTTGAATAATTTTAAATTTGATTGCAATACTTTTTGATCATATGCCTTTGCATGGCAAGCGATTCAGAGAGCAGAGATTTGTTGGCAGCAAGACAGTTTTTTGTTTTGGAAAATGTACGAACGGAAGGAAGCGTCTATAGAGCAAACTGAAATGGCTTGACAAAACAATTGGTGCAATATTATTTCTTGTTTAAGACAGGGAATTTGCAAATGTTCCTAGAAGTTATTTACGGCATCTGCATAAACTATGCCGGATATGGCGAATGGGTTAAGAATCCCGTTTAGAGAGCAAATGCGCAGGGACTGGCAATAAAGGCACCTCGGTTGCAGAACGAACGGAAGAACATTAAATTGGAGATGTAGAGGATCCCGAAGCAAGTCGTCATAAAACTTGCAGCCAGAAGTAAATGGCTTCCACTCGCAACAATAATAACAATTTTGGCTGAGCCATCTAAATTTGCAATCAGGGCACGTCCACCTTTTTCGCTTTTGCTGTTCCATATACAACTGAATGGAAAAAACGAAAAAGAGGGAAAGCAAAAAAAAAAAAAAAAAAAAAAAAAAAACCTAAATACTGCACAATAAGTTTAAGGAGCTACGCCTGATCAAAATTATTATACGGGAACTTAAATCTCATGCGATAGATATGTTGCAATTGATTATGTTAAAAAAGAAAATGTATGTATGTATTTATTCATTGCAATTGGGTATTACCCGGTGGCAGAGTTAAGAATACAGATCAAATTACAAATACTAGATTTACAACAATAACACAATAAACAATACAAACATGATATTATTTTACATTAGTCAATTTAAACATATCTAATTACTTCTCTATTTACAAATTATATACCATTATAATCCAAAAGTTAATGCTTAAGCTAAGGTACTCACCAGAAAATTAAAATTGTAATTTAAACAACTGCACTTTCAAACACTGGCTAAATATAAGCAAAAAGAGAACTTATTGTTTTATTAACAGTATAAGAAGCACTAGAAAGTTTTATTAGGGATGCACTAAAAACACAGCTGCTGCAGAATTCAATTTACGATCTGCGTGGCCTCTTCCGAAGAGTATGTGGCGTTACTGCGGCATTTCTTTTTTTTTGCTAACGCAGCCAGCCGCTGCCGTGCCGCTCTGGTAATTGGCTCCAGATGTGGCTGTGCCAAGTCGCTTAGATCTTCATCGAGTTCTTGCAGCTCCGGTATATTGGCAAGCGGCGCGTCATAACCGTCGTCGGCACACCCGCGAGTCGCACACCAACCGCTGCTATGTTGCAGGAGAATGTTCCCAGGAGACCAACTCGGAAAAAGATTGCGTCGTGTTGCAGGATTGCAAAAAGCAGCAGGAGAGCAGGAGAGGACTTTTACTATTCCTGCAGGGGAAGCTTTACTGTGTTGGGGCTTGAGAAGAGAAGGGCTAGGGAGGTGTTTCTGAGGGGAAATCGGAGTGAATTGTTGCGAAGGACCGGCAGAAGTTGAAGAAGAAGAAGAAGAAGAAGAAGAAGAAGAAGAAGAAGAGGAGTATGATAAAGTGTATATGGGCGAAAGAGGAAAAGAAGGGGAATGAGGGGAGTAAAGCTGCACCTGGATAGAATCTTGAGCCACCGGCTGGGATGTGGCAGGCAGAGGAAAAGCAGGTGAAGGTGAAGAAATATGCGTAGAAGTTATGCCTGGGTGTGCATGGAAAGAAATGGAAATATTAGAAGGCGAATAGGTTGGTCAGGATGGTTGCGGAAACCACGGGAAAGTCGGTGTAGCTCATGCACATACGGCGTTGAAAATGTGGCTTGAAAATTGCCACTGTCAGTGGTGGATAAAGATGGTAGATAAGGAGTTGTGCAGCGAAGCCGACCTCCAACTGTCCTGGCTAGCTGGTCCCTGGATCCAGGATAACTGCGGCTGGAGCTGAAGAGCAGGGGAAACCACCTGCACGGAAGCCGAAGAATTGCTCCAACCACCGATGGAGCTTGGAGCCGTATTAGTTATCAGCTGCACTGATGATGACGAAGACGACGATGACGCATCAATCCAGTTGGGAACTTGCTGCAAGGGCAGCTGTCGAAAGACGTCCTGAAATGCAGGTAAATGTGCCTGCTCTGCTGGTGCAAGATGATTGACGGCGAATTGGTTGAAACCAGCAAGAATATTGGCCGCGTCTTGAGGATGATTGAGCTGATGGGTGTTGAAGAGAGTCTGCTGCTCTCTTGTCACGAGCTCTCTATAAACTCTCCAGTAGACGGCGAAGAAAAGCTTCGTTGGAGACGTGGAACGATCCCATGATGTTGTTGTCGTTGAATGAGCAGCACAATAAGACTGAGAATGAAGCTAGCGATGCAAAGTTGCCAGTTTAAAAGGACAAGTAATCAGCACAGGATTTCCGCCACGCATGTCATTAAAGGTCTGGAAAAAGCACGTGGGAGAATTAAATGGACCGGTCAACGGAAACTAATTGTCACGAAAATCTTTAAATGAGGTTCTGCGTTGGACGATTGTGAATGTAACACCATATCGAAACCGGAAGATTAGGCGCCCGAGTGGAGGGACCGGAAAGCTGTGGCAAAAGGCAGCAGATTGCCACTTGGGAAGTTGCGGTGCGATAACCCGCTGGACTAGCTAATGAGGCATTCAACGGAGTGCGTAAGCGGAAACTGCGGTTGCGATAAGGGGGCCTTTAAAAGAGCGAGGCGATAAGGGGCTCGCCTAAGTGAGAACTGGACCTTTACGAGGATGTTTTTTTGAAACTATGCGATTATTTTAACATCATAACAAAAAATGCTACTTATACGCATTTTTCTTATAAGAGCAGCTTTTTCTTTAACAATAAACGAGCAGGACCTAAGACCGTAGTAAAAATATTTCCGAGTTGATTTACGGAAACTTTCATATTGGATAAAAGAGGACGCGAATGAAAAACAAAACACTTCGAAAGGAATTTGAAAAAAATAAAGTGCGTGTGTTTGTGAGTGGGTGTGCGCGCGCGAAGCAGCAACATAGTGTCGCAACCGGGGGTAAGTCAAGACCCAACCCTGAAGCCTACCTTTGAAATATTAGGACATAGGCAGAGATCGATGAAAAGACTACTATCCAGCTTTACTGAAACAGAAATATCAGTGAACCCTACCCCGAGAGCTGCAAACACCGAGCAATGGGTGGCGCATTTATTTAACGATATTCTATATTTTGCCTAGGAGAACCTTCTAGACCGCGAACCCGGTTACTTAGGATATCGCTATCGGACAAGAAGGAGACCTCTAAAAAGTTTAACATGATCGTGAGGCATGCAGACCAAGTAAACGTAGATGCCGTGATTCAAAGCATCGAAAAGGTGATGCAAAGCAACAATCAGTTCTTGCTAAATGGTCCTCTGAAGGTTACTTTTGCGTGGACCAAAGAAGTCGCGGGTTCGTGTTACAAACGCTGCGATGCTTGTAGCGGTAAAAGAGGCATTGTGTAAATTAGAAACAATGACCGTCTGTGTTTAGCAAGAGCCATTGTTGTCGCCAAAGCCAAAGTGGATCGTGACGTCAATTACACGACGTAAAGACAAAAACTAAACAAAAGGCCGAAGCTCTGTGCCAGCGCGTGGGAAAAGGCAACGTCAGCTGTACAATAGATGACGTCAGATATTTTGGTACGGAGTTAAAGGTCTACGCGATGACGGTGTTTGGCGATCATACAGGTAAACACGTGCTGTACGAGTCCTATAAGCAATGCGATAAACACATAGACGTCATGTATCACGAAGAGCACTTTAACGGCATTGTCGGCCTTCACATGTGTTTCAAATGTAAATATTACTGCCGCCAGTGTCGTTATCCCTCGGCACGCAAAAGAGAATACCATAGATGTGAAGCCAAGTGTTCTAAATGCCATCAGCAATGAGATGCGCGATCCGATGCGTACAGACACTCTCCTGCGTGCAACAGAGATTTTAATGGACCTACATATTATTTGAACCACGCCAAGAAAGGCGCATTTTACCATAAAGATCTCTCGGTGTGCGACGTCGAGGAGTGCACGTCTTCTCATAAGTCGGTCAATTCCAGATACAGAAAAACCCCGCACGAGTGCGGAGAAAGGTTCTGCAAACATTGCAGGACGCATCTTAACTCTACACACATGTGCTTTATGCAACCATACGCCTCCAAAAACAAAAGAAATAGATACGTGTTTATGTTTATAGATTTCGAATGTACCCAAAGCGAGCCGTATTCTGGTAAGCAGAATGTCTACGAGTATGTGCCTAACTGGTGCGTGTTATACCAAGCCTGTGCGCTTTGCATCGACGAGCGCCGCAAGATGGCGTACTGTACAGAGTGCGGCGTCAAAGAATGGGTGTTCATGAGCGTCCCGGTAAAGCAGTTCTTCGAGCATATCACGCAGCTGAGGTTCAAAGCCTGGGACGTCATCGAGGTGGCTCATAACCTCAGAGCCTACGACGGCCAATTTTGATTAAGGTACATGTTGGGGCATTCAAAGATTTCCAAAGATGTCTCTTATTGTATATGCTAAGGTATTTTTGTTCTTTGCCTGCCTTGCTATCTTTGGTCGCCGGGGCCGGCGACATGTAGCCAATGGGGAAATGTCACGTATGCCATTATGGGAGAACAGGTTTGTGGACAAAGAAGTTTATATTCGCTGGCAAATTTGTACATTAGAATAATTTATTACTTTCTGGAGCTTAAGGCTTGAAACATTATCAGGAAAGGCTTGGTTACCCACATCCTATAAAAATTCTAAAGGCAGTTCTTTCTGGAACTAAGTAACTGGTGACACTAACTGGAAGGGGTTGGTTACCCACATCCCATGACAATCCAAAGGGGATTTTTACCCTGACATAAGCATCCGGTTTGCCTAAAAGTTTGTCACGTAGGCCGAAGCTTTCGTGCGTCACTGGGAAATTCCTCGGGAAGTTCTAGAAGCTACACATATTGGCCACGAAGCACAAAACCGAGGGCCGAAGCTCACGATACTTGGGCTTGGCCCAGAGATAACCGGAAACCCCCTAGGAAGGGGAACCTCTATACATTCTGTAACGAACATCGGCTTGGGATAGGTTGCCACTGAGACGCTGCTCTAAGCCAGAGTTGTGTACAAATACCGACGTCACTCTCTGCTACGGCTGCGTGACATCGCCCCACCAAGTTAAGCCAGCTAGGGCGCTTCATCAATAATATAACTGCCATGCGCAGTCTAGATTATGTATTAGAATAATAATAAGACTAATTATAAGTTTACATGTAAGGGCTGTAGTAACTTTATGTATGGTCAATCAGGAAACTGATGCCAGATTTGTATATCGGGAACAAAAGTGGTGTATGTGTTAGTAGATAATAAGAAAGGGACTTTTGGCTAACTAGCGAGTCTTGCTCTATCATTTTGTTCCCTTCCTATGTATCCCCAGTCGCAGCCCTCACCCCTGGCTGGGACAACATATATACAGCGGACAGCAGCAATAGAATGAATAGGTATTTAAAGAGAGCAAGAGATAAGAAATGAGTACATTCGTAGATGCAAATTTGCGCATTCAACATGGGTGTTCAAGAAACTGAAAGGCGCCACATTTAGGGCAGTGGAATCATTGGCACTTTGGGATGTGAAGACATATGCAATGTAGACAACACCCAGTAAATGGAACGGTGCAGTGTTAACATTCACACTGCTTGTTAACTAAGTACTGCTCTAAATGAGCATGAGGATTTGGAATTTTGAAAAGAACGCTTACCCTGCGTGCTTGGCATTCCTCCCTTGGCGGAGGGACTATGATCAAGCAGTGGCTTAACCCGGGACAGTTTATCCGAGACGATAAGGATTTTTAAAACAAAAACGTCACGTGACTTTGAGAAAGGAGCAGCGAAGTGCTGTTGAGAGCAGAGAAAGAAGGAAAGGACTTTTTTAATGAATGGGTAAACATGAAATGGGAAGTGACGTTAAGAGATTTGATTGGTGAAAAGAAAGAATGAGATGGGGTTGGTTAATGGGAGAAGATAAAGATTTTTAAAAAAAGTCACTACTATGGGAAGGGGAGCAGCGGTGTGTTCTTGTCGGGAGTTGGGAAGGAATTAAGGAAGGGATGTTTAAGCAATGGGTAAACATGGAATGCGGAAGTGACGTGTGGTGATTTTATTGGAGAAAATAAGACGAGATTGGATTGGTGGCCAGGTTTGAAAAAGGATGGGGATTGGAGGAAATAAAGAGCGTTGCGATTGGATGAAAAATGAGGAACGAATGTGGGAGAAAGGTGAGGAAAAGGTATAAAAAGGGGAAAATGTGAGTGGAAAATAAAGAAATTGCAAGAATGATTGCAATAACGATAGTTATTGTTTAAAACCGATAACGAGATGTCAGAGGGGGAGGAGATTATGGGAATGATGTATGGTAGCGTGAGGATGGGTCAGCTTGAATGTCTGGAAGTATATCTGGCAATTGAAAGTTCTGAGTGTGAGAAAGGAAAGAAGGCGGAATATTTGTGCAAATTTTATAAAAACCGGTGAGAATGTACGCTGAGGACCACAGTTCGATTCTTGTGGAGATGGTGGATTCTAGTTTGTTGATGGATACGATAGATTTACCGGAGGGTTTGCAACTGGAATGGAAGTTGGCCCCGGAGGAAAGTGAGCTTGTGAAAGCGTATATCGTGGTAAATGAGATGAATTCCCACTTCTCCGAAAATTATGGATACATATTTGGGAAATAAGGTAATGGCGAATGACAGTTAAATTTAGCAGGAGGGAGAAAGGTAAGAGGGAAAGTTAAGAGAGTAGTTCTTGGAGGATGCGGATGGGAATTTGAAAATAAATTCCCAATGTCAAGGAAATGGAGGGCAGCGGTGGGAAGGGTGTCGGTGAAAACTATAAGAAAAGCTGCTTCGGAGAGGTGTAAGAGGGAAATAAATGGAATAAAGCACAAGATGAGAAAAGAATGTGATAACAATATAAGGGAAAAAAGAAGGGAGGTAAACTCCGCGAAGAAGGAGAAGCAAGAATGCGAAGAAAGAGCATTGCGAATACAGGAGATGATGGAAAGAATGAAACAAGAATTGGAAGAGAAAAAGCAAAATGTGACGAAGCAGCAGGAATTGGTAAATAGAATAAAAGGAAATTTGGCAAAACTGAACAGCGACTTTGAAGCGTTAAAGCAGATGATAGAAAATTTGGAAAGCGCATGTACGCGCGGAGTTGATTAATTTCCTAATTATGAAGGAAATTATGTCAAAGGTGCAATTGCAGAGGTGGAGGAGGGAGGGTAAATTGAGGGAGGGGAGGAAGAGGCGCTTGAATTTGAGACGAAGTAAAAAAAAGTTAGCAGAAAATAAACAAATGTAAATACTTATATACAACAATAATAGAGCAAGTTATTCGTGAGTTTTTTTCTGATTGTAGAAGAATTTGAATAGCACTATTAGAAATTTGACCTTTGAATTAATATAACTTTTTTGTAACAGCTATTAACATTGAAGGAAAAGGAAAGGATCCCTACCTAGGGAAAATGAATAAATGGATAAATGAAATACCTTAAAACAGGTCGTTTTATAAATATATACATATATTTAGAATTTTTTGTTGAACAAAGCAAAACAATAAATACGATAAGAACATAGGCGTAAATGTGCATATATATTGTTAACTGGGGAGAACATATAAAAAATTTAATATAAAGTTCTTGTGTTACATTTCTATATATAATACAAAACCAAACCAATGAGAAAATAATTAATAATTTACATGTTTAAAGTTTTGCAGTGCCCCACAAAGGTGGCGATGAAAACATGTGCATTTTGGCTGGTGAATGCATGGACAACGGACACAAAGGCTATCAGAACTATTGACGCAATGCGAGCACGTGAACGATGATTTTGAAACGTGAGCATATGGGTCAAGAAAGGTATACAAAGCACATATGCGTTTTACTAAGCACTGCAAACATGCTGGTGAATGGTTATTTGTTTCGTTTCTACAGACATAAGGTGGCCATTGACAAACAAGTAAATGTTTACGATGGTAATGAGGTTTTCTACAACACCAACAATAGCGACAGGAGCAATAAACTGAACAAAACCTTGTGTAGAAAGGGAACTCTTGAGATTCACTTTCAAATGTACCGCAGAATTTACACTTGTACATGAAGGACGCTAGAGAGGAAATGAGCAGTTAAGTTTTATATGATAACAGTTACACCAAATACTTAGAAAAAGCAGATAATTATTGGCTGCAACGTTGGCAGTTATATTGTTACGGCTTAAATGTTACGGCTCTTCCATGAACATTTGGTGAAAGACCAGGGAATGGCTGAGGTAGGGTCATCTAATAGACACCCACTTTAGTTACCTGCTGTCTCGGTGAGGCATATTACCCTTCTCATCCTCTTCCTCCTCATCGTCGCCACTACTCTCGGCGGGACTCAAGCGTGCCGCGGGCACCTCGGGATGGCCCTCAGCTGTTGCATACGGCGGCGGGTGCCGCCGCAGGCGGGTTAAGACGTCAGCCTGAAAGGTCCAGAGACTTGTTTCAGACGATGATAGCCATTTAGTTTTGAGGTATCATTATCTTAAATCTTTAAGTACCGTTACTCTTTCGGTCTATAGGTGACTTCTGTCGTTGTAATCAGCTATTACTGTTTGTGGTTAAATAAAACAAAACACAAAAGAAATAAACAAAACAAAATTTATCAAAAGGCCAAAACACGCCCTATAGCCTCTAGGGAAACCTATGGTTACTTCAAAAGATCTTTGTTACCCTCAGTATGGTTCCTATTTTAGTATGTTCTGACCTTTAGCTCTACGGATATGTATAACCAGTTTAATCTGTGGAACGTAGTATGACTGAAAGCATTTCTTAAAAAACGTTTTTTGTTTTAAAATTATCTGTACTCACCATTGCCTCGTTCGACGTGCCTCGAAGCTCTGCCATAAGCTCTGGATCCCTGCGATTCCTACTTCATTCGCTAATCCTTCTCCCGTTAACAACAGGAGACTGTGCAGAAGGCCGCTGGCATTTCGTAACCAGCGGGACAATTCTGGATTCAACCCCAGCTCCTGTGCCGGGGGCAGAAAGCGTTCTAGGAACTGCTCCCATAGACGCATGTGGGTATTTATTCGTTCCAAAGCGGCGACGTTCATATTAGTTTATGTGCTCGACCTACGTAACATGGTGCATTTATACGAGGATGTCGTTCACCACAATTGTCGGGATGACATTTCGATGCGTCTGTACTTGAAGAACGTTTATTTTCTCCTCTCTTCTCGTGATTCCCGGTTTTCTTATCTGTTTCCGCCCGACGGCAACGTCTGTATACCTTGCCCTGTATATGTCTGGTTACTTCCATTCAACCAGCCCTACACATTCATACATTATTATTTAATGTTATGATTTTTTGATATCACTTTTGGTGATAGTGCAGTAGAGTCTCACAACCCATTGCCTAGCTCTCTCAATGATCAGCGCTGCCTATGGGCCGTACTTCCTGTCGCGTTATGATGTTGCGCTCTACTTTTTACCTGTCGCTATTAGTGGTTTTTTTATTATTCTGTTATTCGTTTCACTAATTGGTATATATCTCGCTTACCACTGTTTCCCGACTGTTTTCAGATGGCCTTCGGCCGAGCACGCCTCCTCTTGATCGTGCTCCTGATGTCTGATGCGCGTTCGGAGGAAATCAGCGGCAGATACGTGCGCATTGTTACCGGAGCAGCTTTGAAGTCTTTGCCTCGATCAATTGCTTATCAGGCGTCGATTCCCCTTACCTTTAAGGTCCTCAGGGAACGCGTTGACCTCCAGCATCTGACCTCCCAAAGGCCAGTGGGGAGACGATCTCCTCCCCGGACCCTTATTAATCTTGGGGATGATATCGACTTCATTGGAAATACTCTTGATCAGGAATTGCGTAAGTTATATAATGCCATTTTTAACTTTACTAACAAGGAGGATACCCGCTCTCGAAGGGGCCTTACTCTCATAGGTGACGTATTAAATTTTTGCTGTGACGTTGCTACATATAGCCAAATTAATGCTCTCGTAGCCACAGATCGACAGCTACTAGATCATTACAGAAACTTGGAAAAAGTTATTTCTCAGGATCATGCCTGGTTTTCAACCGCTAAAGATAATATCGTGTACCGCCGAGCACACGTCCATTCCCAGGTAAAGGTTGGAAACATCCTGTACACTCACATGAATTCAATTGATACCCCGACGTGTCCGGTGTCTGCTCGCGGGTAAAAGGTTACGTACGAATATACAATTTCATGGAAAACCGAAAGCTTGCGGTTATAAGGTCTCTTTGAAAGTTATTATGTTTTGTGAGAACGCAAAAGGAAGCTTACTCACATCTGTGTTCCGCTGGTGAGCAACCTGCGGTTAGGCGGATTCTCCCAATCTGGACTACGTGACGGCAAATGGTCACCTTTGCTGAGGATATTATGACGACATTAAGGCGTTGTCTAACAGGTCCTATATAAGCCTGCTGAGCTAAACCTCGTGGCGTATTCTTGTGTGGAAGTGCCAGACTACTCCACGTCGCTTTGGACCAGGATGCAGATCCTAACAATAATCCTTCATTTAATATGTGAGTAAAGAGGCTTTATTTCGGTGCTAGACTTACTGCCAAGGATTGGTCTAAATACCAAATTTATTAAACACGTTTGGAAATTTGAGAATGTCAGATGGGCTCAAAATTTAGACAGTTTAACTAAATGTAAGGCTTAGGGATAGGAATAAAAGGTAATAAGGGAAATGGTAAAATGTATGAGTCGGGTAACGGGATTTTACTATTGAATTGTTGTAATACAAAGGGTTTAAGTGTTTATTAATATTTTAATTGTAGGTTTAGTGGTTAAATAAATTAGTTAAGTTACAGTGTGAGAATTTATTAACATCACCTAGTTCCCTCCAGGACACGTACCGTTATAGATTGGTGGCACCGGTGGGATAGAAAAATCAATATATATATATAGGAATATTATTGGTCGAGTAAGAATTCTAAGGGATTCTCGAACCCTAGGGATGTAATTAAATTTGAACTAGGTGTTATATCAGGTGTCATATAGAACATGTTGAGGTGTATTTTTCGCTGCGAGCAGAAGATTGAACCTGTTACTTTTACAATTGTGTATGTGCATGTAGTTGCGACAAATAGTGCTTTGGCATTGAAACATTCAGACGAGTACGCTTTTACTTTGGTCACAAATTTTTTCCAGAAATACACTAAGTTTGATGTGTCGTTGTTAGAGAAACATAGAAATAAGTTTGCAGGACTGATTACGGACTCTCGTATAGAAATCGCCATTAAGGGTAAACTTAAGGGGTGTCCTTGTCCATCGTATAAGATTTATACTCACCATAACGGACACGGAACTGTGACGTTTGATGCTGAGACTCGCATCTTGAAGCGCCACATTGACCCAGGTTGTGATTACGAAATTCTAGAAATTGAAAGAACTGACTTCCTGTATGACTATGCCTCAGGTGAGGTGTTGCTGCAACAAAGGGTAGGAACACCGGAAGGGAAAAGGGTGTCCAGATTTCCAAAGGGTGGTGGTGTCGCTACAGAAGTGCGTAGATCAATAAAGTAGACGTATTCAGGCTCTCAGGTACTTGTTTAATTTTTGTCGGGTGTCCCGCTGCGCCATAGCCTAAAGGTTTATACATCTTACAAAAACAAAAAACAAAAAAAAAAAAAAAAAAACGCACACAAATTTTGAGGTTAGCAGTGTCCAATTCAGGGAAAATTTTGGTTCTGATCCTTGCGAGACAACGGGTAGCGAAGACGCGCCCTTGGCTCTTATACCTGCCGCCACCGTTGTCGCCGCCGCATGTAGCGCCCGTTGGTGGCGGTCCCTGATCTCTTGAAGAGACTCCCCCAGCGGCCGGCTCTCGGTTCTCTGCAGCATACGTGGCTAGAAGAGGAAGAGGAAAACAAAATTTCACACAATGGCAACAATGGAAGACAAGTTAAAGGATCTTGAGGAAAAAGTAGCTCGCCTCACGGCTGCAAAGATTAAGGACGTCAGCGTTGCCAACGTGATAAAGGAATACACCGGGGATCCTAAGGGACGACCTGTTAAAGATTTTATTAATAATATTGTACAAATGGCAGTAGTGGGCAATTGGACTAAAGTAGATCAACTCAATATAGCTCGCGCAAAATTGGCAGGATCTGCTTTGCACTTTTTTAGAGGTAGGTCAGATTTAAAGGGTGACGACGTGACATGGGATGACTTTAAGAAGGCACTTATTGACCGCTTCACGGACAAATTGCCTGCGCAATATCATTATACCTCGCTGCAAGACGCCACCCAGAAGTCAGACGAAAGTGTGGAAGTATTTGCTGATCGGTGTAGGCAACTGTGTCATAAAACGATCAAAATCGTAGATGATGCAGTGGTGCAGAAAACCCTCAATGAGGAGGCGGAACGGAGGTTGCTAGCGGCCTTCGTGAATGGGTTGAGGGGTGTCATAGGCCAACAAGTTAGATATCAAATGCCTAATACGTTTACAGCAGCGATTAGGATAGCGACCACCGTAGAAAACGCAGAAAAACAAAGGGGTCATTCAGGAAGTGGGTCACATGTGAGCGCTCAGGGGAAGAAGGTGTTCATGATGCGCACGGATAAGGCGTGTTTCAATTGTAATAGGAAAGGACATATGGCTAGGGATTGCAGAAGCAAATCAAGAACTTTATACAACCCTGGCAGGGGACAACCTGTGGGACAAGGGCAAAATCATGGGAGAGATAACAACACTCGCCCTAAACAGATGACTGCCAGAGGAAGTGCTAACCACAGGCTCGTCACATTTTCCACTCCGCTGGATAACAACAGATGTTTTAAATGCAACATGCCGGGTCATATTTCAAAACAATGTACATGGCAACGACCTCAGGGAAACGGGGCAGGCTTGTCGAAGAACGGGAATTCGGCAGCTCAAGGCCAGAATCGTTTCCCGTCATTTCATACGACACGCAATTCAAGGAGCTTCTGCTAGAAGTAGATTTAGGGGGTGACACGCCCTCGTGTATGTTAGTGGACACAGGAGCTAGTTTCTCGGCTATAAAACATGGTGCAGTAGAAGGAGAATTAGAAAGGGCAAAGTTCTCAGGAATAAGTGTTACTGGTGCACAGTTTGAAATTATAGGTGAACAGAAGGTTTGGTTCACAATCGGAAACATTCCCACTCTGATATGTCATGAGTTTTGTGTAGTGCCCCTAAAATTCAAAAGATATGATGGTATATTGGGTATGGATTTTTTTGGATTCTGTTGAAGCAATAATTGATATACGTCATGGGAAGATGGAAACTAAATACGGCTCAGTTAACATCATATCGCAGTTGGATCCTGGACAAGGACCGCGGGTGGACCTGATCACTCCACTGATGGTTCCTAGTCGTATGATGGGAAGAGCACACTTAGAAGATATAAATAATGGAGAGCACGAGGAAGAAGTAGAGAATGCTCACATAGACGAAGTCGAGAATGAGTGGAAATGGAATGTGGTACTGGCCGAGAACATCGTAATTTTACCCCAGACGGAAAACCAGATACTCACTTGTTTGCACCGAGTTGCAAAAGGAACTTTTCCCCTCGAAGTGTATGTAGGGCCTGTTGAAGTTGAAGTTGATAAATTTGATGTGGCAAGAGTTGTGTCCAGAGTCCTTACGGCGGAGGACGGAAATGAGATAGCGTGGTTAAAGAGGAGTAATGATAGGTTTTGTAAGGACGCCAAATATTGTATAACGAAGGTATTGAATATGGGAACATCGAGTGTACCATTAAGAAAAGGTATGGAGCTAGGCAGAGCTACGGAGTATGACGACTGGATGAGAAGTAATAGTACGCTATATACTAGGCCCAGGGACGCAGAAGTAGCGATGTGTAAAGTGTGTAGGGCATTTTACGCACAATATGAGGATCCTCAGTATGTTCGGACTTGTGAACCTGCAGTCCGAAGATCGAGGCATGGTGATCTCGATAGAAAATGGGGCGCGGTTATGCCGGACGTGCAGAAGGGGTGTGGTGATGTGCCATACTCAGCGGGCAATTGTCCTACCTCTGGAGGAGGGGTAGAAGGGGAATGGCTGGCCGGCAGTAAGCTGGCAGGTCCAAAATGGCGGAAGCTCGTCTTCCCAGGGCTTGAGAGACGCTGGCCAGCGCCTGATATTTCTCAAGGTGGCAAATATCAGCAGCCCAATGACGCGATTATAGTTAAAGGGAAACTTGATCATATCCGGAATGATAGGGGAACCTTGTATCGCAGTGAAAGTGAGTATCTGATTGGAAAAGAGAGAGAGGTAAGCCCCGCGCGCCAAAAGTCCGATGTACAGGCAGTCGGCAGGTTTATGGGAGTCATGAACCCAGAACCTAAATGCGAAGTAATGAGTTGTATTTTATGTGAAGAACAGATAGCTACTACCAGTGATGTGCACATGTTACGAGTTACGAAGCCACAGTTGAAGTAGAAGGGAGAAAATGCAGATTTTCGAAAGACAACCGAAATTGATGAGATTTACAGAGTGATAGAAGAGAAGGTAAGGCATCTAGCGCCGAGATAGAGAGAAATTATGTTAAGGGTGCTCTATGATTTTGTACCATTGTATTTGGACGAACCTTCAGAGAATTACCGTGTACGACAGTAGTCGAACATGAAATTGATACAGGGGATGCGAAACCCATAAAATTGAGACCATACAGGGTGCCATTTGCGTTAAGGACGAGTTACAGAGACAAATCCAAGAAATGCTAGAAAAGAAGATTATCGAACACACGAAGTCGGATTGGGCAAGCCCGTGTTTATTTGTCCCGAAAACGGCAGTGAATGGAGTAGTTAAGTATAGATTGTGTGTGGATTACAGGCGTTTAAACGCCGTAGCAAAAGTGCCGACCTGGCCGATGCCGGATATAAGGGAAAATTTATCCATGCTTTCTGGTAATACGTATTTCTCAATTGTCGACATTGATTCTGCATATCATGCCATCAAGGTAAAGGAAGCAGATAGGCCTAAGACAGCCTTCACTTCGAGTTTGGGCTCATTTCAATATGTAAGACTCCCGTACGGATTGGTTTCGGCTCCAATCACGTGGTCTAAAGCGATAGACTTGGTATTAGGTAATCTTAAGGGATTAACCTGTTTGGTGTACATGGATGATATACTCATAATCGGCAAGGACATAGAAGAACACGCTTGCAACTTACGACAGGTATTTGAAAAATTGAAAGAAGCCAATTTAAAGCCTGGTATAGATAAATGTCAATTTACACAAAGAGAGGTAATTTATGTTGGTCATACTGTCAGTGCGCTAGGAATAAAGCCAGATTACGCAAAGGTTGAGGCAATTAAAAAGTTATCAAGACCAAGCACCGTAAAACAAGTGAGATCATTTCTTGGCGCGATAGGCTACTACAGGGCCTATATACCTGAATTTTCAATGATGTGCTAACCATTAACTCAGTTGACGAAGAAAAATAAAAAATTTGTTTGGAACGAAGAGGCAGAGCAAGCGTTCGTTACTCTTAAGAATGCTTAAACAAGACAAACATTGTTAGCACACCCTGATTTTGAAAAGCCATTTGTGTTGGCATGCGACGCGTCAAATATAGGAATTTCGGCTGTATTAAGTCAAGAATGTGACAATTTAGATAAACCTCTAGGCTTTGTAAGCAGATTGGTAACGTCAGCCGAGCAAAATTACACTACGACAGAAAAGGAATTACTTAGCGTTGTGTTTGGTGTAAAGAAATTTAGAATGTTCCTTTTCGGGCACAAATATACTATCTACACAGACCATAAAGCTCTTACATGGCTGCTTACTACAAAGAATCCTCTAAGTGCAAGACTAACGAGATGGATGTTGGCATTGAGTGAGTACGAGTTCACAGTTAACCATAGGCTAGGTAAAGCAAACATCGTACCTGATGCGTTATCACGGCTGGAGACACTGGGCGAGTCTCCGGAAGCACCTCTTGCATTTGTCCATCTTGACCGGTCACAGGAGGAGAGGGCGGCGGAGTCTGCTCGCTGGCCATCCTCGATGTATTATATGAAAAGGCAGCAGCAATTAGATGAATATTGTCACCAACTGATTATAGAATATCAATCAGGCTTAAATCATGAAGTTTTTCTGGACGAGGAAGGTGTGCTGTATACAGGGTGCAACCAAAACCCGAAACTAGTTGTGCCAAGAGAAATGGTGAACGAAATAATTTCGATGCACCATGATACGACGTATAGCGCACATCAAGGCGCTAAAAGAACCCAAGCAGTACTGGAAAAGCGATATTGTTGGCCCTCATCGAGAGAAGATGTGAAATGTTATGTACAGAGATGTGAAACATGTGCTAAAAGAAAAGTCACGAGAAAACACGTTGCACCATTGGGTATCTCAGAGACCGCAACTAGACCATTTCAAGTAATTTCTATTGACATTACGGGACCTTTGAATATCACAAAAGCTGGAAATAAATATCTTCTCACTGCCATCGATCACTTTACGAAGTACCCGGAAGCAATACTTGTACCAGACCAAACCGCTAATACAGTAGCAAGAGCATTGGTAACAGAAATTTACTGTAGGTATGGGTCACCAGAGAAAATCTTATCAGATCAGGGAACGAACTTTCAATCAGCACTATTTACAGAAATTTGCAAGGTATTCCGTGTAAAACACGTAAATAGTAGCCCATTGCACCCGCAATCACATTCCGTGATTGAAAATATCATAGATACTTAAATGATTCTCCTTCCATGATTATAACTAAACATGGAGACGAATGGGACCGGATGGTGCCGTTCACGCTGATGGCGTATCGATCTGCGCCACATGCAGTAACGACTTACAGTCCTTTTTATTTACTTTACGCGAGAGAGATGAGATTGCCAAGAATGATGGAACTCGAACCTAAGGTTAGCCAAACAGAGCTCAGTAGTGCTGAGGAACATCTCGAAGCTATGAAACAAAGATTGAGTGAGGCATACAACAATACGTATCACCACATACTAGAAAGCAAATTTAAACAAAAGCAACATTATGATAAAAAAGCATCTAATATAGAGTTTGAAGTCGGAGATTACGTTTACTTGGACAAACCATACGTAGGAAAGAAGGCAAATAGAAAATTAGCTGCAAGATACGGCGGACCGTAACGTATCGTAGAGAAACTTACCCCCTTAAGCTATAAGCTGCAGCTGGAAACAGGCAGAACAACTTGCGTGCATATAAACAGATTGAAGAAATGTCATGCTAGTGGGAGGCAGGAAGTAGAGGCCACGGCGGATACCTGGCCGGAAGTGATAACTGGTACAAATTTTGTGAGCGAAGATACTGCAACTGAAAAACCCACAAGAGATGAAAATTGCGCAGAGACTTTGAATGGAAATAATAATGAAAGCGACGAAGAAATAAATTTACCTCAGATAGATGAGGAACGTAGAGATCCAACGTGGAGATATAAGGGGAATAAAGGGAGAAATCATGTAGAACGACCCGCAAGTTTGCCATGGAAACTAAGGTCGCGAGTTCGAAACCCGGACGAACCATCCACTAGTAATGTACGAGAAGAGTCAGTAACCGGCGAATGCGTAGAAAATAATGTAGGAAATGTGAGCCATAATGGGCAAGGCAAAAATGCTAGAGAAGTAACAGCGTACTATATAAGAGGGCGCGAACGAATCTAATTCGTATTAATTGTGGCTTTTTCTGGTTACGTTTTGGCAAAAGGTGGTAATGACCGAGACCCATTAGATGTCTCGCCCGAAGGACCTCTTATGACAAAAGGGGTGATCTTCACCTATCAGGAGACAATACTAGTCACTGGCAGTCGATGGACTGTTAGCATCGATGTGCCTATCCAGCGTTATGTAAACGCTATAACCCACGTAGAATCCTAACGGGTTCAATGTCCAAATTTTGTACGTAATTGTTCCTTACAAAGCGACATTGGAGCATACCGGGTTAGATTACCTTGCCGCTGTAATGCTTCGGTATCCTTTTATACCCCTTCTACCCTCAGGCACTGTGTAGCGTCACGCAATGCGTGGGTAGAAATACGACGACTAATACCGGTATCATGGTCTTCTCTTGCAACTAGATTTTTTACCCCCGTATTATTCTTCAGGTTATACCACATACACTTCTCTAGGTCAGTGTTATCACAAGTACTGGCATGCTGCAGACCATTCGCATACCGCTCTTATATCCTTAATAGGCGTACTGTTTGTCCTACACATTATTATAATTGCCTACTTGATATGGCTGGCTAAAACCAATGGGCTAATGCCCTTACTATGGCACAATGTCACGCCATGGTCAGCCCGCTTACCGTCTACCTATCCACCTTCTTCGCAGGGCTCTCACCCACGCCGGGAATACGACGATGTCAGTTCACCCCCACATTATCCGCTACCGGCCCTACCCACAGTCTCCGGTCCACCCTTGATCCCGGTTTATGAATCCTCCAGTGGAGAGGAATCTCTCTACATTGTTCCTAAACCTCTGGACCAGGTCTATATGCAACCTCGCCCAGCAACAGACGCCTATGTGAACCTTACCAAACGCCCTACCTAAACCCCCCTTTTTCTTCTCCCCCCACCATAGTTTCCACAGTCTAACTGTGTGTGCCATTAGTTCTCAAGGGATCACCTTATTTTATTATTGTACGCCTATATATCTACATATATTCAATGCATCTATATATATTCAATACATATGTCTGTTTATACATTTATATATTTAGCTTTATTGTATGTACCATTGTATTTTTTGGGCCTTGCCCAAGGCCCCTTCCGTGTAATGTACTTCTTTTTAAGAGCATGTTTTTCTTGTTAATGTTGTTTTTTTCATTAATCTAACATTACTGAAATTTAGGGATTGCATCCGCCACTTGATATATGTAACCACTGTGGCTGTCTTAGCTACCCTTCCTTACTGTGTCCCCCATTTATTTTGTTTCTGTTCCCCCTATCCGTTTCCCTGTCGGACTTCCTTCCCCCTACCCTTGTACCCCTGTTTATTCCTTATAGTCATCCTGTAGATTGATCTCTTCAGATTTTGTTTTCATGTGCACGGACCACGCCCTATTTGTTTGGACGCCCCATGACTTGGCGACACAGCGTCATGCGGTGTGGAGGCGTCAGCACCTTAATGATATAGCCTCTCGCCCTGAGCACCGACCACTTTCATTCACATGGAGGCTGGCTTTCACTACACACTTTGGAGCATTGCTACTGGACTTCACTACACATTTTAGAGCTCGCGGGCCCCTGGTGTGAATAGCGAACTCCCATACTCCAGGACGGCGATCCTGCATGTTTTTGGATTGCTGTTTCTTTTGCTCTCTCCAGTCAGTGTAGTGCTACTTGTGTGACTGTTCCTCTTTCCGGTGGGGAAGCCCACGTACCATCGGTGCTCTCCAGTGTTATCACTAACCTACCGACCGTGGTGTAATGTCAAGACTGCATGGGTGCGTCCCGCAAGTGTATGCTGCACTTCTCTCCTCAAGAATGCCACATGTGGAACGTCTTCTATCACACAACTGTTGGGCGTGGTGGTGCATTTACAGGGTTCAAGTTCTGCGTTACTGTCCATACTTATTGTCCATATGTTAATATTTTGTTTTCCCCCTCCCTCCCGTACCTGGCCTACTTTCTCTTCATGTTTTGTTTTGTATTGTACATGCAATCTCTACCTTTCGGTATATAAGTAGGGTACTGGCTCATGTCATCCCCGTTGTGACCTCTCTCTTTTTTGCAGGCCCTGTCTGTAAAGCCAATCTTTGTTTTTCTTTGTATCTATCACGCCTGCCTTGCTATTTTATTTTTGGTCGCCGGGGTCGGCGATATGTAGCCAATGGGGAAATGTCACGTATGCCATAATGGGAGAATAGGTTTGTGGGTATATTTCGGACATCATACGCTTTTGAACAAAGAAATTTACATTCGCTGGCAACTGTGTACATCAAAATCATTTGTGACTTTTCTGGAGCTTAATAGCTTGCAACAATCAACAGGAAAGGCATGGTTACCCACATCCCTTGAAATTCTAAACATAATTCTTTCTGGAAATGAGTAACTGGTGATAGTAACAGGAAAGGGTTGGTTACCCACATCCCATGACTACCCAAAGGGACCTTTTACCATGACATAAGCATCCTGTTTGCCTACGAGTTTGTCACGTAGACCGGAGCTGTCATGCGTCACTGGGAGATTCCTCGGGAAGTTCTAGATGCTTCGCGTATGGGCCGTAATGATCAAAACAGACGGCGGAAGCTCATGATAGTTGGGCTTGGCCCAGTGATAACGGGAAGCACCTAGGACAGAGAATCACTATAAAATGTGTAGCGAGCATCGGCTTGGGGTTGGTTGCTACATAGACGTCGCAGGGTCACGACGGCCGGTTCGATCTAGAACTGTGGACCATCACCAGCGTTACTCTATCTCTCTCCCAGGCTTCGTGACATCACCCAGCAAAGCTAAGCCCGCTGGGGCATTTAATTAATAGTACAACTGCCATAGGCAGTCTAAATTAGATGGTAGATCAATAGATTATAGTAACTGGAAATTCACATGCAAGCATTGTAATAATTCCAAGTGTTTATCTTTCATGAAGTCAGAACTTGTATCTGAAAACCCAAGTGGTGTATCGGTTAATCTTTAATAAAAAGGGGACTTGTGGCTAACTTGCGAGTCTTACTCTACCATTCTGATTCCCTTGCTATGTACCCCAGTCGCAGCCCTCACCCCTGGCTGTGACAATATATTAAATTAAAAGTATTTTTTTCATTTAAATGTCTGTACATTGTATGGTTATATTGAATAAACAAGAATAAAGATATAATTGCTTAACATATATATATATATACACTGAGTAAAAAACGAATTATTTGAAATATTGAAAAGTAGATTACTAAAGCGTGTATATGTATACTTAATAAAAAAGAGAAAAACCGTATATTGCAAAATAGACGAGAACGGAACTTCAGACAAATAAAATGGCCTGATGATTACATTGAAACAAATTGCTGAATGTAGCCTGATCAGCGTATACAAGATGTTTTTGCTGACTAAATGTTTGTATTGAATGCATACATTATTCAGCACACGAAAGCGCTGTGTCTGGCATTCCAGGTACGTAGAAGAATATACATTGGAGCCTTTAGCCCATTCCAAATAGTGTGCGGTTTGTATAATATTTTAAGGAATTGTTTGCTTTTGAGATTGTCTGCTGACACTGAGCATGAAGTACAACTGATGTTGTTTATGGTCTCAAACACTTATATTGCATTAAAATTATTTTAAGCAAGAGAAAGTATTGTACAGGCCGTGTTGATGAAAAAAAAAACTATGGAGTAGTGGCTTTTGCAAATAGCAAAAAAAAAAAAAAAAAGTAAAATAAACTAAACAATAATAATCTAGGCACCACACTAGGATACCTAAGGGTCCTCTCCTTTGGCGAATCAAACACATTTACAACAATAAGCGCTGTTTCTTTATGTGGGCATACTGCCGTTTTGGTATCGGCGAAATCCGCACCAGCTCCGCTATGCGTTTTTCTGTAGCGGGTCTTTCACTACCAATGCGCAAAGTTGGTGACCCAGGTAGCAGTACAGGTATGGCTTTATCAACCACCAGGTCTTCGTCCTGATTTATGTTGAGAAACTGGGCGTCGTATTCGTCTTGTAAACAGTTTGCGTGAAGATACCATCCACTGCTGTATTGCAATTCCAAACTTGGGGGAGATGTACTGTTGAACGACGCCAACAGATTTCTTTTAGTGCCACGCCTGCTAAAGCTGTAAGGGCGACAGGAGAGAAGAGCAATCAGAGACTGAAAGGAAGATGAAATGGAACTGTGCTGAGATTTTGAAAGGGAGGGAGGGGCCTGTTGTTGAGTTATTGGCGCGAAAAGCTGACGAGGAGATGGGATGCAGTAGACGACTCGGAGTTGGGAGAATGACCTCTGAGTTGTTTTGGAAAAGAAGAGGGGGCAGGGAGAGAGTGATAAGTTTGGTGAACTTCGAGCAGGGAAATGGGTGTGGCAGTCTTGATGGAGCAGAATGGTTTTAAAGGAGAATAAGAAATGACGCAGAGTGCTGCAGAGTAGCAAGCAGCTGGAGGACCGACCTTAGAGGTTGTCGTCGAACTCGGTACTCCCGAGGATGGTGACCCACAATCGTTTGATGACAGTGGCGGGGACGCAAGAGACCCGGGTGAAGACACGACACTAGCAGACAACAGCACGATTGTCACAGATGGAGTAGGTGAAACACTTCTAGCTGAGGGCTGACTGTCGCTGTATGGAGATGAACACAATTGAATGATTTCTGGGGATGTTGATCTTAGTGGAGAAGCCTGTGGTGGGCTTAAATGAAGCACTACTCCATTGTCACTCGGGAGGGAAGGTGAAATGTGCAGTGTGCTCAGTTCACTTGAATTGAACCCTGCTCCACTGTCGGTTGCGGCAGAGTCAGTCTCAACCTCCAGAGACGACGGCGCCGAGACTTCAGGATTGGAAGCCGAAGTTTCGTTTGAATTAACGTCTACCTCAAAATATGACGACGCCAAGACTTCGGGATTGGAAACCAAGGTTTCCTTTGCTTTAGCGTCCACCTCCAAAGCTGAGGAAGCCGAGATGTCAGGATTTGCAAACGAAGGTTGGTTCGAATTCGCGTCCAACTCCAAAGATGACGGCAGCGTCCAAGGTTCGTTAAACTGTTGTGGAAATTGACTTGGTGCAGTGAATCTGAAGGCTTGGAGAAAAGGCGGAAGAGAATTTGCCCAATAGATGAATGTACTTGAGGAATGTATCGCCGAGCGTTGCACGACAAGGTCAATTACTATACTCCCAGACGGCGAAGAAAGAGTTTCTCTAACAACTACGTTGACAGATGTTGTCTGGTGATGCTCCATGTTAGCGATTGAAACAAAGACTCAGAATGGAAGTTGCAAGGCAAATTTACTTATTTAAAAGGACGGAATAACGGGGATTGGGGACTTCCGTTACAGTATGGCCGCTGCGATTAAGGTTCTGGATAAGTCACGTGTAAGTGATAAATCGCCTGAAAAAGAAACTTTAACTATAACTAATATCTTTAAATGTGGTTATGTGGTAGACGGTCGGGAATGTAACTCCATATCGAAACCGGATGAAGTGGCGCCCGAGTGGCGACACCGGTATCTGCGGCGAAAGGCATCCAATTGCAGCTTGGGATGTTGTGGCGAGATAACCCGCTGGGATTTTTAATTGGACTTTTAACAGTGTTCACAAACGGAAGTTGTGGCAACGATAAACGCACTATAAATGTTCAGGAGCGATAAGCCGTTGCCGAAGTGAATTTTTTGCTGTGAAATACTTGAGAAGCGAAATAATAGCTTTGCATTTTGAAAAAATACATATATTACTGTAAAAGTGATTATTACTGATATACCAATTGATCGGTAGGTGTAACCCTAGCCCTGAATTTGCGGGCGCGTGATTTACTTTGGTAGTTTCATTATTTTTAGTAGAAAAACAAGGTGCAAAACAAATAGTCGTGCAGAACATTAGCAGTTTAGAAAGGAAACGTTGCCATTACACGAACATGGACATGAAACTAGAGAACGTGGAAGAGCACAATGAGGGAAGTAGCGATTCTACCTTGCAACCAACGTTTGAAGTTTTGGTGCAAAGATGCAGGGAATCGAAATAGTGATATTCAGGGTATAACGAAACGGATATATCCGTGACGCCTATGCCTGAGGGAGCAGATCCTGCGAGGTGGGTGTCTACAATGTTTGATGGCCTTGTGAAGTTTGTTAAGGCGGAGCTTTTGAAGAACGAACCCAGTTACTCAGAAATAGCCATATCGGATTCAAAACCACTTTCCAAAGCATTTAATATGAGCGTTCGAAGGCAGATAAAGTGAATGTCAAGGCAGTTCTTAAATCTATAGAGAGAGCTATGCAAGGTAACGTGGAATATTTGATGGGAGGGTCTATAAAAATTACTTGCATGTGGACTAGATGGGTGGCGGGTTCGTGCTTTAAACCGTGCGAGGAATACAGGAGGATCAAGGAAATAGTAGAAATTGCAAACAACAAGGGCACCTTGTGTGTTCCAAGGGCGGTTGCCGTCTGCAAGTCAAAAGTGAACGTCGACATCAATTATAACACGATTCGAAGAAGTGAGTTCTTGCAGAAACAGAGAGCTGAAGATCTATGCGAGGCGGTAGGAATGAACGATGGCGGGTTTACTGTAGAAGATGTGATATTTTTAGACGAAAAGCTGAAGGAATATGCCTTCGCGGTCTTAGCAGACCATTCGGGAAAGAACGTGCTATATAAATCGAGAAAACACATCGATCTTATGCTGCACGACGGACATTGTAACGCTATAGTAAACTTGAACGCAGCTTTAAAATGTAAATGGTACTGCCGAGAATCCTTATTTATTCAAGGAATAAGAAGGAATACCATCGCTGCGACGAAAAATGTGTGAAATGCCACCAGGTTTGCCGAGTTACCTCTTACTATTACGTACGCTGTACTGAGTGTCATCGGGGCTTTAAGCGTCTGGCGTGCTTTGACAATCACAAGAAAAAAGGCGCGTTCTGCCAGAATGGATGTCTGGGTGCGATGTGGGAAATGTTTGTCTTTCTTGCAATAAATTCTTGAACTTAAGACACCGGAAATTAGCGCACCAGTGCGGCGAAATCTTTTGCAGTCATTGCAAAGTACACGCAGACCCAAACTATCAATGTTACATACGACCGTACTGTTCCAAGAGCACTCGAAGCGATTTTGTGATCATGTTCATTGATTTTGAATGCACGTAAGAGACTCCATATTTGAAAAAGCAGGAGATGTTTGAACACGTCCCAAATCTTTGCGTGCTATACCAGGCTTGACCTTTATGCAGAGACAAATAACACAATATGACGTACTGCACACGACGTGGGATGAAAAAATGGGTGTTTTACGATAAACTGGGCACGCAACTGTTTGCTCACATCACTCAACCCACGTTTGCAAATTGTGACGTAATCATCTTGGCTCACCACATGCGCTCGTATGACCGTTAATTCCTATTACATCACATGGTGACCGAACTAAAATGGATGCCCGAGCTTATTATGAACAGGAACAAGATATGCAAGATGAAGTTTGGCAACGCTGCTTTTCTTGACTCGTTTTACGTCTTTCCTACGCCACTATCTCGCTTTTCAAAGACGTCCCAGTTGCAGGAATGTAAAGGGTATTTCCCTATCTCTGCAACACTAAAACCAACGAAGAATACGTGGTACCCGTGCCAAAGCAGAGGTACTTCTGCTGGGGTAGCATGTCCGTTGAGGGTCGAGAGGCTTTCGAGAAGTGTCACCAAGAGTTGACGTCATCTCAGTACGTGTTTAGAATAAAGGAGGAGATGATCAAGTGCTGCAAGAGGGGCGTCTTTCTCTTTAGTCAAGGACTAGGAAAATTTAGAAAAGAATTCCTTGAAGAGAATGGCATCGACCCTTTTAGAGAAAGCGTGACCATTTATTTGAAGTATATAGAAAGCGATTTATGCCCAAAAACACCATCGTTCTGCTACCTCCAGGCTTTTACAATCTGGCGATGTAGCAGTATTAGTTCCGGATTGAGCAATTGGATTAACGAGAATCCTGCCGCTAGGTGGCGCTGGTGTCGCGTTAATCCGTCTTAATCCGTGGTTTAAGGTGGATTTAGGATGTTGGTGGAACATTTGAAAACTGAGCGCCAAGAGCTGAGGGATTATGTATAAACCAGTTGCTTAACCCGGAACGGTTTATCGGAGAGGATATGGATTTTTAAAACACAACAGGTCGCCTGACTTGGAGAAAGCAGCGATGTGCTGTTGTTGGGATCTGGGAATAGAAAGAGAGAAAGAAAGGACTTTTTAATGAATGGGTAAACATAAAATGAGAAGTGACGTTAAGAGATTTGATTGGTGAAAAGAAAGAATGAGATGGAGTTAGTTAATGGGAGAAGATCAGGATTTTTTAAAAAAAGTCACGTGTTTTTGGGAAGGGGAGCAGCGACGTGCTCTTGTTGAGAGTTGGGAAGGAAATAAGAAAGGGATGTTTAAAGAATGGATAAACATGGATGCGGTAGTGACGGGGATTTTATTGGAGAAAATAAGACGAGATGGGATTGGTGGCTTGGTATGAAAAATGAAGGGGATTGGAGCAAATAAAGGGCGTTTCGATTGGACGAAAAATGAGGAAAGAATTTGAGACAGAAGGTGAGCAAAGGGTTTAAAAAGGGGAAAATGTGGGTGGAAAATAAATAAATTGCAAGAATGATTGAAATAACGAAAGTATCGCTGACGGTGGGTTTTAGCTGTCGGGGAGAATAGCTGCGTTAGTTTTGGGAGGTGTGGGTTTGAGTTGAATGACGAAACGGATCATTTAGAAAATGTGACAAGATGCGAAAATGATAATGAATTCATGTTTAATTCTACGTGCGTGGACTGGAAAGGAAGTGTGTGTGTAGGTTTGGTTCTGATTTTATAAATTTGGGGACGCTGGAGAAGGTTTATAATTGTTTAAAACCGATAACGAGATGTCAGAGGGGGAGGAGATGTACGGGAATGATGTATGGTAGCGTGAGGATGGGTCAGCTTGAATGTCCGGAAGGATATCTGGCAAATGAAAGTTGTGGGTGTGAGAAAGGAAAGAAGGAGGAAGATGTGTGCAAATTTTATAAAAAGCCGGTGAGAATGTACGCTGAGGACAGCAGTTCGATTCTTGTGGAGATAGTGGATTGTAGTTTGTTGATGGATACGATAGGTGTACCTGAGGGTTTGCAACTGGAATGGAAGTTGGCCCCGGAGGAAAGTGAGCTTGTGATAGCGTATAGCGTGGTAAATGAGATGAATTCTTACTTCTCCGAAAATTATGGTTACATATTTGGGGAAGGTGGTAATGGCGAATGGCAGTTAAATTTCGGAGGAGGGAGGAAGTTAAGAGGGAGGGTGAAGAGATCTTCTAGTTCGAGTGCGGAGGGGAATTTGAAAATAAATTCCGAATGTCAAGGAAATTGAGTGGCAGGGGTGGGAAGGGTGTCGGTGAATAGCATAAGAAAAGCTGCTTCGGAGAGACGTAAGAAGCAAATATATGGAACAAAGCAGCAGATGAGGGAGGAATGTGATAACAAGATAAGGGAAAAAAGAAGGGAGGTACATGCTGCGACGAAGGAAAAGCAACATTGCGAAGAAAGGGCATCGCGAGTACAGGGGACGATGGAAATAATGAAACAAGAATTGGAAGAGAAGGGCAAAATATGACGAAGCAGCAGGAATTGGTAAATAGAATAAAAGGAAATGTGGCAAAACTAAACAACGACTTTGAAGCGTTAAAGCAGAGGATAGAAAATTTGCAAAGCGCATGTACGCGTGGAATTGATGAATTTCCTAATTATGACGAAAGTGCAATTGCAGAGGAGGAGGAAGAGAGAAGGAGCGGAAGTTGAGGGCGGGGAGGAAGAGGCGCAGGAATTTTTGACGAAGTAAAAAAAAGCTGAAAATAAACAAATTGTAATATTGAAAAATAATATAGCAAATTTTTCGTGATTTTTTTTTTGATTGTCGAAGAACTTGAACAGCACCTTTAGAAACTTGACTTTTGAATTTTTATAACTTATTTGTTTTCTTTGTGACAACTAAGAACCTTGAAGGAAAAGGAAAGGATCCCTGCCTAGGTAAAATAAATAAATGGATGAATGAAATACCTTAAAGCATGTTGTTATTGGCCGAACAAAGCAAAATAAAATATACGATAAATACATAGGCGAAAATGTGCATATATATTGTTTAGCGGGGAGAACATATAAAAATTTTTGTATAAAGCATATATATATAAAATACAAAACCAAACTAATGTGAAAATCTTTAATAATTTACATGTTTAAAGTTTTGGAATGCCGCACAAAGGTAGCAATGAAAACCTGTGAATTTTGGCTGGTGAATGTATGGACAATGGACACAAAGACTATCAGAATTATTGACGCAATGCGTGCATGTGCACGATGATTTTGAAACGTGAGCATATGGGTCAGGAAAGCTATACAAAACACATATGCGTTTTGCCAAACACTCCAAACATGCTGGTGAATAGTTTCTTGTTTCATTTTTACAGACATAAGAGGGCCATTGACAGACAAATAAATGTTTACGATGGTAGTCGGGTTTTCCACAATGCCAACAATAGCGATAGGAGCAATTATTTGAACAAAACCTTGTGCAGAAATGGAAGTGTTGAGATTCACTTTCAAATGCACCGCAGAATTTAAACTTGTCCGTGATGTACGCTAGAGAGGAAATGAGCAGTTAAGTTTTATATAACAGTTACATCAAATACTTAGAAAAAGCAGATAATTATTGGCTGCAACTTTGGCAGTTATATAAAAAATGAAATTGACTGATCACGTGATTCAATGCCAGCCACATAGTGAAATGTTTTTTAACACAGAGCACATAGTGTTCTTCTGAATATCTGAAATATCCGCATTTTGCACAAATGCAATGAGGCATGGGGACAGCTGCTTGTTTTTGTAACACAAGGAAACAAATTTTTAAATGAAATTCTGCATATATATAATAAGCGGAAGAACAACTAGAAAAAAATTAGAAAATACTAGCGGAAAATTAAGCTAAACAAAGCACATAGAAATTATAATAAAAAATTATTATTAATTATAATAAGCTAAAACCCTGGTCATAAAATAACCACTGTACACTGTCTAACGCACTAATTACTATTTTGCCTGCGTCGCTTGACGCGGAACTCCGTCGTGTTGCCGCCAAACCCCGCCGATCCTTCAGGGTAATGGGCAGCAAATGCGCAACGGCAAAGGAAGAAACGTGTTCGTCTTCTACCTCTGGCAGGGGGGCTAGGAGATGATCGTAGCCGTCCTCGTCGCAGCTGCCGAATCTGCACCACCCGGGACTGTGCAGGAAAAGCAACGACCCCACCGACCACACAGGAAATAAGTTCCTACGTGCTGCGACACCACAGTTTTTCGGCGTGCAGGACAGCACTCTCAACAAGGACGGGTCTGATGATACATTGCTAAACGCAGATATAGCAAAGCTGGAGGGGAGATGGTTTTTTGGGTTTGGATAGGAGAATGGGACAAAGGCACTACTTTGATATAGGAGGAGGAGGACGGCACAGTTAGGGGAGGAGAAGGGAATGGGGAGAGGGAGGTTGAACGCTAATGTCCTCAAGGGGTACCGGCTGGAGGGTGGAGAGGAAAGAAAAAGAAGAGGAAAGAGGTGTGGAGGAAGGTTGAGGTGAGGAAACAGAAGAGAAACTGGGAGGGCTATGTTGACGGAAAATGTCTGGGGAATAGTAAGCAGAGGAGGTTAAGGATGAGTGATGTGGTGTCACCCCTGCAACATTGAAGATATTTCCATGGGAAGACACCCCGCTGTCAGTCATGGTGGAGCTTGATGGATAAGATGGCAAAATGATTTCTAGGAAAGAAAAAGAAGAAGTCGAACCGTGATCGCCGGAGTTGGGTGGTGCTGGAAACTGCGGCCAGTGTGGAAGCAGATGCTGGAATATCGGCGGAAAGGCCGGCAAAGGATGTTAATGTTCCTGCTGCTGCTGGAGATGAAATGGCCTGCAGAGGTGACTGTGGTGCTTGCAGCGGAGGCAAATCGTACTGCCAGTCCTGTGGTTGCTGCTGATGGTGGTAGGTGTGCACATCAAGCAGTGATTGAACAGAGTGCAAATGTTTTTGCTCTGTAAGCAGGTGTCTCTATATTTGTGCAGATTTCCGAGGAAAAAAAGTTCTGTGATGATGGTGACCAAAGTAGTTGCTGGATGAAGGCTGAAGCAAGAATGAGTGTGAAGCCAGGAAACGTATTTTTTATACGTGTGTTGTAACATTATCTCATAAGGCATACATTATACGCACCTAAAATCAGTTTCTGTGTTAAAAATAAAGGATCGGTGATTGCCGTAGAACTGGAGATCATGTGTGTTTAGGCATACCCTCCCGCGTTACGATACGGTCACTTTCATATAGACTGAAAGAGTGACATAGTATTTGAAATTATACAGGTGTTTTAACATTATTCCATAAGGCCTACATGATACGCACCTAAAATCAGTTTGTTTTTGCTAAAATCAAAGGAAGGATTGATGATTGCGGTGGAGCATGTGTGTTTAGGCATACCTTACGGCATTGTGATACAGTCACTTTGATATAGGCTAAAAGAGTGAGAGGGCATTTTTGCAGGCCGGTATTGAAAGTGTTTGATTTTGAGTGTGAAGGAAACGATATAGACGGTGTTGTTTTGACGAAGTAGCAAGATTGAACCGCAACCAGGGGGAAGTCAAGCCTCCCTTGCAGCCTACATTCGAAATTTTAGGGCACAGGCAGAGATTTATGAAAAGGCTATTTTCAGGCTTTACGGAAAAAGAAATTACGGTGAACCCTGCCCCTAGAGATGCAAACCCCGAGCGATGGGTATCGAATTTATTTAACGATATTCTAAATTTTACCAAGGAGAACATTCTAGACCAGGAACCCGGTTACTTAGGAATATCGCTATCGGAGCAGAAGGAGACGTCTAAAGAGTTTAACATGAGCGTGAGGCGTGCAGACCAAGTATTCAGATGCCGTGATTCAAAGCATCGAAAAGGTGATGCAAAGCAACAATCAGTTCTTGCTAAACGGTCCTCTGAATGTTAATTTTGTGTGGAACAAAGAGGTCGCGGGTTTGTGTTAAAAACCCTGCGGTGCTTGCATCGGTAACAAAGGCATTGTCGAAATTAGAAACAATGACCGCCTGTGCTTAGCAAGAGCCATTGTCGTCGCAAAAGCCAAAGTGGATCGTGACGTTAGTTACACGACGATGAGACGCTCAGAGTTCCTCCAAAAACAAAAGGCCGAATCTCTGTGTCACCGCGTGGGGAAGGGCAACGTAAGCTGTGCGATAGATGACGTCAGATGTTTTGACACGGAATTAAAGGGCTACGCGGTGACGGTGTTTGGCGATCATACGGGTAAACACGTGCTGTACGAGTCCGATAAGCAATGCGATAAACACATATACGTCATGTATCAGAAGGGGCACTTTAACGCCATTGTCAACCTTCACAGGTGTTTTAAATGCAAATATTATTGCCGCCAGTGTCGTCATCCCTCGGCACACAAACCAGAATACCATAGGTGCGAAGCCAAGTGTTCTAAATGCCTCCAGCAAAGAGATGCGCGATCCGATGCGTACATACACTGTCCTGTGTGCAACAGAGATTTGATAGGAGCTACATGTTATTTAAACCACGCCAAGAAAGGCGCATTTTACTCTAAAGATCTCTCGGTGTGTGACGTCGAGAAGGCGTGCACGTCTTGCCATAAGCTGCTCAGTTCCAGATACAGAAAAACCTCGCACGAATGCGGAGAAAAGTTCTGAAAACATTGCAAGGCGCATGTTAATTCTACATACATGTGCTTTATGCAACCATACGCCTCAAAAAACAAAAATAAATAGATACGTGTTTATATTAATAGATTTTTAATGTACCCAAAACGAGCCGTATTCTGATAAGCAGAATGTCTACGAAAATGTTCCTAACTTGTACGTGTTATACCAAGCCTGTGCACTTTGCATCGACGAACGCCGCATGATGGCGTCCTGTACCGAGTGCGGCTTCAAAGAATGGGTGCTCGTGAGCGACCCGGTAAAGCAGTTATAATGCTCTTCTCTTCAAATGGAGGAAATTGGGTTGATGTTTCGTGGTTTTAGGATAAATCAGTGCAGACACTTTTTAAACTAAATCTAATTATTATTACAGCAAAATTATTTACACATTAATGAAGATAATAAGCAAAGATACTTTTTGTTCTAGACCACTATCCCTATCTAACTATCTTTTACAAATACACAATATTTTTGGGCGCAAAATATATTAGCTTTCTCTCTCCCTTTTTATCTTTTACTTCTGCAGTATCGGTAAGAAAAAAATACACCTACTTACTCATGGTAAAGGTGAGGGTTATGATTATCGCCCAGACGTTGTCTTTCCCGTCGTCAGTCCAACTGCCCCGAATGTACCCGGACAAGGGGTTTTATACTACGGTCTTGGATGTTGGTTCATTACACGTGTCGTCCAGAGGATCTGACGTTAGACGGATTTTCATCAGGATGTGGATATTATTCACATCTCACTTTGAACTGTCAGTGTATCGTAATGTGAATTAAAATGCTATTTTAAAAGAAAAGAATGTGGGTCCTTGGAGTTTCAGGGAAAGTGGTCCTCCTTCCTTTTACTGTTTGCTGTTACTAAAGTCCGATAGTGGATACGTAATTGAATACAGATAAAACTTTACTGAACCTTCTTTCTACTGAAGGATATTAGCTTACTCTGGTAGGGCACTATATTCTCCCCACCATGAACTAAGCTGTGGGATACAATCCAGAGCGGAGACCCAAGAATGTGAAAGTTTCCGGGTAAGTAGGACTGTCATTTCATCAACTAAATAATTTGTTCTCCTTTCCCTCATATATATAAACACTGCCATAGCTGACCATTATACTCTTTTGACATTTTTCAGGTGAGAGGAAAAAATGATTACTGCGCCATCTACCTATCTATCTAACAATATGAAAAAATATAACTATAACAATTACATATATAATAAGTGTGTTACATTGTTTATTCAGTGTGAAATGTTACATAAGTAAAGTTAAGTGTCAATTGTTTTCTTTCTTTTTTTATCGAAGTTGTTCTTGAGAGCCGTCCTCATTAGTAGGCGATCCTGGAACTGGTGTGCCCTACAATCGGGGTCACTGCTTCCGGTTCGGTGGTCTTCGACGGTACCGTTGTGGTCACCAATTCATACAGTTCTGTATCGAGAGCGGGCTGCATCTTTTTGGCTGGCTTTCGTCCTCTCATGAAAAACTTAAATTTTTGGTGTTTGACAGGCATAACTGCACTTATTATGCCAACTAGGAGAAAAACAGTTCCAACCCCTATACCAGTAGCAACAGGGGTGGTATCACTTTCTTGTAGAAAAGCCGCTCGTGCATCCTGGACGTCGTTCATTAGATGCTGAAGAGACATCTGTGGTGGTTTGTCGTCATTCCAGATTTCGGTTCGGATAGCCTCCAATCGGCGAAGATCAATCGCTAGGAACGACGAGTTGGTGCAGTTCTGCACCTCCTCTGATGTGAGTAGACCTTCTATGTCAGGCACTACTATGGCGTCTTCTTCCACCTTCCAGTTGCCCTAGCCTGTGATGGCTGGTAACAAAGTCATTGCCTCGGAATGATAGTAGCAGTCTAAGACATCCGTGAGAAGTCCTGTACCATGAAGTACTAGGAGATGCCTACAATCTTGTTTCCGGGTGGAACAGGTTTTAGCAATTTTTAGAGGTGAGGATACAGCATATACCCAATAACTCTTTTTCTTTGACTTTACATGATACCATATAGGCGTAAAATTTGGAATGACAACCACTCTTTTGCATAGGGCTTTAACATTATTGTCTTGTCCAAAAAATGGAGAGGAAACACACGTAGGTGAGGTAGAGGAATACAGGGCAAAATGGGCTACACAAACGCATATCATTCCGGGTTTTCCAAAAGGGTATCGTTCACAATTTTCACTAATTCGGTAGCCATTAGCTTAACCGTTTTGGTATTTTGTGTAGAACGCTCATCTCAATTTTGAATGTAAGTTAACTGTTCCTCCGGATGATGTATTAGCTTTTCCGTCGTTTTTGCGTACTTTGCAATCTGAGAGTGAATATGATTGATTTCTTTTCTGTCAGGAGTTCCAAATAGAAATTTTAAAACTGATCCCCCAGCATTGATTGCTCCTCTCCTTTCTCTGACTCCGTGATGAGGCAAATATTGTTCTAAATTTTCCACCTCTTCCCGAAGTAAATAAAAAGTTTTCTTCAATTTTGAAATTTCCGTCCAGTCCACTCTCCTAGACACGTAAACGGTTTTTGTCAGTTCCAGTCGTTTAAATATTTTTTCAATGTGGTCTACCACGTCTGCATAGTGACGAATTGGTACATCTATGCTAACCGTCCATTTACTCCCTGTCACCAGTAATGTTTCTTTATAGGCAAATATCATTCCCTTTGACATTAATGGCACGCCAGGTAACAAAAAAGGATGTGAGAAAGGTCTCGTTTTGGCCCTGGTATAACCTGAAAACAAGCAGACGACACATAGGGCGATTACAGTCGCCCCCCTTCTCTTATGACTCTTATTATTATCTCTCCCGTGTTTTTGTTTTTTCTTCCACTTTCATTCCTGTTGTTATTCCACCACTTGGTACCGGATATCCCGGGAATTATTCTCAGGTATAAGATAATTATTACATTTATATTTATAATTAATTCTTTTAATATCCCATATCGTTAATCTATATTGTTAGCTCAACCTGCTCATCTTATACACTTATCACTGATAGAACTAGTACCTTCTACATTGCTACCTCGAGGTCTAAGTGTCCAAGGTAATACCCTCGGGGTTGTAATTGCTTCCCTCAACATCTGTCCTTTCCAAGTGGGATCCCTGGTCTCGTCATCGGCTTCAGGCCAACTGATCGATCCTATTGTGTCGTCATAAGTTATGCCTTCCTCATAGTTTTTCTCGATACAACTAGTTTCAATTTCGTTGTTGGGAGCTGTACATTCCTCTGGTAATATTGAGAACTTCGCTGGACCTGGTATCGCCTCATTATTGTTCTCGCTATTGGAAGCACTTCCGGTTTCCGGCGAGATTCGGCATAACAGCGTTTCAGCCTGTTTATATATACTACCACAGACCATTTGGGTCCTGGTTGGAGTCTGTAGTTCAAAGGGGCAAGTTTCTCTGTGATCTGCCAAGGTCCACTATATTTTGGAGCTAATTTTTTATTTGCTTTCTTGCTTAATAGGGATTGTCTAGATATACTAGATCTCCTACTACAAATTCAATGTCAGTGGTTTTTCTATCATATGTGTTTTTCTGTTTAAACTTATTCTCCAAGAGTTTATGATGTACATTTTCATATGCATCGCGTAATCGAGTTTTTAGTGATTCAAGGTGTCCTTCTGTACTTGTAAATTCGTCATCTTCCCAACTCTTTGGTTCCAAATCTAACATAGTCGGAAGTCGCATCTCTCTGGCATGTAATAAGTAAAACGGACTATAGGTGGTTAGTGTATGTGGCGCAGAGCGATACGCCATTAAAACAAAAGCCAACATTTTATCCCATTCAGTTTCATACTGTGTGATAATCATAGATAAAGAATCGCTAAGATATCTGTGAAATCTTTCAATTGTTGCATTCGACTGTGGATGCATTGGAGTACTATTTACATGCTTAACTGAAAATAACTTACAGATTTCTGTAAAGAGAGATGATTGGAAATTCGTTGTCTGATCAGACAGTAATTTTTCAGGCGCTCCATACCTGCAAAATATTTCGGTTACCAATGCTCTTGTTACCGTGTTTGCAGATTGATCAGGTGATTTAAACCTTGTTCTGTCTCTTGAACTAATTGCTGACAATAGTTATAATTTTGTTGTTCTCTTTCTAGATCGACACGATACATAATCGATGGAGCGAGAGAGAGAGCTAGAGCTACCGGTGCGGGGGGAGGAGAGGGGAGATGGTCAATCTGCTGCCTCCTCGCCAGATACCCCGTTGTCGGGCCCTTTCAATCCGTGGACCGGGCGGCTGCCGGCGGTTCCTCCTCGTCCACCTCCGGAACGGTCTCCAAGCGAGATAGTGCATCACGTACAACATTTCTTTTCCCGGTCTATGATTTACTGTAATTTCATATTCTTTTAGAGTTAACATCCACCTAGTAAGTCTTGCGCTTAGAGGATTTTGTTGTTGTAAGTAGCCAAGTTAATGCCTTATAGTCTGTGTAGATGGTGAATTTGTGTCCAAACAGATAAACTCTGAATTCCTTAACTCCGAAAGCAACACTTAGTAATTCCTTCTCAGTGGTAGTGTAACTAATTTCGGGTGCGGTTAACAACCTGCTAGCGTACCCTATAGGTTTATCTTGTCCCTGTTGTAATGACTTAGAATCACTGCGATTCCAAAATTTGAAGCGTCGCAGGCTAGTGATTAGCCTCCCAGAGCTTGTTGAAAACCATTCTTAAGGGCTGAGTATGCTCTTCAATGGTTCTGCCAAATACTAGTAAGTCATCCATGTAAACTAAACAAATTATTCCTTTCAGATTACCCATAATTAGGTCAATAGCTTTTGACCATGTGATGGGAGCCGAAATAAGGCCAAAAGGCATACGAATCCATTGATAAGCCATTGAGCAGAAATGAAAGCTGTTTTAGGCCTATCGGACTTTTTACCTTAATTACATGATAAGCGGAATTGATATCAATAACTGAAAGAAAAGAAATTTCCTGAAAGCATTGATAAATTTTCTGTTATGTCTGGGATTGGCCAACTGGGTACTCTTGTGACCGCATTAAGTCGTCTGTAATCTACACAGAGGCGATATTTAACTATTCCATCTACAGCAGTAGTAAGGGCCTGACCTAGACCAAACCGGAAGTCGACTTGGACCAACCGAGTTAGACCAGTGGTCACACGGACTTGGACCGAGTTAGACCACTTGGGCCGAGTTAGACCACTTTTTAGGTCCGAGTTAGGCCAGTCGACTTCTGGTTGAGCGTAGGTCAGGCTCCCCACGCGCCGCCCGCGTCCGCCCGCCCGCCCGGCGTACCACCCCCTCCAGGCGGCGAAGCTCCACCTGGCGAACCTCCACTCACCACCTCCACGCACACCCTCCACTCACTTCATCACCCACTCACTGCATCACCCACTCACTGCATCACCCACACACACCTTTCACTTACTGCATCACACCTTTCACTCACTGCATCACCCACTCACACCTTTCACTCACTGCATCACCCACTCACACCCTCCACTCCCGACGGCTGGCGGCGAAGTGAAAGAGAGGACGTGGCATGCGGAGGGATATGTGATGCGGAGGGATACAATGAAATGAAAAAAGTAGTTCCAAAAATTAGAGTATATTTATGAAGAAGCGTAATGCTTTACATATGTTTGTTGGTTTTTAGGAATGACGTACTTATCGGGACTATGGTAGGTTTGGGGGTAATTAAAGGCGTATGGATAATAAATCCGTTCGCCTGTCATTTGATAATACCCCTCAAAGTCCCAATAACAGCCGATGCAATTAATGCGAAAAGGAGGTATGGGGCACATGGATGGAATGGGGTTATAAGCTTGGTAATCTGAACGGCAGCCGATGTATGAGTATTTTGGATGATGATCGGTGCATCTCGTCCATTTGTCGAACATGTCTTTGCAGTTGGGTGGGAGTTGGTGCCACACCTGGTCGACATCCTGAGGTGGATAATGGACGAGGTAGTCCCCTAAGTCTGCAATAATGGTTCACTCGTGGTTGTTGAGGGACCATAGGGTACATCCGGCCCTAAGATATTTACACATTACTGCCGCCATTCCTAAAAGGAGAAAAAAGAAATTTTATTTTGGGCAAAAAGGACATACGGAAATGAAAGGCGCAGGACCGTCAATGTGGGAGCGCTGCCCTTGTTGGTTCCAATGAATTTCACAACGTTTAAATTTGGCGAAGGAAGTTTTGCATTCCAAATTGAGGGAATTCCAAACGCGATCAACATCAAGAGGGGGGAATTTTTGGAGTAGATGAGTTGGCAATCTGGCGATGATGGTTCGTTCTTCGTCGGTGAGGGGAAAGAGACATCGGCAACCCTCGAGGTACTTGCACATGATGGCGGCCATTACTGAGAAAGGAAAGAAGAGGTATAAAAGGCAATGGAACTTAAGCACAGTAGTTTCAAAATGCAAATAATTTTGGTAGCAATAACATGCTTTTGGTTAGCGAGGGCTGAGGACAGTTGCGTTAGTTTTGGACGATGTGGATTTAGGGTGGATGAGACAGGGTGGTTGAAGAATGCGACCATGTGCAGAAAGGATTACGCATTGGCAGGAAATTGTACTTGCGTATATCAAAAGGGTGTAGGATGTAGGTTTAATTCTACCATAATGAACGTGAACGGATTGAGAAATGTTTATGAGTGCCTGCGCCCGGTGACTTGGTGCGGAGGTGGGAGTCGCTGTTCAAAATTATATTATGGACAGTTGGATATGGGGCAAATGGAATATCCGGAGGGTTATGAGGGGAACGAAAGGTGCGAGTGCGTAAAGGGACGGAAAAAGGGTGAGAAATGTAAATTTTATGGAACTCCGGTAAAAATGTATACTGGAGGTAATGCCAGTGTGAGGGTGGAATTATTGGATTGCAGGAAATTGTTAGAGGAGGTGAATGTTCCGGATGGGTTGGAATTGAATTGGAAGATAACGCCGGAAGAAACGGAATTGATTTTGGCTTATAATATAGTGAACGAAGTGAACAGTTATTTTTCGGAGAATTTTGTATATTTATTTGGAGAGTGTGGGAACGGTGAATGGAACCTTGATGTAGGAGGGAAAAAAATGGCAGGGAGAATCAAGCGCGGTTCCAGATGGAGCGCCGAGGGAAACTTGAGGGTAAGTTCTGAATGTGTAGGACGGGATTCGAACGAAGAGGCAAAGAAGGTGTCAGTAAACAGTATTAGAAAGGCTGCGGTAGAGAAATGTAAGAAAGACATGAATGTAATGAAGGGAAAGTTGAGAAAGGAATGCGAGGGGACGTTGAAAAATAAATTGAAAGAGATTGAGGTAGCAAAAGGGGATAAGGAAGCTTGCGAGGAAAGAATGCGGGAGATGGAGAATGAAATGAGGGTGGTAAGGAGGGAGATAGAGGAAAGGAAGGGGAATTCTAGCAAACAATTTGAATTAGTGAATAAAATTCGAGACAATGTGAATAAAATGCAGCAAGAATTTGAAGGATTGTTGCAACTTATAACTAAACTTAATAAAAGATGCCAGGGGCAGGATGATTTGGAGGTGGAGAACTACGCTGCAGGATACGACGAAGAGCCTGAAGAAGCACCTGAATATGAACTTAATAAATAAGGTAAGTAATGACTAAACTTAAAATTAATGCTGAAATAGAGAAACCTATTCTTACTGAACTAAAAAGGAAAAAAGGAGAGGGAAAACCAATTTAGGGAAAAATAAAAAATCTACCTTAAATGGAAGAATAAAGTTTAATGGTATAAAATAACATTAGATAGGGGAGAGATGAATCTTTAAACGTCCCAAGACTCTACCAGGCTAGCATTTGGACACTTAATTAGTTTTAAAGTGACCAAAGGCTGCATGGCGTCTAGAACAAAATTTTGTTGTGAAAAGTTTGTTACTTTAACATTTAAAGATATATCCTCCTCCCCTGAAAATACTTGTGTCACGATAAGTTGCTTATCGGAGAGTCTTTGACTTTGGAGGATCATTACCCCGTGATGTATTGGGATTTTAAATCGTATGCGACAGTCTACAATTGCTGTCGCACACGGAAGAAAACACCGCAGCTTAGGGTTCAGTACGGTGAAAGTTCCGTCTTGGTTTTCAATTGGAGGGAAACCACCAACTGGAGGAGTCCCTAAGGGGTTCCAATATATGAGTTCTCTGTTAGAGAGATCCATCTGAAAGGAAATAAAGTGGAATCAGAAAATGATGATGAGAAACTAAAAAAATAAGAAGGAGAGGAAGACTAAGCACAGTACTTACAGCTTGAAAATCTTGAATTTTGGAGAAGCGCTGCAAACGCCAGATGCTTTAGCAAAGGAGGTGAAGGTTTGCAAATAAAGCAGGAGCAGGAAGGTGAGGTGCAATTGAACTTGGACAGTTGTTTAATGAGAGGAATCTGTTCATGTTGGAAAAGCCATCCCGTTGAAGTAACATGAACGTCGCGAATAAAGCGCATTCTAAAGGCACCCTTGTCATTAAGGTAGCCAACAATTGCAAAACGAAAGAATGTAAATTCAATGCATGAGAAGATATCCAGAGCAATATTTAGTCAGGAAATAGAATGGCGAAGCGGGAAGCTTACATCGTTCATAATGGAAATTTGAAAATTAATTTGGAAAGAGACGTCTTCTGAAGAAACCGTGAATGTATTATACCCACGCATCTGGTCATAGTATATCCATTCAAGATATAAATTTTGAAAGGCAAAACATGTACCAATAATTCCATGAAAACCATGGGAGTGACATGGTTCAACAAAATTAGATAGAAAGGAATTCGAAATATCGATATGTGACGTTAGAAAAATGAAAATATTAGGAACTGAGCAAGCGGGGTGAACATCAGAGGGCAGAAAATCAAAGTTAGGGACTAGAGATGCACAAAATTCACCGATAAGAACTGCAGGAATGTCATCTAAAACAAGCGAATGAAGAATTTTAGCAACAGCTGACCAATGATCAGGAAGATTTGTAGGAGAGAATGTAGGAAGAAAATCATAGGAGGGGAATTGCTGTTCAAGATGGTTGAAAAGAGTTGTTTCGGAGAACATGATTAGACCTAGAAAAATAAAAAAATCAATTTTTAATCACGATTGAGGTACTGAGAGATATCCCAATGAGGGTAAACAGAGGGATAATTTGTTTTTGGAGCATGAGAGTGATAAAACCAAAGAGGAGGTTCAAGAGTAAGCTCTACTTCAAAGAACTTAAAAGTTTTATGACAACACCCTAGGTATATAGAGGGTTGGTTGCACAAATAATTCCAAAGACAATCATGATTCCCAAAGGTGTGAATTTTACAAAACACCCTTAAGCAAGTTACCTTTCGTTTCCATAAAGGAAGATTTAAATCCAATGGTTTACTTTCAACCGATTCAGGAGAGAACGAGAATTTAACTTTACATTTTGGGCACTTAATGTCATGCATCTCGTTTTCAACGTACACATAATAGAAAGTGAATGGTTTAACATCGCGAATTGAAAGAATGGGAGGTTTAAGAGTTTTAAGAAGAGAGTAGCCAGCACAAATATAGGAACCGCATAGAAAACAGGTAATGGAATGGCATGGAGGCACACAATCAGCATACATCTGCAAAGAGCAATGATTGCTTTTAAAGATATGTACAGGCAAATTAAAAAAAGCATACAGGAAAAAACGAAAACTACTTACTTTTTGCAGTTATTTTTTTGTTGACAACAAGCTAAATTGTAACTGTTGAAAAACTGGTGCTGTAAAAGAAGTTAAAGAATAATTAGAAATGATAGTCCTGTCTTAAAAAGTGATTAAAACAAGAAAAATGTGAAATAATTCTAAGTCCTGACTTAAAAAGTGATTAAAACAAGAAAAATATGAAATAATTCTAAGTCCTGTCTCAAAAAGTGATTAAAACAAGAAAAATATGAAATAATTCTAAGTCCTGTCTTAAAAAGTGATTAAAACAAGAAAAATATGAAATAATTCTAAGTCCTGTCTTAAAAAGTGATTAAAACAAGAAAAATATGAAATAATTATAAGTCCTGTCTTAAAAAAGTGATTAAAACAAGAAAAATATGAAATAATTCTAAGTCCTGTCTTAAAAAGTGATTAAAACAAGAAAAATATGAAATAATTCTAAGTCCTGTCTTAAAAAGTGATTAAAACAAGAAAAATATGAAATAATTCTAAGTCCTGTCTTAAAAAGTGATTAAAACAAGAAAAATATGAAATAATTCTAAGTCCTGTCTTAAAAAGTGATTAAAACAAGAAAAATATGAAATAATTCTAAGTCCTGTCTTAAAAAGTGATTAAAACAAGAAAAATATGAAATAATTCTAAGTCCTGTCTTAAAAAGTGATTAAAAACAAGAAAAATATGAAATAATTCTAAGTCCTAATGCAAATGGAACAAAAAATGTTTAAGTTCAAGAACAGTAAAAAGTTTAAGTTCAGATTCTGATACTCACCAGCATAGGTTCCTGCAGCAACTGAAAATGAGATGAACTTCCGCCAAAAACCTGGGTTTATATTCAATTCTTCACGAGTTAACACAGGAACTTGCGGTTCAGCAAGGCAGCTCCAAAGAGCTGCACACGACCCTTTGCACACGCAAGCAAGGCAGCTCCAAAGAGCTGCACACGGCCCTTTGCACACGCGGCCTGCACAAAAGCAGTGCGCAGAAGACTGGTAGGAGGAGAGGGAAAGCCCCGACCCTTTGCACACGCGGTCTGCACAGAAGCCGTGCGCAAAAGACTGGCAGGAGGAGAGGGAAAGCCCAAAGAGTTTTAGAAGTGAAGACAAGTCAGTTGTCGCTCTAGAAGAGTATAATATAGAAATCTTAGAGGGACGGCGGGCATTTTGAACGTGAGTGCAAGGTAGGTGCAATGGAGGAAGAAGACTTATCAAAATATTTCGTGGACGAGTATGATATACCGATTCCCGAGGATGTGCTGCCTAAACAGGTGGAGGCGGTGACGGAATCGGAGGTAAGAGAGGAACCTCAATTTAACATTATAGAGCATAGGCAAAGGACAATGAAAAAATTGTACTCTGGATATTCGGAAACCGATATAGTTGTGCGTTCAATTCCTGAAGGTGCAGACCCAAGGGACTGGGTTCATAACATGTTTAAGCAATTTTTACAATTTGTTAACGAAAACCTGCTACAAAATTCGCCGGGGTGGTTGGGAATGTCCATAAGTGATGGTCAACACCCCGCTAGACCGTTTAACATGAGCGTTCGAAAATTTGACCAGGTAGACCCGGATGTTATTTTACGCTCCATTGAGCGAGTTATGCAGAGTAACAAAGACTTTTTAATGAAGGGACCGCTTAAAATAAACTGTATGTGGACGAAGGAAGTCCTGGGTTCGTGCTTTAAAGTGTGTAATGAATGCCAAACGAATAAAGGCATTATAGAAATACGAAACGCTGACAGAATCTGTCTGGCTAGAGCTATAGCAGTTTGCAAAGCTAAGATAGACCACGATGAAGCTTACAGCAGTATTCGGAGGAGGAAATATATGCAACTGGATAGAGCAAAAGCTTTGTGCGGGTCTATTGGGAAGGGAAATGAAGTATGTTCCCTAGATGATGTGAAAGCGTTTGAAGGCATCTTACCCGGGTATTGTATTACAGTATTTGGAGATCATACCGGTAAAAATGTTTTGTACAAAACAAATACGCTTACCGATAAATGTATTGATATCATGTACCACGAAGATCACTTTAATGCTATTGTTCAATTGCACCAAGCCTTTAAATGTCGTTGGTACTGCAGATACTGTAATGTTCCATGTAAGGTGCGAAAGGAAAAACACAAGTGCGATAAAAAATGTACTAAGTGCCATCTTGACCGCCATTTTCAAATGCAAACTTACGTGTCTTGCGATGCTTGTAACCGTCAGTTTAATGGACGCCAGTGCTTTGAAAATCACTTAAAGAAGGGAATTTTTTATGGGAAACAGTTTTCCGTATGTGATGTTGAGAAAGCCTGCTTAAATTGTGATAAACTGTATAGTACAAGAAACAGAAGAACACAGCACCAGTGCGGGGAGAAATATTGCAGTAGTTGTAAGAATCATGTAGAGGGGAATCATTTATGCTACATTCAACCGTATAAGGCCTCTTTATCCAAGAAACCCTTTATATTTATGTTTATCGACTTCGAATGTACACAAGACACCGTGTATGAAGAAAATCCAGAAGTGCGTTTACATGAGCCCAATTTGTGTGTCTTGTATCAGGCATGTTCAAAATGTATAAACGAAAACAATGCTTACTGTACGCAATGCGACATGAGGGAGTGGGTGTACGATAAGGATACGGTGAAAAATATTTTAGAGCATGCTACTCAAGCTAGATTTAAAACCTGGGATGTAGTTGTATTAGCCCATAATTTACGATCCTACGATGGACAATTTATTTTGAAGCATATGGTGGGCACTTTGAAATGGAAACCCGAACTTATCATGAATGGAAACCGAATATATCGAATAAGGTACTTAAATGTAACGTTCCTTGATACGCTAAATTTTATACCTATGGCCCTTTCGCGGTTCTCCAAAACCTTTCAACTTCAGGAGTGTAAGAGCTACTTTCTATATCTTTTTAACACTAGGGAAAATCAAAGATATATCGTACCCATTCCGGATAAAAAATATTTTTCCCCCGACAATATGTTCGAATTCGAACGTAAAGATTTCGAGGAGTGGCACTTAAAAATGGTAAATGATTCATACGTGTTCAACATGCAGGAGGAAATGGTGAAGTATTGCAAGTCTGACGTTCGCCTGTTATTTTTGGGAGCAACGAAATTTCGGAAAGAATTTATGGACGAAAATGACATCGATCCTTTCAGAGAATGTGTTACCATCGCTAATGCATGTATGAACGTGTACAGGAAAAGGTTTATGCCCGTTAACAAAATCCCTGTCATTCAACAAGGAGGGTATCGCCTAGGCGATACTCATTCTCGAATGGCTTGTATTTGGTTGGCGTGGTTGGAGCTGAAAAATCACATCATTATTCAGTATGCTTACAGGGGTAGAGAAATTAAAATTTTGGGACACAGGGTGGATGGTTACAGAGATGATCGATCGGTGTATTTTTTCCATGGTTGCTCTTTTCATGGATGCCAAAAGTGCGTCCCGAATCGTCATTCCAAAATATATGCTTCGGGCGATGAAACTCACGCCTCTAGATTGGAGGGAAACGAAAGAATAACTAAAAAAATGAGAGATGCAGGATATACGGTAACGGAAATGTGGGAGTGCGAATTTAAAGCGTTAATTCGGGAGAATAAAGATTTGGCAGCTCACGTTAACCGTTTTTGCAAAGTTTTCCCCGAACCCCTAAACCCTAGGGATGCATTCTTTGGAGGCCGCACCAACTGTACCAAAGTGTATCGTGAAGTACAAGGGGAGGAGAAACTGTTTTATGATGACGTATGCAGCTTGTATCCCTACGTGAATAAGACGAAACCCTATCCGGTTGGTCATCCCAAAATTTACGTGGATAACTTCCCAAAAATTCATGACGTTAAAGGAGGTTTGATAAAGTGTTCAATATTACCTCCTGAAAGTCTCTATCACCCCGTGCTGCCCTCAAGAATTAAGGGAAAGCTTATGTTCCCCCTCTGTCATACGTGTGCAGAGGAAGAGAGGCAAAACGAGTGCGAACACACAGACGAAGATAGATGTTTGACGGGCACCTGGATTATTGACGAAATTAAGGTTGCACTGCAGAAGGGGTACCAAATATTGTTCATTCACGAAATTTGGGAGTATGAAATGATTCAGTACAATCCTAATTCTGGGGAGGAAGGTTTGTTTGAGAAGTATGTAAATACGTATTTGGAACTCAAAATTGAAGCCACGGGCTGGCCTTCCACGTGTACCACGGAAACACAAAGAAATGCATACATCGAAAACTTTTTTAAGAGGGAAGGTGTTCAACTGGACAAAAACAGAATTGAACACAATCCCGGAAAACGGGAGCTAGCCAAACTAATGTTAAATTCCTTTTGGGGAAAATATGGGCAGAGAGATAACCTCCCAACTTGCGAAGTAATTAAGGACCCCTCCCGCTTGCTAGAACTGTTAAACGATTCGGCGGTCGAAGATCAATCCTTCATGCCTGCAACTGATGACATCATGTACGTGACGTGGAAGTATGACGAAAACGCCGGAAAAATCAACCTCACATCAAATGTTGTCATTGCAGCCTACACTACAGCGCATGCGCGTTTGGTGTTGTATTCTTATCTGGATCGTTTGGGAGAGCGCGTGTGTTACTTTGACACTGATTCCATCATCGCTACTTACTCACCTGGGGATTGGATACCTCAAACGGGTACGTATTTGGGCGACATGACTGACGAACTTGAAAAATTTGAGCCAGTAGCATATATAACGAGATTTTCTTCCTGCGGACCCAAAAGTTACAGTTATGAAGTGTGGTGCCCTAAAAACCAAAAAAAAGCATGTGGTGTGCAAAATTAAAGGAATTACTTTAAATTCTGGAAATTTAAGAACCGTCAATGCCGCCGTTATGCAAGATATTGTTCTAAACGATTCCTCCAAAACTGTTACCTTACATGGAAAGCGAATTGCTCGAAAGAAACTATGGACCGTAACTACCGAACCCTATTCTAAAACATTTCGCATGGTAGTTAACAAGCGTGTCGTTCAGGCCAATTATGAGTCCTACCCCTATGGGTATAAAAGGATTCGAACCGAATAAGCGCTCTCATGACATGTTAGCTAAGAGGGAATTGGAAGAAGAGAACATCTTTTATCCGAAAAAAATGAAATTTGACTTTAACAAAATATCTGAGGCACTAGAGGAAGATGATGTTCCTATGTTTTATAACGAGCCCGAAATTCGGAAAGCATCCCGTCCTTTGGAGGAAGAAGATGTTCCCATGTTTCAAAAAATGTTTAAGTCCAACGTAATTAAAGCCTCTAGAGCGTTGGAGGAAGCTGATGACCCCATTTTCAAAAAAAATTTAATCCCGAAGTAATTAAAGCCTCGAGATCTTTGGAGATAGATGATGCGTTCACGTGTCGCAAAAAGTTTAAGCCCGAAATCGTAAAGGCATCTCGTCCCTTGGAGGAAGATGATGTTCCTACTAGCTTCAAAAAATTGAAATGCCAGTTGAATCCCCCGAGGTTGTCTCGTCTAGAAACGTGGAGAAGAAAGAAACCCATAAAAAAACCAATTGTTCCGTGGCATGCGCTGATTCCTGAACCATTCATGAAACCCGTCAATTGGCACGCCCTGCTCCCAAAAAAGCGTGCCCTTACCGAACCTCTTGATGATTCACCAATGTTAAAATGGGCCATTACGGAGAAACCAAGACCCTATAGAAGAAACTCAAAAAAGAAACATTATGTACATTATGTACCTGGCGAAAGAATGAAACCGGTGAATTGGCATGCCCTTCTCCCGCGCAAACGGAATTCTGCAACTCAAATATTAGACCATTCGAATTCTAAGATGCGCGCCCTGGAACCCAAGACTCCTACAAAAAAGAATAAGAGATTGGCACGCAAAATTTCTAAAGTTAAAAACACATTCTTTTACAAAACCATTCCTCAACATGTTTTAAAAGGGAACGATGAAGTTATTTTAGATCCGGGGGTAAACTCAGCACTTGAAATGGAAATGAACGATGGTGAAGTCATCTTAAATTCGGAAAAAAAATTTAAGCGCGTGAACCCAGGACATGACGTGGAGATGAACGATGGTGAAGTCATTTTAGATTCGGGAAAAAAATTTAAGCGCGTGAACCCAGGACATGACGTGGAGATGAACGATGGTGAAGTCATTTTAGATTCGGGAAAAAAATTTAAGCGCGTAAACCCAGGACATGACGTGGAGATGAACGATGGTGAACTCATTTTAGATTCGGGAAGAAAATTTAAGCGCGTGAACCCAGGACATGTGAAGGAGGGAAATTCGGGAAAGGCAGAGGGTAACACGTATATTCCCAAATTTACCTTTCCAAGTACCATGCAGGGAGCTGGACCGTCCCGATCGGGTAAGTCTACCTTTGTAAAACGCTTAATTGCCAATTCCGAACAAATGTATGACAAACCCATAGGGAGAGTCGTTTGGTGTCACCCTCCCGAATATCCTCCAAACCTAGGGAACACTTTTAATCACTGTACGTTTAATGTATACACTCATGCAGGAATTCCACCCCTAGATTGCATATAACCGCACGACCTTATAGTGGCAGATGACTTAATGCTAGAGGCTAACAATCCCGAAGTGTCAAATTTTTTCACTAAACATTCTCACCACCGCAATTTTGGCATCATTTACATCCTTCAGAATATATTTCCTCAAGGAAAACACTTTCGCACCATTTCCCTTAATGCCAATTACATCGAAGTGTTTAAGAACAACAGAGATAAAATGCAAATTGAACGATTGTTTCAGCAAATGGAACCTCGAAATTCAAAATTTTTATTAGAGGCTTTCCAAAAAGCAACTGAAAAGCCTCACGGATATCTGGTTCTATATTGCTCTCAATACACTCCAGATAATTATAGATATCGAACTGGTATTCTTCCCGAGGAAACGCCTTCTTGCTTCGTTTCGGTATAAATACCCTTTATGAGAATTCTTTCTGTTCATTATGAAGGCTACGATACGTAAGCTCACTTCTCCTCTCATTGCGAACGAGTGTGAAAATCTGGTGGCTCTGACCAAGGCGAAACTTAAACTTAGAAAAAAGCTTCTCAACCACGCTAAACCTGAGACCATTAAGGCCATTTCGGAATGCATTCACAACGTTTGTAAAGGAAATGTGCGCATATCTCCCTCTTGTAAGAGCCGTTTAAAAAGGCACAAAACGTGCTGGAGACGTTTAGTTGACAAGAAGGTTCCGTTGCAGAAGAAGCGAAATATTCTCGTGCAAAAAGGTGGATTTTTACCGGCTTTCCTTCTTCCTGTACTGGGTTCGATAGCCAGTGCTTTGGTTTCTAAATTTACCTAAAACATGAAGCATGCTAAGCAAATTGTCATGCTTCGATCCGAGCCGAAGAGCGCTAAATGCCTTCATGTCATCGATAAGGCCATTTCTAATATTTCCAACGATATTTCGCACATCATGGATGCCAAAATGTCTCCTGAAGATAAATGGAACATTGTCAAATATAAACTTGCTCATTATTACGATATGGTTTCTAAATTGAGACGTCCGAGCTCGAGGACGATGGCGAGGAAGAAATGCTTTCTTTGAAGACCGAATAACCTCAACAGTTAACAAAAATTGAACCGGGGACATCCAAAGAGAAAAAAATTAAAAAGGCTCGCACCATGTCCCATATTTCCAGTCGTTACGGATTGCGCCCCCGAACAGGCCTGGAATGGGAGACGCTACCCTAGAACGCATCTACAACCAAATTGATCATTATGCGGGCTTGGGCACGACCGACAAACTGCGCAGCTACCGGTCTTTCCAAGTCTAGAATCGAAAATTTTCTTCAAACCAAGGGGAGTTACACGCTGCATAAACCTGTCAGAAAGCGTTATTCGACCAAACATTATGACGTCTCAAATATAGATGACCTTTGGGAGGCTGATCTCAACGTCTTGGATTCCATAAAGGCTCACAACGCACCATATAAGTACATTTTAACCGTCATCGACGTTTTCTCAAAATATGCTTGGGCCCGACCCTTAGTAACTAAAACGGGCGAGGAACTCGTGAAAGCTTTTCGGGACATTTTTTCGAAAAACCGAAGAATCCCAAAAGTATTGCGAACGGATAAGGGAACGGAATTTAAAAACCGAACTTTTCAGCAATTACTCAAAAAGCACAATGTTACCCATTTCACCACCAATAATAAGGTTAAAGCTGCCGTAGTAGAACGATTCAACAGAACCTTAAAAACCAAAATGTGGCGATATTTTACACACAAAAACACGTATAAGTATGTGGACGTTTTACAAAAACTCTTGCAGACATACAACAGTTCATATCATCGCTCAATTAAAATGGCTCCAAAAGACGTTTCAGAAGATAACATTCTTCAGGTTTACCATAACCTTTATAAACCTCCGTTCAAGTCTACTCATAAATTTAGGGTGGGAGATTACGTTCGGATATCAAAAGAGAAAATGACCTTCGACAAGGGTTACGAACAAAATTGGACCGATGAAATTTTTCAAGTTTACAAGGTCATTCAAAGTTTGCCAACCGTTTACAAAATTCGCGATTTGGCTGGAGAAACTATAGAGGGATTCTTTTACACCCAAGAACTTCAACGCGTTAGGCTTCCCCTTTCTTACAAGGTAGATAAAGTTCTTAGATCCAGGGGTCGAGGTGCCAGAAAGGAGGTTTTTGTCAAATGGAAAGATTATCCTGAAAAATTCAACTCGTGGGTAAAAGCTACCGATATATCGCTACGTCCTTCTCCATTACGCTTGCTAGCAATGCCTCCATGGACCGCTTTTCAAACAAAACTACTTCGCGCTTCTCCAATTGCTTACCCGAAAGATTGGTACTGGAGGGTGAGTGGGAGGTGGCGCTTACCAAATTGAGATACCCCCTCCGGTTTTATAACTTAAGTTCCAGCTCCACTCTCAGTGGCACTCTCAAGACCACGTATTCCGACGGTTTCGGTGCCGCGTATTCCCCATTTAACGTGAAACTTCCAAACGTTATTGAAAAGGACAGCGCGCAGCTTTTAACTCTTATCAACAAGAGCATTCGAAACCAAATTAATGTCCAACAATTCTTTTTTCACAAAGAAGGAAGAACAACCGTCAACAGGGCCGCCGTCGAACAAAAAAAGGAAGCCGCCGAGAAGGGGGAAGCCGCCGAAAAGGGGGAAGCCGCCGAGAAGGGGGAAGCCGCCGAAAAGGGGGAAGCCGCCGAGAAGGGGGAAGTCGCCGAAAAGGGGGAAGCCTCAAACGTTCTTCCCCAAGAAATCGTTACCCCTCATCAATTGCTACCGGTTTCTTCTTCTTCGTCTGAAGCACCACCGCCAACCTTTGATAAGTTGCCCCCGATGAACGATGAAAGAGTCATGAGCGATGAACCAGCCAAAAAGAAAACGAAAAGAACGAATGAAGAAGCTGGACCCAATTCCATTTCCCCTGCTAATGTTCAGAGACGCGTAGTAACTTCCATGATTCCATCGCCGATGCTTTGCAGAATGCTTGGATATTTACCTAATACGGATGTCGTGCGCTCTCCGAAATCCACCTACATGATAGATCCCTACATGGGTTTTCCTTACGAAGTATTCATCTACTGCGATATCGTTGTTCCCCAGCTCGTTGGAAACTCGTTCGTTCAAGTGATAGAGAGTACCGTCATCGAAGTCGAACCCGAGTCCTCTAAACGTCTGTCCATGGAGCAATCTTTCTTTCCCCAAAATTGGATTCCTTTACTTCGCCAGGATTTTAACGTCATTTCAGTAGATTTAAGGGATGGTTTTGGCAATCTAATTCCATTCGCCGACGGTTTTTCTTCTGCATTAGTTCTATCCTTTAGACCAAAACCATGAACTCCAACTACTCAATTTTCCTTCGCTATTACCTCAATCAAGCAGGACACGGAGATCGCAATTTCAACCTTTACAGAGGCTCTCAATTTCAAAAGGGCAGCGGTCTATTCAGTGCTCTTGGAGGTTTGTTTAGAACCCTGTTTCCCCTCATTAAAAGCGGTGCAAAAGTGGTGGGAAAAGAAGCTCTAAAAATGGGTTCCAACGTACTTGCCGATATTGCCACATCTTCTGCAACTGCTAAAGAAGCATTCAAAACCCGTCTAAGGGAAGCTGGATCCAATTTAAAGCGAAAAGCCGAAACTAAAATTGATTCAATGATGGGGTCGGGAAGAAAGCGAAAAACCAAGAATATAAAACGAAAATCCAGCAACATAAAAAGAAAAACAAAAGGCAAGAAGAAACAGACTAAACCCAGACGCGTTCAGCGGAAGGACATCTTTTCATCATGAGTGGAACGGTTTTTATGAACTCTGAATTAGGCTTCTAAAGAACTTCCCGTTCAAACCAATATCGAAGAATCTCAAATTCTTCAAATTAATCCACAAAATGCCATCTCTAAGGATTCCCCCATTACATTTCACTATTCTTCCAATGCCGAAGATTATTTGGACCTATCTTACGTCGTTTTAGAAGTTCTTCTTCAAATTTTAAATGAAGACCACTCTAAACTTGCTGCTGACGAAAAAGTCACTCTCGTTAACAATCCTCTCAATGCTCTCTTTAGTCAGGTTAACGTATCTCTAAATAACGTTAATATTGCCTTGCCTCAGCAAGGTTACCCTTACAGAAACTATCTTGAAACTCTTCTCAACTATTCCTCCGACGTTATGAATAACCGCTTGCAAATGTCCCTATGGTTCAAAGACACCGCTGGAAAATTTGACGATTTTGACAATAATCTTGGTCTCAAGCAGCTTTTTCAATTCACCAAACAAAGCAATTCCTTTCAACTCATGGGATGCTTATCCCACGGTTTCTTTAATCAAGATTTGCTTCTGCTCAATAACGTTGATCTGTCAATCACTCTCACTCCATCTCCTCCTCAGTTTCATCTCATAGCCGCAAATTCCTCGTTTAAGGGATCCACAAAAATTCTTGGCGCTCATCTTTATCTTAAGAGAGCCCGCCCCACTCCATCCATAAAGACGGCACATCAGGGGGCCCTCGCTAAAGCAAACGTCATCATGCCTTTCAAGGACGTAGATTATCAAACTCTCAGCTTAGCTTCCGGAATTACCCCGGCTTCTTTCCCTAACGTTCTCGTCGGAAAGGTACCCAGGCGCATTACGTTGGCCATGACAACGGATAAGGCTCACTCTGGGGATATAACTAAGAATCCTTTCAACTTTCAACACTTTAACCTCTCCTCTCTGCAACTAACGGTCAACAACCGTCCCGTTCCCTCCCCTGCGGTCGTTCTCAACTTTGAAAAAGATTTCTTTCTCCAAGGTTATCAAACCCTCCTTCTTGCTCTAGCCAAAGTTTTCAATAACAAGGGCATTAACATATCCAGGTCCGAATATCCCCACGGATACACCATCTTCTCATTTGATCTCACGGCTGACATGTCCGCAGATAGAAATTACATTTCCGGCCTTCATCACGGTAATGTCGGTATAAATCTCGAATTTCTCCGTCCTTTAGCTGAACCCGTCTGCCTTCACGTCATCTCAGAAATTTACAGATCCGTTCAAATCGATTTCAACCGATCCATTCTCGTAACATGAACACCCATCAAATTTACTCCTGCCTGCGCAAATTCAAACCTTTCATTGGTGTTTTCCCTTCAGACAAAATTCCTAACCCCTTGCTACTTCCACCACCTCCCATCGCTTTAGTCATTAACACCGATCCAAGCTCTAAACCAGGAAAACATTGGGTCTGCATCTTCGTTTCAAAAAATGGTTATGGGGAATATTTTGACAGTTTCGCCTTTCCTCCTCTTCTTCCTTCCATTCTTCATTTTCTCAATGGGTATTGCGGCCCTAATTGGAAGTACAATACGCAATGCTTGCAAGGAAACCATTCCTCTACTTGCGGACATTACGTAATAGCATTCCTTACCTACCGATGTTGCCATTTTTATCCGTTTTTCTTCTTTTCCAAATTCAAATTTACCGATTATCATTACAACGATAAACTCATTTCTAAAACTCATCGCGTTCGGTGCTCTTCTTCCTCCTCCGCACAAATATGTAGATCCCTTGTATCCTCGTCAGTCGTCGTCTAGCCTTCAAACATGTAAGTACTCTCCGTTTTTTCCTTCATCTGCTTCTCTCTTCTTAACATTCGACATTTACCTATCATTCTTCTTGTTGCAGGGCTCCCGTGCACTTCCTCAACGAGTCTCGTTCTAAGTGCATCTCGTTCTCCTCTACGGAAATTACCATCTCAAGGTGCATCAAACCTGCATCTGTAACCTTCTCGTCCGATTTGTGGATTCGTTTCGTCAATGAACTTGGACCAAAAATTGAAACGCATTTCAAATCTAAGCTTCCATCTTCAAAAAATAGCATCTCAGAATCCATCACCGTTCACCTCAAGCATCTATTTGGAAATCCCGCTATTGTGTTCAAACCTGCCGGATTTTCCATAAACAAACAGGAATGGACAAGGATCAACCAGCTCTATCAGGAATGGAACAACAACCAACAATCACCATCATAAGACCCTTTTGCTTCGATTTCACCGGCATCTCCCCTTTATCGCTTGATGTATGCTACCAAGTTGAAGCTGACCTTCTACGTCATTATCTACGTCATCGTGTTCGACCAATCCATCTCAGTGCACAATTTGGAACCTTCTCCTTCCACCGGGGAAACCCGTTTCTCTAACCTCCTTCACTTCGTTCCCTACCGTCGTACAGTCAAGATGATGCGCAGTGTGCTCCGGGATCTCTCCAACAGAGGACAGACTCCTCACATCATTGGCGTTAAGGACCTTCATCGCAACATTCCTTACACCGTTGTCGGCGCCCGGACTATGAGTACTCAATTTGGCTGGAAAATAGTTCTCAGGATTCAGGACGGTAGAGAGGTCTTCCTACCTTCGGCCTACGGAGACCTTACAAACGACGCCATTGCCCAACTCAACCAGGCTCCTTTTCTCATCACCTACAAAGGCATCGAACTTATTCCAAACACCAACGAATACAAAAAGCACATACTCACCTTCAGCGAAATTCCTATTACGCAATGACGTGCACCACGGATTTCTTCGATATCGGTAAGTACATAAGTAATTTCAACTTGTCTTGTTCTATTCTTCTCCCCCCTAAACTTTCTGTTTCTCATTCGTCTTACTTTCTTTTTTTCAGGGCATAACCTCATGGCCTGCATCAAGTTCTCCATCTTTGAACAAGTGGATGACCTTGGTAACTTCGTCTTGCCTTTCCAGTTAATTTCCACCAACGTTGATCGATTTGGAGACTGCAAAATTGTCACCGTCCAGCTCAACGTTCAAAACGCCGCCTTTGTCAACATACAGTTCGTCACTTCAAAAATATTTCCGGAGCTAGACACTGACTCAAAATATTATCTGTCCTTCGCCGAACAAACCATCCCTTCCTCAAACTGTACGTCATTTCTCACCCCTATTTGCCTACCCTCTTCTCAACCTCACCTCAACTTCTCTCACATCAATTTCAAATGAGTCACTGAAGAAGATAACCAGGATCCATGTATTACCACTTTCAAAATTGTATTTGTGAAATAAATTGTATCCATATACTCAATAAAGAAAATTAAAAAAATGCATATACTTCTTTTCATTTCATTGTATCCCTCCGCATCACATATCCCTCCGCCTCCCACGTCCTCTCTTTCACTTCGCCGCCAGCCGTCGGGAGCGGAGGGTGTGAGTGGGCGATGCAGTAAGTGAAAGGTGTGTGTGGATGATGCAATGAGTGGGTGATGCAGTGAGTGGTGGGCGCGCAGAGAGGGTGCACGGGGCGCTGGGGGTGCACGGGGCGCGCGGAGAGGGTGCAAGGGGCACGGGGGCGCGCGTGGGTGGGCGTGGGTGCACGGGGCGCGCGGGCGGTCGGGCGGCGCGTGAGGAGCCTGACCTACGCTCAACCTGAAGTCGACTGGCCTAACTCGGTCCTAAAAAGTGGCCTAACTCGGCCCAAGTGCCCTAACTCGGACCAAGTCCGTGTGACGACTGGCCTAACTCGGTTGGCTCAAGTCGACTTCCGGTTTGGCCTAGGTCAGGCCCTTACTACTCTTGAGGATGATATCGACTTCATTGGAAATACTCTTGATCAGGAATTGCGTAAGTTATATAATGCCATTTTTAACTTTACTAACAAGGAGGATACCCGCTCTCGAAGGGGCATTGCTCTCATAGGTGACGTATTAAATTTTTGCTGTGACGTTGCTACATCTAGCCAAATTAATGCTCTCGTAGCCACAGATCGACAGCTACTAGATCATTACAGAAATTTGGAAAAAGTTATTTCTCAGGATCATGCCTGGTTTTCAACCACTAGAGATAAATTAACTGACTATAGAGAGAAAGTCGCCCAATCTTTTGGTAAAATTAATAACAGATTGAATGTAATTTTCTTGAAGGCTAACCAGTCCTACAACGTATTACGTGCGCAACTAGAGGAAGTGGCTGATCAACAATATTTGGCACTTTGGGAAACACTACAGGCAGCCCAACGGTCTGTGCACACTATTCTTTTGCTTAAACAAATGGACGCAATGATCCTGTGCAGAAATCACCTCTTTCCACTATCAGTGATACCATTCAACATTTTTGAGCACGAGTTGCTACAATTAAAATTGAGTCTCCGTAATATTTCTTCGAACTTGTCGTGGATGTGCCAGAAATACACAAATATTTTGACTTAGAAATTACGACCTGTTCATTTAGCAAATCTTATATTTTGGTCACCATCAAAATTCCAGTTAAACAAAAATCTTTAACATGGGATTTGTATGAATTTTTAGCGTTCCCTTCGCCTGGGGTAATTCAACCTGCACCATTCTCCACGATAGCACGTTTGTAGCTGTAAGTGGGGATCAAATCCGACCTATTAGAGGGGCGGCAATACATCAGTGCGACCCTTTTAAAACCAGTCTTTGCTACATTCCGCGATTCAGTAATGATCTACTGTTTAGTCCCCTCTGCGCTTCTAAGTTAATGCACGGCAAGACTGCTGAGGAAATGAATGATTTCTGTCCATTTCAATGCCATACGGCATCAAAAATGATAATTACGGAGATAGCACGTGATGAGTATGTAATAACTCATCCATTGGAGCCCATAGAGTTCATTTGCGGTAACCTCACACGTACTATCCCCAATTTACCTGCGGGCACCCCTGGGGCCTTGCAGATTAGTTTGCCATGTTCGTGTGAATTAAAGGTTGGCCAAGTTGTCCAAATTCCAACCCGATTTCCTTGCTTAGATTTTTCGCCTCCCGTACCAGAAACCTTACACCTAATACCCGCGGGCTGGTCTACCCTTGCGTCGCTTAAAATTTCTCCGTTTGCTAGTTCAGAGCAATTAACTTTTACCAATGTATCACAATGCTTAAACAGTAACTGGTCTGTGGAACTACCCCACGTTAATCTGTCACATATTCCCTATATGAGTCCTTTTTTAGCCTCTGAGGGTGACCCTCACAATTTCACACCTCTGACACATCTGTTACTTATTTGGACTGCGTTTTTAACCTTGCTAGTCGGTGTTATGATATTTCGTCGCCCAGAACTTGTGCTCACTACGAGAGTACCAGGGGTAGTGGCGGCAGGTAACATTCCACCGGCATGGTATGATGTTTTTGTTATTATTTTTGGATTACTTGTTCTAGAGTTTCTATGTGCTGTGGCTTATCGCTTTCTTAGGTTCTGTTGGCAGGTTTATCAACTTCATCGTGAGGTAAGGAGACCGGATATTGAAACCACGGTAGAAGGAGGTACGAATGGTATCTTATTTCTAGCATCTCCGCCAGTGGCCGCTCGGCGAAAGCCGTCTACTCCTCTACAAGGCATACCGGAAACGACTTCTGCCTAAAGGCACATCTATAGTTTTGGTAATATTAATTCTTTTTACTTTTTTTGTGATCTCGTTATCACCTCTAGCATCTCCTCCGCCGGGACCAGCTAGCTGAGTAAGTGGGTTTTCTTACAGGAAGAGGATCGGTTTCCCGCTTCCTGTTTTTCTAGGCTAGCTGTCACCAGATTCATGTTCGTTTACAGAAAATAGAATTGACAGTTTTTTGCCTACATGAAATAGTGATGTGTACTTATGGTATGTCAGGCACGCAATAAGCTGTTAAGATAGTTGAAACATAATAAGCTAATAATCATAAACAAGAACAACAAAAGGACAAGAAAGGGAGTATCGCTTTACTTCTCGGACGTGTCGTGAGACCCCGGGGTGGTAAGGGATAAAACGTCGTAGTTCTGTTTTTTTTTAGGGGAATACCGTAAGGTCCCCTTAAAAGAACAACACATATACACAAAGGTTTACATTTCGTGGGGATACCGTGAGGTCCTATGGAATTTTATTGGACATGTACTCTTATAAACTTTAAGTTTCACTGTGCACAGGGTTTTTTTTTTTACTCATTATTAAGGTTTTGGACGCGCGGGTCGCTCCACTAGCCTGTTTTTTTTAATCGTTTTTTTGTTGTAAGAGATATCAGTGTCCCGGGAATATATATAAAATATATATTGTTCTTAAAACACAATAAAAAGGACTAGGATACATATAGAGATTATTGCGGAAATGGCCACCGCAATTATGTTGATTCTATGGGCTTGCACGTGCCTGGCATCCCCTAAGATAATTGGAGAACCTTCTGAAGGTATACCTATTGAAGTGACAGCTGGAGCTGATTTTTACGCTTTGCCAAATTTAACGCTTTATGAGAATTCTGTCCCGGTACTATTTGTTGCAACTCAGTGTTGGATACATGCCCCAGTGGCTGCATATTGTAAAATAAACACCACCACGTCGACCTTTTGTGACTGGTTAACATCGAAATTCCGGAATATTCCAGATGAATTCCCCACACTATTTCAGGCGACTGATAACCCACTAAGAGGAGACGGTTCGATATTTGGTTCACAATTTTTGCTAGCCGATAAACCGCATGTAGAAAACATGTTTGTTTCCGAGTCAACTATGCGTGCTATTTTACAGCATGCACGAAAATTTGATCAGTTTGTTGTCATGTTAAACCTGACAATATGTGATAAAGTCTTTAGTCTACAGCATGCCATGTATATGCGTTCTTCCGGTGCTGGGCCTTTGTTTGAGTTATTGTTTCAGGCTGCACGCACTGATATGGTGTATCGTACTTGTATGACGCGTAATCTGCACCCTTCAGTCTTATCTCCGGGTCTCCTGAGCAATGCATTAGATGCAGTTCGCCTCTCTAATGCGGGATTTCGTCTAGTTTGGGAAAAGGAGGCCATTGGTAAATACTATAGCGCTCCCATTGTTGACTGCTTGTTTTCCCCTAAGCATATTGTAATTGGCCTACAAGTTCCCCTCATTCGAGAGGATACGCATACCGCGGTAGGACGCTATTTCACTCCTACACCCTTCGCTTTTTCGGAGCAAACATGCATGATTAATTTGAGTGGGCGTGCGGTAGCCATCATGTACTCTCATGAGAACTTTCGACTTTTGCTACCTCAGTGCGACATCGCTAAATCCAGTCTGTGTCTTGTGACCCCGGCGTATGGCATTTCCGGTTTATTCACTGCCTGCGTTTCGGCTATTTTACAGGGCACGTCGGTATCAAATTTATCTCGTGTGTGCCCCATGTCTTGCTTTCAGAACCACAAACCGATGGTGTCACCACTGGATGACTTCAGTTTTATGTTGACCCATGTAGAATCCTTACGGGTTCAATGTCCAAATTTTGTACGTAATTATTCCTTACAAAGCGACATTGGAGCATACCGGGTTAGATTGCCTTGCCGCTGTAATGCCTCGGTATCCTTTTATACCCTTACTACCCTCAGGCACTGTGTAGCGTCACGCAATACGTGGGTGGAAATACGACGACTAATACCGGCGTCATGGTCTTCTCTTGAAACTACAATTTTACCCCCGTATTATTCTTCAGGTTATCCCACATACACTTCTCTTGGTCAGTGTTATAATAAGTACTGGCATGCTGCAGACCATTCGCATACCATTCTCATATCATTAATAGGCGTACTATTTGGCCTACACTTTATTATAATTGCCTACTTGATATGGCTGGCCAAAACCAATGGGTTAATGCCCATACTTTGGCACAATGTCACGCCATGGTCAGCCCGCTTACCGTCTACCTATGCACCTTCTTCGCAGGGCTCTCACCCACGCCGGGAATACGACGATGTCAGCTCACCCCCCCATATTCCGCTACCGGCCCTACCCACAGTCTCCAGTCCACCCTTGGCCCCGGTGTATGAATCCCCCAGTGGAGAGGAATCTCTCTACGTGGTTCCTAAACCTTTGGACCAGGTCTATATGCAACCTCGCCCAGCACCCGACGCCTATGTGAACTTTACCAAACGTCCTACCTAAACCCCCTTGTTTTTCTTCTCTCCCCACCTTAGTTTCCACAGTCTGTGTGTACCATTAGTTATTTTTCTATTGTACGCCTGTATATACATTTGTATACATATATTCAAGACATATGTTTGATCATACATTTATATATTTAGCCTTTTGTATGTAAGATTGTATTCTTTTTATGGGCCTGGATCATACATTTATATATTTAGCCTTTTGTATGTAAGATTGTATTCTTTTTATGGGCCTGGCCCAGGTCCCCTTCCGTCTATGGTACTTCTTGTTAAGAGCCTGTTCTTATTTTTGTTCATGTTTTTTTTTTTCTCCTTCATTTGATCTAACCTGCCTGAAATTTAGGGATTGCATCCGCCACGTGATCTGTGTGTCTGTCTTAGCTACCCTTCATTACTCTGTCCCCCATTTATTTTGTTATTTCTCCCACTATCCGTTTCCCTGTCGGACTTCCTTCCCCCCCTACACTTGTACCCCTGTTTCTTCCTTTTAGTCACCCTGTGGATTGATCTCTTCATATTGTGTTTTCATGTGCATGGACCACGCCCTATTTGTTTGGACGCTTCATGACTTGGGGACAAAGCGTCATGCGGTGCGGAGGCGTCAGCACCTTAATGATGTAGCCTCTCGTCCTGCGCACCGACCACTTACATTTACATGGAGGCCGGCTATCACTACACACTGTGGAGCATTCCTACTGGACTTCACTACACATTTTGGAGCTCGCGGACCCCTGGTGTGAATAACGAACTCCCATACTCCAGGACGGGGATCCTGCATGTTTTTGGATTGCTGTTTTTATTTTGCTCTCTCCAGTCAGTGTAGTGCTACTCGTGTGCCTGTTCCTGTTTCCGGTGGGGAAGCCCACGTACAATCGGTGCTCTCCAGTGTTATCGCTAACCTGCCGGCCGTGGTGTAATGTCAAGACTGCATGGGTGCGTCCAGCAAGTGAATACTGTACTTCTCCTCTCAAGAATAATATGTGGAACGTCTTCTATCACAAAACTGTTGGGCGTGGTGGTGCATTCACAGGGTTCAAGTTCTACGTTACTGTCCATACCTATTGTCTATATGTTCACATTTTGTTTTCCCCCTTCCTCCCGTACCTGGCCTCCTTTCTTTTCATGTTTTTTGTATTGTACATGCAATCTCTACCTTTCGGTATATAAGTAGGGTATTGGCTCATGTCAGCTCCGTTGCGACCTCTCTGTTTTTTTTTTACTTTTTGCAGGCCCTGTCTGTAACGCCAATCTTTGTTTTTCTTTGTATTTATCACGCCTGCCTTGCTATTTTGTTTTTGGTCGCCGGGGTCGGCGACATGTAGCCAATGGGGAAATGTCACGTATGCCATAATGGGAGAATAGGTTTGTGGGTATATTTCGGACATCATACGTTTTTGAACAAAGAATTTACATTCTCTGGCAACTTTGTACATCAAAATTATTTGAGACTTTTCTGGAGCTTAATAGCTTGCAACAATCTACAGGAACGGCATGGTTACCCACATCCTTTGAAATTCTAAACATAATTCTTTCTGGAAATGAGTAACTGGTGATGCTAACAGGAAAGGGTTGGTTACCCACATCCCATGACAATCCCAGAGGGACTTTTTACCATGACATAAGCATCCGGTTTGCCTACGGGTTTGTCACGTAGACCGGAGCTGTCATGCGTCATTGGGAGATTCCTCGGGAAGTTCTAGAAGCTTCGCGTATAGGCCGTAATGTTTAAACAGAGGGCGGAAGCTCATGATAGTTGGGCTTGGCCCAGTGGTAACCGGAAGCCCCTAGGAAAGGGGATCACTATAAAATGAGTAGCGAGCATCGGCTTGTGGTCGGTTGCTACATAGACGTCGAAGGGTCACGACGGCTGGGTCGAACTGAAACTGTGGGTCATCACCAGCGTTACTCTACCTCTCAGGCTTCGTGACATTCACCCAACAAAGGTAAGCCCGCTGGGGCATTTAATTAATATTACAGCTGCCATGGGCAGTCCAAATTAGATGATAGAATAATAATTGTAATAACTCCAAGTGTTTCATGAAGTCAGAACTTGTATTTGCAAACCCAAGTGGTGTATGGGTTAACCTTCAATAAAAGGGGACTTGTGGCTAACTTGCGAGTCTGTCTTACTCTACCATTCTGATTCCCTGGCTATGTACCCCAGTCGCAGCCTTCACCCCTGGCTGTGACAATAATAATAATAATAATAATAATAATAATAATAATAATAATAATAATAATAATAATAATAATAATAATAATAATAATAATAATAATAATAATAATAATAATAATAATAATAATAATAATAATAATAATAATAATAATAATAATAATAATAATAATAATAATAATAATAATAATAATAATAATAATAATAATAATAATAATAATAATAATAATAATAATAATAATAATAATAATAATAATAATAATAATAATAATAATAATAATAATAATAATAATAATAATAATAATAATAATAATAATAATAATAATAATAATAATAATAATAATAATAATAATAATAATAATAATAATAATAATAATAATAATAATAATAATAATAATAATAATAATAATAATAATAATAATAATAATAATAATAATAATAATAATAATAATAATAATAATAATAATAATAATAATAATAATAATAATAATAATAATAATAATAATAATAATAATAATAATAATAATAATAATAATAATAATAATAATAATAATAATAATAATAATAATAATAATAATAATAATAATAATAATAATAATAATAATAATAATAATAATAATAATAATAATAATAATAATAATAATAATAATAATAATAATAATAATAATAATAATAATAATAATAATAATAATAATAATAATAATAATAATAATAATAATAATAATAATAATAATAATAATAATAATAATAATAATAATAATAATAATAATAATAATAATAATAATAATAATAATAATAATAATAATAATAATAATAATAATAATAATAATAATAATAATAATAATAATAATAATAATAATAATAATAATAATAATAATAATAATAATAATAATAATAATAATAATAATAATAATAATAATAATAATAATAATAATAATAATAATAATAATAATAATAATAATAATAATAATGTTAGCAATAATAACAATGATATAACTATTCAGCGTACAGATTGCTGAATACAGATTGTCTCGGCCGTCACATTTCACTGCACTGGTTATCTGTGGCTCTGGCTACTACTGAGAACTGCTAACAGGATATGTTTCGACCTTCTCTCCAGGAAACTAACTGATATGCCGACCGCCTTATCATTTTAACTGTGTTCCTATTTTTATTACGGTATATAGGATTTGATTCTCTCTTTTTCTCTGTTAATAACAAGTATTTATGTCACTAATACCTGGATAGTTTGATATCTCAATAATCAGGGATATTATCAGGAAGAGAAACAAAATACTGTATTTGAGGCAACCTCCTTTATTATTATGTCGTCCCGTAGGACTATTCCTCCACCGGGCTATCTCGGCGAGGCATATTACCCTCATCCTCTTCCTCCTCTTCTTCATCCTCACCACTACTCACGGCGGGACTCAAGGTTGCCGCGGGCACCTCGGGATGGCGCAACCGCAGGCGGGCTAAGACATTGGCCTGAAAGGTCCACAGCATTGTTTCAGACGATGATAGCCATTTAGTTTTCAGATATTATTATCTTAAATCTTTAGGTACCATTACTCTTTCTGCCTATAGGTGACTTCCGCTGTTGTAGTCAGCTATTACTGTTGGTGGTTCAATAAAACAAAATAAAACACAAAACAAAAAAAAAGGTATTAAAAGGCCAAAACACGCCCTATAGCCTCAAGGGAAACCTAGGGTAACTTCAAAAGATTTTTGTTACCCTTTAGTATGGTTCCTATTTTAGTATGTTCTGACCTTTAGCTTTACGGATATGTATAACCAGTTTAACCTGTTGAACGTAGTATGACTGAAAGCACTTAAAAAAAATTGTTATAAAATAATAGTACTCAACATAGCCTCGTTCGAGTGGACTCGAAGCTCGGCCAGGAAGCCCTGGATCCCGGCAATTCCTACTTCATTCGCCAATCCTCCTCCCGTCAACAACAGGAGACTGGGCAGGAGGCCGCGGGCATCCCGCAGCCATCGGTACAATCCTGGATTCAACCCCAGCTCCAGCGCCGGGGGCAGAAAGCGTTCCAGGAACTGCTCCCATAGGCGCAGGTGGGTATTTATTCGTTCCACAGCGGCGGCGTTCATATTAGTTTATGTGCTCGACCTACGTAACATGGTGCATTTATATGAGGATGTCGTTAACCACAATTGTCGGGATGACATTTCGATGCGTCTGTACTTGCAGAGCGTTTTTTTTCCTCGCTTCTCGTGATTCCCGTTTTTCTTATCCGTTTCCGCCCGACGGCAACGTCTGTATACCTTGCCCTGTATATGTCCGGTTACTTCCATTCAACCAGCCCTACACATTCATAGATTATTACTTAACATTATGATATTTTTATATCATTTTCGGTGATAGTGCAGTAGAGTCTCACAACCTATGGCCTAGCTCTCTCAATGTTCCGAGCTGCCTATGGGTCGTACTTCCTGTCGCGTTATGATGTTGCGCTCTACTTTTCACCTGTCTCTATTAGTGTTTTTTTTATTATTCTGTTATTCGTTTCACTAATTGGTATATATCTCGCTTACCATTGTTTCCCGACTGTTTTCAGATGGTCTTCGGTCGAGCACGCCTCCTCTTGATTGTGCTCCAGATGTCCGATGCGCGTTCGGAGGAAATCAGCGGCAGATCCGTGCGCATTGTTACCGGGGCAGCTTTGAAGTTTTTGCCTCGATCAATTGCTTATCAGGCGTCGATTCCCCTTACCTTTAATGTCCTCAGGGAACGCGTTGACCTCCAGCATCTGACCTCCCAAAGGCCAGTGGGGAGACGATCTCCTCCGCGGACTCTTATTAATCTTGAGGATGATATCGACTTCATTGGAAATACTCTTGATCAGGAATTGCGTAAGTTATACAATGCCATTTTTAACTTTACTAACAAGGAGGATACCCGCTCTCGAAGGGGCATTGCTCTCATAGGTGACGTATTAAATTTTTGCTGTGACGTTGCTACATCTAGCCAAATTAATGCTCTCATAGCCACAGATCGACAGCTACTAGATCATTACAGAAATTTGGAAAAAGTAATTTCTCAGGATCATGCCTGGTTTTCAACCACCAAAGATAAATTAACTGACTATAGTGAGAAAGTCGCCCAATCTTTTGATAAAATTAATAACAGATTGAATGTCATTTTCTTGAAGGCTAACCAGTCCTACAACGTATTACGTGCGCAACTAGAGGAAGTGGCTGATCACCAATATTTGGCACTTTGGGAAACACTACAGGCAGCCCAACGGTCTGTGCACACTATCCTTTTGCTTAAACAAATGGACGCAATGATCCTGTGCAGAAATCACCTCTTTCCACTATCAGTGATACCATTCGACATTTTTGAGCACGAGTTGCTACAATTAAAATTGAGTCTCCGTAATACTTCTTTCGAACTTGTCGTGGATGTGCCAGAAATACACAAATATTTTGACTTAGAAATTACGACCTGTTCATTTAGCAAATCTTATATTTTGGTCACCATCAAAATTCCAGTTAAACAAAAATCTTTAACATGGGATTTGTATGAATTTTTGAGCGTTCCCTTCGCCTGGGGTAATTCAACCTGCACCATTCTCCACGATACCACGTTTGTAGCTGTAAGTGGGGATCAAATCCGACCTATTACAGGGGCGGCAATACATCAGTGCGACCCTTTTAAAACCAGTCTTTGCTACATTCCGCGATTCAGTAATGATCTACTGTTTAGTCCCCTCTGCGCTTCTAAGTTAATGCACGGCATGACTGCTGAGGAAATGAATGATTTCTGTCCATTTCAATGCCATACGGCATCAAAAATGATAATTACGGAGATAGCACGTGATGAGTATGTAATAACTCATCCATTGGAGCCCACAGAGTTCATTTGCGGTAACCCCACACGTACTATCCCCAATTTACCTGCGGGCACCCCTGGGGCCTTGCAGATTAGTTTGCCATGTTCGTGTGAATTAAAGGTTGGCCACGTTGTCCAAATTCCAACCCGATTTCCTTGCTTAGATTTTTCGCCTCCCATACCAGAAACCTTACACATAATACCCGCGGGCTGGTCTACCCTTGCGTCGCTTAAAATTTCTCCGTTTGCTAGTTCAGAGCAATTAACTTTTACCAATGTATCACAATGCTTAAACAGTAACTGGTCTGTGGAAGTACCCCACCTTAATCTGTCACATATTCCCTATATGAGTCCTTTTTTGGCCTCTGAGGGTGACCCTCACAATTTCACACCTCTGACACATCTGTTAGTTATTTGGACTGCGTTTTTAACCTTGCTAGTCGGTGTTATGATATTTCGTCGCCCAGAACTTGTGCTCGTACGAGAGTACCAGGGGTTGTGGCGGCAGGTAACATTCCACCGGCATTTTATGATGTTTTTGTTATTATTTTTGGATTATTTATTCTAGCGTTTCTGTGTGCTGTGGCTTATCGCTTTCTTAGGTTCCGTTGGCAGGTTTATCAACTTCATCGTGAGGTAAGGAGACCGGATACTGAAACCACGGTAGAAGGAGGTACGAATGGTATCTTATTTCTAGCATCTCCGCCAGTGGCCGCTCGGCGAAAGCCGTCTACTCCTCTACAAGGCATACCGGAAGCGACTTCTGCCTAAAGGCACATCTATAGTTTTGGTAATATTAATTCTTTTTACTCTTTTGTGATCTCGTTATCACCTCTAGCATCACCTCCGCCGGGACCAGATAGCTGAGTAAGTGGGTTTTCTTACAGGAAGAGGATAGGTTTCCCGCTTCCTGTTTTTCTAGGCTAGCTGTCACCAGATTCATGTTCGTTTACAGAAAATAGAATTGACAGTTTTTTGCCTACATGAAATAGTGATCTGTACTTATGGTATGTCAGGCACGCAATAAGCTGTTAAGATAGTTGAAACATAATAAGCTAATAATCATAAACAAGAACAACAAAAGGACAAGAAAGGGAGTATCGCTTTACTTCTCGGACGTGTCGTGAGACCCCGGGGTGGTAAGGGATAAAACGTCGTAGTTCCATTTTTTTTAGGGGAATACCGTAAGGTCCCCTTAAAAGAACAACACACATACACAAAGGTTTACATTTCGTGGGGGTACCGTGAGGTCCTTCGGAATTTTATTGGACACGTATTCTTATAAACTTTAAGTTTCACTGTGCACAGGGTTTTTCTTTTTTTTTAACTCATTATTAAGGTTTTGGACGCGCGGGTCGCTCCACTAGCCTGTTTTTTTATCGTTTTTTTGTAAGAGATATCAGTATCCCGGGGATATATAATATATATATATATTGTTCTTAAAACACAACAAAAAGGACTATGATACATAAAGAGACTATTGCGGAAATGGCCACCGCAATTATGCTGATTCTATGGGCTTGTACGTGCCTGGCATCCCCTAAGATAATTGGAGAACCTTCTGAAGTTATACCTATTGAAGTGACAGCTGGTGCTGATTTTTACGCTTTGCCAAATTTAACGCTTTATGAGAATTCTGTCCCGGTACTATCTGTTGCATCCCAGTGTAGGATACATGCCCCAGTGGCTGCATATTGTAAAATAAACACCACCACTTCGACCTTTTGTGACTGGTTAACATCGAAATTCCAGAATATTCCAGACGAATTCCCCACACTATTTCAGGCGACTGATAACCCACTAAGAGGAGACGGTTCGATATTTGGTTCACAATTTTTGCTAGCCGATAAACCGCATGTAGAAAACATGTTTGTTTCCGAGTCAAATATGCGTGCTATTTTACATCATGCACGAAAATTTGATCAGTTTGTTGTCATGTTAAACATGACAATATGCGATAAAGTCTTTAGTCTACAGCATGCCATGTCTATGCGTTCTTCCGGTGCTGGGCCTTTGAGTTATTGTTTCAGGCTACACGCACTGATATGGTGTATCGTACTTATATGACGCGTAATCTGCACCCTTCAGTCTTACCTCCGGGTCTGCTGAGCAATGCATTAGATGCAGTTCGCCTCTCTAATGCGGGATTTCGTCTAGTTTGGGAAAAGGAGGCCATTGGTAAATACTATAGCGCCCCCATTGTTGACTGCTTGTTTTCCCCTAAGCATATTGTAATTGGCCTACAAGTTCCCCTCATTCGAGAGGATACGCAGACCGCGGTAGGACGCTATTTCACTCCTACACCCTTCGCTTTTTCGGAGCAAACATGCATGATTAATTTGAGTGGGCGTGCGGTAGCCATCATGTACTCTCATGGGAACTTTCGACTTTTGCTACCTCAGTGCGACATTGCTAAATCCAGTCTGTGTCTAGTGACCCCGGCGTATGGCATTTCCGGTTTATTCACTGCCTGCGTTTCGGCTATTTTACAGGGCACGTCGGTATCAAATTTAGCTCGTGTGTGCCCCATGACTTGCTTTCAGAACCACAAACCGATGGTGTCACCACTGGACGACTTCAGTTTTATGTTGACCCGCGTAGAATCCTTACGGGTTCAATGTCCAAATTTTGTACGTAATTATTCCTTACAAAGCGACATTGGAGCATACCGGGTTAGATTACCTTGCCGCTGTAATGCTTCGGTATCCTTTTATACCCTTGCTACCGTCAGGCACTGTGTAGCGTCACGCAATGCGTGGGTAGAAATACGACGACTAATACCGGCGTCATGGTCTTCTCTTGAAACTACAATTTTACCCCCGTATTATTCTTCAGGTTATCCCACATACACTTCTCTTGGTCAGTGTTATAACAAGTACTGGCATACTGCAGACCATTCGCTTACCGCTCTCATATCCTTAATAGGCATACTATTTGGCCTACACAATATTATAATTGCCTACCTGATATGGCTAGCTAAAACCAATGGGTCAATGCCCATACTATGGCACAATGTCACGCCATGGTCAGCCTGCTTACCGCCTACCTATCCACCTTCTTCGCAGGGCTCTCACCCACGCCGGGAATACGACGATGTCAGCTCACCCCCCCATATTCCGCTACCGGCCCTACCCACAGTCTCCGGTCCACCCTTGGTCCCGGTGTATGAATCCCCCAGTGGAGAGGAATCTCTGTACATTGTTCCTAAACCTCTGGACCAGGTCTATATGCAACCTCGCCCAGCAACAGACGCCTATGTGAACCTTACGAAACGCCATACCTAAATCCCCCCTTTTTCTGCTCCCCTCCACCATAGTTTCCACAGTCTAACTGTGTGTACCATTAGTTCTCAAGGGATCACCTTATTTTATTATTGTACGCCTATATATATCTACATATATTCAATGCATCTATATATATTCAATACATATGTCTGTTTATATATTTTGCTTTATTGAGTGTACCATTATATTTTTTGGGCCTTGCCCAAGTCCCCTTCCCTGTATTGTACTTCATATTAAGAGCATATTTTTTGTTAATGTTGTTTTTTCATTAATCTAACATTACTGAAATTTAGGGATTGCATCCGCCACTTGATCTATGTAACCACTGTGTCTGTCTTAGCTACCCTTCATTACTGTGTTCCCCATTTATTTTGTTACTTTTCCCCCTATCCGTTTCCCTTTCGGACTTCCTTCCCCCTACCCTTGTAGCCCTGTTTATTCCTTATAGTCATCCTGTAGATTGATCTCTTCATATTTTGTTTTCATGTGCCTGGACCACGCCCTATTTGTTTGGACGCCCCATGACTTGGCGACACAGCGTCATGCTGTGTGGGGGCGTCAGCACCTTAATGATATAGCCTCTCGCCCTGAGCACCGACCACTTTCATTCACATGGAGGCTGGCTTTCACTACACACTTTGGAGCATTGCTACTGGACTTCACTACACATTTTGGAGCTCGCGGGGCCCTGGTGTGAATAACGAACTCCCATACTCCAGGAAGGCGATCCTGCATGTTTTTGGAATGCTGTTATTTTTGCTCTCTCCAGTCAGTGTAGTGCTACTCGTGTGACTCTTCCTGTTTCCGGTGGGGAAGCCCACGTACCATCGGTGCTCTCCAGTGTTATCACTAACCTACCGGCCGTGGTGTAATGTCAAGATTGCATGGGTGCGTCCCGCAAGTGTATGCTGTACTTCTCTCCTCAAGATTGCCATATGTGGAACGTCTTCTATCACACAACTGTTGGGCGTGGTGGTGCATTCACAGGGTTCAAGTTCTGCGTTACTGTCCATACTTATTGTCCATATGTTAATATTTTGTCTTCCCCCTCCCTCTCGTACCTGGCCTCCTTTCTCTTCATGTTTTTTTGTATTGTACATGCAATCTCTACCTTTCGGTATATAAGTAGGGTATTGGCTAATGTCATCCCCGTTGTGACCTCTCTCTTTTTTTGCAGGCCCTGTCTGTAAAGCCAATCTTTGTTTTTCTTTGTATCTATCACGCCTGCCTTGCTATTTTGTTTTTGGTAGCCGGGGTCGGCGACATGTAGCCAATGGGGAAATGTCACGTATGCCATAATGGGAGAATAGGTTTGTGGGTATATTTCGGACATCATACGTTTTTGAACAAAGAAATTTACATTCGCTGGAAACTTTGTACATCAAAATCATTTGTGACCTTTCTGGAGCTTAATAGATTGCAACAATCAACAAGAAAGGCATGGTTACCCACATCCCTTGAAATTCTAAACATAATTCTTTCTGGAAATGAGTAACTGGTGATACTAACAGGAAAGGGTTGTTTACCCACATCCCATGACAATCCCAAAGGGACTTTTTACCATGACATAAGCATCCTGTTTGCCTACGAGTTTGTCACGTATACAGGAGTTGTCATGCGTCACTGGGAGATTCCTCGGGAAATTCTAGAAGCTTCGCGTATGGGCCGTAATGTTCAAAACAGAGGGCGGAAGCTCATGCTAGTTGGGCTTGGCCCAGTGATAACGGGAAGCCCCTAGAAAAGGGAATCACCGCTTGGGGGCGGTTGCTACATAGAAATCGCAGGGTCACGACGGCCGGGTCGATCTAGAACTGTGGACCATCACCAGCGTTACTCTACCTCTCTCCCAGGCTTCGTGACATCACCCAACAAAGGTATGCCCGCTGGGGCATATAATTTATAGTACAACTGCCATGGGCAGTCTAAATTAGATGGTAGATCAATAGATTATAGTAACTGGAAATTTACATGCAAGCATTGTAATAATTCCAAGTATTTATCTTTCATGAAGTCAGAACTTTTATCTGGAAACCCAAGTGGTGTATGGGTTAATCTTTAATAAAAAGGGGACTTGTTGCTAACTTGCGAGTCTTACTCTACCATTCTGATTCCCTGTCTATGTACCCCAGTCGCAGCCCTCACCCCTGGCTGTGACAATATTACTGTAAAAGTGATTATTGCTGGTATACCAATTGATCGTTAGATGTTACCCTAGCTCTGTCAATGTTCAGCGAATAAGGGAAAACAGGCCACTTGGAAGCATAGTTTATTTTTCATAGAGAGAATAAATTAATATTTGAGTTATACTATACATGAGAAGTGAAGAAACAGCAGCTTTATTTTAGAGGATTTCACTAATAGAAATCCAGCATACTAAATAGCTTAAATGGAGGGCGTTCCCAGCACAAGTGGACAGGAGAGATAAACCGATGATCAGCATAGCTTTGACATTACATGTCGTAGGCAGAGATCACTTGCTAGATTTTATTCAGGGTTTATTGAAACCGATATTACGGTTAGGCGAATGCCAGGAGATGCAGACCCCACACAGTGGCTGCATAACATGTTTGGCGGCATTTTAGACTATGTTAGTACCGAACTTTTGGAAAATGAAGCTGGGTACATAACACTTACTATTCACCCAGCACAAGAAGGTTTGGCACCTATGAACATGAGCGTACGGAGGTTTGATCAAGTGAACACGAATGTGCTTTTGCAAAGCGTTCAAAAGGTTATGCAGAGAAATAAGGAGTTCGTGTTAGGGGGACCTTTAAATTTAACCTGTGTATGGACGAAGGAGGCAACTGGTTGATGTTATAAACCGTGCGAAATGTGTTTCAAAAACAAAGAAATTGTAGAAATTCGAAATAAGTACGCCAAGTTCTTACCAAGGGCAGTAAATTTGGGAAAGGCAAAAGTGGACAAAGATGTTAGTTATAAAACGATGATGCGATCGGAATACCTGCCAAGGGAGAGGGCTGTGGCTCTTTTTAGAGAAATAGGCGGAGGGGTAAACGAGGTGGAGCGTTACGATGAAGGGTTGTAGGGGTAAGGCCTCACCGTGTTTCGTGACCATAGGAGGAATACGGTGTTATTTAAGTCTGCGAAGCATGGAGGTAAACCAATAGACCTTATTCTTATTGATGGACACTACAACATGATACTAAATCTTCATATGGCTTTTAAGTGCAAAGACTGTTGCCCCGAATGTGACCATACATTTTCCAATATCGATGCAACAATAATGTTCTAAATACCACATGCATTGGAAAACTCCCTTTATAAACTATGTGCGATGCGAACAGTGTCACCGAGACTTTAACGGGAAAGTGTGCTTCGAGAACCTTTAAGGTAGGGAGGGGTGTATGCTAAAGTATATACGGTTTGCGAAATGGAAAAAGTGTGTTTGGTATGCAATAAGTTGTACAATATGGGGAATAGAAAGGTGGCACAAACATGAGGCTAAAACTTGTGCAGGAATTGCAAGTTACAGGTTAAAGCAAACCATATGTGTTATAAACAACCATACCGAGCAAAGAAGTTAAGCAATGACTTTTTTATGATATTTATTGATTTTGAATACACGAAGAATACTTCCTGCGAAGAAAAGGCAGACGTGTTTGAACATGTGCCTAATTTGTGCGTCTTTTATCAGGTCTGCTCAATGTGCATAGACGATGAACTTAACAGAGTTTATCGTTCGCAATGCGGACTAAAGTGGACATTTTCCCAAAGTCCGGTAAAACAACTTTTTGGTAACGTGACTGAAACCAGGTATGAACGATGGGATGTGATTGTCATCGCGAATAACCTTAAAGCCCATGAGGAACAATTTATTCTTAAGCACATGGTTGGTGTTTTCAATAGGAGGCCGGTGCTGGTTATGTACGGGACAAAGATATATCTAATAAAGCATTATAATGTAATATTTCTGGACTCGGCTGCGCGAGAAAAAGGGTTTGTTTACCTACCTGTTCAATACAAAGTAGCACGAACACTACGTAGGGGTTGTTCCCGAGCAAAGGTATTATTGCCCAGACAGCATTTCACAAGGTCAATGGACGGCATTTGAGATGTGGTACTTGGAGAAAAAGGCTCGAAATACGTGTTTAACATGCATGCCGAAATGTTAGCGTACTGCAGAACGGATGTAAGGCTGCTGAGTCAGGGCGTAGTGAAATTTAGGAAGGAGTTTCTGGAAGAAATTGGAATCGATGCCTTTAGAGAATGCGTTAGTAGTATTGGTCCCGGACTAGGTAATTAGATTAACGATAATTCTACCGCAAGGTGGCGCTAGTATTGCGTTAATCCGGGTTTTTGCGTGGATTAAGGCGGATTAAGGATGTTGGCGGGAAATTTGAAAATGAGCGCCAAGAGCGGAGGGATTATGATCAAAGCAGTGGCTTAACCCCGGACGGTTCATCGGAGAGGATAATGATTTTTAAAACTAAAACGTCACGTGACTTTGAGAAAGGAGCAGCGATGTGATGTTGTTGGGATCTGGGAAGAGAAAGAAGGAAAGGACTTTTTTTAACGAATGCATAAACATGAAATGGGAAGTGACGTTAAGAAATTTGATTGGTGAAAACAAAGAATGAGATGGTGTTGGTTAATGGAAGAAGATATGGAATTTTAAAAATGTCGCGTACTTTGGGAAGGGGAGCAGTGGTGTGTTCTTGTCGGTAGTTGGGAAGGAAATTAGGAAGGGATGTTTAAGCAATGGGTAAACATGAAGTGCGGTAGTGACGTGTGGTGATTTTATTGGAGAAAATAAGACGAGATTTTATTGGTGGCTAGGTTTGAAAAATGATGGGGATTGGAGGAAATAAAGAGCGTTGCGATTGGATGAAAAATGAGGAACGAATGTGAGAGAAAGGTGAGGAAAGGGTATAAAAAGGGGAAAATGTGGGTGGAAAATAAAGAAATTGCAAGAATGATTGCCATAACGATAGTGTTCCTGACGGTGGGTTTAGCTGTCGGGTAGAAGGGCTGCGTTAGTTTTGGGAGGTGTGAGTTTGAGTTGAATGACGGAAAGGGTCATTTTGAAAATGTGACAAGATGCGAAAAGGATAATGTATTAATGCCTAATTGCACGTGCGTTGACCGGAAGGGAAGTGTATGTGAGTGTAGGTTTGGTTCTGACTTTATAAATTTGGGGACGCTGAAGAACGTCTACAATTGTTTAAAACCGATAACGAGATGTCAGATTTGGAGGAGATTACAAGAATGTTGTATGGTAGCGTGAGGATAGGTCAACTTGAATGTCCGGAAGGATCTCTGGCAAATGAAAGTTGTGGGTGTGAGAAAGGAAAGAAGGCGGAAGATTTGTGCAAATTTTATAAAAAACCGGTGAGAATGTACGCTGAGGAATACATTTCGATTCCTGTGGAGATAGTGGATTGTAGTTTGTTGACGGATACGATAGATGTACCTGATGGTTCTTAACTGGAATGGAAGCTGGCCCCGGAGGAAAGTGAGTTTGTGATAGCGTATAGCGTGGTGAATGAGATGGATTACTACTTCTCCGAAAATTACGGTTACAAATTTGGGGAATGTGGTAATGGCGAAAGGCAGTTAAATGTAGGAGGAGGGAGAAAGGTAAGAGGGAAGTTGAAGAGAGAACTTCTTGGTGGAGTGCGGATGGGAATTTGAAAATAAATTCCGAATATCAAGGAAATGGAGAGCAACGGTGGGAAGGGTGTCTGTGAAAACTTTAAGAAAAGCTGCTTCGGAGAGATGTAAGAGGGAAATAAATGGAATAAAGCAGAAGATGAGAAAAGAATGTGATAACAAGATAAGGGGAAAATGAAGGGAGGTAGACGCCGCGAAGAAGGAGAAGCAAGAATGCGAAGAAAGAGCATCGCGAATACAGGAGATGATGGAAAGAATGAAACAAGAATTGGAAGTGAAAAAGCAAATTGTGACGAAGCAGCAGGAATTGGTAAATAGAATAAAAGGAAATGTGGCAAAACTGAACAGCGACTTTGAACCGATTAAGCAGATGATAGAAAATTTGGAAAGCGCATATACGCGCAGAGTTGATTAATTTCCTAATTATGCCTGCGTTGCCGTATGTGTTAAAAGCTGGCATTAAACACTACACATTTCATTTCATTTCCTAATTATGAAGGAAATTATGACGAAAGTGCAATTGCAGAAGTGGAGGAGGGAGGGGAAGTTTACGGAGGGGAGGAAGAGGCGCTGGAATTTGAGACGAAGTAAAAGAAAAGTTAGCTGAAAATAAACAAATGTAAATACCTATATACAACAATAATAGAGCAAGTTATAGGTAAGTTTCTTTCTTCTTATTGTAGAAGAATTTGAATAGCACTATTAGAAATTTGACCTTTGAATAATATAACTTTTTTGTAACAACTCTTAACATTGAAGGAAAAAGAAAGGATCTCTACCTAGGTAAAATGAATAAATGGATAAATGAAATACCTTAAAACAGGTCGTTTTATAGATATATACATACATTTAGAATTTTTGTCTGAACAAAGCAAAACAATAAATACGATAAAAACGTAGGCGTAAATGTGTATATATATTGTTAACTGGGGAGAACATATAAAAAGTTTAATATAACGCACTTGTGTTACATTTCCATATATATAATACAAAACCAAACCAATGAGAAAATCATTAATAATTTACGTTTTTAAAGTTTTGCAATGCCCCACAAAGGTGGCGATGAAAACGTGCATTTTGGCTGGTGAATGCATGGACAACGGACACAAAGACTATCGGAACTATTGACGCAATGCGAGCACGTGAACAATGATCTTGAAACGTGAGCATATGGGTCAAGGAAGCTATACAAAGCACATATGCGTTTTACTAAACACTGCAAACATGCTGGTGAATGGCCTTTTGTTTCGTTTCTACAGAAATAAGGTGGCCATTGACAAACAAATAAATGTTTACGATGGTAGTCAGGTTTTCTACAACGCCAACAATAGCGATAGGTGCAATAACTTAAACAAAATCTTGTGCAGAAGTGTAACTGTTGAGATTCACTTTCAAATGCACCGCAGAATGTTTTTTTCTCTTCTCTTCATAGACAGGGACAGCGGTCAAATGTAATATATGACTCAGATGAGTTATTACTAATTTGGTAGCTTATATATAGTTGTATTGGTGCTCACCTGTTACTGTCTTATTATCCCTTCCACTGCTGCGTCTCGGCCGTCACATTTCACTGCACTGGTTATCTGCGGCTCTGGCTACTACTGAGAACTGCTAACAGGATATGTTTCGACCTTCTCTTCAGGAAACTCACTGATATGCCGACCGCCTTATCATTTTAACTGTGTTTCTATTTTTATTACGGTGTATAGGATTCCATTCTCTCTTTTTCTCTGTTAATAACAAGTATTTATGTCACTAATACCTGGATAGTTTGATATCTCAATGATCAGGGATATTATCGGAAAGAAGAAAACAAAATACTGTATTTGAGGCAACCTCCTTTATTATCGTGTCGTCCCGCAGGACTATTCCTCCAACGGGCTATCTCGGTGAGGCATATTACCCTCCTCATCCTCCTCCTCATCGTCACCACTACTCTCGGCGGGACTCAAGGGTTCCGCGGGCACCTCGGGATGGCCCACAGCTGCTGCATACGGCGGCGGGTGCCGCCGCAGGCGGGTTAAGACATCAGCCTGAAAGGTCCACAGCATTGTTTCAGACGATGGTAGCCATTTAGCTTTGAGGTATCATTATCCTAAATCTTTAAGTAACGTTTCTCTTTCTGTCTATAGGTGACTTCTGCCGTTGTAATCAACTATTACTGGTTGTGGTTAAATAAAACAAAACAAAACACAAAACAAATAAACAAAAAAAAAAATTGATCAAAAGGCCAAAACACGCCCTATAGCCTCTAGGGAAACCTAGGGTTACTTCAAAAGATCTTTGTTACCCTTAGTATGGTTCCTATTTTAGTATGTCCTGAACTGTAGCTTTACGGATATGTATAACCAGTTTAACCTGTGGAACGTAGTATGACTGAAAGCATCTTTAAAAAAAAAATTTGTTATAAAATTATCTGTACTCACCATTGCCTCGTTCGAGGTGCCTCGAAGCTCTGCCAGGAAGCTCTGGATCCCAGCGATTCCTACGTCTGTCGCTAATCTTTCTCCCGTCAACAACAGGAGACTGGGCAGGAGGCCGCGGGCATCTCGTAACCAGCGGGACAATTCTGGATTCAACCCCAGCTCCTGCGCCGGGGGCAGAAAGCGTTCAAGAAACTGCTCCAATAGGCGCAGGTGGGTATTTATTCGTTCCACAGCGGCGGCGTTCATATTAGTTTATGTGCTCGACCTACGTAACATGGTGCATTTATACGAGGATGTCGTTCACCACAATTGTCGGGATGACATTTCGATGCGTCTGTACTTGAAGAACGTTTATTTTCTCCTCTCTTCTCGTGATTCCCGTTTTTCTTATCTGTTTCCGCCCGACGGCAACGTCTGTATACCTTGCCCTGTATATGTCCAGGTACTTCCATTCAACCAGCCCTACATATTCATAGATTATTATTTAATGTTATGATTTTTTGATATTATTTTTGGTGGTAGTGCAGTAGAGTCTCACAACCTATGGCCTAGCTCTCTCAATGTTCCGAGCTGCCTATGGGCCGTACTTGCTGTCGCGTTATGATGTTGCGCTCTACTTTTTACCTGTCTCGATTAGTGGTTTTTTTATTATTCTGTTATTCGTTTCATTAATTGGTATATATCTCGCTTACCACTGTTTCCCGACTGTTTTCAGATGGCCTTCGGCCGAGCACGCCTCCTCTTGATCGTGCTCCTGATGTCCGATGCGTGTTCGGAGGAAATCAGCGGCAGATACGTGCGCATTGTTACCGGAGCAGCTTTGAAGTCTTTGCCTCGATCAATTGCTTATCAGGCGTCGATTCCCCTTACCTTTAAGGTCCTGAGGGAACGCGTTGACCTCCATCATCTGACCTCCCAAAGACCAGTGGGGAGACGATCTGCTCTCCGGACCCTTATTAATCTTGAGGATGATATCGACTTCATTGGAAATACTCTTGATCAAGAATTGCGTAAGTTATATAATGCCATTTTTAACTTTACTAACAAGGAGGATACCCGCTCTCGAAGGAGCTTTACTCTCATAGGTGACGTATTAAATTTTTGCTGTGACGTTGCTACATATAGCCAAATTAGTGCTCTCGTAGCCATAGATCGACAGCTACTAGATCACTACAGAAACTTGGAAAAAGTTATTTCTCAGGATCATGCCTGGTTTTCAACCGCTAAAGATAATATAGTGTACCGCCGAGCACACGTCCATTCCCAGGTAAAGGTTGGGAACATCCTGTACACTTACATGAATTCAATACCCTGACGTGTCCGGTGTCTGCTCGCGGGTAAAAGGTTACCTACGAATATACAATTTCATGGAAAACCAAAAGCTAGCAGTTATAAGGTCTCTTTGAAAGTTATTATGTTTTGTGAGAACGCAAAAGGAAACTTACTCACATCTGTGTTCCGCTGGTGAGCAACCTGCGGTTAGGCGGATTCTCCCAAGCTGGACTACGTGACGGGAAATGGTCACCTTTGCTTAGGATATTATGACGACATTAAGGCGTTGTCTAACAGGTCCTATATACGCCTCCTGAGCTAAAGCTCGTCGCGGATTCTTGTGTGGAAGTGCCAGACTACTCCACGTCGCTTTGGACCAGGATGCAGATCCTAACAATAATCCTTCATTTAATATGTGAATAAAGAGGCTTTATTTCTGTGCTAGACTTACTGCCAAGGATTGATCTAAATACCAAATTTATTAAACACGTTTGGAAGCTTGAGAATGGCAGATGGGCTCAAAATTTAGGCAGTTTAACTAAATGTAAGGCTTAGGGATACGAATAAAAGGTAATAAGGGAAATGGTAAAATGTAAGAGTCGGGTAACGGGATTTTATTATTGAATTGTTGTAATACAAAGGGTTTAAGTGTTTATTAATATTTTAATTGTAGGTTTAGTCGTTAAATACATTAGTTAAGTTACAGTGTGATTATTTATTAACATCACCTAGTTCCCTCCAGGACACGTACCGTCATAGATTGGTGGCAGCGGTGGGATAGAAAAATCAATACATATTGGAATATTATTGGTCGAGTAAGAATTCTAAGGGATTCTCGAACCCTAGGGATGTAATTAAATTTGAACTCGGTGTTATATCAGGTGTCATATGGAACATGTTTAGGTGTATTTTTCGCTGCGAGCAGAAGATTGAACCTGTTACTTTTACAATTGTGTAGTTGCATGTAGTTGCGACAACTAGTGCTTTGGCATTGAAACATTCAGACGAGTACGCTTTTACTTTGGTCACAATGTTTTTCCAGAAATACACTAAGTTTGATGTGTCGTTGTTAGATAAACATAGAAATAAGTTTGCAGGACTGATTACGGACTCTCGTATAGAAATCGCCATTAAGGGTAAACTTAAGGGGTGTCCTTGTCCATCGTATAAGATTTATACTCACCATAACGGACACGGAACTGTGACGTTTGATGCTGAGACTCGCATCTTGAAGCGCCACATTGACCCAGGTTGTGATTACGAAATTCTAGAAATTGAAAGAACTGACTTCCTGTATGACTATGCCTCAGGTGAGGTGTTGCTGCAACAAAGGGTAGGAACACCGGAAGGGAAAAGGGTGTCCAGATTTCCAAAGGGTGGTGGTGTCGCTACAGAAGTGCGTAGATCAATAAAGTAGACGTATTCAGGCTCTCAGGTACTAGTTTAATTTTTTCGGGTGTCCCGCTGCGCCATAGCCTAAAGGTTTATACATCTTACAAAAACAAAAAAAAAACGCACACAAATTTTGAGGTTAGCAGTGTACAATTCAGGGAAAATTTTGGTTCTGATCCTTGCGAGACAACGGGTAGCGAAGACGCGCCCTCGGCTCTTATACCTGCCGCCACCGTTGTCGCCGCCGCATGTAGCGCCCGTTGGTGGCGGTCCCTGATCTCTTGAAGAGGCTCCCCCAGCGGCCGGCTCTCGGTTCTCTGCAGCATACGTGGCTAGAAGTGGAAGAGGAAAACAAAATTTCACACAATGGCAACAATGGAAGACAAGTTAAAGGATCTTGAGGAAAAAGTAGCTCGCCTCACGGCTGCAAAGATTAAGGACGTCAGCGTTGCCAACGTGATAAAGGAATACACCGGGGATCCTAAGGGACGACCTGTTAAAGATTTTATTAATAATATTGTACAAATGGCAGTAGTGGGCAATTGGACTAAAGTAGATCAACTCAATATAGCTCGCGCAAAATTGGCAGGATCAGCTTTGCACTTTTTTAGAGGTAGGTCAGATTTAAAGGGTGACGACGTGACATGGGATGACTTTAAGAAGGCACTTATTGACCGCTTCACGGACAAATTGCCTGCGCAATATCATTAAACCTCGCTGCAAGACGCCACCCAGAAGTCAGACGAAAGTGTGGAAGTATTTGCTGATCGGTGTAGGCAACTGTGTCATAAAACGATCAAAATCGTAGATGATGCAGTGGTGCAGAAAACCCTCAATGAGGAGGCGGAACGGAGGTTGCTAGCGGCCTTCATGAATGGGCTGAGGGGTGTCATAGGCCAACAAGTTAGATATCAAATGCCTAATACGTTTACAGCAGCGATTAGAATAGCGACCACCGTAGAAAACGCAGAAAAGCAAAGGGGTCATTCAGGAAGTGGGTCACATGTGAGCGCTCAGGGGAAGAAGGTGTTCATGATGCGCACGGATAAGGCGTGTTTCAAATGTAATAGGAAAGGACATATGGCTAGGGATTGCAGAAGCAAATCAAGAACTTTATACAACCCTGGCAGGGGACAACCTGTGGGACAAGGGCAAAATCATGGGAGAGATAACAACACTCGCCCTAAACAGATGACTGCCAGAGGAAGTGCTAACCACAGGCTCGTCACATTTTCCACTCCACTGGAAAACAACAGATGTTTTAAATGCAACATGGCGGGTCATATTTCAAAACAATGTACATGGAAACGACCTCAGGGAAACGGGGCAGGCCTGTCGAAGAACGGGAATTCGGCAGCTCAAGGCCAGAATCGTTTCCCGTCATTTCATACGACACGCAATTCAAGGTGCTTCTACTAGAAGTAGATTTAGGGGGTGACACGCCTTCGTGTATGTTAGTGGACACAGGAGCTAGTTTTTCGGCTATAAAACATGGTGCAGTAGAAGGAGAATTAGAAAGGGCAAAGTTCTCAGGTATAAGTGTTACTGGTGCACAGTTTGAAATTATAGGTGAACAGAAGGTTTGGTTCACAATCGGAAACATTCCCACTCTGATATGTCATTAGTTTTGTGTAGTGCCCCTAAAGTTCAAAAGGTATGATGGCATATTGGGTATGGATTTTTTGGATTCTGTTGAAGCAATAATTGATATACGTCATGGGAAGATGGAAACTAAATACGGCTCAGTTAACCTCATATCGCAGTTAGATCCTGGACAAGGACCGCGGGTGGACCTGATCACTCCACTGAGGGGTCCTAGTCGTATGATGGGAAGAGCACACTTAGAAAATATAAATAATGGAGAGCACGAGGAAGAAGTAGAGAATGCTCACATGGACGAAGTCGAGAATGAGTGGAAATGGAATGTGGTACTGGCCGAGAACGTCGTAATTTTACCTCAGACGGAAAACCAGATACTCACTCGTTTGCACCGAGTTGCAAAAGGAAGTTTTCCCCTCGAAGTGTATGTAGAGCCTGTTGAAGTTGAAGTTGATAAATTTTATGTGGCAAGAGTTGTGTCCAGAGTCCTTACGGCGGAGGACGGAAATGAGATAGCGTGGTTGAAGAGGAGTAATGATAGGTTGTGCAAGGAGGCCAAATATTGTATAATGAAGGTATTGAATATGGGAACAATGAGTGTACCATTAAGAAAAGGTATGGAGCTAGGCAGAGCTACGGAGTATGACGACTGGATGAGAAGTAATAGTACGCTATATACTAGGCCCACGGACGCAGAAGTAGCGTTTGGTAAAGCGTGTAGGGCATTTTACGCACAATATGAGGATCCTCAGTATGTTGGGACTTGTGAACCTGCAGTCCGAAGATCGAGGCATGGTGATCTCGATGGAAAATGGGGCGCGGTTATGCTGGACGTGCAGAAGGGGTGTGGTGATGTGCCATACTCAGCGGGCAATTGTCCTACATCTGGAGGAGGGGTAGAAGGGGAATGGCAGGCCGGCGGTAAGCTGGCAGGTCAAAAAGGGCGGAAGCTCGTCTTCCCAGGGCTTGAGAGACGCTGGCAAATATCAGCAGCCCAATGACGCGATTACATTTAAAGGGAAACTTGATCATATCCGGAATGATAGGGGAACCTTGTATCGCAGTGAAAGTGAGTATCTGAGGGGAAAAGAGAGAGAGGTAAGCCCCGCGCGCCAAAAGTCCGATGTACAGGCAGTCGGCAGGTTTGTGGGGTCATGAACCCAGAACCTAAATGCGAAGTAATGAGTTGTATTTTATGTGAAGAAGAGATAGCTACTACCAGTGAGTGCACATGTTACGAGTTACGAAGCCACAGTTGAAGGAGAAGCGAGAAAATGCAGATTTTCGAAAGACAACCGAAATTGATGAGATTTACAGAGTGATATAAGAGAAGGTAAGGCATCTAGCGCCGAGAGAGAGAGAAATTGTGTTAAGGGTGTCTATGATTTTGTACCATTGTATTTGGACTAACCTTCAGGAGAATTACCGTGTACGACAGTAGTCGAACATGAATTTGATACAGGGGATGCGAAACCCATAAGATTGAGACCATACAGGGTGCCATTTGCGTTTAAGGACGAGTTACAGAGACAAATCCAAGAAATGCTAGAAAAGAAGATTATCGAAGACACGAAATCGGATTGGGCAAGCCCGTGTTTATTTGTCCCGAAAAAGGCAGTGAATGGAATAGTTAAGTATAGATTGTGTGTGGATTACAGGCGTTTAAATGCCGTAACAAAAGTACCGACCTGGCCGATGCCAGATATAAGGGATAATTTATCCATGCTTTCTGGTAATACGTATTTCTCAATTGGCGACATTAATTCTGCTTATCATGCCATCAAGGTAAAGGAAGCAGATAGGCCTAAGACAGCCTTCACTTCGAGTTTGGGCTCATTTCAATATGTAAGACTCCCGTACGGATTGGTTTCGACTCCAATCACGTGGTCTAAAGCGATAGACTTGGTATTAGGTAATCTTAAGGGATTAACCTGTTTGGTGTACATGGATGATATACTCATAATCGGCAAGGACATAGAAGAACACGCTTGCAACTTACGACAGGTATTTGAAAAATTGAAAGAAGCCAATTTAAAGCCTGGTATAGATAAATGTCAATTTACAGAAAGAGAGGTAATTTATGTTGGTCACACTGTCAGTGCGCTAGGAATAAAACCAGATTACTCAAAGGTTGAGGCAATTAAAAAGTTAACAAGACTAAGCACCGTTAAACAAGTGAGATCATTTCTTGGCTCGATAGGCTACTACAGGGCCTTTATACCTGAATTTTCAATGATAAGCAAACCATTAACTCAGCTGACGAAGAAAGATCAAAAATTTGTTTGGAACCAAGAAGCAGAGCAAGCGTTTGTTACTCTTAAGAATACTTTAACAAGACAAACATTGTTAGCACACCCTGATTTTGAAAAGGCATTTGTGTTGGAATACGACGCGTCAAATATAGGAATTTCGGCTGTATTAAGTCAAGAATGTGACAGTTTAGATAAACCTCTAGGCTTTGTAAGCAGATTACTAACGTTAGCCGAGCAAAATTACACTACGACAGAAAAGGAATTACTTAGCGTTGTGTTTGGTGTTAAGAAATTTAGAATGTTCCTTTTCGGGCACAAATTTACTATCTACACAGACCATAAAGCTCTTACATCGCTGCTTACTACAAAGAATCCTCTAAGTGCAAGACTAACGAGATGTATGTTGGCATTGAGTGAGTACGAGTTCACAGTTAACCATAGGCCAGGTAAAGCAAACATCGTACCTGATGCGTTATCCCGGCTGGAGACACTGGGCGAGTCTCCGGAAGCACCTCTTGCATTTGTTCATCTTGACCGGTCACAGGAGGAGAGAGCGGCGGAGTCTGCTCGCTGGCCATCCTCGATGTATAATCTGAAAAGGCAGCAACAATTAGATGAATATTGTCACCAACTGATTACAGAACATCAATCAGGTTTAAATCATGAAGTTTTTCTGGACGAGGAAGGTGTGCTGTATACAGTGTGCAAACAAAACCCGAAACTAGTTGTGCCAAGAGAAATGTTGAACGAAATAATTTCGATGCACCATGATACGACGTATAGCGCACATCAAGGCGCTAAAGAACCCAAGCAGTACTGGAAAAGCGATAATTTTGGCCCTCACTGATAGAAGATGTGAAATGTTTTGTATGAGATGTGAAACATGTGCTAAAAGAAAAGTCACGAGAAAACTCGTTGCACCATTGGGTATCTCAGAGACCGCAACTAGACCATTTCAAGTAATTTCGATTGACATTACGGGACCTTTGAATATCACAAAAGCTGGAAATAAATATCTTCTCACTGCCATTGATCACTTTACGAAGTATCCGGAAGCAATACCTATACTAGACCAAACCGCTAATACAGTAGCAAGAGCATTGGTAACAGAAATTTACTGTAGGTATGGGTCACCAGAGGAAATCTTATCAGATCAGGGAACGAATTTTCAATCAGCACTATTTACAGAAATTTGCAATATATTCCGTGTAAAACACGTAAATAGTAGCCCAATGCACCCGCAATCAAATTCCGCGATTGAAAGATATCATAGATACTTAAATGATTCTCTATCCATGATTATAACTGAACATGGAGACGAACGGAACCGGATGGGGCCGTTCACGCTGATGGCGTATCGATTTGCGCCACATGCAGTAACGACTTACAGTCCTTTTTATTTACTTTACGCGAGAGAGATGAGATTGCCAACAATGATGGCACTCGAACTTAAGGTTAGTCAAACAGAGCTCAGTAGTGCTGAGGAACATCTCGAAGCTATGAAACAAAGATTGAGTGAGGCATACAACAATACGTATCACCACATACTAGAAAGAAAATTTAAACAAAAGCAACAATATGATAAAAAGCATCTAATATAGAGTTTGAAGTCGGAGACTACGTTTACTTGGACAAACCATACATAGGAAAGAAGGCAAATAGAAAATTAGCTGCAATATACGGCGGACCGTATCGTATCGTAGAGAAACTTACCCCCTTAAGCTATAAGCTGCAGCTGGAAACAGGCAGAACAACTTGCGCGCATATAAACAGATTGAAGAAATGTCATGCCAGTGGGAGGCAGGAAGTAGAGGCCACGGCGGATGCCTGGCCGGAAGTGATAACTGGTACAAGTTTTGTGAGCGAAGATACTGCAACTGAAAAACCCACAAGAGATGAAAATTGCGCAGAAACTTTGAATGGAAATAATAATGAAACCGACGAAGAAATAAATTTACCTCAGATAGATGAGGAACGTAGAGATCCAACGTGGAGATATAAGGGGAATAAAGGGAGAAATCAGGTAGAACGACCCGCAAGTTTGCCATGGAAACTAAGGTCGCGAGTTCGAAACCCGGACGAACCATCCACTAGTAATGTACGAGAAGAGTCAGTAACCGGCGAATGCGTAGAAAATAATGTAGGAAATGTGGGCCATAATGGGCAAGGCAAAAATGCTAGAGAAGTAACAGCGTACTATAAGAGATGGCGCGAACGAATCTAATTCGTATTATCTTTGGCCTTTTCAGGTTACGTTTTGGCAAAACGTGGTAATGACCGAGACCCATTAGATGTCTCGCCCGAAGGACCTCTTATGACAAAAGGGGAGATCTTCGCCTATCAGGAGACAATACTAGCCACTGGCAGTCGATGGACTATTAGCATCGACGTGCCTATCCAGCGTTATGTAAGCGCTATAACCAAAATAACCGACCTTTTTCGAAAGTTGGACGAGCACAGATTTAATGATACAGGCAATCAAATAGATTGGGACGAAATTACAAGACTTGAAAGGGGATATGAATTGTTGAAAAATGAGATGGGAAATATAGAGCAGTACTTACCTGCTAAAGATGTTAGGAGGAAACGTGGAGCTATCGATGTAGGCGGATCGATGTTAAAGGTTTTGTTTGGTACTCCCGACAGAGCGGAAATAAACAAAGTACATCGGCAGATTGCGAAATATGCAACTACGACTGCTAAGCTAGTTCATGTAGCCGAAGATCAGTTCACATACATCAAGGAATTGGATGGACGAACTACCCATAACACAGAAATATTAAAGGGTTTAACCAATGAGCTAGTGAATGAAATCAAACAGATCACTCGTCATGGGGAAGCCATAGAGAATGATGTGGACGAATTTAAACTTTGGGTAACAAATCAGTTTAGGTTATCGTCAGTGATAAGGGAACTTTCATTGTTTATACTAAATTTGCAAGAACAATTGATACAACTTCAGGAAGGTTTAGACGTAATCGCCACAGGGAGGCTTAGCGCAGCTATTGTACCACCTAGAAATCTGTCACAGATTTTGCAAACTGTGGGACTTAAGCTTCCTTTGGGAACTTCACTTTTGGCACGGGCCGAGTTATCAGACATGCACGCATATTACAAAATATGTGACGTTACAGCATATTCGATGCCAGCGGCAATCAGAATTTTAATTCGGGTTCCTTTAAAGGGAGCTTAATTTATACATACATCAATTCCGTACCTGGCAGTATCTAGTGACAGGCAGAAATACGCCTTACTCACAGAGTCCCACCTTAACTCATGCAAATCCGGAACCATTTCCGTTTGCCCAGCGGAGTTTGCCCTGTACTCCCCTACCTCCCCAACATGCATATCCTCTTTATTCTTTGGGCAAGAAGAAAATGTCCACACCTTATGTAAAAGAGTCATCCTAAGACCTGATTTCCCGCCTGTCTGGTACCATGTAAAAACCCAAAAGAAGAATTATTGGGTTTATTCAGTATCGAAACCTCTAAAGATCGCTAAAACCTGTTTTGGTCGAGAGACACGTTTCAGGCCACTGATCCTCCACGCAACTGGGTTACTGACTGATGAACTCGATTGCCAGTACCATTCCGATACGATGACGCTAATACCGGCCATCGTCCGAGAGACACAGCACAATCTGGAAGAGAGAAGCTATCGTGGTTCCTGATATCAGCAGCTTGCTTTCGCCTGCGCAGAAGCACAACCTGTCGAACCCCGATAGACATCCATTGGACCTGAGGAAGCTGGAAGACCTTCAAACCGAGATGCGGATTGACGATCGACCGCGGCAGGTGTAACTACATCGCTCGCATACAGCGTGCATGAGGCACGCGAGTCACTGAACCAACAACAAGAGGCTCCATCTCACTTCTGGATTGGTATCGGGTTACTACTGGCAGTATTGGGTATCTCCTTGGTACTAGGGATCACCAAAAGGTATTGGTGCCCTCGTCTGCTACTTCAACGGAGACTGTTATCGCGCAGGAGCCAATCTTCGACCAGAACCCGAGACGCGAAGGAAGCTGAGGAAGGAGAACAACTCGTGGGAAGAACTACAATCACAGATCCCACGACGCGAGAAGAAAGTGATAAGCAAGAACCAACAGTTTGTTTTGCTACAACTAGTTCACTATACTGAGGGTGGACCCTCACCAAATCACACACCAAACAAGTTGACACAAAAGGAATTTATGTAACATATCTCACACTATACCAAATATTGTATTGTCATTGTAACTAGTTTAAGGGAAGCTTCTTACATAGTTAGACGTTGCCCAGACACCTGAAACAAAAACATATATATATATATAATCCAAACTACTTAAGATAAACAAAAAAAGATTATTGTCTTATTTACAATTTGCACAGGAGTTGAAAGAAATGAGTACGCACCAAGCTAATTGAGAGGTTCGCAATTGGTACTCCTGTACCCATTGCTCATGTGTCAAGGTTGGGAGGGTATAGTGCCCCGCCGAGCACACGTCCATTCCCAAGTAAAGGTTGGGAACATCCTGTACACTTACATGAATTCAATTGATACCCCGACGTGTCCGGTGTCTGCTCGCGGGTAAAAGGTTACCTACGAATAAACAACTTCATGGAAAACCAAAAGTTAGCAGTTATAAGGTCTCTTTGAAAATTATTATATATTTTGTGAGAACGCAAAAGGAAGCTTACTCACATCTGTGTTCCGCTGGTGAGCAACCTGCCGTTAGGCGGATTCTCCCAAGCTGGACTACGTGACGGGAAATGGTCACCTTTGCTTAGGATATTATGACGACATTAATGCGTTGTCTAACAGGTCCTATATAAGCCTCCTGAGCTAAAGCTTGGCGCGGATTCTTGTGTGGAAGTGCCAGACTACTCCCGGTCGCTTTGGACCAGGATGCAGATCCTAACAATAATCCTTCATTTAATATGTGAGTAAAGAGGCTTTATTTCTGTGCTAGACTTACTGCCAAGGATTGATCTAAATACCAAATTTATTAAACGCTTTTGGTAATTTGAGAATGTCAGATGTGCTCAAAATTTAGACCGTTTAACTAAATGTAAAGCTTAGGGATAGGAATAAAAGGTAATAAGGGAAATGGTAAATTGTAAGAGTCGGGTAACGGGATTTTATTATTGAATTGTTGTAATACAAAGGGTCTAAGTGTTTATTAATATTTTAATTGTAGGTTTAGTCGTTAAATAAATTAGTTAAGTTACAGTGTGAGTATTTATTAACATCACCTAGTTCCCTCCAGGACACGTACCGTTATACAAGAGATTCACATCTCAAGCGCTTTTGGGTGATATACATCTTGCAAAATGTCTTTCCGATGGGAAAGAAATTTCGGACGATAACGTTGAATGCAAACTACATCGTGGTGGTTAAAGCCAATATGAACAAAAAGCAAATTGAAAGGTGTGACAGCAACTGGAGCCTACAAACTTTAAGTTCCTATTGGAAGCCTTTGAGAAAGACACGGAAAAACTTCATGCTACCTTATCATCGACTTCACTCAGTACACTCCACACAACTTCAGGTATCAGGTGTTGCATCAGAAATTTCCCATTGGGAAGTCAACATGGAGAGGATCGGTTAACCATAGCCAAATTTTCTAGTCCACTTATAGCCAGATAGCAGGAAAATCTAGCTATGCTTGCAAAGGAAAAACCGGCCCTTCGCATACAGCTGCTAAAGAATGCTAGACCCGAATTGGTGACAACCATTCTGGAGTGCATGATCAATGTCAGCAGGGGAAATGAAACACTGCCTTTGGGACGTTTGAATCGTTTAAAAAGGCACAGAACCAGTTGGAGAAGGTTAGTAGACAAGAAGCTGGCCCTAAAGAAAAAACGTAACAAATTTTGGTGCAGCGAGGTAGATTTCTACCTGCATTCCTGCTGCCCGTGTTCGCCTCTAGGGAGCGCTCTGGTGTCCAAATTTGTGAAATGAATTACGGATGCCAAGTTCTTGTTTCACCGCAGCCCAAAGTCGTCGACCGGTTGCACGTCATCGACTCAAGTCTCTCGTAGTTGACCAAAGAGATTCTGGGATTGCAGCGGTCTAAGCCAACATTGCCCGAAAAATGGAAGCTCATGAAATATAAGTTCGGAAACTACCTGGGACTGTTGGAACAAGTGAGAAAACCATACATGCTAAGAGAGGTTGACGTCGAGGATGATGCATTTGAAGATATTTCCCAAAGCAAAACAAACGTATCAGAAAAGAGGGCAAAAACCTCTTTGGTTAGGGAAACCTAACGCGAACCCAAGCAATAAAGACCCATTCGCAAGTTTAAAGGAGACGCCGAGAGTCGCGAAAAAAGTTGGGAGACGAGACGTTCATCTACTTTGCGTCTCCAAAGAAGAAGAAACCGATCGACTATACCTACGAGTTTAGAAGTCGGCGTTGGAAACCCCTGTATAAGCAGCAAACCATGAAGGAATGGGCAGTACTAAGGCGCATTTATAACAATCTCGAACACGCTGCAGGGTTGTCCAATCCTACTAAACTGAGCAAGGCCACCGGCATCTCTAAGGCCAATGTGCAGTCTTTCCTAGAAATCCAGGACAGCTACACGTATAAAACGTTACCCCTCCCGATTATATCATGTCACAAATATAGATGATGTATGGGAGGCCGACCTCAACGTTCTTTCTAGCCTTAAGCAACATAACCCGTCCTATGCTTACATCCTAAGTGCCATCGACGTCTTCTCCGCACTTTCATGGCCTGTCCCGCTAAAGAGTTAACTTAGTTCGGAGCTAGTGGCGGCTTTTTCCACCATTTACTCTGAACGCATTCCTAGGGTGTTGCAAAGGGACAAGGGTTCCGAGTTTTTCAACAAAACATTTCGAGGCTTTTTAAAGCGACAAGACGTGAAGCACTTCAACACCACCAGCAATGTCAAGGCTAGCGTTGTGGAGCGCTTTCTCCGCACGCTAAAGACCAAGATGTGGAAGTACTTTACTCACACCAACAGCTATCGCTACGTGGACGTTCTGCCAGCTTTGGCCAAATCGTACAATGAGTCGTACCACAGGTGAATCAAGATGGCCTCTAATGACGTTAATGAAACCAACGTGCTGCAGGTATACAACAACCTTTAAGGTCATAAGCTTAAAAGGCGGCACACACGTCAAACTATAAAGGTTGGTGACCAACTGCTGATATCCAAACAAAAGATGAAGTTCGACAAGGGTTACGAGAAGAATTGTACCGAGGAGGTGTTGCGAGGTGCTGCGGTGGTGCGAGGCTTGCCCGTGGCATATAAGATCAAGGATCCGGCAGGAGGAGCTGTAGAAAGAGCATTTTATGCCGAGGAGTTGCAGAGAGTAACGCTGCCGGAAACGTTTAAGGTGGATTCCAAATTGCCGACCAAAGTTCGAAGAAATAACAAGCAGGTGCTGGTCAAGTGGAGGGGATACCCTAAGAAATTTATCTCGTGGGTAAAGGCCTCTGCGATCAAATCAGCCTGACAAGAACTAGACCTTTCTCCATCACACTCGTAAGCAGTGCCTCCATGGGTCACCTCACCGGCAACACGACGGGGGGGGGGGGGGGGTTTCAAACATTTTGCCCGAGAGAGTAGTGCTGCAAGGGGAGTGGGAGGTAGGCTTGCCAAAGGTGCGGTAACCGGTGAAGTTCTACAATGTTTCAAAGTGCGATGCACAAATGGTGGGCACCAAGTGCATCATTACTTTGCAGCCTACCAAATCTAAATTCAGCCTGCAACTGCTGCAGGGCATCGTTTACGGCCCCGAGGAGCTGGCGAAGAGCGTTAATTCCATTATTTTCGAACATCTTGCCATGTAGGACATCTTTCACTTAGATTCAGCGAAGCGGGTCTTGGTTAGCGATAATGCCGTGCGCTCGGATCCAGTACCCTCCGCGGCATTTAGGGGCTTCCTGGAAAATGTTTTGCCCGTTACCGTCCTACGGCCCGATGAAATGTCTGTGGTAAACAATTTACCCGTTTCCGGCCTGACACCGCCTGAAGGTAACCCTTCCGAGGCACAAAAGAGCAGAAAAAACATAAGAACAAAGCCCACAACCATTTGCGAACCAAACACCGCATCGTCCAAACCGAAATCCTCCAATCAGAAACCAAACACCACCTCGTCAGGTAAACCGTCATCAATTGGATCAAATGCCGCCTCGGCGTCGTCCGAGACTCCATCACATATGTCAGTTAGCGACACCATCTTAAGGAGAGAGGTGTCAAATGAACAGCTGATCCACAGTTTAATTGCTCTCTCGTGGCCAAGTTGCTGGGTTTCGAGCCATTCAGCATCGTCGTTCACGCCAAGCAGGGCAGGCATCCCGTGGATGCCTATATGGGATTCCCATACGAAATGTTCATCTATTGCATTCTGGTGGTGTCACAGGGGGTGGAATGGCCGCGCCGTGGGTCAGTTGTTAGACCGCTTGGCTCTCACCAAGGCTGCCCGGGTTCGATCCCAGGTGACCTCAAAGTGAGATTTGTGCTGTACAACATGGCGCTGGGCGGGTTTTCTCCGGGGCATCCGGTTTCCCCGGCCATCTCATTCCACCAGTGCTCCATCTTCACCTCATGTATCAGCAGTGTCACCGCCTGCGGTGTCGTATGTAGTGAAAGCAGGCGTTAAACACTAAACATATCAATTCATTTCACACGTGGTAGGCGATACCTGTGCTCATGTCATCGAAAGCGTCACCGCCGAGTACGAAAGGAGCATCAACACTTACATGACCAATGAAAAGACCTTCCTGCCGCTTAATTGGGTGCCTCGGGTGCAGCACGATTTTAACACTGTCAACATTGATTTAAGAAACGGTTTCGGCGATCTCCTGCCATTTGCTGACGGCTTTTCCTCCACTGTAGTGGTCTCGTTCACAGCGAAATCTCCATCATGGAACTGAATACCGTCACCAAGTACTATATGAATCAGTCTGGAGGAGAACTAGACGATCGCGATGCCGTTCTCTTTAGGAGCAAGCGCTATCAAAGAGCTGGCGGTCTGTTCTCCGCTCTTGGCGGCCTTTTTAGAACCATTCTTCCATTAATTAAGAGCGGTACCAAGGCTATAGGAAAGGAGGCCCTTAAGAAGGGGGCAAAAGTACTAGCCGACGCAGCCACTACCGCAACAGCTTCCAAGGAGGCGATAAAGATGAGGCTAAAGGAGGCGGCGTACAATCTTAAGAGAAAAGCTGACAACAAGATCGATTCCTTGCTGAACTCTGACCTGCGCCGCATTACGAGAATAAAACCATCTCAAGCAGTAGCAAAGTCACAGTCTAGACCTGTTTGCAGAAGGCACAAGGTTCAAGATATCTTTTCGTAATGGCCGAATCCGACAACGTGCACATGAGTTCCAAACTATATCTTTTTAAGGACCTTCCCATTCAAATGAAAGTGGAGGTCTCCCGCTTCATTGTCCTAAGTTTGCAAAATACACTGATGAAGAATGCCCCCATCACTTTTCACTATTCTGGCAACGCCGACCACTAGCTGGACCTCTACTAAGCCGCCCTAGAGCTTACAGTGCAGATCGTAGACGCCATGGGTAACGCGCTCAAAGATACGGTCAGCGCCACGCTGGTCAACAACGCTATCAATGCTCTGTTTCAACAAGCAGAGGACTCCCTCAATAATGTGGTCTTTTCTATTTCGGAACCGGGTTACCGCTACAAAACTTACCTGGAAACGCTGCTCAATTTCTCCGAAGATGCCATGGATACTAGGCTGCAGGCGGGCTTCTGGAAGAGGGATACCTCCGGCGCCATGGATATGTGGGATGGGAATGCAGGAATGTTTTATTGCCACGGTCATACCAAAGGCAGCAGGGTGGTGCAGCTCTTTGGATGCCTCTGAAATGATATCTTTAGGAAGGAAAACCTACTCTTAAAGAACGTCAGCGTCACCTTTAAGCTCACGCCCTCCTCTGCTCAGTTCCACCTCTTCTCATTTATAAAGGGCTTAAAGGCATTTACCGCGACTGTCTCCGTCGTTCTTCCTCAAAGTCATGCCAAATGCCGTCTCAAAGATGTTAGCTTTCAGTCCCTAAGTATTCCCAAGGGTTCCAGGGGAATGACTTTCAATGACGTGTTCATCGATCAAATCCCCAGAAGTGTGGTTGTGGCCCTAGTGTCCATTAAGGCCTATAGGGGCCAGTACTCCTCCAACTCGTTGAACCTTAAGTAAGTTAACATGAATTCCTGCCAAATATTCGTTAGTAGTCAGCGCGTTTGTTCGCAGCCCCTTCAACGCACCTTTGCCAACAGTCAATTTGAGCAATGCTTTCAAACACATCCGGAGGGCTTAGGCATTCACTTTAAGGTCGAGGGTTACTCAATTTCTAGAGATAAATACGCTCACGGTTTCACGGTTATGGCATTTGACCTCACCGCCGACATGAGCGCCAATGCACACTACATTGCTGTTCAGCGCAACGGCACCCTATCTATAAGCATCGGATTTTCTTCACCTCTCACAGACGCCGTCGTGCTTCTCGTTTTGGCGGAAATTCATTCGTCATGAACACGTACCACATCGAAAGCTTCCTATCCTCGTGCGCCTTCACGCACACTTACTTCAACGTCGTTTTCGCGTGCGACCAGATGCCGCCAGTTCACTCCCTTTCATTCTTCCCTCTAGCCGTCGTCAACGACGACCCAAGTGCACTACCAGGAAAACACTGGGTCTGCATCTTCGTCGATTCAAACCGGAAAGGTGAATATTTTGATAGTTACGGTCTAAGTCCCATAGTGTCTCCTATTCTCAAATGTCTGAATTCGGTTTGGATGCACATTGGATGCACAGCCCCATTAGGCTGTAGGGAAATAACAGTACTACCTGTGACCAATAAGTCATCGATTACCACTCTCACCTTTGTGCGGGTCTATACCGTCAAAAATTCTTTTCTATGTTTCAGCGCATACACTTCCCTTATATCGATCGCCTCATTCTTAAAACCTATTTTAACAGTGCGCGCACCTAGAGGGAACTAGGTGGTATAAGAACACGATTTAACTAAAACTAATATTTATTTAACAGTATATGAAATTTACAAATTAAACAAATGACATAATGATAATTACCCGTTACCGAACAATACGATTAACACTTATAAACTATGAACATGTACTTGAAAATTAGTGAGTGTTAGTGTAATATATTTTCATAGCCCTTTCTGACACCTATGTGATACCCTCTTAGATTATTGCTCAATTATTGAGATGAGTGAACTTAAACATATCTTGAACCTGATTAAGCTTGACCACACTTAACATGACATGGCAGTACTAGTACAGAAGTAAAGACCTTTACTCACTCATCATACAGAGGATGCTCAGGAACCTCATAGTGCCCCCGAGTGACGTGGAGTCGTGTAGCACTTAGTCACAAAAGAAGCCCCGAAGTAGGGCTCTGGAAGCTTATGTAGTCTCTGAGAGACAACACCTTGTTGGCGACATTTTAACTATACAAAGGTTAATACATCCTGTCAGGTAGTACAGGATTAGCTAATTTCCTTAAATCACATCATCTTGCAAGCGGAGTATGGATGTGAGTAAGCATCCGCTGACAATCTCACAAGACTCTGAATATTACATAAAATACGATAATTTTCCTAAGAAGCCATCTAAAAGTTGATTCCACCTATAAGGGGTACTTAATAAACTGGATGCTGTAAGAGGTGTTTCGGTGTTTACCATCTGCCACACCTCCATGTGGGCTACCTGTAATACGCGGGGCACTGCCCTCCGCACCTTGATATGAGCAATGGGTTCAATGGTACCGATTGCGAACCTCGCAAAATTGAAATGGTAAGTACTCATTATTCATATATATCCGTTTTTGATTTTATTGAAATTATTGTTTCCTAACTTATCAAATTCTGATTATAATTTGCTCTTTTTTCAGGTCAAGTGCTTATCTGATGTAAGGGCTGACTTATCTCTACGTAACTGTCTTATGTTATGTTAATTCTTACAACTAAATTTACATAGAAATACATGTGCAGGTCGTTTGAGCTGTGTTACCATACCTTGGTTATATGTGTACTTTGTTATCGGTGTTTTCCTCTTTATCGTCCAAATTAATATAATGAGCTTGTTGTTGCGAAGCAAATATTAGTTTCCGCTCTTGTGGTTTCCTCTTGTGGCGTCAAATTGGCAGGTCTACTACTTCTTACGAGTTGATGGCCTTCCTCCACGTCTTTGGCGTCTTGTGCTCGCGTTGGGTTTTGGCGGGAAAACCATTTCGCTCTAAGTAGTAGGCGAGTGTATTAATGGTTTTTGCTAAATTCTAGCACTATTAACATACCCATTACGGCCAGTAGTACTCCAGCGCCTGTCCAAAGCTGCGAGGATGTTCTAGGTTGACGGTCTAGCGACTCGCGTGCATCAAGCGCGCAATTGGTGAGATGTTGAAGCGACACTTGTCGTGGTTTGTCGTCGATGCGAAGTTCGGTCTGGATATCCTCCATCTTCTTTAAATTCAGACGGTATCGATCTGAGTTTGACAGGTTACGGCGCTCTGCCGGCGACAGTAGTCTACCGAATTCCGGAATGACGATAGCTTCCTCTTGCAAGTTCAGCTGCGTCTCTCCGACGATGGCAGGAAGGAGCGTCATTGTGTCCGAATGATGACAGTCGAGGTCATCTGTCAGCAACCCGGTTGCATGTAGAGTTAATGGCCTGAAACGTGTCTTGCGGCCAGAGCGTGTCTTAGCAATCATTAATGGTTTTTACACTGAGTAGACCCAATAATTTCTCTTTTGTGGCTTTACATGGTACCAGACAAGAGGGAAGTTAGGTTTTAGATTCACTCTTTTGCATGTACTAGTATTAGTCCCAGATTAAGCAACTAGTTTAACGATAATCCTGCCGCTACGTGGCGCTAGTGTCGCGTTAATCCGTCTTAAGCCGTGGATTAAGGTGGATTAAGGATTTTGTCGGGAAAATTGAAGAGCGGAGGGATTATAATTAAACCAGTTGCTTAACCCGGGATGGTTTATCGGAGAGGATAAGGATTTTTAAAACAATAGAACTCACGTGACTTGGAGAAAGGAGCAGCTATGTGTTGTTGTTGGGAACTGGGAAGAGAACGAAGGAAAGCACTATTTTTAAGGAATGGGTAAACATGAAATGCGAAGTGGCGTTGGGAGATTTGATTGGTGAGAAGAAAGAATGAAATGGGGTTGGTTAATGGGGGATGATAAGGATTTTTAAAAATGTCACGTGACTTTGGGAAGGGGAGCGGCGATGTGTTCTTGTCGGGAGTTGGGAAGGAAATAAGGAAGGGATCTTTAAGGAATGGGTAAACATGGAAAGCGGTAGTGGCCTGTGGTGATTTGATTGGAGAAAATAAGACGAGATGGGATTGGTGACTAGGTTTGAAAAATTATGGGGATTGGAGGAAATAAAGAGCGTTACGATTGGATGCAAAATGAGGAACGAATGTCAGAGAACGGTGAGGAAAAGGTATAAAAGGGGGAAAATGTGGGTGGAAAATAAATAAATTCCAAGAATGATTGCGATAACGATAGTGCTGCTGACGGTGGCTTTAGCTGTCGGAGAGAAGTGGTGCGTTAGTTTTGGGAGGTGTGGTTTTGAGTTGAATGACGAAACTGGTCAGTTAGATAATGTGACAGGATGAGAAAAGGATAATGAATTGATGCATAATTGCACGTGCGTGGACCGGAAGGGAAGTGTGTGTAGGTTTGGTTCTGAATTTTTAAATTTGGTGCGCTGAAGAACGTGTACAATTGTTTAAAACCGATAACGAGATATCAAATGGGGAGGAGATGTACGGGAATGATGTATGGTAGCGTGAGGATGGGTCAGCTTGCATGTCCGGAAGGATATGTGGTAATTGAGGGTTATGGGTGTGAGAAAGGAAAGAAGAAGGCGGAAGATGGGTGCAAATTTTATAAAAAAAACCGGTGAGAATGTACGCTGAGGACAACAGTTCAATTCTTCTGGTGATGGTGAATTGCAGTTTGTTGATGGATACCTTAGATTTACCGGAGGCTTTGCAACTGGAATGGAAGTTGGCTCCGGAGGAAAGGGAGCTTGTGATAGCGTATAGCGTGGTACATGAGATGAATTCCCACTTCTTCGAAAATTATGGATACATATTTGGGGAATGTGGTGATGGCGAATGGCAGTTAAATATAGGAGGAGGGAGGAAGGTAGGAGGGAGGGTGATGAGAGCATCTAGGTGGAGTGCGTTGGGGAATTTCAAAAAATAAGTTCCGAATGTCAAGCAAATGGAGGCGTAAAAAGAAAATAAATGGAATAAAGCAGAAGATGAGAGAAGAATGTAATAACAAGTCAAGGGAAAAGGAAGGGCAGTAGACGCCGCGAAGAAGGAAAAGCAGGGATGCGAAGAAGGAGCTTCGCGAATATAGGAGATGATGGAAAGAATGAAACAAGAATTGGAAGAGAAAAAGCAAAGTATGACGAAGCAGCGGGAATTGCTGAATAGAATAAAAGGAAATGTGGCAAAACTGAACAACGACTTTGAAACGTTAACGCAGATGATAGAAAATTTGGAATGCGCATGTACGCCCGGAGTTGATGAATTTCCTAATTATGAAGGAAATTATGACGGTAGTGCAAATGCAGAGGAGGAGGATGGAGGGGAAGTTAGGGAGGGGAGGAAGAGGCACTGGAATTTGAGACCAAATAAAAAAATGTTAGCTGAAAATAAACAAATTTAAATATACAATAATAATACAGTAACTTAACCTTGAGTTTTTGTGATTGTAGAAGAATCTGAATAGGACTATTTGAATTTTGACTTTTGAATTTTTATAACTTTTTGTTTTGTTTGTGACAACTATGATCATTGAAGGAAAAGGAAAGGATCCCTGACCAGGTAAATGAATAAATGGATAAATGAAATACCTTAAAACATGTTGTTTTATAAATATATATGTATATATGTGGAACTTTTGGCTGAAAAAATCAAAATAATAAATACGATAAAAACATAGGCGAAAATGTGCGTATATAGATTGTTATGCGGGGAGAACATACAAAAAATTTAATATAAAGCACTTGTGTTAAATTTCCATATATATAATACAAAACCAAACCAATGAGACAATAATTAATAATTTACATCTTTAAAGTTTTGGAATGCTCTACAATGGTGGAAATAAAAACATGTGCATTTTATCTGGTGAATTCATGGGAAACGGACAAAACGAATATCAGAATTATTGACGCAATGCAAGCACGTGCACGATGATTTTGAAACGTAAGCATATGGGTCACGAAACCTATTAAAAACACATGCGTCTTGCCAAACACTGCAATCATGCTGCTGAATAGTTTTTTGTTTCGTTTTTACAGACATAAGGGGGCCATTGACAGACAAATATATGTTTACGATGATTGTCAGGTTTCCTACAATGCCAGCAATGGCGATAGGAGCAATAATTTGAACAAAACCTTGTGCAGAAATGGAACTGTTGAGATTCACTTTCAAATGCACCGCAGAATTTACACTTCTCCATGATGGACGCTAGAGAGGAAATGAGCAGTTAAGTTTTATATGACAACAGTTGCATCAAATACTTAGAAAAAGCAGATAATTATTGACTGCCACGTTGGCAGTTATATAAATAATGAAATTGACTGATCACGTGATTCAATGGATTTGGAAGATTGTTTAACACACATGCTCGCACAGCTTGTTATTGCAGACATCGAGGGGAGAATGAATTCCTATGAGGAGGGAATGCCATCCACACAGTTAAATGTTTTTAACACAGAGCACATAGTGTTTTTCTGAATATCTGAAATGTCGGCATTTTGCACAAATGCAATGAGGCAGGGCAATACCTGCTTGCCTTTGTAACACAAGGAAAAAGCTTTTTTCTAAATGAAATTCTGCATGTATATATAAAATAAGCGGAAAAGCAACTAGAAAAAAATAGAAAATAACTAGAGGAAAATTAATCTAAACAAAGCACTGTGACTAATTATAGAAATAACCATAAAAATAATAATAGTAATACTGAACAATAATAAACTAAAACCTGGTCATAAAATAGCCAATGAACACTGTTTAACGCACTAATCACTATTATGCCTGCGTCGCTTGACGCGGAAATCCGGCGTGATTGCCGCCATACGCCGCCGAACCTTCGGGGTAATGGGCAGCAAATGCTGAACGGCAAAGCAAGAAACGTGTTCGGTTTCTACCTCTGGAAAGGGAGGCTAGGAGATGATCGTAGCCGTCCTCGTCACAGCTGCCGAATCTGCACCACCCGGGGCTGTGTTGCAAAAACAACGACCCCGCCGACCACACAGGAAATAGGTTTTGACGTGCTGCCACACCAAATATTTTCGGCGTGCAGGACAGCGCTCTCAACAGGGACGGGTCTGAGCGCAGAATTTAGCAAAGCAGGAGTGACGATGGTTTTTTGGGTTTGGATAGGAGAATGGGAGAAGGTCACTACTTTGATGGAGGAGGACGACACAGTTGGGGGAGGAGGGAAGGAAGGGGAATGGGGAGAGAGAGGTTGACAGCTAATGTCCTCATGGGTTACAGGCTGGAGGATGGAGGGGAAAGAAAACGAAGAGGGAAGCGTTGTGGAGGAGGGTTGATGTTGAGGTGAGGAAACATAAGAAAAACTAGGAGGGTTATGTTGACGGAAAATCTCTGGGGAATACCAAGCGGATGAGGTTAAGGATGAGTGATATGGCGTCGCCCCTGCAGCATTGAAGATATTTCCATGGGAAAACACCCCGCTGTCAGTCGTGGTGGAGCCTGATGGATAAGACGGCGAGATGATTTGCACGGAAGAAGAAGAGTCGGAGTCGGGTGGTGCTGGAAACTGCGGCCAGTGTGGCAGCAGATGCTGGAATTTTGGCGGAAAGACCGACAAAGGCTGTTGGTGGTCCTGCTGCTGCTGCTGCTGCTGGAGATGAAGTGCCTGCAGAGTTGACTGCGGTGACTGGAGCGGAGGCAAATCGTACGGCCAGTCCTGTGGTTGCTGCTGATGGTGGTAGGTGTGCACATCAAGCAGTGCTTGAACAGAGTGCAGCTGTTGTTGCTCCGTAAGCAGCTGTCTATATATTTGTCCAGATGTCGGAGAAAAAAAGCGCTCCGTGTTGATGGTGAACAAAGTAGCTGCTGAATGATGCATGACGAAGGCTGAAGCTAGACTGAGTGTGAAGCCGTGAAACCCGGCATATCATTTTCAAAAGGCCTGTAATCAGCAGTTGGTATACGGCACCCAACATGGCCGACGAGATAAAAAGTTACTAACGAGCATGGGAGAATTACATGGCTGTGTGAACGGAAACTCTTTAGCACGAAAATGATTAACTGTGGTGTGTGTTTGTTAATAGGAAACTTTAACTCATATCTGAACCGATTCCTGCGGTGGTTTGCTGGTGTGACAGGAAGTGAGCCGATTAGAAACTTGGGACTTTTAATGAGGCATTTAAGCGTCTGCGCAACCCGAAACTGCAGTCGCGATAAGTAGCCTTTAAAAGAGGGAGTTTGATAAACGGCTTCCCGAAGTAATACTTGATTGTTTCAGCGCTTTGTATTGAAATTATGCCTGTGTTATAACATTATCCCATAAGGCATATATTATACGCACCTATAATCAGTTTTTGTGTTAAAAAGGATTGGTGATTGCCGTGGAACTGGAGATCATGTGAGTTAAGGCATACCTTCCCGCGTTGCGATACGGTCACTTTCATATGGACTAAAAGAGTGAGATGTTATTTGAAATTATACAAGTGTTTTAACATTATTCCATAAGGCATACATGATACGCTCCTAAAATCATTTTTGTTTAAACAAAGAAAAGATTGGAGATTGCGATGGAACATGTGTGTTAAGGCATAACTTAGGGCGTTGTGATACGGTCATTTCGATATAGACTAAAAGAGTGAGAGCGCATTTTTGCAGGCCGGTATTGAATGTGTTTGATTTTGAGTGTGAAGGAAACGATATAGACGGTGTTGTTTTGACGAAGTATGAAGATGAAACCGCAACCCGGGGGAGGTCAAGCTCCAAACATGCAGCCTATATTCGAAATTTTAGGGCACAGACAGAGATTCACGAAAAGGTTTTTTTCGGGCTTTACGGAAACCGAAATTACGGTGAACCCTGCACCTAGAAATGCAAACCCCGAGTGATGGGTATCGAATTTTTAACGATAGTCTAAATTTTGCCAAGGAGAACCTTCTAGACTGCGAACCCGGTTACTTAGGAATATCGCTATCGGACCAGAAGGAGACGTCTAAAGAGTTTAACATGAGCGTGAGGCGTGCAGACCAAGTAACCGCAGATGCCGTGATTCAAAGCATCGAAAAGGTGATGCAAAGCAACAATCAGTTCTTGCAAAACGGTCCTCTGAAGGTTACATTTGTGTGGACCAAAGAGGTCGCGGGTTCGTGTTATAAACCTTGCGATGCTTGCAGCGGTAACAAGGGCATTGTCGAAATTAGAAACAATGACCGCCTGTGCTTAGCAAGAGCCATTGTCGCCGCCAAAGCCAAAGTGGATCGGGACGTCAATTACACGACTATGAGTTCCTCCAAAAACAAAAGGCCGAAGCTCTGTGCCAGCGCGTGGGGAAAGGCAACGACAACTGTACGATAGATGAGGCCAGGTGCTTTGATATGGAGTTAAAGGGCTACGCGGTGATGTTGTTTGGCCATCATACGTGTAAGCACGTGCTGTACGAGTCCGATAAGCAATGCGATAAACACATAGAAGTCATGTATCACGAGGGGCACTTTAACGCCATTGTCGAACTTCACATGTGTTCTAAATGTAAATATTTTTGCCGCCAGTGTCGTTATCCCTCGGCATACAAAGGGAACATTACAGTTGCGAAGCCAAGTGTTCTAAATGCCACCAGCAATGAGATGCGCGATCCGATGCGTACATAAAGTGTCCTGCGTGCAACAGAGATTTTAATGGACCTACATATTATCTGAACCACGCCAAGAAAGGCGCATTTTACCCTAAAGATCTCTCGGTGTGCGACGTCGAGAAGGCGTGCACGTCTTGCCATAAGTCGGTCAATTCCAGATACAGAAAAACCCCGCGGAGAAAAGTTCTACAAACTTTGCAAGACGCATGTTAATTCTACACACATGTGCTTTATGCAACCATCCGCCTCCAAAAACAAAAGAAATTGATACGTGTTTTTGTTTATAGATTTTGAATGTACCCAAAACGAGCCGTATTCTGGTAAGCAGAATGTCTACGAACATGTGCCTAACTTGTGCGTGTTATACCATGCCTGTCCGCTTTGCATCGACGAGCGCCGCAAGATGGCGTACTGTACCGAGTGAGGCGTCAAAGAATGGGTGCTCATTAGCAGTTCTTCGAACATATCACGCAGCTGAGCTTCGAAGCCTGGGACGTCATCGTGGTGGTTCATAACCTCAGCGCCTACGACGGCCAATTTTTATTAAAGTACATGGTGGGACATTTAAAATGGACGCCGGAGCTTATCATGAATGGCTGAAAGATATACCGAATGAGATACGCTGACGTCACATTTATAAACGCGCTCAACTTCATACCCATGCCACTCTCTCGATTTTCCAAGACGTTCGATTTGAAGGAATGCAAAGGCTACTTTCCTTACCTATTTAACACCAAGGAAAACGAGCACTACGTCGGCCCCATTCCCGACAAAAAGTATTATTGCCCGGAGGGCATGTCGTTAGGGGCTCGAAAGCCCTTCAAACGGTAGCAAAATGAAAATACGGTCTCCAATGACGTCTTCGACATGTAGGCGGATATGGTGACATATTGCAAGATGAACGTCTTTCTTCTCACCCAAGGAGTTTCCAAAATCCGAAGGGAACTCCTAGAAGAGAACGGCATAGATCCATTCAGGGAATGCGTCACCATCGCGCAGGCGTGCATGTGCGTGTACAGGAAGCACTTCATGCAGCCGAAGAAGATCGTCCTCCTGCCCATGGGCTGGTTTCGACTTGCGGACTGGCAGTCTCGCATAGCATGCATATAGCTGACTTTGCTAGAGCTGAAACATAATATCGTTATTCAGCACGCTATGCGAGGACGCGAAGTTACAATCGCGGGCCACAAGGTGGACGGGTACAGGGAAGAAGAATAAACCGCATACTTCTTCCACGGGTGCTTCTATCACGGCTGTCCACGCTGCTTTCAAAACCGCCATTCCCCGATCTAGAATCCGGCCAACGAAACCATGGCCTCCAGGTTGGAGGGCACCGACAAGTTCACGGCCAAATTCAGGCAGGCCGGCTACTCCATGGTGGAAATGTGGGAGTGGGGGTTCAACGCCACGATGAACGCGGACCGAGAGCTCGAGCGCCACGCCAGAGACTTCCCGGTTCCCGAGCCCCTGAACCCCAAGGACGCCTTCTACGGAGGCCGTACCAACTACAACAAGTCGTACTTTGAGGCCAAGGGGGACAATAAGATTTTCTATTATGGTGTCTGCAGCCTGTACCTGTTGGTCAACAAGACCAAGCCCTTCCCTGTCGGCCACCCGAAGATTCAGGTGGATCGGTTTCCGTGCCTGGAAGACGTGCCTGGCAGGCTGCTCAAGGCGAAGGCTCTAACGCCCCAACATCTCTACCACCCGGTGCTGCCGGCACGCATCAATGGAAAGCTCATATTTCCCCTATACCGCGTTTGTGCAGAGGCGAAGAACCAGGCAGAGTGCGTCCACCGAGACGACAAGCGGGCCCTGACGGGCACCTGGTTGGTCGACGAAATGAAAGTTGTCCTCGAAGACGGGTAACGCCTCCTCCAGGTCTACGAGATCTGGGAGTACGGCGTGGTGCAGTACGACCCGCCACCGCAGACAAGGGACAGTTCGGGGACTACGTAGACCAGTTCCTCAAGATCAAGGCACAGGCCTCCATTTGGCCTTTGGGCTGCGACACGTCTGCCGCGAGAGAGCGGTACCTCAGGGAGTTCTCGGAACACGAAGCCGTCTACCTAGATCCCCAGGCCATTGCATCCAACTCCGGTCGGCGCGAGCTGGCCAAGCTGATGCTCAACAGCTTCTGGAGCAAGCTCGGGCAGAGGGACAACCTCCCCACCTGCGAGCTAGTGGACCTGTACGACAATCTCCTGGAGCTGCTCAAAGATCCGGGCGTCGAAGTGCAGATCTATATGCCCGTCAACGACGATATTATGTACGTGGTGTTGAAATACTGCGAGCAGAGTCTCAAGGTCAACCCCTCCTCCAATGCGGTCGTCGCGGCGTACACCACGGCCCACGCGCGCCTGGTGGTCTACTCCTACCTCAAGCGCCTTAGAGAACGGGTGACCTACTTCGACACCTACTCCGTCGTCGCCGCCGCACCGTAGGAATGGACGCCCTACGTCGGACGCCTCCTGGGAGACATGACGGCCGATTGGGAGAAGTACGGACGGGGCTCGTACATCCCCCGGTTTCCCTCCACAGGGCCGATTAGCTACTGCATGGGGATTTGGTCCCTGGAGACGGGCAAGACCTCCTCGGTGTGCAAGGTGAAGGGCATCAGCCTGAATTCGGGGAACTTGGAGATGGTGAACGCCGAAGTGATTCGGGACATGGGGCTGAGGGACCCCGGCAGGACGGTAACGCTGGCGGAGACCCAGATATCTTGGAAAACCTCATGGACGATAGTGACCGAGCCCAGCGTCAAGACCTTCCGCATGCTGGTGAACAAGCGAGTGCTCGCCGAAGGCTTCGACTCTCACCCTTACGGTTACAAGATGGTTCGGGATAAATGAGGGATCCGGTGCGCCTGTGGGTCAGTTCGAACCTACGCCCTCCGGAGACACGATGCGACGGCCGCCCGCGAACTTGAGAAAGTTCAATTTTCCGAGCACGATGTTGGTGGCGGAAACTTCGCGATGCGGAAAATCGACCTTCGTGAAAAACCTCATACGTCACGCTGACCGCATGTTCGACAAGAGCCCCAAGAGGGTGCTGTGATGCCACCCGCCGGAATATTCGCTGAGGCTCCAAGACTTGCCTCTGATTTGCGAGGCCCACCCGGGCGTTCCCCAAATGAAAGATGTCGGGGAGAACTTTCTGGTGATCTTGGACGACCTCATGGAGGCGGGCGGGGGAAAGAACGTGTCAAACTCTTTCACCAGGAACTCTCATCACAGGCACTTCGAAATCGTGTACATCCTGAAAAAACATGTTTCCGCAAGGGCCGAAATATAGGAACATATCTGTGAATGCGAATCACATAGTGATCTTCAAGAACAGGGACAAAATGCAGATAGAAAGACTCTCCCAGCAGATCGAACCCAGGAACTCGAGATTTATGCTGGAAGCCTTCCAGAAGGCTACCGAACACCCGCACGGATATCTAGTGCTGGATTGCACGCAATACACGCCTGAGCTATGTAGCTATCGAACCGGCGTCCTTCCGGACGAAACGCTCTCTTATTTCGTACCCAACTGAGGCCGCTGACCGAAACAAACACAATTGAATTGCATCTATATAGGGTGTTGCAGGACTAAACGTGTATTTACAGGCTGTTTTTCTTTTGGCTGGTTAAATAAGGAGCATGTTCCTCCGCCAGCGTCATTCCCGCGCAAACATGTTTAGAGGCAGGATGAGCATCGCAGTCCGCTCATAGCAAGGCACCACGGGCATTTGTGGACCTTGGGCAAGGCGAAGGCGTCTCAGCGCAAAAAATTGTTAAAAAATGCCGATGGAGATCTGATAAAGGCCATTTGCGAATGCATGCTCAACATATGCAGAGGTTACGTGCAACTTCAGCAAAAGTGGGTTCCCTTGAAGAAAAAGAAGAAAGTAGTGATTGAGAAAGAAGGTTTTCTGCCTACGTTTCTGCTCTCTGTTCTAGCTTCGCCTGGTAGCAAACTCGTGTCGAAATTTGCAGGATAAAGTACGGTCGACAGATCGTGGTGGCCCCGCAGCTGAAAACCGTGGAAAACCTTCACGTCATAGACAAAAGTATTTCTAGATTGGAGATGGAGATGGAGAACGTTCAGCTAGCAAAACTGTCTGCCCAAGAAAAGTGGCGTCTGGTAAAATATAAATTGGGAAAGTATCTAGAACAAGTGACACATGTGAAACGACCCTTCCTTAGCAACGACAAAGACGACGACGACCATGATGCCTAGTAAGACTTGGAACCGGTGGCGCGGATGAAGCACGATGTCGCGCCTAGGACAACAAAACGAAACCTTCTGTCTTCTCGCAAAAGGAAGAAACCAAGTTCACCCTCCAAAGCGTATCAATTGCGCCCTCGCCGTTGGGAACCTCTTTAAGAGCGTGCGATGAAGGAATGGACGGCATAAAGGTGGCTTTATGTCAAACTGGAGCATTACGCAGGCTTGGGAACGGTATAGTCCCTCCGAAAGGCCACCGGAGATTCAAGGGCCGACATCGAGTCCTTCCTTCGAACTCTGGACAGTTACACTCTGCACAGGCCTGTAGGAAAACGGTTTACCACCAGATATTATCACCTGACCAACATGGACGATCAGTGGGAAGCCAATCTGAACATCATGAGTACCCTCAGAGAACACAACAAACCGTATGCTTACATTCTAACCGTCATAGACGTATTCTCCAAATATGCATGGGCCGTTCCTCTGAAAACGAAACATGGCACCGAGGTGGCGCAGGCTTTTCGTTCCATATTTTCCCAAAGGGTTCCTAGGGTCCTCCAAACGGACAAGGGAACCGAGTTCACTAACCGGACATTTCGTGATTTTCTAAATAAAAACAACGTGCAACACTACACCACCAAAAATAACGTGAAAGTCGGCGTCTTGGAGCGTTTAACAGAACCTTGAAGAGGTGTTTGTAGAGGTATTTCACTCTCAAAAACACTTACAGGTACGTGGAGGTTCTTCCGGCCCTCCTCGGGTCGTATAACATTTCGCATCACAGGTCCATAAAGATGGCGCCCAAGCAGGTAGACGAGTCCAACATCTTGAAGGTTTACCACAATATGTACAGAAACAGGCGCCTGCCGCGAGTAAGCTGACCTAATATTCGGTTGGCGACCGAGTGCGCATTTCCAAGAAAAATGAAATTCGACAAGGGGTACGAGCAGAATTGGACGGACGAAATATTCGAGATATCCGAGGTGGTGGGCGGCCGACACGTGGTGTATGAATTGAAGGATCTGGGCGGAGAACCCATAGATGGCTTATTTTACACCGAAAAGCTGCAAAAGTTCGCTCTTCCCGAAAACTTCAAAATCGAGCGCATTTTGCAAACCAAGGGCAGAGGGCGCAACAAAAATCTGTTAGTCAAGTGGAAGGGATATCCTGCCGAATTCAACTGGTGGGTCAGGGGTTCGACCATCGATCCGGCATGATCAAGACAAAGCCGTTCTCTCTCACGCTGGTAAGCAATGTTTCCATGGAACACTTTACCGAAAACACCATGGCAAGATTCTCAAAGATCTTGCCCGAGAGGGTCGTTCTGCAGGGGGAATGGGAGGTCGCTCTGCAGAAGGTGAGGTATCCGGTTAAATTCTACAACGTCGCTCCAGGCGAAGCATGCGACCTTGGTACCAAATACACCATGACGCACCTTCCCACGCGGTCAAATTTCAGCTTGCAAATGCCGCAAGACATCGTGCACCAGCTAAACGACCTGGTGAAACTCGTCAACGAGGTAATCCTGGAACATTTGTCGGTTGAAAATTTCTTTATCTTGGACGGGAACACTAACAAGGTTGGCGTCAATGCAAAGGTCACGCATCCCGAGCGATTGCCCGACGCGGTGGTGCGTGGTGCGCACGGCCGTCCCATACGCCAGCGGCGAATACGAAACGCGCCCACGCAGAGACTGAAGCAAACGAGACCGAAGTAAACGAAACCCAACCCCACCCAGGCGAAGCCTCCGGCGCAAAATGCCGGAAAACCCAAACCTTCCAATCAACAGTCACCGCCCTCTCTACCCTGGGCACAGTAAAAGAGCGACTCCAACCCGGCAGACTCTTCTCCGCCGGAGGCACAGGCCCAGCCTGACAGGGCAGGGAAACCACTGCATGTCATTCACAGTTTGATGCTGACGTCGGCAACGGGGAAGATGCTAGGTTTCGATCCCTATACCCACGGCATTCTAAGGCTGGACCAAAACACCCTGTAGACCCATATATGGGATTTCGTTATGAAATGTTCATCTAATGCAATCTATTGACTCCGCAAGTGGTGGGAGATACCTTCGCACAGGTGATAGAGAGCGTAGCCGTTGAATACGAGAGAAATAATAACACTTATATGACAGAGGAAAATACCTTCTTCCCACAAAATTGGGTCCTGCTCATTCAACAGGACTTCAAGATGGTCAACATAGATTTAAGGAACGGTTATGGCAATCTCTTGCCATTTGCCGACGGATTTTCCTCTACTATGGTACTCGCCTTCCGTCCCATACCGCGATGATGGACGTGTAGACGGTCACGGAGTATTATCTGAACCAGGCGGGTGGCGCACTGGATGATCGCGACTTTGTTCTGTTCAGGGGCAAGCGCTACCAGAGAGACAGCGGCCTGTTTTCCGCTCTTGGAGGACTCTTCAGAAGTGTGCTGCCCTTTATAAAGAGCGGGGCAAAGTCTGTCGGAAGGAAGCGCTAAAGGTGGGCGCTCACGTGCTCTCCGATGTCGCCACCACGGGAGCAACGTCCAAGGAGGACCTGAGGCAGAGGTTGAAGGACGCTGGGTCCAATTTGAAGCGAAAGGCCGAGGGAAAGATGGATGCCATGCTCGGCTCCGGATTCAGACGCACCAAGAGAATAAAACGAACCAAACACAGCCTCTGCAAACAGTCGAAGCTGAAACGCGGAAGGCGCAAGGTTCAGGACGTTTTCTCGTAATGTCAGAGGAAGCCGTCGTCATGAGTTCCGAACTGGTCCTCTTTAAGGATATCCCCGTTCAGATGAGCATCGAGGAATCTCGAATCATATTCCGAAACCCTCAAAACACGTTAATGAAAAATGCTCCAATTACCTTTTATTATTCCAGAAATGCAGACGATTACCTGGATCTGACCTTTGTCGTGCTCGAGCTAACGGTGCATATTGTAGACGACCAAGGAGCGACCATCAAGCCCGAAGTTAACGCCACCTTGGTCATCACTGCATTGAATTCCCTGTTTCAACAGGTTAAGGTATCGCTCAACAACGTCAGCGTCTCCATGCCTCAAGCCGGCTACCCCTACAGAACTTATTTCGAGACGTTACTCAATTACTCCGAAGATGTCATGAACAGCAGGTAGGGCAACAGGTTCAATTCCAAATGCTTGACAATGTAACAGCTGCTATTCGAGTAGCCATTACAGTATAAAATGCCGAAAAGCAGCGAGGAGCCTCTACGGAGCCCACAACGGCAAAACCTTCCGACAAACCTGAAACGAAAGTTTTTATGATACGGGCAGATCTTACTTGTTTTAAATGTAATATAATGGGACATATTGCTGTTAACTGTAGGTCCAAGACATTTAATAACCTTCATAAATCTCGGCCAGGAGTAGGACAAGAACAAGATCAGAATAGGCAAGTGACTTGGGGAAGAGATAACAGACACAATTTGCAAATAACACATGTTGGAAATAGAATTTCCTTTAGAACACCGAGCCAGACAGTGTATAATTGCAGTAAGTGCCTTAAAAGCAATATGCCAGGGCACACGGCAAGATAATGCCTATGGCAAAGTCCTAGGGGTAATGAGCAGGCCTCGCCCAGAAGCGGGAACCTGGCGCCTCAGAGGCCGAACCGTTTCCCGCTAATATAGAGTTACATATCCGCAATGAAATGACAGTCGAGATGCAGTTAGAAGGGAAAGCTAGAATCATGCTAGTAGACACTGGAGCTAGTTTCTCTGCCATAAAAGAGGGAATTATAGCCCACACTTACATAACAACCCCCTCTAATGTCACAGCAGTGGGAGTTACAGGAGATCCTTTAGACATAAAGAGTGATCAGTATTTCAAATTTACCCTAGGAGAAGAGCCAACAGAGGTCTGGTATTCATTTTATGTAGTGCCCTTAGGTTCGTACCATGACGGTATTATTGGATTAGAATTGTTAAAGGATTTAGAAGCAGTAGTTGATAACCCGAACGCTAAGTTGAAAACAGAATTTGGGAGTGTAAGTTTAACACTAGTTCAAATTAGGCCTGACTCGGAACTGATCACCCCGATACCAGGAAATGTAAGTGTGATGCGAGAAGAGAGTGGAGATGAGCAGCAACCTGGCTGGGATGTCGTATTAGCTGAAAACAATATTCTAGCTCCTAGGTCAGAAACCCAAGTACTCAAACGCATAAAGAAAGCAAAGAATAAGCTTCTTCCCTCCGAAATATATATGGAGCCTGCAATAATAACTGAAAGCTAGGGCTGTCGCAAACTTTGTTACATTCGTGAGAGCAGTGGGGAAAACTCTTTAGCCTGCCTTAGAACAGGAACTGAGAGACTTCCCAAAGATTCTAGGAATTGTATAAAGAAAATTCTTAATACAGGGGTAAATGAAATTCCCCCAAGTAAGGGAACAATGCTAGGAGAAGCTACGATATTTGATCAACAGCTGAGGGCGGACAGTATTCCTTTTGCGGCTTCGGAGAAGTGTAAGAAAGAAATAAACGGACTGAAACAAAAGATGAGAAAAGAATGCGATTGTAAGACGAGAGAAAAAGGAAGGGAGGTAGATGCAGCGAAGGACAAGGAAGAATGTGAAGGAAGAGCAACACGAATCCATAAAATGATGGAAAGAATGAAACAAGAATTGGAAGATAATAAGAAAACCGTGACGAAGCAGCAGGAATTGGTAAATAGAATAAAAGTAAATGTGGCTAAACTGAACAACGACTTTGAGGAGTTAAAGCAGATGATTGCAAGCTTGGAGAGCGCCTGCACGCGCAGTGGATGGATTTTCTAATTATGAAGTAAATTATGATGAAGAGGCAATTCCCGAGGAGGAGGTAGCGGAAGCTGGGCGAGGGGAGGAAGAGCTGTAGGAATACGAGATGAAGTAGAGAACAGGAGGAGGTAGCTGAACACAAATGCATAATTTATTATAAGCAAACTAAAATATAACCTATTGCGACAATTATGGTAGTTTTAAGTATATATTTTGTTTTGTTTTTATGACTGATATAAATATATGAGCAAAAGGAGAGGATTCCTACCTTGGTGAAACAAGAATAAAGGTAAATGAAGTACACACGGAATAAGTTTTTTAAGATATATATTAAATCAAAGGTATTTTTTCATTTAAATGTGTGTACATTGTATGGTTACATTGAATAAACAAGAATAAAGATGTAAGTGCTTAATGTATATATTGAGTAAAAAACGAATTATTTTCAACATTTAAAAGTATGTAACTGAAGCGTGTATATATATACTTAGTAAAAAAGAGAAAAAACGTATAATGCAAAATAGACGAGAACAAATCTTTGGAGAAATAAAATGGTATGATGAATACATTGAAACAAATTACGGTATGTAGCTTGAACAGCGTATACAAGAATATATGTTTTTGCTGATTAAATGTTTGTAATGAATGCATACATTATTCAGCACACAAAGGGGTCGTGTCTGGAATTCCAGGTACTTAGGAGAATATACAGTTGAGCCTTTAGGCCAATTCCAAACAGTGTACGTTTTGTATAATTTTTTAGGGAACTGTTCGCTTTTGAGATTGTCTGCTGCCACTGAGCATGAAGTACAGTTATTACAACTCATGTTGTTTCTAAGATCTCAAACACTTATATTGTATAAAAATTAATTTAGGCAAGAGAAGGTATTCTACATACCGTGTTGATGAAAAAACTATGCAGTAGTACCTTTCGTAAAAAGTAAAAAAACTACAAATAATATACTAAACACCGAACTGGAATACTTAAGAATCTTTTCCTTCGGCGAATCAAACACATTTATAGCAAAAGGCACTGTTTCTTTATGTGGGCGTACTACCGTTTTGGTTGCGGTGACAGTGGCAAAAGCTCCGCTATGCGTTTTTGTGTAGCGGGCCTTTTCCTACCAAAGCGCATAGATGGTGACACAAGTAGCAGTAGAGGTATGACTAGATCACTCACGAGGTCTTCATCCAGATTTATGGTGAGAAACTGTGCCTCGTATTCATCTTGTAAACAGTTTCCTTGAAGACACCATCCACTGCTGTATTGCATTTCAAAACTTGTACTGTTGAACGACGCCAACAGATTTCTTTTAGTGCCGCGCCTGCTAAAGCTGTAAGGGCGACAGGAGAAAAGAGGAATCAGAGACTGAAAGGAAGCTGAATTGGAAGAAATGTGCTGAGATTTTGAAGGGAAGGGAGGGGCCTGTTGTGGGTTTATTGGAGTGAACAGCTGACGAGGAGATGGGATGCAGTAGACGAAACTGGGTTGGGAGGTGTGTTGGAAAAGAAGAGGGGGAAGGGAGAGAGAGATAAGATGGGTGAATTTCGTGCAGAGTAATGGGTGTGGAAGTCTTGACTGAACAGAATGGTGGTAAAGGAGAGAAAGAAATGAAACAGGGTCCTGCAGAGTAGCATGCAGCTGGAGGACCGACCTTAGAGGTTGACGTCGAACTCAGTACTCCCGAGGATGGTGACGAATAATCGTTTGATGACAGTGGCGAGGATGCAAGAGACCCGGGGAAGACACGTCACTACCCAACGACAGCACGATCGTCGCAGATGGAGTAGGTGAAACATTTCTAGCTGACGGCTGACTGTCGCTGTACGGAGATGAACACAATTGAATGATTTCTGGGGATGTTGATCTTGGTGGAGAAGTCGGTGGTGTGCTTAAATGAAGCAATGCACCATTATCACTCGGTAGGGAAGGTGAAATAAGCAGTGTGCTCAGTTCACTTGAACTGAGCACTGCTCCACTGTAGGTTGCGGCAGAGTTAGTCTCAAACTCCAGAGACGACGGCGCCGAGACTTCAGGATTGGAAGCCGAAGTTTCGTTTGAATTAACGTTCACCTCAAAAGATGACGACGCCTAGACTTCAGGATTGGAAACCAACATTTCGTTTGCGTTAGTATCCACCTCCAAAGCTGACGAAGCCGGGATGTCAGGATTTGCAAACGAAGGTTGGTTTGAATTAGCGTCCACCTCCAAAGATGACGGCGGCGTCCAAGGTTGGTTAAACTGTTGTGGAAATTGACTTGGTGCAGTGGATCTGAAGGCTTGGAGAAAAGGCTGAAGAGAATTTGCCCAATAGATGAATTTACTTGAAGAATGTAACTCCGAGCGTTGCACGACACGGTCAATTACTATACGCCCAGACGGCGAAAAAAAAGTTTCTCTAACAACTACGTTGACAGATGTTGTCTGGTGAAGGTCCATGTTAGCGATTGAAACTAAGACTGAGAAGGGAAGTTGCAAGTAAATAGTATATCATTTAAAAGGACGGAATACCAAGAAGTGGGGACTTCCGTTATAGTATGGCCGCTGCGATTAGAGTTCTGGATAAGTCACGTGTAAGTGATAAATCGTCTGAGAAAGAAACTTTAATTATAACGACTATCTTTAAATGTGGTTATGTGTTAGACGGTCGGGAATGTAACTGCATATCGAAACCGAATTAAGTGGCACCCGAGTGGCGAGACCGGTATCTGCGGCGAAATGCATCCGATTGCTGCTTGGGATGTTCTGGTGAGATAACCCGCTGGGATTTTTAATTGGACTTTTAACAGAGTTCACAAACGGAAGTTGTGGCAACGAAAAACGCACTATAAAAGTTCAGGAGCGATAAGCCGTTGCCGAAGTGCATTTTGTGCTGTGAAATCATTGAGATGCGAAATAATAGTTTTGCATTTTGAAAAACTTCATATATAACTATAAAATTGATTATTGCTGATATACCAATTGATCGGTAGATGGAACCCTAGCTCTGAATTTGCGGGCATGTGATTTACTTTGGTAGTTTCATTATTTTTAGTAGAAAAACAAGGTGTAAAACAAATAGCCCTGCAGAAATTTAGCAGTTTGGAAAGGAAACGTTGCCATTGCGCGAACATGGACATGAAACTAGAGAACGTGGAAGAGCACAATGAGGTAAGTGGCGATTCTACCTTGCAACCAACGTTTGCAGTTTTGGTGCAAAGAGGCAGGGAATCGAAAAAGTTATATTCAGGGTATAACGAAACGGATATATCCGTGACGCCTATGCCTGAGGGAGCAGATCCTGCGAGGTGGTTGATTACAATGTTTGATGAGCTTGTGAAGTTTATTAAGGCGGAGCTTTTGAAGAACGAACCCAGTTACTCAGGAATATCCATATCAGATTCGAAACAACTTCCCAATGCATTTAATATGAGCGTTCGAAGGCAGATAAAGTGAATGTCGAGGCAGTTCCTAAATCTATAGAGAGAGTTATGCAAAGTAACTTGGAATTTTTGATGGGAGGGCCTATAAAAATTACTTTCATGAGGACTAGTGAGGTTGCGGGTTCGTGATTTAAACCGTGCGAGGAATGCTGGACGATCAAGGGAATAGTAGAAATTGCAAACAACAAGGACACCTTGTGTGTTCCAAGGGCAGTTGCCATGTGCAAGTCAAAAGTGGACGTTGACATCAATTATAACACGATTCGAAGAAGTGAGTTCTTGCAGAAACAGAGAGCTGTAGAGCTATGCGAGGCGGCAAGAAAAAACGAAGGCAGGTTTGCTGTAGAAGACGTGAAACCTTTAGACGAGAAGCTCAAGGAATATGCCTTCGCGGTCTTTGCAGAACATGCTATATTAATCGAGAAAACACATCGATCTTATGCTGCACGTTAGACATTGTAACGCTATAAGAAACTTGAACGCAGCTTTAAAATGTAAATGGTACTGCCCAGAATGCTGATTTGTTTCAAGGAATAAGAAGGAATACCATCGCTGCGACGAAAAATGTGCGAAATGCCAAGAGGTATGCCGTATTACCTCTTATGACTACGTACGCTGTACTGAGTGTCATCGGGGTTTTAAGGGTCTGGCGTGCTTTGACAATCACAAGAATAAAGGCGCGTTATACCCGAATGGATGTCTGGGTGCGATGTGGGAAAGGTTTGTCTTACTTGCAATAAATTCTTGAACTTAAGACACCGGAAGATAGCGCACCATTGCGGCGAAATCTTTTGCAGTCATTGCAAAGTACACGCAGACCCAAACCATCAATGTTGCATACGACCGCACTGTTCCAAGAGCACTCGAAGCGATTTTGTGTTCATGTTCATTGATTTTGAATCCACGTAAGAGACTCCATATTTGAAAAAGCAAGAGATGTTTGAGCACGTCCCAATCTTTGCGTGCCATTCCAGGCTTGCACCTTGTGCATATTCAACCAACACATGGTGACGTACTGCACGCAACGTGGCGTGAAAAAAGGTGTTTGGCGATAAACCGGGGACGCAACTGTTTGCTCACATCACTCAACCTACGTTCGCCAGTTGTGACACGATCATCTTGGCCCACAACATGCGCTCGTATGACAGTCAATTCCTATTACATCACATGGTGAGCGAACTAAAATGGATGCTCGAGCTTATTATGAACAGGAGCAAGATATACTATATGAAGTTTGGCAACACTGCTTTTCTTGACTCGTTAAACGTCATTCCCACGCCACTATCTCGCTTTTCAAGGATGTTCCAGTTGCAGGAATGTAAACGGTATTTTCCCTATCTCTTTAACACTAAAACCAACGAAGACTACTTGGGATCCGTGCCAGAGCAGAAGTACTTCTGCTGGGGTAGCATGTCCGTTGAGGGTCGAGAGGCTTTCGAGAAGTGTCACCAAGAGTTGACGTCATCTCAGTACGTATTTAGAATAAAGGAGGAGATGATCAAGTAGTGCAAGATGGGTGTCTTTCTCTTTAGTCAAGGACTAGCAAAATTTAGAAAACAATTCCTTGAAGAGAATGGCATCGACCCTTTTAGAGAAAGCGTGACCATTTATTTGAAGTATATAGAAAGCGATTTATACCTAAACACACCATCGTTCTGCTACCTCCGTGCGGTTACCATCTGGCGATGTAGTATTAGTCCCGGACTACGCAATTACCTTAACGATAATCCTGCCGCTAGGTGGCGCTGGTGTCGTGTTAAAACGTCTTAATCCGTGGATTTAGGAGGATTAAAGATGTTGGCGGGACATTTGATAACTGGGCGCCAAGAGCGGAGGGATTATGAATAAACCAGTTGCTTAACCCGGAACGGTTTATCGGAGAGGATAAGGATTTTTAAAACAAAGCAGGTCAGCTGACTTGGAGAAAGGAGCAGCGATGTGCTGTTGTGTGAGTCAGGGAATAGAAACAAGGAAGGGACTTTTTAATGAATGGGTAAACATGAAACGGGAAGTGACGTTAAGAGATTTGATTGGTGAAAAGAAAGAATAAGATGGAGTTAGTTAATGTTAGAAGATAAGGATTTTTAAAAAAAGTCACGTGTTTTTGGGAAGGCGAGCAGCGATGTGTTCTTGTCGAGAGTTGGGAGGGAAATAAGAAAGGGATGTTTAAAGAGTGGGTAAACATGGAATGCGTTAGTGACGGTGATTTTATTGGAGAAAATAAGACGAGATGGGATTGGTGGCTAGGTTTGAAAGATGATGGGGATTAGAGGAAATAAGGGGCGTTTCGATTGGATGAAAAATGAGGAAAGAATTTGATAGAGAAGGTGAGGAAAAAGTATAAAAAGGGGAAAATGTGGGTGGAAAATAAATAAATTGCAAGAATGATTGCAATAACGATAGTATTGCTGACGGTGGGTTTAGTTGACGGGGATAAGAGCTGCGTCAGTTTTGGGAGGTGTGGGTTTTGAATTCAATGACGAAAGGTATCATTTAGAAAATGTGACAAGATGCGAAAGGGATAATGAATTCATGCCTGATTCCACTTGCGTGGACTGGAAAGGAGGTGTGTGTGTAGGTATGGGTCTGACTTTATAAATTTGGGGACGCTGGATAACGTCTACAATAGTTTAAAACCGATAACGAGAAGTCAGAGGGGGAGGAGATGTACGGGAATGATGTATGTTAGCGTGAGGATGGGTCAGTTTGAATTTCCGGAAGGATATCTGGCAAATGAAAGTTGTGGGTGTGAGAAAGTAAATAAGAAGGCGGAAGATGGGTGTAAATTTTATAAAAAAACCGGTGAGAATGTACGCTGAGGACTACAGTTCGATTCTTGTGGAGATGGTGGATTGTAGTTTGTTGATGGATGCGATAGATGTACCTGAATGTTTGCAACTGGAATGGAAGTTGGCCCCGGAGAAAAGTGAGCCTGTGATAGCGTATAGCGTGGTAAATGAGATGAATTCTTACTTCTCCGAAAATTATGGTTACATATTTGGGGAATGTAGTAATGGCAAATGACAGTTAAATTTAGGAGGAGGGAGGAAGGTAAGAGGGAAGGTGAAGAGAACTTCTAGTTGGAGTGCGGAGGGGAATTTGAAAATAAATTCCGAATGTCAAGGAAATTGAGGGGCGGCGTTGGGAAGGGTATCGGTGAATAGCATTAGAAAAACTGCCTCAGAGAGATGTAAGAAGGAAATATATGGAATAAAGCAGAAGATGAGAAAAGAATGTGATAACAAGATAAGGGAAAAAAGAAGGGAGGTAGATGCTGCGAAGAAGGAAAGCAATATTGCGAAGAAAGAACATCGCGAATACAGGAGACGATGGAAATGAAGAAAGAAGAATTGGAAGAGAAAAATCAAAATGTGACTAAGCAGCAGGAATTGGTAAATAGAATAAAAGGAAATGTGGCAAAACTGAACAACGACTTTGAAGCGTTAAAGCAGAGGGTAGAAAATTTGGAAAGCGCATGTACACGCGAAGTTGATGAATTTCCTAATTATGAAGGAAATTATCACGAAAGTGCAATTACAGAGGAGGAGGAAGAGGGAAGGTGGGGAAGTTGAGGGCGGGCAGGAAGAGGCGCTGAAATTTTTGACGAAGTAAAAAAAAAGTTAGCAGAAAATGAAAAATTTAAATATAGAACGATAATGCAGCAACTTTTTCGTGAGTTTTTTTCTGATTGTCGAAGAATTTGAATAGCACCTTTAGAAATTTGACTTTTGAATTTTTATAACTTACTTGTTTTCTTTGTGACAACTATGAACATTGAAGGAAAAGGAAAGGATCCCTGCCCAGGCAAAATGAATAAATGGATGAATGATATACCTTTAAATATGTTGTATATATATATAAAATTTTGACTGAACAAAGCAAAATAAAATATACGATAAATACATAGTCGCAAATCTGCATATATATTGTTAAGCGGGGAGAACATATGAAAATTTTATATAAAGCACTTGTGTTACATTTTCATATATATAAAATACAAAACCAAACCAATGTGAAAATCATTAATAATTTACATGTTTAAAGTTTTGGAATGCCCCACAAAGGTAGCAATGAAAACATAAGAATTTTGGCTGGTGAATGTATGGACAACGGACACAAAGGCTCCCAGAATTATTGACGCAATGCATGCGCGTGCACGATGATTTTGAAACGTGAGCATATATGTCAGGAAAGCTATACAATTCACATATGCGTTTTGCCAAACATTTAAAAAAATGCTGGTGAATAGCTTTTTGTTTCATTTTTACAGACATAAGGGGGCCATTGACAGACAAATAAATGTTTACGATGGTAGTCGGGTTTTCCACAATGCCAACAATAGCGATAGGAACAATAATCTGAAATAAACCTTGTGCATAAATGGAACTGTGAGATTCACTTTCAAATACACCGCAGAGTTTACACTTTTCCATTTCCTAGAGAGGAAATCAGCAGTTAAGTTTTATTTAACAGTTACATCAAATACTTAGAAAAAGCAGATAATTGTTGGCTGCAACTTTGGCAGTTATATAAAAAATGAAATTGACTGATCACGTGATCCAATGCCAGTTTTTTAACACAGAGCACATAGTGTTCTTCGGAATATCTGAAATATCCGCATTTTGCACAAATGCAATGAGGCTTGGGAACAGCTGCTTCTTTTTTAACACTAGGAAAAGATTTTTAAAATGAAATTCTGCATATATATATATATATATATATAATAAGCGGAAAAACAAATAGAAAAAGATTAGAAAATACTAGCGGAAAATTAAGCTAAACAAAGCATATAGAAATAATAATAAAAAATTATTATTGATAATAATAAGCTAAAACTCTGGTCATAAAATAGCCACTGTACACTGTCTGACGCACTAATTGCTATACTGCCTGCGTCGCTTGACGCGGAACTCCGTCGTGATTGCCACCAAACCCCGCCGATCCTTCAGGGTAATGGACAGCAAATGTGGAACCACAAAGGAAATAACGTGTTCGTCTTCTATCTCTGGCAGGGAGGCTAGGAGATGATCGTAGCCGTCCTCGTCGCAGCTGCCGAATCTGCATCACCCGGGACTGTGCTGTAAAAGCAACGACCCCGCCTACCACACAGGAAATAGGTTCCGACGTGCTGTGACACCACATTTTTTCGGCGTGCAGGACAGCACTCTCAACATGGACGGGTCTTGTGATACATTGCTAAACGCAGAATATAGCAAAGCTGGAGGGGAGATGTTTTTTTGGGTTTGGATAGAAGAATGGGACAAAGGCACTACTTTGATGGAGGAGGACGACACAGTTAGGGGAGGAGGAGAGAATGAAGAGAGGGAGGTTGAACGCTAAAGCCCTCATGGGGTACCGGCTGGAGGGTGGAGAGGAAAGAAATAGAAGAGCAAAGAGGTGTGGAGGAGTGTTGAGGTGAGGAAAACAGAAGAGAAACCAGGAGGGTTATGTTGACGGAAAATGTCTGGGGAATAGTAAGCGGAGGAGGTTATGGATGAGTGATGTGGTGTCACCCCTGCAACGGCCAGTGTGGAAGCAGATGCTGGAATTGCGCCCGGAAAGGCCGGCAAAGGCTGTTGATGTTCCTGCTGCTGCTGTTGGAGATGAAATTGCCTGCAGAGGTGACTGTGGTGCTTGCAGCGGAGGCAAATCGTACGGCCAGTCCTGTGGTTGCTGCTGATGCTGGTAAGTGTGCACATCAAGCAGTGATTGAACAGAGTGCAGCTGTTTGTGCTCTGTAAGCAGGTGTCTCTATATTTGTGCAGATGTCAGAGGAAAAAAAAGTTCCGTGATGATGGTGACCAAAGTAGTTGCTGGATGAAGGCTGAAGCAAGAATGAGTGTGAAGCCAGGAAACGTGGCATATTATTTTTAGAATCCTGTAATCAGTAGTGGGAGTACGGCACCCAAAGTGGCCGTCGAGATAAAAATTTGTTAACGAGCACGGGAGAATTAAATCGCTGTGTGAACGGAAACTCGTTAGCACGAAAATGATTGAATGTGATGTGTGTTTGTTGATATTAAACTTTAACTTATATCTGAGCCGGAAGCTGCGGTGGTTTGCTAGTGTGACAGGAAGTGAGCCGATTAGAAACTTGGGATGTTGTGGTGCGATAACAGGCTTGTATTTTTAATGAGGCATTTAAGCGTCTGGGAACCGGAAACTGCGTTAGCTATAAGCAGCCTTTAAAAGAGCGAGATGATAAGCGGCTTTCCGAAGTGATACTTGGTTGCTTTAGCGTTTTGTATTGAAGTTATACGTGTGTTGTAACATTATCCCATAAGGCATACATTATACGCACCTAAAATCAGTTTTTGTGTTAAAAATAAAGGATCGGTGATTGCCGTAGTACTGGGGATCATGTGTGTTTAGGAATACCCTCCCGCGTTGCGATACGGTCACTTTCATAGAGATTGAAAGAGTGAGAGGGCATTTTTGCAGGCCTGTACTGAAAGTGTTTGATTTTGAGTGTGAAGGAAACGATACAGACGGTGTTGTTTTGACAAAGTAGCGAGATTGAACCGCAACCAGGGGGAAGTCAAGCCTCCCTTGCAGCCTACATTCGAAATTTTAGGGCACAGACAGATATTCATGAAAAGGTTTTTTCGGGCTTTACGGAAAAAGAAATTACGGTGAACCCTTCCCCTAGAGATGCAAACCCCGAGCGATGGGTATCGAATTTATTTAACGATATTCTAAATTATACCAAGGAGAAAATTCTAGACCGCGAACCCGGATACTTAGGAATATCGCTATCGGAGCAGAAGGAGACCTCTAAAGAGTTTAACATGAGCGTGAGGCGTGCAGACCAAGTAAACGCAGATAACATGATTCAAAGCATCGAAAAGGTGATGCAAAGCAACAATCAGTTCTTGCTAAACGGTCCTCTGAATGTTAATTTTGTGTGGACCAAAGAGGTCGCGGGTTCGTGTTAAAAACCCTGCGATGCTTGCAACGGTAACAAAGGCATTGTCGAAATTAGAAACAATGACCGCCTGTGCCTAGCAAGAGCCATTGTCATCGCAAAAGCCAAAGTGGACCGTGACGTTAATTACACGACGATGAGACGCTCAGAGTTCCTCCAAAAACAAAAGGCCGAATCTCTGTGCCACCGCGTGGGGAAAGGCAACGTAGGCTGCGCGATAGATGACGTCAGATGTTTTGATACGGAATTAAAAGGCTACGCGGTGACGGTGTTTGGCGATCATACGGGTAAACACGTGCTGTACGAGTCCGATAAGCAATGCGATAAACACAGAGACGTCATGTATCACAAGGGGCACTTTAACGCCATTGTCAACCTTCACATGTGTTTTAAATGTAAATATTATTGCCGCCAGTGTCGTTATCCCTCGGCACACAAACGAGAATATCATAGGTGCGAACCCAAGTGTTCTAAATGCCTCCAGCAATGAGATGCGCGATCCGATGCGTACATACACTGTCCTGCGTGCAACAGAGATTTGAAGGGAGCTACATGTTATGTGAACCACGCCAAGAAAGGCGCTTTTTACCCTAAATATCTCTCGGTGTGTGACGTCGAGAAGGCGTGCACGTCTTGCCATAAGCTGGTCAGTTCCAGATACAGAAAAACCTCGCACGAGTGCGGTGGAAACTTCTGAAAACATTGCAAGACGCATGTTAATTCTACATACATGTGCTTTATGCAACCATACGCCTCAAAAAACAAAAATAAATAGATACGTGTTTATGTTAATAGATTTTTAATGTAACCAAAACGAGCCGTATTCTGATAAGCAGAATGTCTACGAAAATGTGCCTAACTTGTACGTGTTATACCAAGCCTGTGCACTTTGCATCGACGAGCGCCGCAAGATGGCGTCCTGTACCGAGTGCGGCTTCAAAGAATGGGTGCTCGTGAGCGACCTGGTAAAGCAGTTATAATGCTGTTCTCTTCAAATGTAGGAAATTGGGTTGATGTTTCGTGGTTTTGGGATACATCAGTGCAGACAATTTTTAAACTAAGTCTAATTTTTATTACAGCAAAATTATTTACACATTAATGAAGTTAATAAGCAAAAATACCATTTGTTCTAGACCATTATCCCTATCTAACTATCTTTTACAAATACACAATATTTTTGGGCGCAAAATAAATTAGCTTTCTCTCTCCCTTTAGAACTTTTACTTCTGCAGTATCGGTAAGAAATAAATACACCTACTTACTCATGGTAAAAGTGAGGGTTATGATTATCGCCCAGACGTTCATCTTGTCTTCGCCCTCGTCAGTCCAACTGCCCCGGATGTACTCGGCAAGGGGTTTTTATACTACGGTCTCGGGTGTTGGCTCATTACACGTGTCGTCCAGAGGAACTGACGTTAGACGGACTTTCATCAGGATGTGGTTATTATTCACATCTCACTTTGGACTGTCAATGTATCGTAATGTGAATTAAAATGCTACTTTAAAAGAAAAGAATGTGGGTCCTTGGAGTTTCAGGGAAAGTGGTCCTCCTTCCTGTTACTGTTTGCTTTTACTAAAGTCTGATAATGGATACGTAATTGAATACAGATAAAACTTTACTGAACCTTCTTTCTACTGAAGGATATTAGCTTACTCTGGTAGGGCACTATATTCTCCCCACCATGAACTAAGCTGTGGGATACAGTATGTTGATTCAGACGTGGCAGCTGAGAAAATGTGCGCAGTGACTCACTCTCTCCGCCACCTACTAGCACTAAGAGTGGGGGTCAGTTATAGTTGTGAAATCGTTGAGGATGGACGTGCGTCTTAGGAATTTTTTAAGGCTCGTGTCCGTGTGATTTATATTTTTATCTGTAAATGACAGTGTACTTTAATATATGTACAGTAAGTAGCAGTTCTCGTTGTTCTTAGTTATTTTCAGCGTACTTGTAAGTGCGTGCGTGATTGTGTAAGTGTGTGTGTGCGCGTGCGCGTCTGCGTTAAGTGTATTTCCTTTTACTGCAGACTTTAATATTTTAAAACATGGACAGCAAACTACAAGGTAAAGTGTTGCACTCCCAAACCAGGGAAGTTGTTAGTAATCTTTATAATTCCATGAAAAGACATGCAGAAGCTGGCCTAACAATTCTTAGCATCAAAAACATTGGGAGGAGTGTGGCTGAGGCAACAGGTGTTTCTGAAAGAAGTGTAAGGAGAATTATTAAGGAAACGAAAGATATTGATCGTGGTACTTCGATTTCATTCTCCACACCACACAAAAAGAGACCGAAGAGGTCTTTTCGTGCCAGTTTGGATGCTTTTAATGAGGCAGTAGTGCGCCAAACTGTGAACGAATTCTATATAATTCACAAACAAAGATCGACACTGAGGAAGGTGCATGCTAAATTAAAGGATTCGATAAACTTTGAAGGGAGCATATCCACACCAAGAAAAATACTCTCAAAGCTGGGTTTCACATGGAAACAGACAAAGAAGAACAGAAAAATTTTAATGGAGCGCCATGACATCAGAACTAAGCGCCTCCATTTTCTTAGAATGATGAAGCGATATAGAAGCGAGGGCCGTCCCATAATATATATGGACGAGACGTATATCCATTCATCGCATACTACTCCGTATGCTTGGAGTGATAACAGTTTACACGGCCTCTTAGCACTGGTATCCAAAGGCCAGCGTCTTATCATCGTGCATGCTGGAGGCCAGCAAGGGTTTATCCCTAACGCGTATATTCGGTTCAAGTCCCAGCAGAAAACCGGTGACTACCTCGATGACATGAACTATACAAATTATGAGAAGTGGATAAAAGAAAGACTGATCCCTAATCTTCCCCAAAATTCCGCATTGGTAATTGACAATGCACCTTACCACAATGTGATCCTTAGTAAGGCGCCCACTGCAAGTTCCAGAAGAGACACAATGATTTCGTGGCTGAAACAAAACCTCTCCATGGAATATTTTACAAACATTGATTTCTCCTCCCTGTACAAACCCGACATTTACAATATGATCATCCCTCTCAAACCCAAAATCCCCAAGTACAAAATAGACAGTTTTCTTCAGGCACATAACCACACAGTTTTACGCCTTCCACCTTATCATCCAGAGTTAAATCCAATCGAACTGATTTGGGCTACTGTAAAGAACTGGATTGCAGAAAGAAATGTCACGTTCAAAATGGATGACGTCATTAAGTTAGCTGACGAGAAGTTTGCTGACATTTCTGCGGAAGATTGGCAGAAAAGATGTCAACACGTCATTCAGGTTGAACATGAATTCATGCGCAATGAAGGTTTGCTGGATGGAGGACAGGAAATCATCATTCATCTAGGAGATGACAGCGATGAAAGCAGTGAGTCATCCGAGTTTTCTAGTGAAGATGAAGGGGGGAATTTTCCGGAAGAAAAAACAGTCTGCAGCTGAACAATCTGCTACTGTTACTTCTGTTGCCTGAAACCAGCCTCAAGGTAAGATGCATGCGCTTTCTCCTCTCTCTTGCCCGCATGTGGCTGCCAGTCCTACCCCCACTCTCCTGGTTGCCCCTCTTCTACTGCGCATCTAGCTGCCACCTCATGTTAACCAAGCTGTACAATCCAGAGCGGAGACCCAAGGAAGTGAAAGTTTCCGGGTAAGTAGGACTGTCATTTCATCAACTAAATAATTTGTTCTCCTTTCCCTCATATATATAAACACTGCCATAGCTGACCATTATACTCTTTTGACATTTTTCAGGTGAGAGGAAAAAATTATTACTGCGCCATCTACCTATCTAAGAACATGAAAAAAATATAAGTATAATAATTACATATATAATAAGTGTGTTACATTGTTTATTCGGTGTGAAATGTTACATAAGTAAAGTTAAGTGTCAATTCTTTTCTTTCTTTTTTATCGAAGTTGTTCTTGAGAGCCGTCCTCATTAGTAGGCGATACTGGAACTGGTTTACCCTACAATCGGGGTTGCTGCTTCCGGTTCGGTGGTCTGGCCTGTTGATTGAATCTTCGACGGTCACCAATTCATACAGTTCTGTATCGAGAGCGGGCTGCATCTTTTTGCCTGGCTTTCGTCCTCTCCTGAAATACTTAAATTTTTGGTGTTTGACAAGCATAACTGCGCCTATTGTGCAAAGTAGGAGAAAAACAGTTCCAATCCCTATACCAGTAGCAACAGGGGTGGCATCGCTCTCTTGTAGAAAAGCCGCTCGTGCATCCTGGACGTCGTTCATTAGATGCTGAAGAGACATCTTGGGTGGTTTGTCGTCATTCCTGATTTCGGTTCGGATAGCCTCCAATCGGCGAAGATCCATCGCTAGGAACGACGAGTTGGTGAAGTTCTGCATCTCCTCTGATGTGAGTAGACCTTCTATGTCAGACACTACTATGGCGTCTTCTTCCATCTCCCAGTTGCCCTCGCCTATGATGGCTGGTAACAAAGTCATTGCCTCGGAATGGTAGTAGCAGTCTAAGTCATCCGTGAGAAGTCCTGTACCATGAAGTAATAGTAGATGCCTAGAATTTTTTTCCGGGTGGAACAGGTTTTAGCAATTTTTAGAGGTGAGGATACAGCATATACCGAATAACTCTTTTTCTCTGACTTTACATGATACCATATAGGCGTAAAATTTGGACTGACAACCACTCTTTTGCATAGGGCTTTAACATTGTTGTCTTGGCCAAAAAATAGAGAGGAAACACACGTAGGTGAGGGAGAGGAATACAGGGCAAAATGGGCTACACAAACGGATATCATTCCGGGTTTTCCAAAAGGATATCGTTCACAATTTTCACTATTTCGGTAGCCATTAGCTTGACCGTTTTGGTATTTTGTGTAGAACGCTCATCTAAATTTTGAATGTAAGTTAACTGTTCCTCCGGAACGTGTAGTAGCTTTTCCGTCGTTTTTCCGTACTTTGCAATCTGAGAGTGAATATGATTGATTTCTTTTCTGTCAGGAGTTCCAAATAGAAATTTTAAAACTGATCCCCCAGAATTGAATGCTCCTCTCCTTTCTCTGACTCCGTGATGTGGCAAATATTGTTCTAAATTTTCCACCTCTTCCCGAAGTAAATAAAATATTTTCTTCAATTTTGAAATTTCCGTCCAGTCCACTCTCCTAGACACGTCAACAGTTTTTGTCAGTTCCAATCGTTTAAATATTTTTTTCAATGTGGTCTACCGCGTCTGCATAGTGACGAATTGGTACATCTATGCTAACCGTCCATTTACTCCCTGTCACCAGTAATGTTTCTTGATAGGCAAATATCATTCCCTTTGACATTAATGGTTCGCCAGGTAACAAAAAAGGATGTGAGAAAGGTCTCTTTTTGGCACCGGTATAACCTGAAAACAAACACACGACAGATAGGGCGATTACAGTCGGGTCCCCTTCTCTTATGACTCTTATTAATATCTCTCCCCTGTTTTTGTTTTTTCTTCTACTTTCATTCATGTTGTTATTCCACCACTTAAGTATTTAACTTTGGCACCGGATATCCCGGGAATTATTCTCAGGTATAAGATGATTATTACATTTATATTTATAATTAATTTTTTTGTACCCCATATCGTTAATCTATATTGTTAGCTCAACCTGCTCATCTTATTCACTTATCACTGATAGAACTAGTTCCCTCTACATTTCTACCTCGAGGTCTAAGAGTCCAAGGTAATTCCCTCGGGGTTGTAATTGCTTCCCTCAACATCTGTCCTTTCCAAGTGGGATCCCTGGTCTCGTCATCGGCTTCAGGCCAACTGATCGATCCTATTGTGTCGTCATAATTTATGCCCTCCTCATAGTTTTTCTCCTTACAACCAGTTTCAATTTCGTTGTTGGGAGCTGTACATTCCTCTGGTAATATTGCGAACTTCGCTGGACCTGTTATCGCCCCTTATTGTTCTCGCTATCGGGAGCACTTCCGGTTTCCGGCGAGATTCGGCATAACAGCGTTTCAGCCTGTTAATATGTACCACCACAGAACATTTGGGTCGTATTTGGAGCCTGTAGTTCAAAGAGGTAAGTTTCTCTGTGATCTGCCAAGGTCCACTATATTTTGGAGCTAATTTTTATCTGCTTTCTTGCTTAATAGGGTTTGTCTAGATATACTAGATCTCCTACTTCAAATTCATTGTCAGTGGTTTTTCTATCATGTGTTTTTCTGTTTAAACTTATTCTCCAAGAATTTATGATATACATTTTCATATGCATCGCGTAATCGAGTTTTTAGCGATTCAAGGTGTTCTTCTGTACTTGTAAATTCGTCATCTTCCCTAATCTTTGGTTCCCAATCTAACATAGTCGGAAGTCGCATCTCTCTGGCATGTAATAAGTAAAACGGACTATAAGTGGCTACTGTATGTGGCGCAGAGCGATACGCCATTAAAACAAAAGGCAACATTTTATCCCATTCAGTTTCATACTGTGTGATCATCATAGATAAAGAATCGTTAAGATATCTGTGAAATCTTTCAATAGTTGCGTTTGACTGTGGATGCATTTGAGTACTATTTACATGCTTAACTGAAAATAACTTACAGATTTCTGTAAAGAGAGATGATTGGAAATTCGGTCGATGATATGACAGTAATTTTTCAGGCGCTCGATACCTGCAAAATATTTGGGTTACCAATGCTTTTGTTACCGTGTTTGCAGATTGATCAGGTATAGGAATGGCTTCTGGATACTTAGTAAAATGATCTATCGCTGTCAAAATATACTTGTTTTGTGAACTTGTGAGATTAAGTGGTCCGGTTATGTCAATAGAAATGGTTTGAAATGGTCGTGTTGCAGTATCCGATATTCCTAAGGGCGCAAGTGGTTTCCTAACAATTTTTCTTACAGCACATGTTTGACATTGTTTCACATATGATTCTACATCTCGGCGTAATGTTGGCAAAAGGTATCGTTGTTCGATCACAGCTTGTGTACGTTTTATCCCTTGATGTGAACTATACGTAGTGTCGTGATGCATTGAAATGACCTGAGTTACTAAAGAGCTAGGTACAAGTATTTTATTTTGTCCTTTCTCTTTCACATAAATGATACCGTCTTCGTCAATAAAGACTAAGTGCTTTAAAACTTGATCTGTCTCTTGAACTAATTGCTGACAATAGTTATCATTTTGTTGTTCTCTTTCTAGATCGACACGAGACATAATCGATGGAGCGAGAGAGAAAGAGCTAGAGCTACCGGTGCGGGGGGTGGAGAGGGGAGATGGTCAATCTCCTGCCTCCTCGCCAGATACCCCGTTGTCGGGCCCTTTCAATCCGTGGACCGGGCGGCTGCCGCTGGTTCCTCCTCGTCCACCTCCGGAACAGTCTCCAAGCGAGATAGTGCATCACGTATGACATTTTCTTTTCCTGGTCTATGATTTACTGTAAATTCATATTCACTTAGAGTTAACATCCACCTAGTAAGTCTTGCGCTTAGAGGATTTTGTTATTGTAAGTAGCCAAGTTAATGCCTTGTGGTCTGTGTAGATGGTGAATGTGTGTCCAAACAGATATACTCTGAATTTCTTAACTCCAAAAGCAACACTTAGTAATTCCTTCTCAGTAGAAGTGTAATTAATTTCGGGTGCGGTTAACAAGCTGCTAGCGAACCCTATAGGTTTATCTTGTCCCTGTTGTATCTGACTTAGAATCGCTGCGATTCCAAAATTTGAAGCGTCGCAGGCTAGTATAAAGGGTTGAGAAAAATCAGGATGCGCTAGTACTGATGATGACGTTAGTGCTCGTTTTAAAGTGTTAAAAGCTTGTTCTCTATTGTCATTCCACTGAAATCTCTGATTCTTTTTAGTTACCTGTGTAAGGGGTTTGCTGATATCAGAGAAGTTGTGAATAAATGAGCGATAGTAGCCAACAGCACCTAAAAATGAACGCACTTGCTTCACAGTGCATGGTCGTGTTAATTTTCTTATGGCTTCTATCTTACTGGTATCGGGTTTGATTCCTTGTAGGCTCACCCTGTGTCCAACATATACAACCTCTCGATTAGCAAATTGGCATTTGTCTAGGCTAGGCTTAAGATTAGCCTCCCAGAGGTTGTTGAAAACCATTCTCAAGCGCTGAGCATGCTCTTCTATGGTTCTGCCAAATACTAGTAGGTCATCCTTGTAAACTAAACAAATTATTCCTTTCAGATTACCCATAATTAGGTCAATAGCTTTTGACCATGTGATGGGAGCCGAAATAAGGCCAAAAGGCATACGAATCCATTGATAAGCCCCTTGCGCGGAAATGAAAGCTGTTTTAGGTCTATCGGACCTCTTCACCTTAATTGCATGATAAGCGGAATTGATATCAATAACTGAAAAAAAGGAATTTCCTGAAAGCATTGATAAATTTTCTTTTATGTCTGGGATTGGCCAACTGGGTACCCTTGTGACCGCATTAAGTCGCCTGTAATCTACACAGAGGCGATATTTAACTACTCCATCTACATCTTTTTAGGTACGAACAAGCAAGGACTGGCCGACTCAGATTTAGTATGCTCAATAATTTTCTTGGCTAGCATCTCCGGTATTTGCCGTTTAAGTTCTCCTTTCAATGCAAATGGCACCCTATAGGGGTTCATTTTAATTGGTTTGGCATCCCCTGTATCAATTTCATGCTCGATCACTGGGGTACAAGGTAGTTCTCCTGATTCCTAGTCTAAGAGTAATGGTATGTAATCGTGAATCACGGAAGCTATAACTTTCTTTTCACCAGGTTGTAAGTGAGACATTTTCTAACACCCTGTACAGCCCCTCTAATCCCATCTGTCTACGTCTTTCGAGGCTTCTCCTCTTTTCCTTTAAACTAGGGCGCGATACTCTGATCATATAAAGTCGGTTACTATTGCTTCCTACACCTTCACATCAAACACACTTATTATCTTGAGATTCCAGGTTCATGACTCCCGAATACCTACCAACGGCCTGTTCGTTGGGTTTTGGGCAAGCGGGGCTTGTACTCCCACTTCTTCCCTCGTACTTACACATACGTTGGTATGCAGGTTCACCACCCTACCGGGTACGGCGGGCAGTGCCATGCATGCCTAAGGGCCCCTGACCCCTGCTATCTTCGGAGTCGTGTGCTGGCCAGCGGTTGTCGGCCCCAGTAGCGCTCGGCGGTCGCTCCTCATCTACCCTGCTTTCAGAGGTAGGTACACTGCCCGCTGGAAATAGATTATCTCTATCTCCCTTCCACTCATCCGGCATATCCGTGCCCTCTACTATGTCGAGATCATCTTGCCTCAACCTTCGGAGGGCGGGTTCTCCAAGATAGGACTTACAAGTCCAACACAATAATACTTTCACTTCTCTTGCATTACTTAACGGTCTACTCCCTCGTGTCATTTCCTCATCAAATACTACAGCTTCCCCTAATCTCATTCCCTTTCGCAAGAGAATCTAACCCTCTCCTAAATTCAATATTTTCATTATACTATACTTAGAATCACTAGGAAAACATTCATTGCTCCTTTTGAGCCAATGTAATGAATTTTCCTCATCACTTTCATTGATGGAATAGAGTTTTCACACTGCCCTCGCGACATATACTCTCTTTGCCGGTATTTCTACAGGCTCTATATGTATTTCATAAGGAAGAAGTTTATCCTTTACCTTTTTTATACGTGTAAGTACTTGGGTTTCTGACCTGGGAAGTAGAATATTATATTCAGCTAGTATGACGTCCCAGCTATTCGGTTGCTCGTGTTCACCTTCTTCTCCCATTATCATGGTAACTTTACCTGTTACCGGGTTGATCAGATCCGTATCAGGTTTAATCCTTGTTAGCGTTAATCCTACACTTCCAAACTCTGTCTGCAACCTAGCATTCGGAATATCAATTACAGCCTCTAAATCCCTTTGTAAGTCTAACCCAATAATTCTATCATGGTATGAAATTAAGGGCACTACACAGAATGAATACCAGACTTCCGTCGGATCATTCCCTAGAGTAAACGCTAAATATTGATCTTGTTTTATGTTTAATGAATCTGCTGTAACTCCTACTGCACCAACCTTTGAAGGTATTGTCATGTAAGTGTGGTCTATGATCCCCTCTTTAATGGCAGAAAAACTGGCTCCCGTATCCACTAACATATTCCTAGTTTTACCTTCTAATTGCATTTTGACTAACATTTCTTTATGAGTGGGTAACGTTACATTGGCGGGAAGCGGCTCGGCCTCGTGGGTACCGGGTTCCCGCTCTTCGACGAGGCCTGCTCGTTTCCCGTAGGTCCCTGCCATCGACAAAATTTACTGGTATGGCCAGGCATTTAAATCGACTATCAGGCGGTTGGCTCGTTTCACTAGAGGAATTTCTGTTTCCGCCATAAATTGCTCGTAAATTATTCTTGTTATCCCTTCCCCACGTCACATGCCTGTTTTGACCTTGCCCTTTGCTAAGTCTTACTCCCGCCCTTGAATGATTGTTAGACATTTTCGTCCTACAATTTATTGCTATATGCCATTTCTTATTACACTTGTAACAGGTCTTGTCCACTCGCATCATGAACACCTTCGTTTCAGGTTTGTCAGAGGTCTTTACGGATGTGGTGGGGGCTCCACGCTGTTTTTCCGCGTTCTCTACAGTGGTGGCTATTCTAATAGCCGCGGCTAGTGTATCAGGCATTTGGAATCGTACCTGTTGCCCAAAAGTTCCCCGAAGACCATTTATGAAGGCGGCCAGTAGCCGTCGGTCGGCCTCCTCATTGATGACCTTCAGAGCATCGGCGTTGTCAACAGTCCTTACCGTTTTATGACATAAGTGCCTACACCTATCAGCGAACATCTCGAAGGTCTCATCCGTCTTTTGTGAGGCATCCTGCAATACCGTATAACGGTATTGGGGCGGCAACTTCTCCGTAAAGCGGGTAATTAAAGCCTCCTTGAATACCTCCCATGTGATGTCACTTGCCTGTAGATCTGATCTGCCTCTGAAGAATTGTAATGCCGTGCCTGCTAATTTTGCTCTGGCTATATTTAACTGATCTGCCTTTGCCCTATTGCCTACTACAGCCAATTGCTCGATGTTTGCTATGAAATCCTTTACCGGGCTTCCTTTTGGATCTCCTGCATAATCCTTAATTACGTTACCTAAACTGACATCCTTTAGTTTTGCGGCCGTGAGACGTGCAATTTGCTCTTGCAAGTCTTTTGTTTGTTCTGCTTGATTTGCCATTATGCAAACAGTTAGTAGCTATAGGAACAACAAATTTTGACACTGATGTTTAAACACCTTGTTTTTTCTTCCCTTTTCAGGGTGTTCCGGAGCGAGCGTCTTCCCTGCTGCGCTACCTGCCGCCTGTGGCGGCGAGCCCTTATGACTACCGCGCACAATTGCGGCCTCGGCGGTCACTGTCGCGTGGGGAGTGGGTCCGTATGTAACCAGTGTGGTGGTGAACAATAAAAAAGGACAATGTGCAAGTATATCAGTGCTTTTCTTGTGATCTTAACTATCGAGGACCATCCCTACCACTAGGATACATAGACACCCTCCTTCCTTCACTATCTCCTACCCTCTGCCCTAGGATAGCTTCTCCTGTGCTGTAGTCGTACAAAAAGTCGGTACGTTCGATTTCTAGTACTTCGTATTCACAACCAGGCACAATATGACGTTTCAAAATACGTGTTCCTACATCAAACATAACCGTCCCACGAGGGTTATGGTGTGTGTACACTTTGTATGATGGACATGCAAAACCTTTAAGTTTACCCTGAAAGGCTAGTTCTATCCTTGAATCAGTGACTAAGGCTCTGAATTTATGTTTATGTTTCTCCAGTAACTGGATATCGATACTGGTATACTTCCTAAAGAAATTAGTGAGTAACATATAAGCATATTCATCTGCATTCCTCAACGCCAACGAGCTTGTTGTGGAAACAACATGAATATACACAATTGTGAATGTCATGGGTTTTATTTCTCTTTCACACCTGCACATACATCGAAACATCGCATTCAACCCAGTTCATTATATATTTTATCGTGGGTGCGTATTCCTTAGAATACTTGTAATTTGCTACTATATGATTTTTTTTTAGTGATGTGCAATTATTATGATCCCACCGCTGCCACCAATTTATAATGCTGGTCTCTTCAAATGGAGGGAATTGGGATGATGTTTCGTGGTTTTTAGGATAAATCAATGCAGACACTTTTTGAACTAAATCTAATTATTATTAGAACAAAAATTATTTACACATTAATGAAGTTAATAAGCAAAAATACCCTTTGTTATAAGCCATTATCCCTATCTGTCTTTTACAAATACATAATATTTTAGGCGCAAAATAAATTAGCTTTCTCTCTCCCTTTAGATCTTTTACTTCTGGCAGTATCGCTAAGAAAATATACACCTACTTACTCATGGTAAAGGTGAGGGTTATGATTATCGCCCAGACGTTCATCTTGTCTTCCCCGTCGTCAGTCCAACTGCCCCCCGGATGTACTCGGACAAGGGGTTTTTATACTATGGTCTTGGGTTTTGGCTCATTACACGTGTCGTCCAGAGGATCTGACGTTAGACGGACTTTCATCAGGATGTGGTTATTATTCACATCTCACTTTGGAATGTCAATGTATCGTAATGTGAATTAAAATGCTACTTTAAAAGAAAAGAATGTGGGTCCTTGGAGTTTCAGGGAAAGTTGTCCTCCTTCCCTTTTACTGTTTGCTTTGACTAAAGTCCGATAATGGATACGTAATTGAACACAGATAAAACTTTACTGAGCCTTCTTTCTACTGAAGGATATTAGCTTACTCTGGTAGGGCACTATAACGGTTCTGATGATACATTGCTAAACGCAGAATTTAGCAAAGCAGGAGGGGAGATGGTTTTTTGGGTTTGGATAGGAGGGTGGGAAAAGGGCACTACTTTGATGGAGGAGGAGGATGAGACCGGTGGGGGAGGAGGAGGGAAGGAAGGGTAATGGGGAGAGAGAGGTGGCATGCTAATGTCCTCAAGGGGTACCGGCTGGAGGGTGGAGAGAAAAGAAGATGAAGAGGGAAGAGGTTGTGAAGGAGTGTTGAGGTTGAGGTAAAGAAACAGAAGAGAAACTAGGAGGGTTATGTTGACGGCAAATGTGTGGGGAATAGCAAGCGGAGGAGGTTAAGGATGAGTGATGTGTTGTCGCCCCTGCAGAATTGAAGATATTTCCATGGGAAAACACCCCGCTGTCGGTCGTGGTGGAGCCTGATGGATAAGACGGCAAGATTATTTGTACGGAAGAAGAAGTCGTACCCTGATCGCCGGAGTCGGTTGGTGCTGGAAACTGAGGCCGGTGTGGCAGCAGATGCTGGAATTGCGGCGGAAAGGCCGGCAAAGGCTGTTCATGTTCCTGGTGCTGCTGGAGATGAATGGCCTGTAGAGGTGACTGCGGTGCCTGGAGCGGAGGCAAATCGTACGGCCGGTCCTGTGGTTGCTGCTGATGGTGGTAGGTGTGCACATCAAGCAGTGCTTGTACAGAATGCAGCTGTTGTTGCTATGTAAGCAGCTGTCTATATATTTGTCCAGATGTCGGAGAAAAAAAGCGGTCCACGGTGATGGTGAGCAAAGTAGTTGCTGCATGATACATGTTGAAGGCATTTTTAAAAGGCCTGTAATCTTCAGTGGAAGTAGGACACCCAACATGGCTGGCGAGATGAAAAGTTGTTAACGAGCATGGGAGAATTAAATGGCTGTGTGAACTGAAACTCGTTAGCACGAAAATGATTAACTGTGGTGTGAGTTTGTTGATAGGAAACTTTAACTCATATATGAACCGGATGCTGCGGTGGTTTGCTGGTGTGACAGGAAGGGAGCCGATTAGAAACTTGGGAATTTGTGGTGCGATAACAGACCTGGATTTTTAATGAGACATTTAACCGAAATCTGCGGTAGCGATAAGTAGCCTTTAAAAGAGCGAGGTGATAAACGGCTTCCCGAAGTGATACTTGGATGTTTCAGCGCTTTTCATTGACATTATACGTGTGTACATCATCCCATAAGGCATTCATTATACGCACCTAAAACCAGTTTTTTTGTTAAAAAACGATTAGTGATTGCCGTAGAACCGGAGATCATGTGCGTTAAGGCATACCTTCCCGCGTTACGGTCGCTTTCATATAGACTAAAAGAGTGAGATAGCATTTGAAATCATACGAATGTTTTAACATTATTCCATAAGGCATACATGATATCCACCTAAAATCAGTTTTTATTGTTAAAAACAAAGAAAGGGTTGGTGATTGCGGTGGAACATGTGTGCTTAGGCATACTTTACGGCGTTGAGATACGGTCATTTCGAGATAGACTAAAAGAGTAAGAGGGCATTTTTGCAGGCCGGTATTGAAAGTGTTTGATTTTGAGTGTGAAGGAAACGATATACACGGTGCTCTTTTGAGGAAGTAGCAACCCGGGGGAAGTCAAGCTCCAGCCTTGCTGCCTACATTCGAAATTTTAGGGCACAGACAGAGATTCATGAAAAGGCTTCTTTTCGGGTTTCACGGAGACCGAAATTACGGTGAACCCTGCACCTAGAGATGCAAACGCCGAGTGATGGGTATCGAAATTATTTAACGATATTCTAAATTTTGCCAAGGAGAACCTTCTAGACTGCGAACCCGGTTACTTAGGAATATCGCTATCGGACCAGAAGGAGACGTCTAAAGAGTTTAACATGAACGTGAGGCGTTCAGACCAAGTAACTGCAGATGCCGTGATTCAAAGCATCGAAAAGGTGATGCCACAATTAGTTCTTGCGAAACGGTCTTCCGAAGGTTAATTTTGTGTGGACCAAAGAGGTCGCGGGTTTGTGTTATAAACCCTTCGATGCTTGCAGCGGTAACAAGGGCATTGTCGAAATTAGAAACAATGACCGCCTGTGCTTAGCAAGAGCCATTGTCGCCGCCAAAGCCAAAGTGGATGTGACGTCAATTACACGACGATGAGTTCCTCTATAAACAAAAGGCCGAAGATCTGTGCCAGCGCGTGGGGAAAGGCAACGACAACTGTACGATAGATGAGGCCAAATGCTTTGATATGGAGTTAAAGAGCTACGCGGTGATGGTGTTTGGCGATCATACGTGTAAGCACGTGCTGTACGAGTCCAATAAGCAATGCGATAAACACATAGAAGTCATGTGTCACGAGGGGCACTTTAACGCCATTGTCGACCTTCACATGTGTTTTAAATGAAAATATTTTTGCCGCCAGTGTGGTTATCTCTCGGCATACAAAAGAGGATATTACAGGTGCGAAGCTAAGTGTTCTAAATGCCACCAGCAATGCGATGCGCTATCCGATGCGCACATACACTGTCCTGCGTGCAACAGAGATTTTAAGAGACCTACATGTTATTTGAACCACGCCAAGAAAGGCGCATTTTACCCTAAAGATCTCTCGGTGTGTGACGTCGAGGAGTGCACGTCTTGCCATAAGCTGGTAAACTCCAGATACAGAAAAACCTCGCGGAGAAAAGTTCTAGAAACATTGCAAGACGCATGTTAATTCTACACACATGTGCTTTATGCAACCATACGCCTCCAAAAACAAAAGAAATAGATACGTGTTTTTGTTTATAGATTTTGAATGTACCCAAAACGAGCCGTATTCTGGTAAGCAGAATGTCTACGAACATGTGCCTAACTTGTGCGTGTTATACCATGCCTGTTCGCCTTGCATCGACGAGCGCCGCAAAATGGCGTACTGTACCGAGTGAGGCGTCAAAGAATGGGTGCTCATTAGCGACCCGTTAAAGCAGTTCTTCGAACATATCACGCAGCCGAGCTTCGAAGCCTGGGACGTCATCGTGGTTGCTCATAACCTCAGTGCTTACGACGGCCAATTGTTATTAAAGTACATGGTGGGACATTTAAAATGGACGCCGGTGCTTATCATGAATGGCTGCAAGATATACCGAATGAGATACGGTGACGTCACATTTATATACTCGCTCAACTTCATACCCATGCCACTCTCTTGATTTTCCAAGACGTTCGAGTTGAAGGAATGCAAAGGCTACTTTCCTTACCTATTTAATACCATTGCGGACAAAGAGTATTATTGCCCGGAGGGCATGTCGTTAGAGGCTCGAAAGGCCTTCAAACGGTGGCAAGATTAAAATGCGGTCTGCAGTGACGTCTTCGACATGTGGGCGGATATGGTGACGTATTGCAAGATGGACGTCTTTCTCCTCACCCAAGGAGTTTCCAAATTCCGAAGGGAACTCCTAGACGAGATCGGCATAGATCCATTCAGGGAATGCGTCACCATCGCGCAGGCGTGCATGTGCGTGTACAGGAAGCGCTTCATGCCGCCGAAGAAGATCGTCCTCCTGCCTGCGGGCGGGTATCGGCATGCGGACTGGCAGTCTCGCATGGCATGCATATAGCTGACTTTGCTAGAGCTGAAACATAATATCGTTATTCAGCACGCTATGCGAGGACGCGAAGTTACAATCGCGGGCCACAAGGTGGACGGGTACAGGGAGGAAGAATAAACCGCTTACTTCTTCCACGGGTGGTTCTACCACGGCTGTCCACGCTGCTTACAAAACCGCCATTCCCCGATCTACAATACGGCCAACGAAACCATGGCCTCCAGGTTGGAGGGCACCGACAAGGTCACGGCCAAGGTCAGGCAGGCCGGCTACGCCATGGTGGAAATGTGGGAGCGGGAGTTCAACGCCACGATGAAGGCGGACCGAGAGCTCGAGCGCCACGCCAGAGACTTCTCGGTTCCCGAGCCCCTGAACCACAGGGACGCCTTCTACGGAGGCCGTACCAACTACACCAAGTCGTATTGCGAGGCCAAGAGGGACAATAAGATTTTTTATTATGGTGTCTGCAGCCTGTACCTGTTGGTCAACAAGACCAAGCCCTACCCCGTCGGCCACCCGCAGATTCAGGTGGATCGGTTTCCGTGCCTTGGAAGACGTACCCGGCAGGCTGTTCAAGGCGAAGGCTCTAACGCCCCAACATCTCTACCACCCGGTGCTGCCAGCGCGCATCAATGGAAAGCTCATGTTTCCCCTATACCGCGTTTTTGCAGAGGCGAGTAACCAGGCAGAGTGCGTCCACCGAGACGACGAGCGGGCCCTGACGGGCACCTGGTTTGTCGACGAAATGAAAGTCGCCCTCGAAGACGGGTACCGCCTCCTCCAGGTCTACGAGATCTGGGAGTACGGCGTGGTGCAGTACGACCCGCCACCGGAGCAAAGGGACAGTTCGGGGACTACGTAGACCAGTTCCTCAAGATCAAGGCACAGGCCTCCATTTGGCCTTTGGGTTGCGGCACGTCTGCCGCGAGAGAGCGGTACCTCAGGGAGTTCTCGGAGCCTGATGGCGTCTACCTAGATCTCCAGGTTATCGCAACCAACTCCGGTCGGCGCGAGCTGGCCAAGCTGATGCTCAACAGCATCTGGAGCAAGCTCGGGCAGAGGGACAGCCTCCCCACCTGCGAGCTAGTGGACCGGTACGACAATCTCCTGGAGCTGCTCAAATATCCGGGCGTCGAAGTGCAAATCTATATGCCCGTCAACAACGATATTATGTACGTGGTGTGGAAATACTGCGAGCAGAGTCCCAAGGTCAAGCCCACCTCCAATGCGGTCGTCTCGGCGTACACCACGGTCCACGCACACCTGGTCGTCTACTCCTACCTCAAGCGCCTTGGAAAACGGGTGACCTACTTCGACACCTACTACGTCGTCACCGCCGCTCCGTAGGAGTGGACACCGTCCGTCGGACAACTCCTGGGAGACATGACGGACGATTTGGAGAGGTACGGACGGGGCTCGTACATCACCCGGTTTCCCTCCACAGGGCCGAATAGCTACTGCATGCGGATGCGGTCCCTGGAGACGGGCAAGACCTCCTCGGTGTGCAAGGTGAAGGGAATCAGCCTGAATTCGGGGAACTTGGAGCTGATGAACGCCGAAGTGATTCGGGACATGGAGATGAGGGACCCCGGCAGGACGGTAACGCTTGCGGAGACCCAGATACCTGGGAAATCCTCGTGGACGATAGTGACCGAGCCCAGCGTCAAGACCTTCCGCATGCTGGTGAAAAAGCGAGTGCTCGCCGAGGGCTTCGACTCTCACCCTTACGGTTACAAGATGGTTCGGGATAAATGAGGGACCCGGTGCGCCTGTGGGACAGTTCGAACCTACGCCCTCCGGAGGCACGATGCGACGCCCGCCCGCCAACTTGAGAAGGTTCAATTTTCCGAGCACGACGTTGGTATCGGAAACTTCGCGATGCGAAAAGTCGACCTTCGTGAAAACCTCATACGGCACGCTGACCGCATGTTTGACAAGAGCCCCAAGAGGGTGCTGTGATGCCACCCGCCGGAATATTCGCTGAGGCTCGAAGACTTGCCTCTGTTTTGCGAGGCCCATCCGGGCGTTCCCCAAATGAAAAATGTCGGGGAGAACTTTCTGGTGATCTTGGAGGACCTCATGGAGGAGCGCAAGGGAAAGAACGTGCCAAACGTTTTCACCAGGGACTCTCATCACAAGCGCTTCGAAATCGTGTACATCCTGAAAAACATGTTTCCACAAGGGCAGAAATATAGGAACATATCTGTGAATTCGAACAACATAGTGATCTTCAAGAACAGGGACAAAATGCAGATAGAAATACAGTGACAGCAGATCGAACCCAGGAACTCTAGGTTTCTGCTGGAAGCCTTCCAGAAGGCTACCGAGCACCCGCACGTATTGCACGCTATACACGCCCGACCGATATAGCTATCGAACCGGCGTCCTTCCGGAAGAAACGCTCTCTTATTTCGTACCCAACTGAGGCCGCTGACCGAAACAAACACAAATGAATTGCATCTATATGGGGTGTTGCAGGACTAAACGTGTATTTACAGGCTGTTTTTCTTTTGGCTGGTTAAATAAGGAGCATGTTCCTCCGCCAGCGTCATTCCCGCGCAAACATGTTTAGAGGCAGGATGAGCATCGTCAAATTGAGCAGTCCGCTCATAGAAAGGCACCACGGTCATTTGTGGACCTTGGGGAAGGCGAAGGCGTCTCCGCGCAAAAAATTGTTAAAAAATGCAGATGGAGATTTGATAAAGGCCATTTGCGAATGCATGCTCAACATATGCAGAGGTCAGGCGCAACTTCCGCAAAAGTGCCTGAGTCACTTAAAGAAACATAAGGCGTCTTGGAGGAAGCTGATAGACAAGCGGGTTCCCTTGAAGAAAAAGAAGAAAGTAGTGATTGAGAAAGGAGGTTTTCTACCGACGTTTCTGCTCTCTGTTCTATCTTCGCTTTGTAGCGAACTCGTGTCGAAATGTACAGTATAATGTATGGTCGACAGATAGTGGTGGCCCCGCAGCTGAAAACCATGGAAAACCTTCACGTCATAGACAAAAGTATTTCTAGATTGCAGAAGGAGATGGAGAACGTTCAGCTAGCAAAACTGCCTGCCCACGAGAAGTGGCGTCTGGTAAAATATAAATTGGTAAAGTATCTAGACCAAGTGACACAAGTGAAACGACCCTTCCTTAGCAACGACAAAGACGACGACGACCATTATGCCTAGCAAGACTTGGAACCGGTGTCGCGGATGAAGCATGAGGTCGCGCCTAGGACAATAAAACGAAACTTTCTGTCTTCTCGCAAAAGAAAGAAACCAAGGTCACCCTCCAAAGCGTATCAATTGCGCCCTCGCCGTTGGGAACCTCTTTAAGAGCTTGCGATGACGGAATGGACGACATTAAGGCGGCTTTATGTCAATCTGGAGCATTACGCCGGCTTGGAAACTGTAAAGTCCCTCCGAAATGCCACCGGAGATTCAAGGGCCGACATCGAGTCCTTCCTTCAAAACCTGGACAGTTACACTCTGCACAAGCCTGTAGAAAAACTGTTTCCCACCAGATATTATCACCTGACCAACATGGACGATCAGTGGGAAGGCGATCTGAATGTCATGAGTACCCTCAGAGAACACAAAAAACCGTATGCTTACATTCTAACCGTCATAGACGTATTCTCCAAATATGCATGGGCCGTTCCTCTGAAAACGAAACATGGCACCGAGGTGGCGCAGGCTTTTCGTTCCATATTTCCCAAAGGGTTCCTAGGGACCTCTAAACGGACAAGAGAGCCGAGTTCACTAACCGGACGTTTCGTGACTTTCTAAAGAAACACAACGTGCAGCACTACACCACCAAAAATAGCCTGAAAGCCAGCGTCTTGGAGCGTTTTAGCAGAACCTTGAAGATGTGATTGTGGAGGTATTTCACTCTCAAAAACACTTACAGGTACGTGGAGGTTCTTCCGGCCCTCCTCGAGTCGTACAACAGTTCGCATCACAGGTCCATAAAGATGGCACCCAAGCGGGTAGACGAGTCCAACATATTGCAGGTTTACCACAATATGTACAGAAACAGGCGCCTGCTGCGAGTAAGCTGACCTAAATATTCGGTTGGCGACCGAGTGCGCATTTCCAAGAAAAATGAAATTCGACAAGGGGTACGAGCAGAATTGGACGGACGAAATATTCGAGATATCCGAGGTGGCGAGCGGCCCACCCGTGGTATATAAGTTGAAGGATCTGGGCGGAGAACCCATAGATGGCTTATTTTACACCGAAAAGCTGCAAAAGGTCGCTCTTCCCGAAAACTTCAAAATCGAGCGCATTTTGCAAACCAAGGGCAGAGGGCGCAACAAAAAGCTGTTAGTCAAGTGGAAGGGATATCCTGCCAAATTCAACTCGTGGGTCAGGGGTTCGACCATCGATCCGGCATGATCAAGACAAAGCCGTTCTCTCTCACGCTGGTAAGCAATGTTTCCATGGAACACTTTACCGATAACACCACGGCAAGATTCTCAAACATCTTGCCCGAGAGGGTCGTTCTGCAGGGGGAATGGGAGGTCGCTCTGCAGAAGGTGGTGTATCCGGTAAAATTCTACAACGTCGCTCCAGGCGAGGCATGCGATGGCACCAAATACACCATGACGCACCTTCCCTAGCGGTCAAATTTCAGTCGGAAATGCCGCAAGGCATCGTGCACCAGCTATAAGACCTGCTGAAACTCGTCAACGAGGTAATCCTGGAACATTTGTCGGTAGAAAATTTCTTCATCTTGGACGGGAATACTAACAAGGTGGACGTCAATGCAGAGGTCACGCATCCCGAGCGATTGCCCGACGCGGTGGTGCGTGGTGCGCACGGCCGTCCCATACGCCATCGGCGGATACGAAACCTTGAACGACGGCCCACGCAGAGACTGAAGCAAACGAGACCGAAGTAAACGAAACCCAAGCCCACCCAGGCTAAGCCTCCGGCGCAAAATGCCGGAAAACCCAAACCTTCCGATCAAAATCCACCACCCTCTCTACCCTCGGCACAGGACAAGAGCAACTCCAACCCGGCAGACTCTTCTCCGCCGGAGGTGCAGGCCCAGCCTGACAGGGCAGGCAAACCACTGCATGTCATTCACAGTTTGATGCTGTAAACGGGGAAGATGCTAGGTTTCGATCCCTATACCGACGTCATTCTAAGGCAGGACCAAAACATCCTGTAGATCCATATATGGGATTTCCTTACGAAATGTTCATCTAATGCAATCTAGTGACTCTGCAAGTGAAGGGAGATACCTTCGCACAGGTGATAGAGAGCGTAGCCGTTGAATACGAGAGAAATAATAACACTTATATGACCGACGAAAAGACCTTCTTCCCACAAAATTGGGTCCTGCTCATTCAACAGGACTTCAAGACGGTCAACATAGATTTAAGGAACGGTTATGGCGATCTCTTGCCATTTGCCGGCGGATTTTCCTCTACTATGGTACTCGCCTTCCATCCCATACTGCGGTGATGGACGTGCAGACGGTCACGGAGTATTATCTGAACCAGGCGGGTCGCGCACTGGATGATCGCGACTTTGTTCTGTACAGGGGCAAGCGATATCAGAGAGACAGCGGCCTGTTTTCCGCTCTTGGAGGACTCTTCAGAAGGGTGCTGCCCTTTATAAAGAGCGGGGCAAAGTCTGTCGGCAAGGAAGCGCTGAAGGTGGGCCCTCACGTGCTCTCCGATGTCACCACCTCGGGAGCAATGCCCAAGGAGGCCCTGAGGCAGAGGTTGAAAGACGCTGGGTCCAATTTGAAGCGAAAGGCCGAGGGAAAGATCGATGCCATGCTCGGCTCCGGATTCAGACGTACCAAGAGATTAAAACGAACCAAACACAGCCGCTGCAAACAGTTGAAGCTGAAACGCGGAAGGCGCAAGGTTCAGGACGTTTTCTCGTAATGGCAGAGGAAGCCGTCATCATGAGTTCCGAACTGGACCTCTTTAAGGATATCCCCGTTCAGATGAGCATCGAGGAATCTCGAATCATATTCCCAAACCCTCAAAACACGTTAATGAAAAATGCTCCAATTACCTTTCATTATTCCGGAAATGCAGACGATACCTGGATCTGACCGTTGTCGTGCTCGAGCTAACGGTGCACATTGTAGACGACCAAGGAGCGACCATCAAGCCAGAAGTTAACGCCACCTTGGTCATCACTGCATTGAATTCCCTGTTTCAACAGGTTGAGGTATCGCTCAACAACGTCAGCGTCTTCATGCCTCAAGCCGGCTACCCCTACAGAACTTATTTCGAGACGCTACTCAATTACTCCGAAGATGTCATGAACAGCAAGTAGGGCAACAGGTTCAATTCCAAATGCTTGACAATGTAAAAGCTGCTATTCGAGTAGCCATTACAGTAGAAAGTACCGAAAAGCAGCGAGGAGCCTCTAGGGGGCCCACAACGGCAAAACCTTCCGACAAACATGAAACGAAAGTTTTTATGGTACGGGCAGATCGTACTTGTTTTAAATGTAATATAAAGAGAGATATTGTTGTTAACTGTAAATCCAAGACATTTAATAACCTTCATAAATCTCGGCCAGGAGTAGGACAAGGTCAAGGTCAGAATAGGCAAGTGACTTGGGGAAGAGATAACAGACACAATTTGCAAATAACACATGCTGGAAATAGAATTTCCTTTAGAACACCGAGCCAAACAGTGTATAATTGCAGTAAGTGCCTTAAAAGCAATATGCCAGGGCACACGGCAAGATAATGCCTATGGCAATATCCTAGGGGTAATGAGCAGGCCTCGCCCAGAAGCGGGAACCTGGCGCCTCAGATGCTGAACCGTTTCCCGCAAATATAGAGTTACCTATCCGCAATGAAATGACAGTCGAGATGCAGTTAGAAGGGAAAGCTAGAATCATGCTAGTAGACACTGGAGCTAGTTTCTCTGCCATAAAAGAGGGAATTATAGCCCACACAGACATAACAACCCCCTGTAATGTCACCGCAGTGGGAGTTACAGGAGATCCTTTAGACATAAAGAGTGATCAGTATTTATAATTTACCCTAGGAGAAGAGCCAACAGAGGTCTGGTATTCATTTTGTTTAGTGCCGTTAGGTTCATACCATAACCGTATTATTGGGTTAGACCTGTTAAGGGATTTAGAAGCAATAGCTGATAACCGATCGTTAAGTTTAAAACATAATTTGGGAGTGTAAGTTTAACACTAGCTCGAATTAAACCTGACTCGGACCTGATCACCCCGATAACAGGAAGTGTTAGTGTGATGCGAGGAGAAGAGAGTGAACAGGGGCAGAAAGCTAGGTGGGACGTCGTGTTAGCTGAAAGAATATTCTACTTCCCAGGTCAGAAACCCAAGTACTCGCACGCCTAAAGAAAGCAAAGAATGAATTTTCGCTCCGAAATATATACATATATATATATATATATATATATATATATATATATATATATATATATATATATATATATATATATAGAGCCTGCGATAGTAACTGAAAGTAAAGTGTATGTAGCTAGGGCGTGTCAAAAATTTGTTCCATTGGGGAGAGTAGTGGGGAAAACTCTTTAGACTGGCTTAGAACAGGAACTCAGAGACTTCCCAAAGATTCTAGGTATTTTATAATGAAAATTCTTAATACAGGGGTAAATGAAATTCCCCTAAGTAAGGGAACAATGCTAGGAGAAGCTACGATATTTGATCAACAGCTGAGGGCGGACAATATTCCTTTTGCGGCTTCGGAGAGATGTAAGAAAGAAATAAACGGAGTGAAACAAAAGATGAGAAAAGAATGCGATAGTAAGACGAGAGAAAAAGGAAGGGAGGTAGATGCAGCGAAGGACAAGGAAGAACGTGAACGAAGAGCAACACGAATACATAAAATGATGGAAAGAATGAAACAATAATTGGAAGATAATAAGAAAAAAGTGACGAAGCAGTAGGAATTGGTAAATAGAATAAAAGGAAATGTGGCTAAACTGAACAACGACTTTGAGGAGTTAAAGCAGATGATTGCAAACTTGTAGAGCGCATGCACGCGCCGAGTGGATGAATTTCCAAATTATGAAGTAAATTATGATGAAGAGGCAATTCCCGAGGAGTAGGTAGTGGAAGCTGTGGGAGGGGAGGAAGAGCTGTAGGAATACGAGATGAAGTTGAAAACAGGAGTACGTAGCTCAACACAAATGCATAATTTATTATAAACTAACTGTAATATAGCTCATTACAATTATGGTAGTTCTAAGTATAAATTTTGTTTTGTTTTTATGACCGATATAAATATATGAGGGAAAGTAGAGGATTCCTACCTTGGTAAAAACAAGAATCAAGTTAAATGAAGTACACATGGAATAAGTTTTTAAAGATATATATTAAATGAAAAGTATTTTTTCATTTAAATATCTGTACATTTTATGGTTACATTGAATAAACAACAATAAATATATAAGTGCTTTATATATATTGAGTAAAAAATGAATTATTTTAAATATTTAAAAGTAGATAACTGAGCGTGTATATGTATACATAGTAAAAAAACAGAAAAACCGTATATTGCAAAATAGACGAGAACAAAACTTCAGAGAAATAAAATGGCCTGATGATTACATTGAAACAAATTACGGTATGTAGCTTGATCGGCGTATACAAGATGTTTTTGCTCACTAAATGTTTGTATTGGATGCATACATTATTCAGCACACAAAAGCGCTGTGTCTGGCATTCCAGGTACGTAGGAGAATATACATTGGAGCCTTTAGGCCCATTCCAAACAGTGTACGGTTTGTATAATATATTAAGGAATTGTTATCTTTTGAGATTGTCTGCTGCCACTGAGCATGAAGTACAGTTATTACAACTGATGTTGTTTATGGTCTCAAACACTTATATTCCATTAAAACTATTTTAAGCAAGAGAAGGTATTGTACAGGCCGTGTTGATGAAAAAACTATGGAGTAGTGTCCTTTGCAAGTAGCAAAAAAAAAAATTAGATTAAAATAAAATAAACTAAAAAATAATAATCTAAGTACCGCACTAGAATACTTAAGAGCCTTTTCCTTTGGCGAATCAAACAAATTTACGGCAAAAGGCACTGTTTCTTTATGTGGGCATACTGCCGTTTTGGATGCGGTGACAGTGGCAACAGCTCCGCTATGCGTTTTTGTGTAGCGGGTCTTTTCCTACCAAAGCGCAAATATGGTGACACAGGTAGCAGTAGAGGTATGACTAGATCACTCACCAGGTCTTCGTACAGATTTATTGTGAGAAAATGCGCGTCATATAGGTCTTGTAAACAGTTTCCGTGAAGACACCATCCACTGCTGTATTGCCATTCCAAACTTGGGGGAGTTGTACTGTTGAACGACGCCAACAGATTTCTTTTAGTGCTACGCCTGCTAAAGCTGTAAGGACGACAGAAGAAAAGAGGAATCAGAGACTGAAAGGAAGCTGAATTGGAAGAAATGTGCTGAGATTTAGAAGGGAAGGGAGGGACCTGTTGTGGGGTTATTGGAGTGAACAGCTGACAAGGAGATGGGATGCAGTAGACGAAACTGTGTTGGGAGAATCACTTTTGAGGTGTGTTGGAAAAGAAGAGGGGGAAGGGGGAGAGAGATAAGATGGGTGAATTTCGTACAGGGTAATGGGTGTGGGAGTCTTGATTGGACAGAATGGTGGTAAAGAAGAATAAGAAATGAAACAGGGTGCTGCAGAGTAGCACGCAGCTGGAGGACCGACCTTAGAGGTTGATGTCGAGCTCAGTACTCCTGAGGATGGTGACCAATAATCGTTTGATGACAGTGGCGAGGACGCAAGAGACCCGGGAGAGGACACGTCACTACCCGACGACCGCACGATCATCGCAGATGGAGTAGCTGAAACACTTCTAGCTGACGGCTGATTGTTGCTGTATGGAGATGAACACAATTAATGATTTCTGGGGATGTTGATCTTGGTGGAGAAGTCTGTGGTGGGCTTAAATGAAGCAGTACACCATTGTCACTTGGTAGGAAAGGTGAAATGAGCAGTGTGCTCAGTTCACTTGAATTGAAGACTGCTCCACTGTAGGTTGCGGCAGAGTTAGTCTCAAACTCCAGAGACGACGCCGCTGATACTTCAGGATTGGAAACCGAAGTTTCGTTTGAATTAACGTCCACCTCAAAAGATGACGACGCCAAGACTTCAGGATTGGAAACCGAGGTTTCGTTTGCGCTAGTGTCCACCTCCAAAGCTGACGCAGCCGAGATGTAAGGATTTGCAAACGAAGGTTGGTTCGAATTCGCGTCCACCTCCAAAGATGACGGCCCCGTCCAAGGTTCCTTAAGCTGTTGTGGAAATTGACTTGGTGCAGTGGATCTGAAGGCTTGGAGAAAAGGCGGAAGAGAATTTGCCCAATAGATGAATTTACTTGAAGAATGTAACTCCCAGCGTAGCACGACACGGTCAATTACTATACGCCCAGACGGCGAAAAAAAAGTTTCTTTAACAACTACGTTGACAGATGTTGTCTGGTGATGCTCCATGTTAGCGATTTAAACTAAGACTGAGAATGGAAGTTACAAGGCAAAAGTTGCTTATTTAAAAGGACGGAATACCGGGGAGTGGGGACTTCCGTTACAGAATGGCCGCTGCGATTAAAGTTAGGATAAGTCACGTGGAATGGATAAATCGCCTGAGATAGAAACTTTAATTAGCACGAATATCTTTAAATGTGGTTATGTGGTAGACGGTCGGGAATGTAACTCCATATCGAAACCGGATGAAGTGGCGTCCGAGTGGCGAGACCGGAATCTGCGGCGAAAGGCATCCGATTGCAGCTTGGGATGTTGTGGCGAGATAATCCTCTGGGATTTTTAATTGGACTTTTAACAAAGTTCACAAACGGAAGTTGTGGCAACGATAAACGCACTATAAAAGTTCAGGAGCGATAAGCCATTGCCGAAGTGAATTTTTTGCTGTGAAATACTTGAGAAGCGGAATAATAGCTTTGCGTTTTGAAAAAATTCATATATTGTTACGGCTATTCCATGAACATTTGGGGAAAGACCAGGGAATGGCTGAGGTAGGGTCATTCAATAGACACCCACTTTAGTTACCTGCTGTGATATCTTTACTATTACACTAAGCTAATACATTTTACTATAAGGTTGCACAATTCCCTTTCCCTTATTCACTAAGAGAAATCATGGTTGTCAAAGCCGGACTTACCGAGAGGCGGCGAGCTGGAGTACCAGGGTTCAGTCTGACGGCGTCCTAAGTGACACAGAGTCCCCTAGATCTGCGCTTCGAGTCCCCACAACGTTCTGTTCCCTACGGTTATATCCTAACTCCATATCCGGCAAATTCCCCTGGCAATGCACCGATGTGCGTCACTAGGGGTCTCCACATCCCCTAGAAAACCGGAGAGCTCTTCCGGTTGGACTCTCCTAGCCGGGAATGCGGTAAACCTCTAGCTCCCTGTAAAGCTTAAATACAGGATCCCTTCCATCCGTAAGGATGAACTCCGTGGGTTTAGAGCGGAAGCCAGGGCAACTAGAATAGCCTATGAAGGGGTGTAACTTCCGCTCTCTGACGCACATGCTTAAGTCCAGACTTTACCAAGAAATATTGAACATAAAATGTACTGCATAAAATCTACTGAATTCAGGTCTCCGATATTCCAGCTCGTCACATCTCCCCCCGGCCTCTAGACACTGTCCTCTGTGACTAACAACAGAATTATAGGGGAAAAAATATACATGTGTGTACAAATAAAAGTTATTGTGATATACAGATAAAAACATACATGTAGATACAAACAAAACGCTGCCTTCTCCATGGGCAGATAGGGGAGGGAGGAGGGGTAATCAACATCCAAGGGAGAGATGGGCATAAGGCAAGAAAGTCCAAGTCCATCCAAGCTGGGGGACTTAGGGGAGGTAGAGGATCCACAGTATCCACACGGCCAGGTATACATCCCAGGTGGGACCTCCTGTTTATCGTCCACTAGAGGTCCTGCAGCCAACAGCACCATTAGTTTCCGGCGAAGGGCGCCTCAGCGCCAATGTCCTTTGACGCACAGTACACGGTTCGCATCCTGAAGCAGACCTGGTCAAGCCTGATATGCTGGCTAGTCTTCAGAACGTAGCATGGAGTGCATTGCACCGTACCAGGAATAATGATGACGTGGTTAAGGATGCAATCACCATGAGGCAGCTCAACAGGCAGCGCCCCGCTGCATCGTCCATAACCATAGGGATGTTCCGCTACCGAGGCCCGTGGTCGACGTCTCGCTGAGTTAACATGTTGCTTGTAGCCGATCAGTGATGCGCAGGGTCCTCCCCCAATCCCTCCAGACCGGCGTCGGCAGGCGTAAAGCAAAAATCAAGGATTAGAACATAGTTTGTGAAGAATTAGCATAAGCTTGGCCGCCGGCCGTAGAGGCGACAGGAATGGCGGCAAGAGAAAGGGCGGCGTCCTCGGAGGTGAGGCCGAAGAAACGGAAGGTATCTTAGGAATGATGTAGGAATATTCGTGCGGGGGCGATGAGGGCGGAGAAGGAGCCACTTGACGCGGGATGTTCTGTTTGCGGAGCGTTTGGATGGCAGGTGATATTGCAGGAACCGAGGGAGGTACCAGAGGAAGAGTTAAAGCATCACTGAAGGAAGGGATATTATGCCACCTTGTTGGGTGAAGGCCAAATATTCTAACAATATACAAAATATAACCAAGCACAACGACCAATAAACGTAAGGATATACCATGCAGTGACAAATACAAAATATGCCAATTGAATTTATTATAAACATTAGACTTGTAACACTGGTCTAAAGAGGAATAAGTGGGGTAGCCAGAATCATAAGAAGGTGGTAGGATGGTTGTGTCGATTGATGACCAAGCTGTAGGAAGCAACCTCGTAAGCTGCCATATCGAGCTGCTTCCCAGCAGGCAATAGCGTGGTGAATATAACGCAAAGGTTTCCAGTGAAACGTTACATTGACAAGGTAAATAGAAGTGGAATGCACCGATTTTACTATCGAGTGGAAGCAGCTCCCTATGTCCTGGACAGGATACGTCGACCTGCTTCACTTGAGTTAAAACAAAAGTATGTGCATCTAATCGAGTGACAATCGGTCTGTGTGATTCCACACAAGAGAATGGGCAGACCTTAGAAAGGTTCGCAATGGAATCGCCTGACAGTATCGCCTGGGCGCAAGAAGCAGTAAAAATGTAAGAGCCATAGGGCGGAGTAACCAGGCATAAGGAAGACTGCAAAACATCACACTGCGGAATTACAATTTGAAAATACCTGTCCGAATAAAGAGCAGCCAGATGGGCCGTCGGACGATCAATTGTACAAGTTTTCTCGTGATGTGCAAGGTTTAAAGATCCATAACTTTAAACTGAAACCAGAAAAATACTTTTTGGGATGTCACGTATCAAATTGTTAGGTTTTGAAGTATCCGCAAATGGAATTGAACCTGACGGGGATAAACTCCGTGCGATCACTGAATTACCAATTCCTAAAACGGTTCGCGACGTACGCAAAGTTCTTGGTTTGTTTAATTTTTATAGACGTTTCGTACCAAACTTTGCTTCAATCGCTCAACCTTTACATGATTTGAGTCGAAAAAATCAGGACTTTGCATGGACCCATACCCACCAAGAATCTTTCGACAAACTAAAACGTTTATTAACCACGTCACCAGTTCTAGCCCATTACAGCCCGGGACAGTACACTGAACTACATACGGACGCCTCGACGTCCGGAGTAGGATGTGCACTCTTACAGCGGTTCAATGGCGAGCTGCACCCAATAGCATTCTACTCTAGGTCTCTAAACAAACACGAGAAGAATTATAGTATATCAGAGCTCGAATTATTGGCGATAGTATATGGGTTGACCCACTTCCGGTCTTATATTTATGGATTTCCAGTGAACATCGTTAGTGATCACCATGCGCTGTGCTACCTTAGAAATCTGAAGGATGTTACAGGTAGACTAGCCCGGTGCGCACTAAAACTACAAGAATATGATTATTCGATCATATATAAATCGGGAGCTAAACACTTAGACGCCGACGCCCTGTCACGATATCCAGTGGATCAACCGAAACAACAGATAGTCGATCAGGCTGAGAAACTTATCACTTGTCTGTTAACCCCTGTGCAGGTGGCACAGAAACAACAGGGTGACACTCAACTGATGCCGATAATTCAGGCACTACAAAATCCACAAGCTGCCAATACAAAACCTCTCAGACAAATTAATGCATACATTTTGAAGTCTGGTGTACTATATCGCAAAAATGCTGGCGCTACAGGGGCGCTACATTTATTGGTTATCCCAGAATCACTGAAACACGAAATTTTGTACTCCAACCATGCGATCCCTTATCGGGACACTTAGGCTTTACAAGAACCTTTGACAAAATTCACTCTCGCTATTATTGGACAGGTATGAGAAAAGAAATCGAAAGATATGTCAAAGGTTGTCCAAGCTGTCAATCTAGGAAAGGTCCGACAAATGTTAAACCAGCAGGACCTCTACAACCGATCCCCGTTAACCAAATCGGAGAATGATGGGGGATCGATTTGGTCGGCCCCATCCACAAATCCAAAACTGGAAAAACAATGATCATTGTAGCTACAGAATTCGCAACCCGTTGGGTCGAAGCACGAGCTATTGCTCGAGGATCTATAGATCACGTGGCTAAGTTTATTTTAGAATGCATAATTTGTCGGAATGGTGCCCCATTATGCTACTATCCGACAGAGGCTCGGTATTCATGAGTGACGTCACGCAACACCTACTGAAAACTATGGGAGTAAAACCGACGTTTACCACCGTGTATCATCCCGCGTGTAATGGACTCACGGAACGGGCTAATCAAACTATTATCAATATGTTGTCACACTATACCTCGACACGACAGGACGACTGGGACACTGCTCTACCACATGTTGTTTTTGCATATAATACTACTAGACAAGACTCCACTCGAACAACCCCATTTTATTTACTTTACGGACGACAACCCACCTTACCAGATGAGGTAGAAATGAAGAATACCCCTGATAACATACAGCGTGCCCGCCAAGTAGCAAGGGACAATATTACTAAACAACAAATGAAGCAGAAACAAATATTTGACCGAAAACGTAGAACGCTAACGTTCACGCCTGGTCAACTAGTTAAACTTTTTACCCCTGTACTTAAGAAAGGTAAACCTTCCAAGCTATTGCACAAATTCCATGGTCCTTATGTAGTACTACAGCAGACGTCACCTGTAAACTACAGGGTGAAGCTTACTACAGGACCCAATGCTAAAGAAAAGACAGTACACGAATCTCATTTATATCCATACTACGCACCTTATAGGAGAAACTAAACAATCTCTGACTGCTTACAGATATAGCCGATGCTTACTAAATCTTCAAGTAGCTTGAAGTATTAATATTTAGCAAAGTACTCCCATTCCCATATATGGTTATCGAGTGACCCATTGTTAGATGAGTGATAAATCTATGATCATTCTAACGTTTTGGAGTGCATAATTGTATTTATAGTATTTAAGTTAAGTGTTTAAGTTAAGTGAGGGTTAGGTCATTAGAACCCCCTCGGTTATTATATTTATCTAGACAAATCAGTTTCCATGTGCTTTTGGTGTATATTAAACGACTTGCAATTTTTTTTTCACTCTGCTTTCAAAAGCATTTTGTTTTTTTTCCTAGTGCACCTCAGATTGACCGATAGCGCAGGTGCCACTCTATAATTCGCACAAGAGGTAAACGCTGCCGAAATATGTTCTCGTTGAGACCGGGTAAGGGTTATTCTTATTGTCATCTCCCCTCAATTCAAACCCCCCCTGTCTAATACCGTAAGGATACCTATCATTCGCATGGCATTTCTTTTATGGTTGTCAAAATTTTGTGTTTCGCGTCATACGTCCCGATACACAATGCAAATAGTCAGTGTCAAATCTTTAGACGTGTTTCCATATTTTACTAAGTTCTCACTTCGAAGTACCAAATAAGAAATAACGATTACACTTTGAACCCCCATTTCCGCGCGGCCTTGATTTCATCACGAGTTAATGACGGACGCGCTTCAGGTAGTAAATTTAGTTTTTCAGTTATCGCTGAGCCTTGTCAATTTGTTATGGACCGTCATGCTATAGGTACGAAAGGGACTGCCATTGCCAAGTTTCAAAATTTAAGTGGATTTATGCACGATGGAACACAGTCGTTGCATTCGCCTAAACCACGTCCGGTTGATAAGACCTTAGCTCCGCTCTCAATTTCCTCAACTCGCGACGATTCTGAAATCTCGGAATTTAACACCTATTATAGGAGGTGCGGACAAACGTCGCCTAATACGACTAATCCACATCCATTCGACAATCAACTTGCTGTACCCAGTTCATTCCTCCATGCCACCCTTAACCTTAAATTATAAGCTATATCTAACACTCGACCACGTCTAGTTGAATTAATCTTTGTCGTGGATTACATGTTGTATAAGCAACTATCACTGGCTAAGCGTAGCATCAGTCAGCATTGTTTACATTTAACTCACTTGGTACATTCTTTATATGTTCCTTTGGATATATCCGTTGTGTTGGTAGATGTCATTATTTGGTCCAATAATAACCATATATACATTGACGACAATAGTCATAGAGTTTTGGATGAATTTTTACGCTATCGTAGAGAATTCTTGGAACACACTTATCCTCATGACCACGCACAATTACTAACATCAACAAACTTCCAGCGCGGAGTTGTTGGTGAGGCCTATCCATTTTCAATGTGCACGTACGAGCACTCAGGCGCGATTATACATGATGATATCTTTAATGAAGAATTCACAGCAATAACAATTGCACATGAATTAGGTCACAGTTTAGGAATGGAACACGACAATGGCTGCTGCCATTGCAAACACTGTTGCATAATGGCCGCTTCACTGGAAGGTGGATTGCATAACCAGTGGAGCTCTTGTAATATAGTTGAATTATATAACTCATTGGATCGTAACATTGACTATTGCCTTCGTAACCACACCACGAAAATATACTTTGGTCCGACTTGTGGTAATGGCGTGGTTGAACCCGGTGAGCAATGTGACGTCATCAACCCTTGCTGTGAGCTTAGAACTTGTCGTTTACACAAACACGCTTCCTGTGCTTCCGGCAAATGCTGTAATATTACCACTTGTAAACTAAAAACAACCAGCACTGTGTGTCGCCATGCTATTTCTGAATGTGACATCACTGAGTCTTGTGACGGTATTCCAGAGTTCTGCCCTGTTGACATGTATAAAAGGGACGGTACCAGTTGCAATCGAAGACGGGCATATTGTTATAAACGTTCGTGTATTAATCGTACTATACAATGTCAAAAGCTATGGGGAAACACCGCGAAAAGCATGGACCGGGAATGTTATGATAATAACAACCGCGGTTCAATTAATTGCAATTGCGGTTATGATTTTCCTTCCGGTCGTTATTTTCCTTGTAGTCAAAAGGATTTGCAATGTGGAATATTGCAAGGTAGTCACCAATCTAAGGAAATTCAATTTGGAATGCATCGTTATGCCAAGGTCGGCAACACGTTGACGTACAGTACGAACGAGAAATGTTCTACTGTAATTGTAGACTTGGGATTAGAAGTCCCTCAGCCCGGTATGGTACCAGATGGTGCAAAATGTGGTAGACATAAATGGTGTATAAATCAGACTTGTGTTCCGATTGCTTCTATAGTGGATACCAAACGCTATTGTAATGGACACGGATTTTGTACGAATAGACATGTGTGTCACTGTGAAACTGGTTACCAACCCCCGTATTGTACTCAGCCAGATGTCAATACCAACCGCTCTCCCACAGTTGAGTCGGCGGGCTCTCTAAAGATTTATGACATTTTAAAAATATTACTTTACGTACTGTTGCTAGCAATATTCCCATCTATCTCAGTTATATTTTTTGCCCGATGCTATGTGGCTAGGATTTTATGTCCTCAAACTTGCTCACCGTCTGACACACAGCGGGATCCGTCCGTGGCTCTCCACCCATACACTGCCTTCCCTTCACCTCCGGCGAGACCGCCTCCTCCACCCCCTCCACCTCGTGTGAGAATACCTTTGCAGGAATAAAGTCATAATATTTTACTCCTATTGCATTGTAGCATTACTTACAATATGCATGTATCACTGTTTATTAGTATTAGTTTAGGCTATATTAACACAGTTTGCTTAATACATTCACGCTTCTCTATATTTGAGTAATCCTATATATTTTATTGCTTCTAATATTATATGTAATTTAGTTTTTAGACTAATTAGATTCTTAAGATAATCTAGGCTGTGTGGTGCTTTTATGAAGAATACACTTTGTGATTGTTTTAAGGTCACCTAAATTTACAAAAAAAATAAAGAATCAATAAATAAATCAAAGCACACACCTACACAAAGAATGTGAAGCGGGTCATGTTGTGAAACACTACGTCCCTAACATAGCTATTTTACAAAGACAAAAGTTGCACCGAAAATAAAACTTGTGCATTTAACGAGAAGTACGTATGGAGAGTCACCGCAGGACTGATTTAACTGAAGTCAGGTGTAACCGTTTTTCCTGGAAATTCTACAGACCAGTCAACTAGAACCTTGTTGTGGGTGCCATTACATTTTTCCACCCTTTGTGGTGGATTGCACTGAGTTGTTTTCAGCCGTTCACTTTAGCACGAGATGGGCATTGTTCCTTTCAACTTATTACAAAAAAAGTTCATTTTTTTGGGGGGGGGGGCCTTAAGTATTTTGTGATTCACGAAATTCATAAGTTGATTATAATTGTTTGGGGGGGGGGGGGAAGATGCACATTCTTCTTTTATGTTTGCTGTACGGTTCGCGTAAATTTCAAACGATTACCCTTGTAGTCCTCTGAAAAAAAGAAACAACAAACAAACAAAGAGCCAAACAAATAAATACACCTAAACCATTCACCGGTGAAGCTGGAGGTAATCTGAACTTCCTGGATAGTTTGGATAAGCATAAAGTTAAATGTTCAGACTGACCCTGTGGTTTCAGTTTACACCTCTACACATCTTTCGGCACAGTACTATTTATGATTTTTGTGCATTCTAAATGTTAAACACGCAAACACGTGGGAGTGTGGCGCGATTCCCCTTTTGACACTGTTTTGGTTTTTTTTTCGTTGTAATTGTAATATTACACTTAAGTACCGATTTCCTACCTCTGGTCATGCATTTAGTTCTACAGTTGTACTTACGAACTTCTCGTCGGTATTATTCCGCACCTCGTGCTGCTACACTTAGAGTGCTGCGAATCACACACAGCACAGGAAACCACACACTGACAAAACAACCACACAACAAAAACAAGAAATAAACAATCAAACAAACAAACAAACAAACGGAACACGCATTTTGTCTCACTTTACACGTCTCTTATGGTATTCATCTAACTGATATCTTTAATTACTTCTGTTTCCTCCTTTTATTCTACCATATCCACACGTACTTTGCACTTTATTCCTTCTATCGATACTTTACAATTTTGGCCCCTATTCACTTGCAATAACTTTGCCCTATACCACTGTTCAGTGCTGGGTCGTTACTGAAAAGTTTTCACTGTCGTCGGTCCGGTCTAGCCCTACTGCTGAGGACCGGATGCGTTTATCTTTCCCACTCCGTGCTCTATGTGATATCGCTTCCAGTGTGCAGTTGTTCTTTGCTGAGAAACTTTATCCTCAAGCCTTGTATATTACAATCTATAATATTTTCGTTTAGTACCCATTATTGACCCAGCTGGCTCATTGCTGTTGCGGTACACGTTCGCACCCTGGCCACTACACAGGAGCTTTATGACTTACGTAAGGAAGATGCTAATTAACTACAATTATGGAAAGGCCCGATTTATCCCTATTTCGCGCACTTGCTTTCGGCATGGCCCTGTATTTCTGTCATTATGACGATTCTTATTCTTTTCTAGTTATCTACTGATTTTCACTCACCTCGTGTGTAGAGGCTGGCACGCCTGATCATATGTGATCGGCTGATTGTCCCCGATACAGTTTTTTTGCACCATTCACACGTCATTCGAAAAAAAACACGCACTCACGCACACACACAAACACACACACACCCGCACTCACCGGTTTCTCCACGGTGCTCATCTCCCCCCCCCCCACCCGCGGTCTCCAGCACGGTGCCGGACCCCTCTTCTGAGGTACCGGCTTCCGGACGACCGCTGCTGGGCGTCCCTGGGTGCTCGGAAGCCCCGGCGCTGGCAGGTGCCCCTCCTTCGAGAGACTGATAACGGGGTGGGGCTGAGCGAAAACTCTGCAGGCTTCGGCTCTGAAATGAAGTCGAATCTCTGTGTAAGTGTAGTTATTTACTAACCCTTTCTTTCTTTTTTTCTCTTAACAGCACGTCCTCCTCCCCTGCATTGTCTGTTTCCTTTTCCTTTACGTGAAGATAATTCATCTGAGTAAACTGTTAATTTTTTATTATTTTCGAAGCAGGCTTTAACTGATATTATTTTGGTAGTCTTTTGCGGTTACGCTTGTTAGGATGGTTAGTTATCTTTAGTCCGATACACTTTTGGATATATCATTTTGGACCACGGCTTTCCGTTACATGATTTTCATGATGATATTTTGATTTTCATCTTATGGATCATGGATTGTTTTTAACCCCTTTGCATTGTGACGTTTATTTACTGTCTGACATCCATAACTTTGTTCCGTTATTTACCAAAATCATATTTTGATACCCAGAATTTCTTAGTCATTCCCACTTATTCTGTTTTCGTTCACGTATATATAATTATGGAGACCTATTGGGTCTTCTCCATTTCTTAGCTATCCTAAAAACCTAATATGTACTTTGGTATTCACTGGTTCAGGAAATTAATTTTCTATTTTCATGCCAGGGGATGTTCCCATATTGTTCGGAAAGGAACTGATGTTACAATTTGGTGGCTCCTCGTTCTGGTGCAGTCTAATATAGCTGCACCGGAAATACATTCTTTTCCTTAGGATGCTGCACGTGTTTTGAGGTTGGTTATGACCAACGACATACAATTCGTGCTTTATGACGATTATTTATTTATTTCGGTGACATTTCGCAGGTGCAATACCTTCACTGAAGTTATGTTTGTTTTTGTCCTCCCGGCCGCCACTTCAGGCCTACACAGATTCACCTTTGTTATTCCATCACGTACTCACCATTGACAGACTGTAGAGTAACTCGATCTCCGGGAGCATCTCTTCGATTTCCTGTATTAGGAATGGTAGCGCTAAACGGCGGTGCACTGCGGGCACCATATTGAGCAGCAGCTCCTTCATATTGAAGAAGCGTTGTCGTACTTCCGTGTCCCCGCAGGTAACCTCAACCGAGCCGCTCAACCTCAAGTAGGAGGCCAGGAGGGACTCCAGCTGGTTCACCAATTCTCGTGACATATTAAATTTACTTTTTTTTTCACGGCGCGATTTACACACCTCACGGTATCACTCTGCTGCATTGACGGCTGCAGGTGGTTATATAAGATGCGTGGGGTAGGAAATCCTACCGCAAGTTACGACGCATTGTTTACGTCGCAGGCATTGTGTACTCTTAGCCTGTTTTTCCCCACAGTTTCTTCCTTCCCTGAATTCTTAAATTTATGTCGAGTTTGTACATGTAGATTGTAATTTGTTACTTCACCGGTTATTTCAATTACAACATTACAACATTACATTACAACCCTATGGATGGGCAATTTTTACCTCCCTTCTCTCTCTCTCTCTCTCTCTCTCTCTCTCTCTCTCTCTCTCTCTCTCTCTCTCTCTCTCTCTCTCTCTCTCTCTCTCTCTCTCTTGGTTTCAGTACGTGGTTCTTTACATTGCTATTCTAGGTTTTGGTTGGTAATTTGGAATTACATACCTTCCCTTCAGGGAAGCCTCGAACGTTTCTTGCTGCTTATGGGATGTGCGGGAGCTTTCCTGCGAGTTGCAGCTTGTTAGTTCATATCCCTCATGTTCTTGACATCTCTTTAAAACATTACTAAACAAGACCGAAACCCGAAAAGAAACAGCGAAGAAAAGCAACAGAGCGGGCTCCATAATAATCTAGAGAGTGACCCTATGCCGCATATGCGTGAAACGTTTCGATTCACCCTATACCTAGTTTTTGGACTGCTCACGTCCACCTCTAGCCTCATGCGATTTTAGCTGCTCAATTGCATCGCCCTACTTTTACTTTTTTACTTAACTCTCATTGTTACTTTATGCTCATGTTGTGGTTTTTTTTCTCGCTTTCTTTCACGTTTTTTTTAAACATGGCCTCCACTTTTTCCAGATGGCTCTTCTCCGCATGCAACTTCTTTTTCTCTTGGCCGCTTTACCAGCATTCCGAATGGAGGAAACCGGCGGCAGACCAATACGCATCGCGACGGGGGCGGCTATGAAACGCCTTCCAAAAACGGTCGCCTATCAGGCTTCCGTTCCTTTGACGTTTAAGGTGCTGCGGGAGAGAGTGGAGCGCCAACACCTGACTTTTCCACGGCCGGTAGGACGTCGATCGCCTCCGCAGACTCTCATTCAATTGGAGGATGATATTAATTTTATTGGGCAATCCCTTGACCGGGAGTTGCGTAAGTTATCTGATGCTGTGTTTAATTTTACTAACTTAGACGATCACCGCAGTAAAAGAGGCATTGCTTTCTTTGGGGACATACTTAATTTTTGCTGTGATGTTGCCACTTCTAGCCAAATTAACGCCTTGGTGGCCACTGATCGCCAGTTACTGGATCAGTATACTTCTATGGAACGTCTTATCACTGAGGACCACGCGTCGTTTTCGGCTACTAAGGATCAACTGAATGACTATAGCGAGCAATTGGCTCGGTCGTTTGATAAAATTAATGACCGATTGAAAACTGCACTGCGTGCCTCCAATTATACTTACACTGCTATACGGAACGAGTTAAATGAAATTTCAGATCAGCAGTTTTTTTCCCTATGGGAAATTCTACAGAATACTCAGAGGTCGGTGCATACATTACTATTTTTGAAACAAATGGACGCCATGTTGTTATGCCGTAATCACTTGCTTCCTCTTTCTATTATCCCGTATACTGTTTTTGAACAGGAATTATTACATTTGAAGCAGAATCATTTGAAGCATACGTGACAATATTAAATTAAAAGTATTTTTTCATTTAAATGTCTGTACATTGTATGGTTACATTGAACAAACAAGAATAAAGATATAAGTGCTTAATATATACTGAGTAAAAAAAGAATTATTTTAAATATTTAAAAGTTGATAGTTGAAGCGTATATATGTATACTTAGTAAAAAAGAGAAAAACCGTATAATGCAAAATAGACGAGAACATAAACTTTAGAGAAATAAAATGGCATGATGATTACATAGAAACTAATTACGGTATGTAGCCTGAAAAGCGTATACAAGAATATATGGTTTTGTTGACTAAATATCTGTATTGAATGCCTACATTATTCAGCACACAAAAGGGGCCGTGCCTGGCATTCCAGGTACGTAGGAGAATATACATTGGAGCCTTTAGGCCCATTCCAAACAGTGTACGGTTTTTATAATTTTTTAAGGAATTGTTTGCTTTTGAGTTTGTCTGCTGCTACTGAGCATGAAGTACAGTTATTACAACTGACGTTGTTTTTAAGATCTCACACACTTATATTGTATAAAATTAATTTAAGCAAGAGAAATATTGGACATACCGTGTTGATGAAAAACTATGCAGTAGTACCTTTTGTAAATAGTAAAAAAAACTATAAATAACAAACTAAGCACCGCACTAGAATACTTAAGAGTCTTTTCCTTTGGCGAATCAAACACATTTACGGCAAAAGGCACTGTTTCTTTATGTGGGCGTACTACCGTTTTGGTTGCGGTGACAGTGGCACCAGATCCGCTATGCGTTTTTGTGTAGCGGGTCTTTTCCTACCAAAGCGCAAAGATGGTGACACAGGTAGCAGTAGAGGTATGGCTAGATCACTCACCAGGTCTTCGTCCAGATTTATGGTGAGAAACTGCGCCTCGTATTCGTCTTGTAAACAGTTTGCGTGAAGACACCATCCACTGCTGTATTGCAATTCCAAACTTGGGGGAGATGTACTGTTGAACGACGCCAACAGATTTCTTTTAGTGCCGCGCCTGCTAAAGCTGTAAGGACGACAGAAGAAACGAGGTATCATAGACTGAAAGGAAGCTGAATTAGAAGAAATGTGCTGAGATTTTGAAGGGAAGGGAGGGGCCTGTTGTGGAGTTATTGGAGTGAACAGCTGACGAAGAGATGGGATGCAGTAGACCAAACTGGGTTGGGAGAATGACCTTTGAGGTGTGTTGGAAAAGGGGTAAGGGAGAGAGATAAGATGGGTGAATTTCGTGCAGAGAAATGGGTGTGGAAGTCTTGATTGAACAGAATGGTGGTAAAGGGGAGGAAAAAATGAAACAGGGTGCTGCAGAGTAGCACGCAGCTGGAGGACCGACCATAGAGGTTGACGTCGAACTCAGTACTCCCGAGGATGGTGACCCATAATCGTTTGATGACACTGGCGACGTCGCAAGAGCCCCGGGAGAAGACACGTCGCTACGCGACGACAGCACGGTCGTCGCAGATGGAGTAGCTGAAACACTTCTAGCTGACGGCTGACTGTCGCTTTATGGAGATGAACACAATTGAATGATTTCTGGGATGTTGGTCTTGGTGGAGAAGTCGGTGGTGGGCCTAAATGAAGCACTACTCCATTGTCACTCGGTAGGGAAGGTGAAATGAGCAGTGTGCTCAGTTCACTTGAATTGAACACTGCTCCACTGTCGGTTGCGGCAGAGTTAGTCTCCACCACCAGATACGACGGCGCCGAGACTTCAGGATTGGAAACTATGGTTTCGTTTGGTTGGTGTCCACCTCAAAAGATGACGACGCCAAGACTTCAGGATTGGAAACCAAGGTTTCGTATGCGTTAGTGTCCACCTCAAAAGATGACGACGCCAAGACTTCAGGATTGGAAACCAAGGTTTCGTTTGCGTTAGTGTCCACCTCCAAAGCTGACGAAGCCGAGATGTCAGGATTTGCAAACGAAGGTTGGTTTGAATTAGCGTCCACCTCCAAAGATAACGGCGGCGTCCAAGGTTCGTTAAACTGTTGTGGAAATTGACTTGGTGCAGTGGATCTGAAGGCTTGGAGAAAAGGCGGAAGAGAATTTGCCCAATAGATGAATGTACTTGAAGAATGTATCTCCGAGCGTTGCACGACATGGCCAATTACTATACGGCCAGAGGGCGAAAAAAAAAGTTTCTCTAACAAATACGTTGACAGATATTGCCTGGTGATGCTCCATGTTAGCGATTGAAACTAAGACTCAGATTGGAAGTTTTAAGGCAAAGTTACTTATTTAAAAGGACGGAATACCGGAGAGTGGGGATTTCGGTTACAGTATGCCCGCTGCGATTAAAGTTCTGGATAAGTCACGTGTAAGTGATAAATCGCCTGAGAAAGAAACTTTAATTATAACGAATATCTTTAAATGTGGTTATGTGGTATACGGTCGGGAATGTAACTCCATATCAAAACCGGATGAAGTGGCGCCCGAGTGGCGAGACCGGAATCTGCGGCGAAAGGCATCCGATTGCTGCTTGGGATGTTATGGCGAGATAACCCCCTGGGATTTTTAATTGGACTTTTAAAAGAGTTCACAAAGGGAAGTTGTGGCAACGATAAAAGCACTATAAAAGTTCAGGAGCGATAAGCCGTTGCCGAAGTGAATTTTTTGCTGTGAAGTACTTGAGAAGCGAAAAAATAGCTTTGCGTTTTGAAAAAGTTCATGAATTACTGTAAAAGTGATTATTACAGATATACCAATTGATTGGTAGATGTAACCCTAGCCCTGAATTTGCGGGCGTGTGATTTACATTGGTAGTTTCATTATTTTTAGTAGAAAAACAAGGTGTTAAACAAATAGTCGTGCAGAATATTAGCAGTTTAGAAAGGAAACGTTGCCATTGCGCGAACATGGAAGAGCACAATGAGGGAAGTAGCGATTCTACCTTGCAACCTACGTTTGCAGTTTTGGTGCAAAGAGGCAGGGAATCGAAAAAGTTATATTCAGGGTATAGCGAAACGGACATATCCGTGACGCCTATGCCTGAGGGACCAGATCCTGCGAGGTGGGTGTTTACAATGATTGATGAGCTTGTGAAGCTTGTTAAGGCGGAGCTTTTGAAGAACGAACCCAGGTACTTAGGAATATCCATATCGGATTCCAAACAACCTTCCAAATCATTTAATATGAGCGTTAGAAGGGCAGAAAAAGTGAATGTCGAGGCAGTTCTTATAGTAAACTTGAACGCAGCTTTAAGAAGTAAGTGGTACTGCCGAGAATGCTGCTTTGTTTCAAAGAATAAGAAGGAATACCATCGCTGCAACGAAAAATATGGGAAACGCCACCAGGTATGCCGTGTTAGCTCTTACGATTGCGTACGCTGTACTAAGTGTCATCGGGTTTTTAAGGATCTGGCGTGTTTGACAGTCACAAGAAAAAAGGCGCGTTCTACCCGAATGGATGTCTGGGTGCGATGTCGGAAAGGTCTGTCTTTCTTGCAATAAATTGTTGAACTTAAAACACCGGAAGATAGCGCACCAGTGCGGAGAAATCTTTTGCAGTTATTGCTAGGTATACGCAGACCCAAACCATCAATGTTACATACAACCGTACTGTCCCAAGAACACTCGAAGCGATTTTGTGATCATGTTCATTGATTTTGAATGCACGTAAGAGACTCCATATTTGAAAATGCGGTAGATATTTGAACACGCCCCAAAACTTTGCGTGCTATACCAGGCTTGCACCTTGTGAATAGACAACCAGCACAAGATGTTGTACTGCACTTGGCGTGGAGTGAAAAAATAGGTGTTTGACGCAACTGTTTGCTCACATCACTCAACCTACGTTTGCAAGTTGTGACGTGATCATCTTGGCTCACAACATGCTCTCGTATGACAGTCAATTCCTATTACATCACATGGTGAGCGAACTTAAATGGATACATGAGCTTACTATGAACAGGAACAAGATATACAACATGAAGTTTGGCAACGCTGCCCTTCTTTACCGTGCCACTATCTCGCTATTCTGAGACGTTCCAGTTGCAGGAATGTAAAGGGTATTATAGTGTCTCTTCGGTATGTGCTCTTCTAAGGAGGCGAACTGGGAGTTATAAGGAACATAGTAAATGATTAAATAAAAGTTTTTCTAAACCTAATGTATTTAAAACTAAATTGAATTAATAACAAAAGTAGTGACTTAATCCTGCCAACTAACTATACAATAAGTTGCCCTACAGAGATGACTATAATTTTCTGAACCCTGATATCGATTATTTCCTATTACTCTGGCAGTATCCAAGTTACGCCTTACTTACATGTTGATAAGGCGAGGATGAGTATGGCAGTCGTCGGTCCGGCCATCGTGGAGTCGTGTAGCAATGCTGACAACAGACTATCTATCGTGGCATCAAGATACCACGTATTTATACAAGAATCTAAGGCGTTGGCCTCCGCACGTGTCGACGAAAGGAACTTACGTCTTGGAAAAGTTGCTGAGGATTTTCCGCAGGAAGTGGTTCCTACTCAGCATTACGTGAAACATCTCTAAGTATCAAGAAAGGAACAAAGTGACTTTCTTGACATAAGAATTTATAATTGTGAGATTATCACAATGCAGTGTCATTCTACTTTGACTCATTAATATTCAAACTATTTTCATGTTTTACAAGTGACTTTGATTTTTATATGAATTTCTTAAAAGCCTACCTTTCTTATATTTGTAGCCTACCTTCTAGGGCACTATATCCTCCCCACCTTGAAAGAAGCTATGGGAGGTATCCCAGAGCGGCTTCACAATTATGGTGAGTAAAAATCTGAAATTTTACCCATTTATCAGAACATTATTTACTGCCAATCTCAATAATTATCTCTTTTTATCTGTTTTTTTTTTTTTTTTTTTTTTTCCAGGGATGTTGCAAGTCATCTCGTCCTAGGCTATTCTAACTTAACATTATACAAATACATGATACAGATATTAACAATAAGGTAAGTTTTCTCTTTACTACACAGTTGGAGAATGATGATAATAGTACAGTCCCCCCAGGGGCCTACTTCGGTAGGTACGGGTTTGGCGAACCCGGGGTCCCGAGCCAACAGTCTCCCTCGAGTGGGCTCCTCTTCGTGGTTGAGGGAGATGGTCAACAGGCCCACCCACGTGTAGGCCGTGCGTGGAGACCCGTGTCGGTGGAAAGGTTTGTCCTGGTGGTTGAGGGATGCGTATCTGAGCTCGTAACAGTATTTTTCTGAATTCGGGGAGGGTGCGCATTTCTAATACACTACTTTGGCTTCTGCTTCGCCTAAACGGGAGGTTAGGGACTAACCCACCCCTAATCAATCGGCCAGGACTAGGTATTGTACCGACCTCCAGGGTGAGTGGGACGGCGAGCTCGCTATATCCCCTGTGTAGCCCTGTCATCCCAGTGGGGTGACCCCTTGTTGGACTCCGTGGTGGGTGGGGAGCACTGGGGGATGAAATTTAGACCTAATATTATGGTTAACATACACCCCCCAAAAAACAATAAACGTGGAAAGGATGTATTTGAAAACAGTGTTAAACAAGTAGTTGAGTGTGGTCCTCGCTACTTAGTTATTAAACGAACGGAGGAAGGTAGAACTTTTTCTACGGTTAATCCGTTTATTATACAGAAAGGTCTTGACAAAATAGCTGGTGCTGTTAAATCATGTACAAAATCTAGAAATGGCACGCTGCTGGTGGAAGCAACTACAGCATCCCAGGCAGCAAAGATACTGAAAGCCAATATGCTGGGCAGTTATCCAGTCAAAGTGGAGATGCATAGGACCCTGAATTCCTCGCGCGGTGTTGTAAACACTAGCGCGTTGGATGGAATGTCCAACGAGGATATTCAGGAGAACCTCCAGGAACAAGGCGTAACTGCAGTATATCGTGTCCAAAGGAGAGAACGAGGGGATATGGTTCCTACTCGTACCCTGTTCCTGACCTTTGATCGGGTAGATCTCCCTCAAAGGATCAGGGCAGGATATGAAGTGATTGAGGTTAGACCGTACATACCTAACCCTCTGAGATGCTACCAATGTCAGCGGTTCGGTCACACTAGTGCATTCTGTAAAGGCGCACCTACATGTGTCAGCTGTGGAGCCGGCATGCATGAAAATGCATGTAGATCACCTCCGGAATGCGTAAATTGTAGCGGTGAACATCCATCAAGTTCACGAGAATGCCCCCGTTATATTGAAGAGCGAGCTATTCAGGAGATCCGGGTTAAAGAAAAGGTATCCTTTTCGGAAGCCCGGAAACTTCTATGTATTCTCAAGCCCTCTTCAACCACCTCCCGTACCTATAGCTCTGTGGCGGCTACTCCGTCACCGAAACGGGAGGCTGGTACCCAAACATCTGATATAAACGGGGTAACAATATCCGAGAAAGTTCTAGTGCCTAGATCGCAACCAAGAGCATCAGTAACAACATCTAAAACTCCGAGAACACAGACTACTGAAAATATCAAGTCAGTGAAGTCGCCTGAGAAAGCATCCACTTCTAACAACAGGACGAAATTGCCCATTGTATACCAAGCACCAGAGATCAAGTTCAAGACGCAGTATGATAGAACTGCCTTCCTGAAAGAAAGCACGAAGTCTGCTCCAGAAAAGTCCAAGAAACGTAGCCCTAGAGCGTCTCCGAGATCATCGTCGGAGTCATCTTCTGGGGAGGACCACGACCGGCGACCGTCATCTACGTCGGTCGGAATTTCCAATCGCTTCGAGCCCCTCGAATCGAAAGTTGTAGAACGAAAACCGTCCTCTTCCATAGAGGATATGGAGCAGGATACAGCTGACCACGCTGCTACATCTGCAGCAAAGAAGAGGCAGGATAAACCTGCCGAAACTAGCCCTACACCAAAGAAAAAGGGCAAATTGATTCGGCCACCCATGAAGTCGTCTTAATGTAGACTACCTTTACATCTTATATCCCATAGTTCCAATGGCTATCCTACAATGGAACATACGAGGATTAAGAGCGCATCGACCAGAATTGGAACTTTTGCTCAGTAAGCATCACCCCTTAGTGGTATGCTTACAAGAGACTAAGCTACGACCACAAGACAACTTTAAAATCAGACGCTACACACCACTGAGGTGTGATGTTGAAACAGAAGAGGGCATTCCTGCACACGGGGGTACTATGATGCTCCTCAGGGATGACATATTTGTAGATCCGTTACAGCTACAGTCTGATTTACAATCTGTAGCTGTAAGGATTAAGCTGCCATCAATAGAATTTTGCATTTGCACTGTATATCTCCCGCCATCAGGTGACCTCTCGTTAGTTGACCTTGAAGATCTGGTTTCCCAACTCTCAACACCATTTCTAATAGTTGGAGACTTTAATGCCCATCACCCACTTTGGGGCTCAAATCGGGCATGTTCGAGAGGCAACCTCATTGCAAAATTCCTGGAGAGCAATAACTTGGTTCTCCTGAACACCGGAGAGCCCACATTCCTCTCAGACGCGTTTAACACCTATTCGCACATCGATTTGGCAGTGTGTTCATCCCAGTTAGCTGTTTCATTACAGTGGAATGTCAACTCTGATTTACATTCCAGCGACCACTTTCCATGTCTTCTTAGTCTCTTAGCACAAGATGTGTCTCCCTCACGTATCCCTAGATGGCGCTTTGATCGTGCCAACTGGAATCTTTACACCCAATTGGCTGTCTTTGAATACAACGAGCACGATTCTGTGAATGATTTAGTCGATCATCTCACAGAGAAAATTCTTTCCGCTGCAGAACAGTCTATTCCACGTTCGGCTACCCAACCCGGTCGATTTCCTGTCCCATGGTGGACCAACGACTGCCGGAATGCTATTCGTGCTCGTAGACGTGCTCTAAGGGTATTCCAACGACACCCTACGCTAAGTAATCTAATTGAGTATAAGAAAACGCGTGCAAAATCTAGGCAAATAATTAAGGATAGCAAAAAGACCTCATGGAACAAATTTGTATCATCTTTTAACAGATGTACACCCTCATCTGTTGTATGGGATAAATTAAGGCGCGTGGCCGGAAAATCAACCCACTTGCCAATCGCTGGTCTGAAAACAGCTGCAGGAGTTGTTGTTGATCCGTTTGTTGTGGCTAACACCTTCGGCTGTGCTTTCGCTCAGGTGTCTAGCTCATGCAATTATGCTCCTGAGTTTATCTCAATTAAGACTCAGGTAGAATCTCAAGGTTTCGTGTTTAGTTCCAGAAACCTTGAAGACTATAACCGCCTCTTCATCTTGGCAGAGCTAGAACACGCTCTTTCGTCATCGCGACTGACAGCACCAGGACCGGACGGAATCCACGTTCAAATGTTACAACATCTCTCACATGAAGGTAAGGCATTCCTGCTCGAGGTCTATAACCGTGTTTGGGTTGATGCGACGTTTCCTGAAAAGTGGCGAGAAGCTACCATTATACCTATCTTGAAAGCTGGCAAGGACCGTCACCTCCCTTCTAGCTACCGCCCTATTTCCCTCACCAGTTGCGTATGCAAGGTGATGGAACGCATGATAAATGGGCGGTTGGTATGGTGGCTGGAAACGCACAACCTACTGAATAACATCCAGTGCGGTTTCCGACGACGCCGTTCAACAGTGGATCATCTTGTGTCCATGTCGACACAGATTATGAACGGATTTCTTAAGAACTGTCAAACAGTCGGAATATTTTTTGACCTCGAAAAGGCTTATGATACGTGTTGGCGGGCAGGGTTGCTACGTACTCTGCACACCTGGAATGTACGTGGACGCCTACCACTCTTCCTTCAGGAATTCCTGAAAGACCGCGTATTCCGAGTAAGGGTTGGCTCGGTTGTTTCGAACCTTTTTGTTCAAGAGAACGGTGTACCACAGGGATCGGTACTAAGTGTTACGTTGTTTGCTATTGCGATTAATTCTATCTCGAAATGTGTACCTCCAGGTGTCTCGTCATGCCTATTTGTAGACGACTTTGTCGTCTACTGTACATCTCAGCGCACTCCGTTTTTAGAGCGCCGTCTTCAGACCACCTTGGACAACCTTAAGAGTTGGAGTTTAAAAAACGGCTTCCGATTTTCCGCTGAGAAAACCATCTGTGTAAACTTCTGGCGTCAGCAGAGTCGACTACCTCCAAGGCTCCGGCTAGGCGCTGATCTACTACCTTTTGCAGATGAGGCGAGGTTCCTTGGATTGATATTTGATAGAAAACTTAGTTGGTCGTCGCATATAGCACAACTGAAAGCACGATGTGACCGATCTTTGAATATCTTGCGGGTACTAAGTGGAAAATCGTGGGGAGCGGATCGTGCAGTGTTATTGCGACTTTATCGGGCACTCATCCGTTCCAAATTAGACTATGGTAGTATCGTTTATGGCTCAGCACGACCATCTGTGCTGAAGAGATTAGACACAGTCCATAACTGTGGCATACGTATAGCTGTTGGGGCATTTCCAACGAGCCGAGTTATAAGCCTGTATGCTGAGTCTGCAGAACCTCCTCTGCAGTACAGGCGCAACATATTATTAGCCAATTATGGCTGTGGACTTAATTGCATGCCCACACATCCATCGTTTACGCCGTTCTTTAATACCTTCATGGACGTGCGTTATAGGAACACTACTATTAAACCAAAGCCACCTGGTTTTCGTTTCCGGGAGCTCCTTAGACATCTTGATACTGACATGCCCAAGATGTATCCTAGGGGGGAGAGGACCTACCCTCCTTGGTTGTGCAGAGCATCCCCGGTTGATCTGGGCATGACTAAATATGATAAATCTACCATGTCTATGTCTAGTATCCGCACATGTTTTTTAGAATTTTTATCGCGATATGAGGACCATTTTGTAATTTATACTGATGGCTCCAAGAACTCAAATGGCGTTGGTTGTGCTTACGTGTGTGGAACCGAACCCTATACATTCGGATTCCACACTAGCACTTCCATTTTTACTGCAGAGCTTTATGCAATATACCGGGCCATTTTACACGTACGCCGACGAAAGTTGGGGGACTGCTTAATCCTGAGTGATTCCCTCAGTGCACTTCAAAGCCTACGGAAGCTGTACAACTACCACCCTATTGTGCAGCGTATACAGGATGCCCTCCACGTTTTACACGCTTCTGGCGTTAACGTGGGGTGTGCATGGATCCCTGGTCACGTAGGCTTGCGGGGGAATGAAATGGCGGATTCAGCAGCCAAGACGGCTATCATGAAGCCCAGGGTTAAAATACCATCTGTGACATCGGAAGACTTTAGTATCGAATTGCGGAGAGCTGTGCAAACCTGCTGGCAGGAAGAGTGGTATGCTCTCCGCAATAATAAACTTAGATCTGTCAAAGAACTTCCGATTCCCTGGGTTACCTCCTGTCGGTCATCTCGTCGCGAGGAGGTGAGTTTGGCTCGGTTACGAATTGGGCACTGCATTTGTACTCATAGTTTTCTTTTTAAAAAGGAGCCTTCTCCACTATGTCCGTTTTGTAATGAAGCGTTGTCTGTACGACACGTGCTGCTAGAGTGTTTTCACCTAGCAGACCTTAGGACGTCTCTGCAGCTGCCGGTCAGCTTTGCAGAAATGCTGGCGGACGATAACGCAGTAGTGAAGAAGGTTTTTAGGTTCTTTTCGAGATTAGATTTTAGGATTTAGCAAATAGAATTTATGGTTTTTGGATGCCTTTTTTTTTTTTTTTTTTTTTTTTTTTTCTCCAAAGCGTATGTATTTGTTGTCTTTTTTAACATAGTTATACTGTTTTAGAATGATTTATATCTGGCTTTTGCCATGACCATTTTCTTTTATAAAGGGCGCTGATGACCTCTGTAGTTGAGCGCCCTTATACCCATCACTCACTCACCCCCCCCTAATAGTACAGTATGTATATATATATATATATATATATATATATATATATATATATATACTCCCTAAGTTAACATGTTTAATTTTGTCTTGAGAAAGAGTTTATCTTGCTTTTCACATCTCAGCGATAGGTTACACTTGTGGTTGCATAGCATATCTCTTGTTTTGCGGTTTTCTGCTTCTCGGCGTCGGTGGAGGAAGTAACTATCAGTTCCTCGGCCTCAACTGTTTGACTTTCTACATCTTTGGTAGTATTTGTAGTTCTTGGTTGTTTCATAAAGTTCTTACCACATGGTAAGAGTCGAAGTTTCCGCCGGCGAATGATGAAAACTTCGATGGCAATTAGGATGATGATTCCCAGGAGAGTTCCTACACCTATCCCGGTGGCTGATGGAGCTGATTGTTGCTCGTACGCAGCACGAGCCTCTCGTACACTCACCATCAGGTGTTGGAGTTGTAGTTGGGGTGGTTTATCATCACTGCGGATTTCTGCCTGTACCGCGTCCAGCCCATGTAGATTTACAGGCTTCTCGGCTGCTGTCGTGAAGTTTGTAGTTTCCTCTGGAGTTAATAAACTCTTGATGTCTGGCACGACAATGGCATCTTCTTCCAGGTTCCAGTTGGATTCCCCGGTGATGGCAGGCAGCAACGTCATTGACCCAGAATGGTATTAGCAGTCCAAGTCATCTGTGAGTAACCCCGTACCATAGAGCACCAATAGATCTGTGGAATCTAGCTTGCGAGCAGAACATGTTTTAGCAATTTTTAAAGGTGTGGATACAGCGTATACCCAATAACTCTTTTTCTTGGATTTTACATGATACCATATAGGAGTAAAGTCAGGGCTAACAACGACTCTTTTGCATAACTTATGTACATTGGCCTCTTGACCGAAAAATAAGGAAGATACACATGTAGGAGAAGTAGGAGAGTATAAGGCGAATTCAGCAGGACATACAGATATCATTCCAGGTTTGCATTTTTGTATGAGGGATTCAGAAAGTAGGGCGTATTTTTGTCTATCCCTAGATACTGCCAGGTAGTTCACTGAGGAGTCTATTGTCATGTACTGATCTATACTTGGTACTTTAATAGGTAAGGGTAACACCCTGTATAAATCTAATGTCCTGTCTACTTCTTTTAGTGGAATTTGAACCAAAATTCTTACTATTCCAGGCATTGAATAAGCAATTACATTGCATAAATCATAATAGGTATGCATACTAGCCATATCTACTCCTGCTAATAGTGAAGTTCCTATGGGTAGTTGTGTAACAACTGTTTTAAGAATTTGGGAAAAATTTCTTGGTGGTACTATTGTCGCACTAAGCCTTCCCGTTGCTAGTACATCTAGTCCTTCATGCAATTGCATTAACTGTTGTTGCAAATTTAGAATAAATAGAGAAATTTCCCTAAACGCAGTCGATATTTTAAATTCTTGCATTACCCAACGCTTAAGTTCGGTGAGACTTGTTTGTGTCCGTCTACCTTCTAAAATAGTATCTTTCACAGTCTTTACTAAGGCATCTGTAAGATTTCTAATGGTTTGGGTATTATGTGTTGTTCGCTCATCTAAATTTTGAATGTAAGTTAATTGTTCTTCCGCAACATGCACTAATTTGGGCGAAGTTGTCTCAAATTTAGCGATCTGGGAATGTATTTTATTAACTTCTGCTCTATCCGGAGTTCCAAATAGAAATTTAAGAACAGATCCTCCAGCATTTATGGCTCCACGTTTTTGTCTACTTTCCCCTTGCGGTAAGTATTGTTCTAAGTTTTCTACCTCATTCCTCAAAAGTTGAAAAATTCTTTTAAGTTTGGACGCCTCTGTCCAATCAATTAAATTAGCTTTATCAGAATTCTTTTCCAAATCTAATTGGTTAAATACTTGCTCGATATGTTCCACTGTATCTGCATATTGTCGAATCGGTACATCTATACTGACCGTCCACCTACTTCCGGTAACCAAAATCGTTTCCTGGTAAGCGAAAATAATTCCCTTCGACATTAACGGCTCATTGGGTAGCAGAGAGGGGTGCGAAAAAGGATTTTGTTTCGCCTGCACATAATCTGAAAACAAACAAAGAAGAATATATATAAGTAATGTTGGCGCTTTATCACCTTTCGCCTTGTCTTTCTTATTTCATTACTTCATCTCATTTAAATTTTATGGTTGGACTTCTGTTGGAGTTTTATTGACAGTATTCATTTCAGTTTGGTTAGTGTTTTGAACGCGAGACCTTAAATTCCATGGCAATTCAGCGGGTTGTTCATTTGAAATGTTTACTCGACTACCCTTACAAGTAGGATCCCTTCTTTCGCTATCCTGCTCGGGTGAGCTGGGTGCATCTACAAATTCATCATGTTTATCAAATTTTTCCTCGTCATTATTTTCTATGCTAGGGACCGTACAATTTTCGGCTACTTCTATAACTCTTGGCGAAATTGCTATCACCTCCACTTCCGTTGTTCCTACATCCGGTTGTGCCACATCCGCATAACAACGTTTAAGTCGATTGATATGGACTACCACAGAGCGTCTGGGGCCCATTTGGAGTCGGTAATTCAACGGGGCAAGTTTCTCAATTATTTTCCACGGACCACTATGTTTAGGGGCAAGTTTTCTATTAGTATTCTTTCCTATGTAGGGTTTATCTAAGTATACTAAATCACCTACTTCAAATTCTACATCAGTCGCTTTTTTATCATACATGTTCTTTTGTTTGAATTTATTTTCAATTATGTTATGATATGCATCGTCATACGCTTCACGTAACCTGCGCTTCATCGCTTCTATGTGTTCTTCAGCTGATGTGAGTTCACTATCACTATTTGTTTTGTTTTCAAGATCAAACATTGTTGGTAATCTCATTTCTCTAGTATATAGTAAGTAAAATGGACTATAAGTTGTAACAGTATGCGGAGCAGAACGATAAGCCATTAGTACAAATGGAATCATTCTATCCCATTCAGTTTCATATCGAGACATCATCATAGATAAAGAGTCATTTAAGTATCTGTGAAATCTTTCTATGGTAGAATTAGATTGAGGATGCATTGGACTACTATTAATGTGCTTAACACAGAACAATTTACAAATTTCAGAAAATAAAGCAGATTGAAAATTAGCCGCTTGATCCGTTAATAATCGTTCAGGAGACCCATATCTTGAGAATATCTCGGTAACTAATGCTCTTGCTACCGTGTTAGCTGATTGATCAGCTATTGGAATAGCTTCCGGAAATTTAGTAAAGTGATCAATAGCGGTTAAAATATATTTATTTCCTGAACTAGTAACATTTAATGGACCAGTAATATCCATAGAAACTATCTGAAATGGTCTTGTAGCGGTATCTGAAATTCCTAATGGTGCCGTGGGTTTTCTAACAATTTTTCTTACAGCACACGTGTCACATTTCTGTATATAAGTATTCACATCATCTTTAAGTGTAGGCCAGAAATATCTTTGTTCTATTATGGCTTGAGTACGTTTCATCCCTTGGTGAGAACTATAAGTAGTGTCATGATGCATTGAAATAACATCTTTAACCAATGAACTAGGTATTATTATCTTATTATATTGCTTGTCTTTTACATACAACAACCCATCTGCATCTGTAGTAATTAAGTTATTTAACCCTTTCTGTGATTCTTCAACTAACTGGTTACAATAATCATCTTTTAATTGTTGTTCCTTTAAGTAATCTCGAGTCAATGGGAGAGATTGTGATAGACCCGGCGACGGCGACGGTGAATGCGAATGGGGAGACACCCCAGAAGCACATGAGGTTGCCCGAAGAACCCGGCAAGTGGACTCTTCCCCGTCGTCGGGGGCAAGCTGGCCCGTCTCCGGCTCCTCCGGGATCGTCTCAAGGCGGGACAGTGCATCAGGTACAACATTTGCTTTTCCTGGTCTATGATTCACCGTGAAGTTATATTCACTCAACGCTAACATCCACCTAGTTAACCTTGCATTTAATGTGTTCTTTGTGGTGAGCAACCAAGTAAGTGCCTTATGATCTGTATAAATAGTAAATTTATGTCCTAATAGATGTATTCTAAATTTCTTCACACCGAACACCACGCTTAACAATTCTTTTTCAGTGGTAGTGTATTTAATTTCTGGTGCGGTCAATAGCCTACTAACATAACCAATAGGTCGGTCTAACCCCTTTTGAATTTGACTAAGTACAGCAGATATGCCATAATTTGAAGCATCGCAGGCTAAAATAAAAGGCTGCGAAAAATCTGGATGTGCTAACACCGATGATGACGTAAGAGCATTTTTTAAAGCATTGAAGGCATTTTCAGTAGCTTCATTCCACTCAAACTTTTGATTCTTTTTCGTTAATTGGCTAAGTGGTCTACTAATAGTTGAAAATTCAGGTATGAATGACCTGTAATAGCCTACTGCACCTAAGAAAGATCGCACTTGTTTTACAGTATGGGGGCGCGTTAATTTTCTTATTGCTTCTATTTTGCTTACATCTGGTTTAATTCCATGAACACTTACAGCATGACCCACATATACCACTTCCGGTTTCGCAAATTGACATTTTTCCAAATTTGGTTTTAAGTTAGCATCCCAAAGTTTGTCAAAAATTTGTCTTAAATTTTCTGCATGTTCTTCAATGGTTTTTCCAAATATTAGAATATCATCCATATATATTAAACATATTATTCCTTTTAGATTTCCCATTATTAAATTTATTGCTTTGGACCACGTCATAGGTGCTGATACTAATCCATAGGCATTCGAACATATTCGTAACTCCCTTCAGGACATACGAAAGCTGTTTTTGGTCTGTCGGACTCTTTTACTTTAATCGCATGATATGCAGAACTAATGTCAATGATAGAAAAATATGCATTACCCGAAAGCATTGATAAATTTTCTTTTATGTCTGGAATCGGCCATGTTGGTACCCTGGTTACACTGTTAAGACGCCTATAATCAACACACAGACGGTATTTTACTACTCCATCTAAAGCTTTCTTAGCTACAAATAAACATGGACTCGCCCAATCGGACTGAGTATGTTGAATTATTTTCTTTTGGAGCATTTCTTGTATTTGCTTTCTAAGTTCATTTTTTAAGGAAAATGGAACCCTATAAGGATTCAACCTAATCGGTTTAGCATCCCCTGTATCAATTTCATGCTCGATTACAGAAGTGCATGGTAATTCTCCTGACGCTTCATCTAGGAATAGCGGAATGTAATCATCTAGCACAGCGGATATAATATCCCGTTCTCTAAACTTTAAATGGGACAATTTTTTATTAAATATCTCATAAATTTCATTTAACTCTAATTGTCTACAGGTTTCGGGATTTCTCCTCTTCTCTTTTAAGTCTGGTCTTGTTACATACATGGTATACATATGAAGACTATTTTTGCCTTCTACTTCGTCACACAATAAACATCTATCTTCCTCACTTAAATATTCTGAGTTCATAGCCCTGTTTGGTACACCAATTGCCTGCTTATTGGTTTTAGGGCACGCGGGTCTTACCTCGCTACTTTTTCCCTTATAGTAATTGTACTTGCATGTATCGCGGTATGCAGGTTCTCCCCCACTCCGGACATGGATGGAGTTCCTTGGTAACATACACGCTTTGGGCCGCTGACTCATTTTCCTTTGCATGACGTCAGACACTGGCCAGTGATTATAGGCCCTTGGAGGGACGAGCTGCCGCACTTTTTGGCCCATTGAGTTAACAACAAACCACCTCCCTTCTACCCCTCCTCCAGAGGTAGGAAAATTGCCCGCCGGAAATAGCATAGAACTATTCCCCTTCCACTCGTCCGGCATTCCCGTACCCAAAAATCTGTCGGGGTCACTATGCCTCGACCTTCGGACGGTAGGTTCCTCTGAGTCCCAATTAAAATCATCATTCCCTCGAGTCAGGCGCTGTCCCCATTTAGGCCACTTTTCTCGGGGATTTTCCATCATGCCCTGGACTCCTGCTGTGGCTTCACAAAATTTTTCAAAAAATGCTTTACATGTTCCACATATGGGTACATTAGTTTCTACTGGGGAATTATAACTAACACATTCTTTTTTCATTGTATTACTAAATTCACTAGCCTTACCTAATTTTGATCCTTTAGTCAAAATTACCTCATCTATTCCTGTGTTTAATACTTTCATGATACAATACTTACAATCATTGGGTAATATTTCCTCCCCTCTTTTAAGCCATAATAATGAGTTTTCATTGTCATCTAGTGCGCACAAGTTTGTTACTACTCTAGCCACATACAATTTACTCTCGTTTAATTCTTCAGGCTCAATATATATTTCTAAGGGAAAAAGCTTAGCCTTTAGCTTTTGAATACGTGCAAGTACTTGGGTTTCAGATCTAGGAGGTATAGGAGTATTTTCTGCTAATACTACATTCCAACTCAATTCATCTCCCTGTTCCTCAGTGTCTTCTCTCATCATATGGATTTGTCCCGTAGCGAGAGTGATCAGGTCAGCCTCGGGTCGTATTCCTGAGAGTTCTAGATCAACTGATCCTATCTCCGTTAGCAATCTACCGTTAGGTATATCAATCACTGCTTCTATATCTCTCAATAGATCTAACCCGATAATTCCTTCATGATATGAAGGTAGGGGCACTACACAAAAATTATACCATATTTCTGTAGGATTATCTCCTAGTGTTAAAATTAAAAACTGATCTCCCTTTATTTCCAGCGCATCTCCCGTTACGCCTACTGAGCCTACCCGGGAGGGCGTTGTCATGAATTCGTGGTCTATTAAGCCTTCTCTTATGGCTGAGAAACTAGCTCCAGTATCAACCAACATCATAAGGTGTTTACCATCTATTGTTACTTTTACTAACATTTCTTTGTGTACTGGAATTATTGATAACGCGGGAAGTGATTCTGCCTCGAGGCTACCGGGTTCCCGCTCCTCGGTGAGGCTTGCCCGTTTCCCGACGGCGCTTGCCATCGACAAAATTTTGCAGTATGCCCCGGCATATTACATTTCTGACATCTGATTTTTCCATCAGCTGTTCGAGACGTCACTTGCCTTTGACTATCACGAGAGGATGTCCTATTTCCATCAAAAGTTATTTGCATATGTGTCTCATTATCCCTTTTCCATATGGGTTGCCTACCTTGACCTTGGCCTTGTCCTTGCTGATGGCTTTGTCCTTGTCTCTGCCCTGGTATTAGAGAGGGTTTACTTCTGCAGTTTATAGCGATGTGGCCTTTTTTATTGCACCTAAAGCAAGTCCTATCAGATCTCATCATAAATACTTTCTTCTCTTGTTTTTCCTGAGGGATTGCTGTAGGATCTCCGCGTTGTTTTTCGGAATTTTCTACGGTAGTAGCAATCCGAATAGCGGCTGCGAGGTTGTCGGGCATCTGGTATCGAACCTGTTGTCCAACGGTTCCTCGAAGTCCGTTCATGAATGCTGCCAGTAATCGCCTATCTGCTTCCTCGTTAATTACCTTTTGAGCATCAGCATCGTCTACAGTACGGATGGTTTTATGGCAAAGTTGTCTACACCTATCCGCGAACATTTCCACGGTTTCCTCTGATTTTTGCACAGCATTTTGAAGTGCTGTATAATGATATTGAGGAGGAAGTTTTTCAGTAAAACGGGCAATTAGGGCCTTCTTAAAATCTTCCCATGTTACATCTGTGGCTTTTAGGTCAGCACGACCTCTAAAAAATTGTAGGGCGGTGCCTGAAAGCTTAGCTCTAGCTATGTTTAGCTGATCTACTGGAGACCAATTTCCTACAACAGCCATGTGTTCAATATTAGCAATAAAATCTTTAACTGGTTTTCCCTTTGGATCACCAGAATATTCTTTGATTACATTTGCAATACTAACATCTTTTATTTTAGCCGCCGTTAGGCGTGCTACCTGCTCCTGTAGTTCTCTTATTTTATCATCTGCGCTAGTATTAGGCATGTTGATTCAGTAATTTATGACTATATTTGTGCTAAATTTATATTAAATTTATATTATTATTACTATTATTATTTTTTTTTCAGGGTCCTCTACCTTATGTCAAGAGGCTTGCCTGAGGGTTGTTCCGAATACGGGAGAGTGAAGAGCAAGAAGCGGAGGGAGCAACCCGTCGTATGACTTTAAGACCACGGAAATTCTTGGGGGGATAACTACGCTTAACTGTACATAACACAGAACAAATAAGTGAAACAAAGAAATCTCTTTTTATTTCTTATTTTGTCCTTCTAGGTTCAGACCTCAAATTAACATTACCATATAAGGGAGTATTTCTAGGAAAAGCTGAAACCCTTTTCCCTTCTGGAGTTCCTATCCTTTGTTCTAGAATAGCTTCACCTGTAGCATAATCATATAGAAAATCAGTTCTTTCTATTTCTAGTTCCTCAAAATCACACCCAGGATTAATGTGACGCTTCAATATTCGTGTTTCTACGTCAAATATAACCGTGCCATGAGAATTGTTATGAGTATAAATCTTATAAGATGGACACGTAAATCCTTTTAATTTTCCCTTAATCCCTAATTCTATCCTTGAATCTGTCACAATTCCTTTAAATTTATGCCTATGATTATCCAACAGTGCCAAGTTTATCTTAGTGTATTTCCTAAAGAAATATGTAATTAGATTAAAAGCATATTCATCGGCATTCCTCAATGCTAATGAGCTAGTAGCTGATACTACATGAATATACACAATCGTGAATGTAACCGGTTTGAGTTTTCTATCACACTTAAACATACATTTAAACATGTTATCCCAATTCACATTTCTTTGCTGTGAGTACTGAGTTCCTTAGAACACAAATTTAGACATTTAAAGCTAATGAGTTGAATTAATTTTTTCAATGAGCTAAATTTTAAATCCCACCGCTGCCACCAATTTGTAGTGTCTCTTCGGTATGTGCTCTTCTAAGGAGGTGAATTGGGAGTTATAAGGAACATAGTAAATGATTAAATAAAAGTTTTTCTAAACCTAATGTATTTAAAACTAAATTGAATTAATAACAAAAGTAGTGACTTAGTCCTGCTAACTAACTATACAATAAGTTGCCCTACAGAGATGACTATAATTTTCTGAATCCTGATATCGATTATTTCCTATTACTCTGGCAGTATCCAAGTTACGCCTTACTTACATGTTGATAAGGCGAGGATGAGTATGGCAGTCGTCGGTCCGGCCATCGTGGAGTCGTGTAGCAATGCTGACAACAGACTATCTATCGTGGCATCAAGATACCACGTATTTATACAAGAATCTAAGGCGTTGGCCTCCGCACGTGTCGACGAAAGGAACTTACGTCTTGGAAAAGTAGGTGAGGATTCTCCGCAGGAAGCGGTTCTTACTCAGCATTACGTGAAACATCTCAAAGTATCAAGAAAGGAACAAAGTGACTTTCTTGACATAAGAATTTATAATTGTGAGATTATCACAATGCAGTGTCATTCTACTTTGACTCATTAATATTCAAACTATTTTCATGTTTTTACAAGTGACTTTGATTTTTATATGAATTTCTTAAAAGCCTACCTTTCTTATATTTGGTAGCCTACCTTCTAGGGCACTATAAAATGTTTTTAACACAGAGCACATAGTGTTTTTCTGAATATCTGAAGTGTCCGCATTTTGCACAAATGCAATGAGGCCTGGCAATACCTGCTTGCCTTTGTAACGCAAGGAAAAAGCTTTTTTATAAATGAAATTCTGCATGTATATATAAAATAAGCGGAAAAGCAACTAGAAAAAAATTAGAAAAACTAGAGGAAAATTAAGCTAAACAAGGCACTGTGACTAATTATAGAAATAATGATAAAATAATAATAATAATACTGAACAATAATAAACTAAAACCTGGTCATAAAATAGCCAATGAACACTGTTTAACGCACTAATCACTATTATGCCTGCGTCGCTTGACGCGGAACTCCGGCGTGATTGCCGCCATACGCCGCCGACCCTTCAGAGTAATGGGCAGCAAATGCTGAACGGCAAAGGAAGAAACGTGTTCGGCTTCTACCTCTGGAAAGAGAGGCTAGGAGATGATCGTAGCCGTCCTCGTCACAGCTGCCGAATCTGCTCCACCCGGGGCTGTGTTGCAAAAGCAACGACCCCGCCGACCACACAGGAAATAGGTTTCGACGTGCTGCCACTCCAAATTTTTTCGGCGTGCAGGACAGCACTCTCAACAGGGACGGGTCTGATGATACATTGCTAAACGCAGAATTTAGCAAAGCAGGAGGGGCGATGGTTTTTTGGGTTTGAATAGGAGAATGGGAGAAGGACACTACTTTGATGGAGCAGGACGACACAGTTGGGGAAGGAGGGAAAGAAGGGGAATGGGGATAGAGAGGTTGAACTCTAATGTCCTCAAGGGTTACAGGCCGGAGGATGGAGGGGAAAGAAAAAGAAGAGGGAAGAGTTGTGGAGGAGTGTTGATGTTGAGGTGAGGAAACATAAGAAAAACTAGGAGGGTTATGTTGACGGAAAATCTCTGGGGAATACCAAGCGGATGAGGTTAAGGATGAGTGATATGGCGTCACCCCTGCAGCATTGAAGATATTTCCATGGGAAAACATCCCGCTGTCAATCGTGGTGGAGCCTGATGAATAAGAGGGCGAGATGATTTGCACGGAAGAAGAAGAAGTCCAACCCTGATCGCCGGAGTCGGGTGGTGCTGGAAACTGCGGCCAGTGTGGCAGCAGATGCTGGAATTTTGGCGAAAAGGCCGACAAAGGCTGTTGGTGGTCCTGCTGCTGCTGCTGGAGATGAAGGGCCTGCAGAGTTGACTGCGGTGACTGGAGCGGAGGCAAATCGTACGGCCAGTCCTGTGGTTGCTGCTGATGGTGGTAGGTGTGCACATCAAGCAGTGCTTAAACAGAGTGCAGCTGTTGTTGCTCCGTAAGCAGCTGTCTATATATGTGTCCAGATGTCGGAGAAAAAAAGCGCTCCGCGTTGATGGTGACCAAAGTAGCTGCTGAATGATACATGACGAAGGCTGAAGCAAAACTGAGTGTGAATCCGTGAAACCCGGCATACCATTTTCAAAAGGCCTGTAATCAGCAGTTGGTATACGGCACCCAACATGGCCGACGAGATAGAAAGTAACTAACCAGCATGGGAGAATTACATGGCTGTGTGAACGGAAACTCTTTAGCACGAATATGATTAACTGTGGTGTGTGTTTGTTAATAGGAAACTTTTACTCATATCTGAACTGGATGCCGCTGTGGTTTGCTGGTGTGACAGGAAGTGAGCCGATTAGAAACTTGGGATTTTTAATGAGCCATTTAAGCGTCTGCGCAACCCGAAAATGCAGTCGCGATAAGTAGCCTTTAAAAGAGCGAGTTTGATAAACGGCTTCCCGAAGTGATGCTTGATTGTTTCAGCGCTTTGTATTGAAATTATGCCTGGGTTATAACATTATCGCATAAGGCATACATTATACGCACCTATAATCAGTTTTTGTGTTAAAAAAGGATTGGTGATTGCCGTAGAACTGGAGATCATGTGAGTTAAGGCATACCTTCCCGCGTTGCGATACGTTCACTTTCATATGGACTAAAAGAGTGAGATGGTATTTGAAATTATACAAGTGTTTTAACATTATTCCCTAAGGCATGCATGATACGCTCCTAAAATCATTTTTTTGTTAAAAACAAAGAAAAGATTGGTGATTGCGATGGAACATGTGTGTTTAGGCATAACTTAGGGCGTTGTGATACGGTCATTTCGATATAGACTAAGAGAGTGAGAGCGCATTTTTGCAGGCCGGTATTGAATGTGTTTGATTTTGAGTGTGAAGGAAACGATTTAGACGGTGTTGTTTTGACGAAGTATGAAGAGGAAACCGCAACCCGGTGGAGGTCAAGCTCCAACCATGCAGCCTAAATTCGAAATTTTAGGGCACAGAGAGAGATTCACGAAAAGGCTTTTTTCGGGCTTTACGGAAACCGAAATTACGGTGCACCCTGGCCTAGAGATGCAAACCCCGAGTGATGGGAATCGAATTTATTTAACGATATTCTAAATTTTGCCAAGGAGAACCTCCTGGACCGCAAACCTGGTTACTTACGAATATCGCTATCGGACCAGAAGGAGACGTCTAAAGAGCTTAACATGAGCGTGAGGCATGCAGACCAAGTAAACGCAGATGCCGTGATTCAAAGGATCGAAAAGGTGATGCAAAGCAACAATCAGTTCTGGCTACACGGTCCTCCGAAGGTTACCTTTGTGTGGACCAAAGAGGTCGCGGATTTGTGTAACAAAACCTGCGATGCTTGCAGCGGTAACAAAGGCATTGTCGAAATTAGAAACAATCACCACCTGTGGTTAGCAAGAGCCATTGTCGCTGAGAAAGCCAAAGTGGATCGCGACGTCAATTACTCGACGGAGAGACGCTCAAAGTTCCTCCAAAAAGAAAAGGCCGAAGCTCTGTGTCAGCGCGTGGGAAAATGTAACGTCATCTGTACCATAGATGAATTCAGATGCTTTGATACGGAGTAAAGGAGCTACGTGGTGACGCTGTTTGGCGATCATACAGTTCGGCACGTGCTTTACGAGTCCGATAGGCAATGCGATAAACACATAGACGTCATGTATCGCGAGGGGTACTTTCACGCCATTGTCGACCTTCACATGTGTTTTAAATGCAAATAATATTGCCGCCAGTGTCGTTATCCCTCGGCACACAAAAGAGAATACCATAGGTGCGAAGCCAAGTGTTCTAAATGCCACCCGCAATGCGATGCGCGATCCGATGCGTACATACACTGTCCTGCGTGCAACAGAGATTTTAAGGGACCTACCCGTTATTTGAACCACGCCAGGAAAGGCGCATTTTACCCTAAAAATCTCTCGGTGTGCGACGTCGAGAAGGCGTGCACTTCTTGCCATAAGCTGGTCAATTCCAGATACGGAAAAACCTCGCACGAGTGCGGAGAAAAGTTCTAGAAACATTGCCAGACGCATGTTAATTCTACGCACGTGCTTTAGGCAACCATACGCCTCCAAAAACAATAGAAATAGATACGTGTTTATGTTTTTAGATTTTGAATGTACCCAAATCGAGCCGTATTCTGGTAAGCAGAAATTCTAGTAGCATGTGCCTAACTTGTACGTATTATAGAAAGCCTGCCCGCTTTGCATCGACGAGCGCCTCAAGATGGCTTACTGTACCGAGGGCGGCGTCAAAGAATGGTTGTTCGTGAGCGACTGGGTAAAGCAGTTCTTCGAACATATTTTGCAGCCGAGGTACGAAGCCTGGTACGTCATCGTGGTGGCTTATAACCTCAGAGCCTACAACGGCCAATTTTTATTGAAGTACATGATGGGGCATTTAAAATGGACGCCGTAGCTTATCATGAACGGCTGTAGGATATACCGAATGAGATACGGTGACGTCACATTTATAGGCTCGCTCAACTTCATACCCATGCCACTGTCTCGCTTTTCCAAGACATTCGAGTTGAAGGAATGCAAAGGCTACTTTCCTTACCGATTTAACTCCAACCCCACGCCAGATACTTCCCGGTTCCCGAGCCCCTGATCCCTAGGGACGCCTTTTACGGAGGCCGTACCAACTGCACCAGGACGTATTGCGAGACCAAGGGGGGCAATAAAATCTTCTATTACGATGTCTGCAGCCTGTATCCGTTCGTCAACAAGACCAAGCCCTACCCCGTCGGCCACCCGAAGATTCACCTGGAATACGTGCCCGGCGGTCTGTTCAAAGCGAAGGTTCTACCGCCCCAACACTTGGGAGGTCGAAGGGTAAGTTGGAGAGCGCAACGTAGCTCAAGGTGGAATACGGAAGGAAATTTGAGAATAAATTCGGAATTTGAAGGAAATGGGGGGACAGTGGGTAGGGTTTCGGTGAATAGTATAAGAAAAGCTGCTTCGGAGAGGTGTAAGAAGGAAATAAACGGAGTAAAACATAAGATGAGAAAAGAATGCGATAGCAAGGTAAGGGATAAAAGAAGGGAGGCAGACGCAGCGCAGAGTGAAAAGCAGGAATGCGAAGAAAGAGCAACACGAATGCGGGAGCTAATGGAAAGAATGAAACAAAAATTGGAACAGAAAATGTAAAACGTTACGAAGCAGCAGGAATGGAATAAAAGCAAATGTGGGGAAATTTAACCACGACTTTGAAGCATTAGAGCAGATGATTGCAAACTTGGAAAGTGCATGTGCGCACAGGGTTGATGAACTTCTTAATTATTGTTACCCAAACGGCCAGCCTACGATGCCGATCAATAAATGCGGGCCGGCGGAGGGAGGGGAGACGCAGGGTGGCCCCTCCTCCTGCCGCTCGAAGTGACATGAAATTTCAAGATTGATTTCCCCCTCCATAGAAGGAGATTCGAGAAACTTCGGGCCGCGATCGAGACAACCGAGGCGACAGTCAGTTCAGTAGTGTGAGCCGGGCAAGCAGTGTTGTTGTGGCGTGCGGTGTGTAAGTAGCGCCAAGGGTACGTGTATAGACGAACTGGCAAAAATGTAATTTGTACATTAAATTGCAATTGCGATATTGCAAGGAGGTGGAAATAAAGAACATTTGGAGTGGTGTAATTGAACTTTTTAATTTCACGAACCCACAAAGTCACAACTGGCGTCAAAATTGGCATGACGACCAGGGAAGCGGCACTGGAAAAGATTTTACACAAAATGGAAGAAATGTAGGCCGAAATAACAGCGAAGACGGAAGCGGCAAATAACAACCTGGCCGCGGAACTGAAACAAATGAATACGGCTAATGACAAGATCACCGAGAAAATGGAAGAAATGAAGACGGAACTAACAGCAAAGACGGAGGTGGCAAGCAGCAGCCTGACCTCGAAGATGGAAGCCACAAACAGCAGCCTGAACTCGAAGATGACCGAATTGACCACGGAGATGAAAGCGGCAAACGAGGCCCTTGCCGTGAAGTTCTAAGAGCAGCTGACCGGCGAGAGAGATGACGTCACAGAGCTTGGCAAGCGAATGGGTCAAGTGGACGATCGCGTCGAATATTTGACAAGCCTCGTTGACGAGCTGGAGGGAAAGGCTGACAGAAACGCAAAGTCCCTGAACGCCACGGTGGAGGACGTTGTCGGTAGGGGGTTAAAGGACCTGAAGGTCGACGCACCGGGACGCAACACAACATCGGCGCGCGTCAAACCTCCGAAATATGTCGGCGCGTCAACGTTTGAGGTCTTCCGCTGTCAATTCGACGCAGTGGCCAAGCACAACAAATGGTCACCAGAGGAGGAGGCCACACAGTTAATAGCCAGCCTCCAGGGTCGGGCCGTGGAAGTCCTAAACGCGGTACAGACAACGGCGGCATCCAAGGACAACTGGGAGGCCCTGGAAAATCGTTTTGGGAACCACCGCTTAGCCGCAGCGGACTCCAGCCAGCTGAAGGCAAGGTCGCAGCAGCCAGGCGAGACGCTGCAGGAGTTCGCCCTGGCAGTTGAGCAACTGGCTAGCAAGGCCCTAGTCGACCTCCCACCAGAGTTCGTATCCCGGGAAGCTACCTACACATTCGTTGACGGGTTACGGGTCAAAATAACCACCGAGGGTTATATATTACCTCAGAAGTAACAAATATGTCGCACAACTCTTGAGGACTGCCAGTGTGTAACAAGAAATCTACTTCAGGATCATTACACCGATACTGCAGTCGAGTGACGATGCACTCTCTTTCATCTTCATTGACATCGCTTTTGAAAAACGCGCAGCAAGTCATAATCAAAGCAAGCAAATTTTGTACTTACATTTCTTGATATCGATTGCGTTGTGCGGAACACTTGCACCTCATATTGACATGGCTAAATGGGTTTGGGAGTTCAAGTTTAACTATGACTCTTAGAGCCTGGCAATACAAGCATTTTGGCTGAAATGTAAGCGAACTATGGAGAAGGCTTTTCCGTCCAGAATGTTATTGGGTTGAGGAAGCGTGGACTCACCGTATGAAGAGATAGGAATATAGAATGGTTGAACGTTGCACCATATATGAGCAAGTTCCCAAAGGCAGCGCTATGTCCAGGGTTCGTATCGTAACGGGGGAGTTATGGGCACACAAAGGAAAAGTTACACCGTTCACAATACACAACACTTTTGTTCTCTCTCTCGCTAGGCTCGCTCAACTTCATACCCATGCCACTGTCTCGCTTTTCCAAGACATTCGAGTTGAAGGAATGCAAAGGCTACTTTCCTTACCTATTTAACGTTAAGGAAGACGAGCACTACGTCGGCCCCTTCACGACAAAAAGTATTACTGCCGGAGGAAATGTCGGTAGAGGCTCGAAAGGCCTTCGAACGGTGGCACGATGTAAAGGCGGCCTCCGATGACGTCTTGGACATGAAGGCGCAAATGGTGAAGTATTGCAAGATGGACGTCTTTCTCCTGAGGCAAAGAGTTTCCAAATTCAGAAGGGAATTCCTAGAAGATAACGACATAGATCCCTTCAGGGAATGCGTCACCATAGCGCAGGCGTGCATGTGCGTGTACAGGAAGCACTTCATGCCGCCGAAGAAAATTGCCCTCTTGCCCCCGGTGGGTATCGACTTGCGGACAGGCAGTCTCACATAGCATACATATGGCTGACTTGGCTAGAGGTGAAACACAATATCGTTTTTCAGCACGCTATGCGAGCACGAGAAGTTAAAATCGCAGGCCAAAGGGTGGATTGGTACAGGGAAGAAGAAGAAAAAACCGTGTACTTCTTCCACGGGTATTTCTACCACGGCTGTTCGCGATGCTTTACAACCGCCATGCCCTGATCTACAACACGGACAACGAAATCATGGCTTCCAGGTTGGAGGGCACCGAGAAGGTCACGGCCAAGGTCAGGCAGGCCGGCTACTCCGTGATGGAAATATTGGGGTACGAGTTCAACGCCATGATGAAGGCGGAGCGAGAGCTCGAGCGCCACGCCAGAGACTTCCCGGCACCCAAACCCCTGAACCTTAGAGACGCCTTCTACCGAGGCCGCACCAACTGCATCAAGACGTACATGGAAACCAAGGGAGATACTAAGATATTCTATTACGATGTCTGCAGCCTGTACCCGTTCGTCAACAAGACCAAGCCGTACCCCTGCGGCCATCCGAAGATTCACGTGGATCGGTTTCCGCGACTGGAAGACGTGCACGGCGGGATGGTCATGGCGAAGGTTCTTGCGCCCCAACATCCCTACTACCCGGTGCTACCGGCGCGCATTAATGGAAAGCTCATGTTTCCCCTATGCTGCGCTTGTACAGAGGCGGACAACCAGGCAGAGTACGACCACCGAGGCGACGAGTGAGCCCTGACGGGCACCTGGTTGGTCGACGAAATGAAAGTCGCCCTCGAAGAGGGGAACCGCCTCCTCCAGGTCAACGAGATCTGGGAGTACGACGTGGTGCAGTACGACCCGGCCACTGGAGCCGAAGTCTGTTCGACGACTACGTGGACCAGTTCCTAAAGATCAAGTCGCAGTGCTCCGGTTGGCCTTCGCGTTGCGACACGCCTGCCGCGAGAGAACGGTGCCTCAGGGAGTTTTCGGAGCACGAAGACGTCGACCTAGATCCCCAGGCCATCGCACCCAACCCCGGTCGGCGCGACCGGCCAAGCTGATGCTCAACATCTTCTGGGGGAAGCTCAGACAGAGAGACAACCTCCCCATCTACGAGCTAGGGGACCAGTATGACCGTATCCTGTGGCTGCTCAACGACCCGGGCGTCGAAGTGCAGACCTACATGCCCGTCACAGACGACATCATGTTCGTGGTCTGGAGGTACTGCGAGCAGAGTCCCAAAGTCAACCCTACCTCCAATGTACCCGTTCGTCAACAAGACCAAGCCGTACCACGTCGGCCATCCGAAGATTCACGTGGATCGCTTTCAGCGCCTCGAAGACGTGCCCTGCGGGCTGGTCATGGCGAATGTTCTTCCACCCCAACATCCCTACCACCCGGTGCTACTGGCGCGCATTAATGGAAAGCTCATGTTTCCCCTATGCCGCGCTTGTGCAGAGGTGAAAAACCAGGCAGAGTGCGACCACCGAGACTACGAGCGAGCCCTGATGGTCATCTGGGTGGTCGACGAAATGAAAGTCGCCCTCGAAGACGGGTACCGCCTCCTCCAGGTCAACGAGATCTGGGAGTACGATGTTGTGCAGTACGACCCGGCCACCGGAGCCAAGGGTCTGTTCGAGGACTACGTAGACCAGTTCCTAAAGATCAAGTCGCAGTGCTCAGGTTGGCCTTTGGGCTGCGACATGCCTGCCGCGAGAGAACGGTACTTCAGGGAGTTCTCAGAGCACGAAGGCGTCGACCTAGATCCCCAGGCCATCGCACCCAACCCCGGTCGGCGCGAGCTGGCCAAGCTGATGCTCAACATCTTCTGGGGTAAGCTCAGACAGAGAGACAACCTCCCCATCTGCGAGCTAGTGGACCGGTAGGACCGTATTCTGCAGCTGCTCAACGACCCGGGCGTCCAAGAGCAGACCTACATACCCGTCACCGACGACATCATGTACGTGGTCTGGAGGTACTGCGAGCAGAGTCCCAAGGTCAACCCTACTTCCAATGCGGTCGTCGCTGCGTACACCACGGCCCACACACGCCTCGTGCTCTACTCCTACCATAAGCGCCTCGGAGAACGGGTGATCTACTTCGACACCGACTCCGTCGTCGCCGGTGCCGCTCCGGGGGAATGGACTCCGTCCATCGGAGGCCTCCTGGGAGACATGACGGACGAGTTGGGAATGTACGTTCGGGGCTCGTACATCTCCCGGTTTGCTTCCACAGGGCCGAAGAGCTACTGCATAGAGATTCGGTCCCCGGAGATGGGCCAGAACTTCTCGGTGTGCAAGATGAAGGGCATCACCCTGAATTCGGGGAACTCGGAGCTGGTGAACGCAGAAGTGATTCGGGACATTTTGCTGAGGGGCCGCGGCAGGATGGTGTCCCTGACGGGGAAGCAGATATCTAGGAAACCCTCGTGGACGATCGTGACCGAGCCCAGCGTCAAGACCTTCCGCATGCTGGTGAACAAGCGAGTGATCGCCGAGGGCTTCGACTCTCACCTTTACGGTTTCAAGAGGGCACGGGATAAATGAGGCACCCAGCGCGCTTGCGGGTTCAGATCGAAGCAACGCCCCCCTGAGACACGATGCGACGTCCGCCCGCGGACTTGAGAAAGTTTAATTTTCCGAGCACGATGCTGGTGGCGGAACCGTCCCGATGCGGAAAATCGACCTTCGATAAAAACCTCATACGGCACGCCAACCGAATGTTCGACAAGCGCCCGTTATTGTGCCACCCGCCTGAATATTCGCCGAGGCTCCAAGACTTGCCTCTAAAGTGCAAGGCGCATCCGGGCATTCCACAACTGGAGGATGTCAGGGAGAACTTTCTGGTCATTTTGGACGACCTTAAGGAGGAGGGAGGGGGAAAGATCGTTTCTAATTTTTTCACCAGAAACTCTCATCACAAGCTCTTCGGAATCGTGTACATACTGGAAAACGTGTTTCCGCAAGGGCAAACATATAGGAACATATCTGTGAATGCAAAATACATCGTGGTCTTCGAAAATCGCATGGACAAGATGCAGATAGAAAGACTGTGCCAACAGATCGAACCCAGGAACTCTAAGTTTCTGTTGGAGGCCTTCCAGAAGGCCAACGAACACCCGCACGGATATCTGGTGCTGGACTGCACGACATACGCCCGAGTCATACAGGTATCGGACCGGCGTTCTTCGGGACGAAACGCTCTCTTATTTCGTACCCAACTGACGCCACTGAACCAAACAAAATATGAACCGTTATATATGTGTTGTTGTATGACTAAACGTGCATTTACAGGTTTTTTTTAGGTTAAATAAGGAGAATTTTCCTACATCAGCGTCATTTCCACGCAAACAAGGTTAGAGGCAGGATGAGCATCACCAAATTGAGCAGTCCGCTCATAGCGAGGCAGCACGGTCATTTGTCGAAGTTAGCCAAGGCGAAGGCGCCTCTGCGCAAAAAATTGTTAAAAAATGACGATGGTGATCTGATAAAGGCATTTGCTAATGCATGCTCAAAATGAGCAGAAGTCACGTGCAACTTCTGCAAAAGTGGCTGAGTCGCTTAAAGAAATATAAGGCGTCTAGGAGGAAACTGGTAGACAAGCGGGTTTCGTTAAAGAAAAAAATGAAAATACTCATACAGAAAGGAGGCTTCTTTCCGGCGTTTCTGCTTCCCGTTCTGGCTTCTGTGGGCAGCGCGCTCGTGACATAATTTGCAGGATGAAGTACGGGCGACAGATCGTGGTTGCCCCGCAACCGAAAACCGTGGAAAAGCTTCACGTCATAGACAAAAGTATTTCTAGATTGGCCAAGGGGATGGAGAACGCTCAGCGAGCAAAACTTTCTGCCGACGAAAAGTGGCGTCTGGTAAAATATAAATTGGGAAAGTATCTGGATCTGGTGACACAAGTGAGGCGGCCCTTCCTTAGCCTCAACAAAGACGACGACGATGACGACGATGCCTACCAGGACTTGGAACCGGTGGCACGGGTAGGTAGCGCCTGGGACGATAAAACGAAACCCTTTGTCTCCTCGCAAAAGAAAGAAGCCAAGGTCACCGTCCAACACGTATCAATTGCGCCCTCGTCGTTGGGAACCTCTGTAAGAACTTGAAATGAAGAAATGGACAGCGTTAAGGCGAATTTATGCCAAAACGGGGCATTACGCAGGCTTGGGAACGGTAAAGTCCCTACGAATGGCCACCGGAGAGCTAAGGACCAACGTCTAGTCCTTCCTTAGAACCCAGGCTAGTTATACTCTGCACAAGCCTGCAATAAAACGATTTCCCACCAGATATTATCCCGCGACCAGTATGGACTATCTGTGGGAAGCCTATCTAAACATCATGAGCACCCTCAGAGAACACAACAAACCGTATGCTTACATTCTAACCGTCATAGACGTATTCTCCAATTAAGCATGGGCCGTTCCTCTGAAAACGAAACATGGCACCGAGATGGCGGAGGCTTTTTGTTCCAAAGTTTTCCAAAGGTTTGCAATGGTCCTACAAACGGACAAGGGAAACGAGTTCACTAACCCGACGTTTCACGACTCTCTAAAGAAACACAACGTGCAACACTACGCCACCAAAAATAACATGAAAGCCAGTGTCATGGAGCGTTTTAACAGAACATTGAAGACCAAAATGTGGAGGTATTTCACTCTCAAAAACACTTAAAGTTACGTGGAGGTTCTTCCGGCCCTCCTCGAGTCGTACTTGGACGGCCGAAATATTCGAGATATCCGAGGTAGTGCGTGGCCGACCTGTGGTATATAATGTGAAGGATCTGGTCGGAGAACACATAGATGGTATATTTTACACCGAAAAGCTGCAAATGGTCGCTCTTCCCGAAACCTTCAAAATCGAGCGCATTTTGCAAACCATGGGCAGAGGGTGCAACAAACAGCTGTTAGTCAAGAGGAAGGAACATCCTGCCAAATTCAACTCGTGGGTCAGGGCTTGGACCATCGATCCGGCATGATCAAGATAAAGCCGTTCTCTCTCACGCTGGTGAGCAATGCTTCCATGGAGCACTTTACCGATAACACCACGGCAAGAATCAAACATCTTGCCCGAGAGGGTAGTTCTGCAGGTGGAATGGGAGGTCACTCTGCAGATGTTGAAGTATCCGGAAAAATTCTACAACGTCGCTACAGGCGACGCATGCGTCCTTGGCACCAAATAAACCATGACGCACAATCCCACGCGGTCAAAGTTCAGCTTGGAAGTGCCGCAAGGCATCGCGCACCAGCTAAAAGACCTGGTGAAACTCGTCAGCGAGGTCATTCTGGAACATTTGTCGGTAGAAAACTTCTTCATCTTGTACGAGAACACTAACAAGGTGGGCGTCAATTCAGGGGTCACGCATCCCGAGCGATTGCCCGACGTTCCCCGGGAAGCGTATGTGGAGAACGTGGTGCGCACGGCTGTCCCATGTGCCATCGGCGAATACGAAACCTTGAACGACGTGCCCACGCAGAGACCGAAGCAAACGAGACCGAAGTAAGCGAAACACAAGCCCACCCAGGCGAAGCCTCCGAAAAACCCAAACCTTCCGATCAACAGCCACCGCCCTCTCTACCCTCGACACAGGACGAGAGCGACTCCAACCCTATAGACTCTTCTCCGACGGAGGCGCAGGCCCAACCTTACAGGGCAGGCAAACCACTGCATGTCATTCACAGTATCATGCTGGCACCGGCAATGTTGAAGATGCTAGGTTTCGATCCCTATACCGACGTCATTCTAAGGCAGGACCAAAATACCCTGTAGATCCATATATGAGATTTCCTTACGAAATGTTCATATAATACAATCTAGTGACTCCACAAGGGGTGGGAGATACCTTCGCACAGGTGATAGAGAGCGTAGCCGTGGAATACGAGAGAAATAATAACACTTATATGACCGACGAAAAGACCTTCTTCCCACAAAATTGGGTCCTGCTCATTCAACAGGACTTCAAGACGGTCAACGTGGATTTAAGGAACGGTTTTGGCGATCTCTTGCCATTTGCCGACGGATTTTCCTCTACTATGGTACTCCCCTTCCGTCCCATACCGCGATGATGGACGTGCAGACGGTCACGGAGTATTATCTGAACCAGGTGGGTGGCGCACTGGATGATCGGGACTTCGTTCTGTACAGGTGCAAGCGCTACCAGAAAGGCAGCGGCCTCTTTTCCGCTCTTAGAGGAGTCCTCAGAAGGGTGCTGCCCTTTATAAAAAGGGGTAAAGTCTGTAGGCAAGGAAGCTCTAAATGTGGGCTCTCACTTGCTCTCCGATGTCGCCACCTCGGTAGAAACGCCCTAGGAGGTCCTGAGGCAGAGGTTGAAGGACCCTGGGTCCAATTTGAAGCGAAAGGCCGAGGGAAAGATCGATGCCATGCTCGGCTCCGGTTTCAGACGCACCAAGAGAATAAAACGAACCAAACGCAGCCGCAGCGGAAGCCGCAAGGTTCAGGACGTTTTCTCGTAATGGCAGAGGAAGCCGTTGTCATGATTTGCGAACTGGACCTCTTTAAGGATATCCCCGTTCAGATGAGCATCGAGGAATCTAAAATCATATTCCTAAAACCTCAAAACACGTTAATGAAAAATGCTCCAATTACCTTCCATTATTCCGGAAATGCAGACGATTACCTGGATCTGCTCTTTCTCATGCTCGAGCTAACGGTGCACATTGTAGACGACAAAGGAGCTACCATCAAGCCCGAAATTAACGCCACCTTGGTCAACACTGCATTGAATTACCTCTTTCAACAGGTTGAGGTATCGCTCAACAACGTCATCGTCTCTATGCCTCAAGCCGGCTACCCCTACAGAACTTATTTCGAGACGCTACTCAATTACTCCGTAGATGCCATTAACAGCAAATAAGGCAACAGCTTCGATTCCAAATGCCTGACAATGTAACAGCTGCTATTCGAGTAGCCATTACAGAAGAAAATGCCGAAAAGCAGCGAGGAGCCTCTAGGGGGGCCACAACGGCAAAACCTTCCGACAAACCTGAAACGAAAGTTTTTATGATACGGGCAGATCGTACTTGTTTTAAATGTAATATAAAGGGAGATATTGCTGTTAACTGTAGATCCAAGACATTTAATAACCTTCATAGATCACGGACAGGAGTAGGACAAGAACAAGATCAGAATATGCAAGTAACTTGGGGAAGAGATAAAAGACACAATTTGCAAATAACACATGTTGGAAGTAGAACTTCCTTTAGAACACCGAGCCAAGCAGTATATAATCGCAGTAAGTGCCTTAAAGGTAATATGCCAGGCCACACGGCAAGATTCTGCCGATGGCAAAGTCCTACGGGAAAGGAGGAGGCCTCGCGCAGGAGCGGGAACCTGGCGCCTCAGAGGCCAAACCGTTTCCCGCAAATATAGTTTTACCTATTCACAATGAAATGACAGTAGAGATGCATTTAGACGGTAAAGCTAGAATCATGGTAGTAGAGACTGGAGCTAGTTTCTCTGCTATAAAAGAAGGAATTATAGACTACACCTACATTACAACGCCCTCTAAAGTCACCGCATAGGGAGTTACAGGAGATCCATTAGACATAAAAGGCGATCAGTATTTAGAATTTACACTAGGAGAAAACCCAACAGAGGTCTGGTATTCATTTTGTTTAGTGCCGTTAGGTTCGTACCATGACCGTATTATAGGGTTAGACTTGTTAAGGGATTTAGAAGCAATAGCTGATAACCGAACGCTAAGTTCAAAACAGAATTTGGCAGTGTAAGTTTAGCACTAGCTCGAATTAAACCTGACTCGGACCTGATCACCCCGATAACAGGAAATGTTAGTGTGATGCTAGGAGAAGAGAGTGGAGAGGAGCACCAACCTAGCTGGGATGTCGTATTAACTGAAAATAATGTTCTACTTCCCAGGTCAGAAACCCAAGTACTCACACGCATAAAGAAAGCAAAGAATAAACTTCTTCCCTCCGAAATATATAGAGCCCGCAGTAGTAACTGAAAGTAAAGTGTATGTAGCTAGAGCGTGTCAAAAATTTGTTCCATTCGTGAGAGCAGTGGGGAATACTCTTTAGACTGGCTTAGAACAGGAACTCAGAGACTTCCCAAAGATTCTAGGTATTGTATAATGAAAATTCTTAATACAGGGGTAAATGAAATTCCCCTAAGTAAGGGACCAATGCTAGGAGAAGCTACGATATTTGATCAACAGCTGAGGGCGGACAGTATTCCTTTTGCGGCTTCGGAGAGCTGTAAGAAAGAAATAAACGGAGTGAAACAAAAGATGAGAAAAGAATGCGATAGTAAGACGAGAAAAAAGGAAGGGAGGTAGATGCAGCGAAGGACAAGGATGAATGTGAAGGAAGAGCAACACGAATACATAAAATGATGGAAAGAATAAAACAATAATTGGAAGAAAATAAGATAAAAGTGACGAAGCAGCAGGAATTGGTAAATAGAATAAAAGGAAATGTGGCTAAACTGAACAGCGACTTTGAGGAGTTAAAGCAGATGATTGCAAACTTGTAGAGCGCATGCACGCGCCGAGTGGATGAATTTCCAAATCATGAAGTAAAATATGATGAAGAGGCAATTCCCGAGGAGAAGGTAGCGGAAGCTGAGGGAGGGGAGGAAGAGCTGTAGGAATACGAGAAGAACTTGAAAACAGGGGTACGTAGCTCAACACAAATGCATAATTTATTATAAACTAACTGTAATATAGCTCATTACAATTAAGGTAGTTCTAAGTATAAATTTTGTTTTGTTTTTATGACCGATATAAATATATGAGGGAAAGGAGAGGTTTCCTACCTTGGTAAAAACAAGAATCAAGGTAAATGAAGTACACACGGAATAAGTTTTTTAATATATATATATATATATATATATCAAATTAAAAGTATTTTTTAATTGAAATATCTGTACATTGTATGGTTACATTGAATAAACAAGAATAAAGATATAGGTGCTTTATATATATATATTGAGTAAAACCGAATTATTTTAAATATTTAAAAGCAGATAACTGAAGCGTGTATATGTATACATAGTAAAAAAACAGAAAAACCGTATATTGCAAAATAGACGAGAACAAAACTTCAGAGAAATAAAATGGCCTGATGATTACATTGAAACAAATTACGGTATGTAGCTTGATCGGCGTATACAAGATGTTTTAGCTGACTAAATGTTTGTATTGGATGCATACATTATTCAGCACACAATAGGGCTGTGTCTGGCAGTCCAGGTACGTAGGAGAATATACATTGGATCCTTTAGGCCCATTCCAAACAGTGTACGGTTTGTATAATATATTAAGGAATTGTTATCTTTTGAGATTGTCTGCTGCCACTGAGCATGAAGTACAGTTATTACAACTGATGTTGTTTATGGTCTCAAACACTCATATTCCATTAAAACTATTTTAAGCAAGAGAAGGTATTGTACAGGCCGTGTTGATGAAAAAACTATGGAGTAGTGTCCTTTGCAAGTAGCAAAAAAAAATTAGATTAAAATAAAATAAACTAAAAAATAATAATCTAAGTACCGCACTAGAATACTTAAGAGCCTTTTCCTTAGGCGAATCAAAGACATTTACGGCAAAAGGCACTGTTTCTTTATGTGGGCATACTGCCGTTTTGGATGCGGTGACAGTGGCAACAGCTCCGCTATGCGTTTTTGTGTAGCGGGTCTTTTCCTACCAAAGCGCAAATATGGTGACAAAGGTAGCAGTAGAGGTATGACTACATCACTCACCAGGTCTTCGTACAGATTTATTGTGAGAAAATGCGCGTCATATAGGTCTTGTAAACAGTTTCCGTGATAACACCATCCACTGCTGTATTGCCATTCCAAACTTGGGGGAGTTGTACTGTTGAACGACGCCAACAGATTTCTTTTAGTGCTACGCCTGCTAAAGCTGTAAGGACGACAGAAGAAAAGAGGAATCAGAGACTGAAAGGAAGCTGAATTGAAAGAAATATGCTGAGATTTAGAAGGGAAGGGAGGGACCTGTTGTGGGGTTATTGGAGTGAACAGCTGACGAGGAGATGGGATGCAGTAGATGACACTGTGTTGGGGAATGACCTTTGAGGTGTGTTAGAAAAGAAGAGGGGGAAGGGAGAGAGAGATACGATTGGTGAATTTTGAGCAGGGAAATGGGTGTGGAAGTCTTGATGGAGCAGAATGGTTTTAAAGGAGAATAAGAAATGATGCAGAGTGCTGCAGAGTAGCAAGCAGCTGGAGGACCGACCTTAGAGGCTGACGTCGAGCTCAGTACTCCCGAGGATGGTGACCAATAATCGTTTGATGACAGTGGCGAGGACGCAAGAGACCCGGGAGAAGACACGTCACTACCCGACGACCGCACGATCGTCGCAGATGGAGTATCTGAAACACTTCTAGCTGATGGCTGACTGTCGCTGTATGGAGATGAACACAATTGAAAGATTTCTGGGGATGTTGATGTTGGTGGAGAAGTCGGTGGTGGGCCTAAATGAAGCACTACTCCATTGTCACTCGGTAGGGAGGGTGAATTGAGCAGTGTGCTCTGTTCACTTGAATTGAACACTGCTCCACTGTCGGTTGCGGCAGAGTTACTCTCCACCTCCAGAGCCGACGGCGCCGAGATTTCAGGATTGGAAACCAAGGTTTCGTTTGCGTTAGTGTCCACCTCAAAAGATGACGACACCAAGACTTCAGGATTGGAAACCAAGGTTTCGTTTGCGTTAGTGTCCACCTCAAAAGATTAGGACGCCAAGACTTCAGGATTGGAAACCAAGGTTTCGTTTGCGTTAGTGTCCACCTCCAAAGCTGACGAAGCCGAGATGTCAGGATTTGCAAACGAAGGTTGGTTCGAATTCGTGTCCACCTCCAAAGATGACGGTGGCGTCCAAGGTTCGTTAAGCTGTTGTAGAAATTGACTTGTTGCAGTGGATCTGAAGGCTTGGAGAAAAGGCGGAAGAGAATTTGCCCAATAGATGAATGTAGTTGAAGAATGTATCTCCGAGCGTTGCACGACATGGCCAACTACTATACGGCCAGACGGCGAAATAAAAAAGTTTCTCTAACAAATACGTTGACAGATGTTGCCTGGTGATGCTCCGTGTTAGCGATTGAAACTAAGACTGAGATTGGAAGTTGCAAGGCAAAAGTTGTTTATTTAAAAGGACGGAATACCGGAGTGTGGGGACTTCGGTTACAGTATGCCCGCTGCGATTAAAGTTCTGGATAAGTCACGTGTAAGTGATAAATCACCTGAGAAGGAAACTTTAATTGTAACGAATATTTTTAAATGTGGTTATGTGGTAGACGGTCGGGAATGTAGCTCCATATCTAAACCGGATGAAGTGGCGCCCGAGTGGCGAGACCGCAATCTGCGGCGAAAGGCATCCAATTGCTGCTTGGGAAGTTGTGGCGAGATAACCCGCCGGGATTTTTAATTGGAATCGTAACAGAGTTCACAAACGGAAGTTGTGGCAACGATAAACGCACTATAAAAGTTCAGGAGCGATAAGCCGTTGCCGAAGTGAATTTTTTGCTGTGAAATACTTGAGAAGCGAAAAAATAGCTTTGCGTTCTGAAAAAGTTCATATATTACTGTAAAAGTGATTATTACAGATACACCAATTGATTGGTAGTTGTAACCCTAGCTCTGAATTTGCGGACGTGTGATTTACTTTGGTAGTTTCATTATTTTTATTAGAAAAACAAGGTGTAAAACAAATAGTCGTGCAGAACATCAGCAGTTTAGAAAGGAAACGTTGCCATTGCGCGAACATGGACATGAAACTAGAGAACTTGGAAGAGCACAATGAGGTAAGTAGCGATTCTATCTTGCAACCTACGTTTGCAGTTTTGGTGCAAAGAGGCAGGGAATCGAAAAAGGTATATTCAGGGTATAACGGAACGGACATATCCGTGACGCCTATGCCTGAGGGAGCAGATCCGGCGAGGTAGGTGTTTACAATGTTTGATGAGCTTGTGAAGTTTGTTAAGGCGGAGCTTTTGACGAACGAACCCAGGTACTTAGGAATATCCATATCGGATCCGAAACAACCTTCCAAAGCATTTCATATGAGCGTTCGAAGGGAAGATAAAGTGAATGTCGAGGCCCTTCTTAAGCCTATAGAAAGAGTCATGCAAAGTAACGTGGAATTTTTGATGGGAGGCCCTATAAAAATTACTTGCATATGGACTAGAGAGGTTGCGGGTTCGTGCTTTAAACCTTGCGAGGAATGCAGGAGGATCAAGGGAATAGTAGAAATTGCAAACAACAAGGACACCTTGTGTGTTCCAAGGGCGGTTGCCGTGTGCGAGTCAAATGTGGACGTCCACATCAATTATAACACGATTCGAAGAAGTGAGTTCTTGCAGAAACAGAGAGCTGTAGAGCTATGCGAGGCGGTAGGAAAGAACGATGGTAGGTTTACTGTAGAAGTCGTGAAACTTTTAGACGAAAAGCTGAAGGAATATTCGTTCGCGGTCTTTGCAGACCATTCGGGAAAGAACGTGCTATATAAATCGAGAAAACACATTGATCTTATGCTGCACGACAGACATTGTAACGCTATAGTAAACTTGAACGCAGCTTTAAAATGTAAATGGTACTGCCGAGAATGCTGCTTTGTTTGAAAGAATAAGAAGGAATACCATCGCTGCGACGAAAAATGTGCGAAATGCCACCAGGTATGCCGTGTTACCTCTTACGATTACGTACGCTGTACTGAGTGTCATCAGGTTTTAAAGGGTCTTGCGTGCTTTGACAATCACAAGAAAAAAGGCGCGTTCTACCCGAATGGATGTCTGGGTGCGATGTGGGAAAGGTTTGTCTTTCTTGCAATAAATTGTTGAACTTAAGACACCGGAAGAGAGCGCACCAGTGAGGCAAAATCTTTTGCAGTCATTGCAAGGTACACGCAGACCCAAACCATCAATGTTACATACAACCGTACTGTCCCAAGAACACTCGAAGCGATTTTGTGTTCATGTTCATTGATTTTGAATGCACGTAAGAGACTCCATATTTGAAAAAGCGGGAGATGTTTGAACACGTCACAAATCTTTGCGTGCTATACCAGGCTTGCCCCTTGTGCATAGACAACCAGCACAACATGACGTACTGCATGCGGTGTGGCGTGAAAAAATAAGTGTTTGACGATAAACCGGTGATGCAACTGTTTGCTCACATCACTCAACCTACGTTTGCAAGTTGTGACGTGATCATCTTGGCTCACAACATGCGCTCGAATGACAGTCAATTCCTATTACATCACATGGTGAGCGAACTTAAATGCATGTCCGAGCTTATTATTAACAGTAACAAGATACACAAGATGAAGTTTGGCAACGCTGCCTTTCTTGTCTCGTTAAACTTCATTCCCATGCCACTATCTCGCTTTTCTAAGACGTTCCAGTTGCAGGAATGTAAAGGGTATTTTCCCTATCTCTTTAACACTAAACCCAACGAAAACTACGTGGGACCCGTGCCAGAGCAGAAGTACTTCTGCTGGGGTGGCATGTCCGTTGAGGGTAGTGAGGCTTTCGAGAAGTGGCATCAAGAGATGACGTCATCTCAGTACGTGTTTAGAATGAAGGAGGAGATGATCAAATACTGCAAGATGGGCGTCTTTCTCTTTAGTCAAGGAGTAGCAAAATTTAGAAAAGAATTCCTCGAAGAGAATGGCATCGACCCTCTTAGAGAATGTGTGACGACCGCGCAGGCAAGCCAGTACCTATAGAGAATGTGATTTATGCCCAAAATACCATCGCTCTGCTACCTCCGGGCGGTTACCCTCTGGCAACGAGCATTCGTGCATTGCTTGCGTCTGGTTATCTTGGGTGGAAAAGCAAGAAAACGTGATTATTCAGAGCGCTGATCGAGTAAGAGAGGTGCAGCTGTTGGGGCTGTTGAAGGCTATACAAAGTCTTACCAATAATAACAGAATGTATTTATTAATTGGGAAAACGACATTGAGAAGTGATAGGATACTCTCTTCTCTTTTAGTTAAGGTTAATGATCACTTTCGTTAATCTTCTCCTTAATATTACAAACGCATTCTAAAAGCGTAAAGTAAAAGACCAAGGCGAGATGTACGATCTCAATGAATAATGACCACTTCCTGATGAAAATCCACCGGGTGTCGTCAGATCCTCTGGTCGACACGTGCAGGAACCAACACCCAAGAATCCAAGTATAAAATGCGTTTCCCTGGGAGACACGGTACAGTTGGACAGTTGGACTGATACAGCGTTGGACTGTATAACACCATCATGAAGGTCTGGACGATGATCCTGCTCTTACCTGCACCATGCGTGGGTTAAGGTGTATTTATGAGATACTGCCAGAAATAGTAATAATTACTATGGGATTGATAGCAGGTGCCATCTTATCATTAACTTACCATTTTCTTAACATTTTATTATCATATTATTTGATATTATGTATTAACTCAGTCATTTGTAGATACTCATTCGTCCTTTCTAGTAATAATTAGCTTAAGCATATTTTGATTTTGATTTGAAGTTCCATCCTTTTCACATCCACCCAATTCCTCTATAGAAGAGAAAATAGCACTATAGTTTCTTAACCGTTTAAGGAGGCACAAAACGTGCTAGAGGAAGTTAGTCGACAAGAGGCTTCCACTGAGGAAAACGAAGCAAATCTTGATACAGAAAGGCGGCTTCCTACCGGCTTTTCTCTTACCGGTCCTGGCTTCGTTGTGCAGCGCGCTCGTGTCAAAGTTTGCTGGATGAAGTACGCCAGGCAAATTGTGGTTACTCCGCAACCTAAAACAGTTGACAAACTTCACGTCATAGATAAAACCATTTCCAAACTAGCGAAGGACATCGACAGTCTCCAGTGCGAACAGATGTCTGCCGACGAAAAGCGGTGCTTAATCAAATATAAATTGAGCACCTATCTCGATGTCGTGGCACAAGTGAAACAGCCCTATCTTCGCAATAACGACGACGACAACGACGATGACGATAACCTATTCCACGAAGGGTCGGTAAAACAGGAGCCTAAAACCGTAAACGTTAATCCTTTCTCGCCTCTCAAGAAGAAAAGACCAACTTCTCCTCCCTCGGCGACAAAAAAATCTATTTGGCCCAGCTATAACCTTCGCCTTAAACAGTGGAAACCTCTGTACAGGTAAGCGATGAGCTAATGGAAGATGCTGAGACGATTCTACGAAAAACCGGAACAACCCGCCGGCTTCGGATCGGTAAACGCGCTTCGAAAAGCCACCGACAAGCCAAAAGGGGACACCGAGGATTATCTTCTAACCCAGGACAAGTACACGCTGCACAAACCAGTCGGAAAGCGCTTTTCCACGCGATATTATCACGTGACCAATATGGACGATCTGTGGGAGGCTGACCTCAACGTGTCAACGTGAACAGTGTCAAAGAGCATCGCAAACCTTACGCGTACATTCTCACCGTCATCGACGTCTTCTTCAAGTACACTTGGGCCGTAACTCTAACATCCAAACTCGGATCCGAGGTGGCGCAAGGATTTCGCTCCATATTTTCCGAGCGCGTTCCTAGGTTTCTGCAGACGGACAAAGGAACCGAGTTCACCAACAAAACCTTTACGGCTTTTCTGAACAAACACGGCATCCGCCATTACACCACAAAGAACAATGTAAAGGCCAGCGTCGTTGAGTGCTACAATCGCAATTTCAAGACCAAGATGTGGACATATTTCACGCACGCAAACACTTACCGATACGTGGAGGTACTTGCGGCCATGCTCGAGTCGTACAACAGTTCGTAACACAGATCCATCAATATGGCGCCCAAGGACGTGAAAGAGACCAATATCGCGCAAGTGTACCACATCTTGTACGCAGATAGGGATGTACCCCGCAGTAGAGCACCAAAGTACGCCGTGGCGGACCAAGTGCGCATTTCCAAAGATAATATGAAGTTTGACAAGGGGTACGAGCAGAATCGGAAGGACGAAATATTCGTCATGGACAAGGTCGTGCGTGGGCAGCCGGTGGTATATAAACTGAAAGATCTCGCCGGAGAGGACATTAACGGCAGCTTTTACACCGAAGAGCTAAAAAGGTGGAACTACCTCAAACGTACAGAATAGACGAGGTTTTGGAAACCAGGGGCCGCGGGTGCAACAAGAAACTTTTGGTGAACTGGAAGGGCTAACCTTCCAAATTTAACTCTTGGGTCCAGGCCTCACGCTCGTGAGCAATGCTTCCATGGATCACTTTAGTGACAACACGATTTCCAAATTTTCCAACATACTGCAAGAACAAATAGTGCTTCAAGGGGAGTGGGAATGGCTCAGCAAAAGGAGAGGTATCTGGTTAAATTTTACAACGTGACCGCACGCGAGGTGCAACTCATCGGCACCAGGTACACGATGACAAATCTACTCACGCATTCCAAACGTAGCTTGCAGATGCCACCGGGTATCGCGCATGATCCCAAAGATCTGTTGACCAGGGTGAACGCCGTCATTCAGGAACATTTGCTCGTGGATAACTTCTTTGTGTACCACGAGCGCAATAAACCGGTCAGCATCAACGAAGCCGCCAGGCGTGCGCAGCAGCTTTCGGACACTACCTTTGATGGATACGTGGAGACCGTGGTACGCGTTCCCAAGATCATGGTTCCCAGTGAGGCTGCCATGAGCGATGCGCCTTCCAGAACGAAACCCCCAACCCGAAAACCAAACACCGAAAGCCCAAACCCACCGCCCAAGCGCCTAAACCCAAACCCGTGGTAGCTTCTAAACCCACTCCGCCACCGGAGAGCAGCACCGCGAAGCCCGACCAACCGCCCACCGAACCTCCCCATCGAGTTCATAGCATGATGCTGTCCCCAGCCAATGCCAAGATGCTGGGCTTTGAACCCTACACCAGCATCGTTTTACAGAAGGAGGCAAAACACCCCGTGGATCCCTATGTGGGGTTTCCTTACGAAATGTTCATCTGCTGCAATCTGGTTGCACCGCAAGTAGTGGGCGATACATTCGCCCAAGTGATTGAGAGCGTTGCAGTAGAATACGAGAACAATAACAACACCTTCATCTCCAATGAAAATACCTTCTTTCCTCAGAGCTGGGTGCCACTCGTTCAAAAAGATTCTAAGACCATCAGCATAGATTTAAGGAACGGTTATGGCGATCTGCTACCATTTGCCGACGGCTTTTCCTCCACTTAGTTTTCAAATTCCGGCCAAAGAAACGGTCACTCAATACTAATCAATCAAGCCGACGGTGCTTTAGACCACGGGGATTTCGTTCTCTACCGCAGTAGGCGCTATCAGCGCGGAAGTGCTCTCTTTTCTGCCCTAGGAAGTCTCTTCAGAACCGTTCTACCCTTCTTGAAAAGCGGAGCAAAGGCTGTGGGCAAGTTGGCACTCAAAGTGGGCGCTCACGTGCTGTCCGACGTGGCCGCCGGAGGAACCACCCCGAAGGAAGCTTTAAGAAGCAGGCTTAAGGAGGCTGGGTCCAATCTGAAGCGTAAGGCAGACGAAAAAGTCGATTCTATGCCAGGATAGGGCGTCAGGCAACTGAAGAGAATAAAACGCGCCAAACCTATCAAGCCGAAACAGTCTAAGCTGAAACGCAGGAGGTGAAAAGTGCAGGACCTGTTCTCGTAATGGCCGAAACCGTGATCCACATGAGCTCCGAACTGGTCCTCTTCAAGGAGTCTCGGATCATATCCCAAAACCCTCAAAACACCAACATGAACATTGCACGAATCCCCTTTCATTATTCTGGAAATGCAAACGAAGACCTCGACCATCCTTACGTCATTCTAGGTGTCTTTGTTCGTATCGTTAGCAAAAATGGAGAGGAGCTCAAGGACGATGTGTGAGCCATCTTCGTCATTAAAGCCCTAAATTTACTGTTTCAACAGCTTGAGTTGTCGCTCAATAGCGTCATCGTTTCCATGCCGCAAGCCTCATATCGCTACAGAACGTATTTCGAAGCCCTCCTCAATTATTCCGAAGATGCCATGAACACCAACCTCCAGTCCACCCTCTGGAAAAAGGATACCCCCACCATCATGAACACTTTTGCGGCAAATTCTGGCTTCTTGTTTCGGCATGGATTTACCAAAGCCAGTAAGGTCGTGCAATTAATGGGGCCGCTATCGAATGCTCTATTTAGACAAAACAATCCGTTGATCAATAACGTTAGCGTCACCATCAAGCTCAACGCTTCGTCACCCTTGTTCTATTTGTTCTCCGAAGCACCCAATTTCAAGGGGTACGCCGATATTCAGTCGGCCACTCTACATCTGAAAGTGGTGAGACCGTCACTAACCATCAAACTGGGCTCCAGGCAGCTCTGGCAAAGAGCAACGCCAAGTAGCATCTCAAGAACGTCAGCTTTCACGCCCTCAGTATTCCCAAAGGGGCCAGTGTAATTAATTTCAGAGACGTCTTCACGGGCCAAATTCTAAGGAGAGTGGTCGTCGCCATTGTTCTAGAGAAATCCTGTACTGGCGATTTCGCCAGAAACCCTTCTAATTTGCAAGATTTTAACATGAACGTGTTTCAGCTATACGTCAACGGCAAACCCATTCCTTCGCAACCCATTCAGCCAAGCTTTGAAAACGGACAATTCATGCGTTACTTTCAAACCCTTCAGGACGTTCTCTGCATTCACTCCAGAGACGAGGGATACTCCATTTCCAGACATGCCTACCCCGTCAGTTATACCGTCCTTGCCTTCGATCTCACTGCCGACATGAGCGCCAACGAATCTCACATTTCGGGTCAGCGCCACGGCTCCGTGTATATAAGTGTGGGTTTTGCCAAACAGTTGACAGAGCCGGTCGTTCTCCTGGTGTTGGCGGAAATACATCGTACACTGGAATCGACGCTAACCGATCCATTCTCCTATCATGAACTCGCTTCAAATAGACGCTTTCTCTCCAACTTTCCCTCCACGCGCCCTCACTTTTTAGGCGTCTACGCCTGCGACACACTACCCTTAGAAAGTGCCAATACGAAACCCTCATTCGCGTTGGTCGCTAATACCGATCCAAACTCCCTACCAGGCAAGAATTGGATCTGCATCTTTGTCTCGCAAAGTGGTCGACAGTTATGAGCTAGCACCGCTGACACCTCATTTTCTAAAGTTTCTAAACGCTAGCTGCGGGCCCCATTGGTCGCACAACGTCAGAAGGCTGCAAGGTCACGACAGCACCACGTGCAGTCAATACGTCATCGACTACTTATCGCATCGCTGCTCCGGTTTATCCAAGGAAAAGTTTCTTTCAAAATTTAGCATTACCAACTACTCTCGCAAGGATGTTATTCTCAACACCTATATTCAAAAGAAAGAACTCTACATCATCTTCTACGAGAATCACAACATTCCGGTGGAAGAAATGACAAAAATGCTCATAGCCAAAGGCACGTGCTATGGTAAGTGTTGTGCGTGATATTTGTGATATTCTCCGTTTTACATCCTCACCGATCACGTACATGGAGACTGGATATTTAGCGTTCAAGAAACAGACCTCTCCAACAAGATAAAGATGATCCCCCTGGAACTATTCATTACCAAAAGCACGAAAATTTCCATTAATCATATTGCGCAAGGAAACCTTCCCATGGTTCAAATCTCCAGATGTAACGGTTTCTTTTCCAGTGCCTGCAAGGAAACATTCCCACGGATGTTGTTCTTCCTGTAACGGTCCACCGGATTTTCCTGTTCAACCGTCTGTTCATCTAATCTATAAATGCTGAACTTCCTTTTTGCTGCTCAGTTTGTGGGCTGCCGTCTTCGTGGAATGCTGGTCGATTCCTGCAAGACGTACCACTACTTTTTCTGTTTTCATCGTTGCTGCAGCTGTGAATTTCTCAGTCGTCTGGTTCCCTTGTGCACCGAGTGCCAACTTGGATTCTAGGAAGACCTCGCCAAGCTTAATCAACAGACCCAAGACTTTCTGCGCAAGTACAACACCAGCCGCCTTTCATGACCTGCAGCTGCTTCTCGGTGCTGCTGAAATACATTGAAAATGCACAACGCATCCAAGTTCTGCTGCCTCGTGAACGCCAAGTGCTGCTGGAAAACGGGAGCGCCATCTTCTGCCGGTACCCTGCTTCCGACGTCGATGTTGTGTGGAACAAGCTGCCCATTCGCGTTCAGCAGGTTTGCGCTACTTACCGCAGGTGCGTACGCCAGCATAACCTTCCCTCCTCAACAACTCACGTTGACGGTCCAGCTCCGTTCGTTAAGAACTTGTTTCAATGCCAAAGCTAAGCATGTCCGAGAACGCCATTTGTTAACTGGATGAACTCTCCCACAGCACCGACATTCTCAGCGTTTCTGCCCTACAAGAGAACGTACCCTACACTATACAAGGTGTCAGATCACTTTCCACAAAGCACGGAAGTAGTTACCTATACGGATTAAGCAACTGGATTAAGGATAATCCTGCCACCATGGGGATTAATGGCTAGTGTCGCGTTAATCCTCAAAAATAGCGGCTGTTTGAATTTAAGAAAAGTGGTAATCAATAAGGCGGCTGGCGCTAGCGACACCTTGCTCAATGTTTCGTAACAAGATGGCGGATGGTGTGAGTGAGGGAAAAGTTACGTAACAATATGGCGCTTGGCACTGTTGTGAATGATTGATGCAATATGATGAAATAATAATAATGAATGTTGCAAAACAAGATGGCGGTTGTGACTATTGACTATGAATGAAGCAATACGATGTAATAATAATGTTGCAAAAATAAGATGATAGTTGTTATAGCTGAGACTGAGTGATGCAATATGGTGAAATAGTTTTGAATGTTACGAAACAAAATGAAATTTCATACACTTGAATAAAGGATGTAGGAATTAAAAGAATACAAAGAGCTTAATCAGCATAGTATCTTTATTAAAAATAAGTTCTTACATACATGAAATATCACGAAAGTGCTAATACATATTTGAATGAGACAAAGAGTTTTTAAGTTTACTTTGTTGATGACAAATAGCATAAGCTGGTTCACTGGCACTGATTTATAGAAATAAAAATGTTCTTAAACATAGTTTTTGTAGCATAACTTATAGTGTCCTTGGCAATTTTTTTGTTCATGCGAATAAGCATAACCTGGTTCACTGGCACTAACTTAAAAAATAAAAAGTTCTAAAATGTACTATTTTGTAGCATTACTTCTATTGTGCATGGCAAATTGTTTTTGTTCATGCGAAAAAGCACAAGCTGATACACTGGCACTGATTATTGAATAAAACAGTGCTTATACGTAGAATTTTTTGCACATCTTATAATGGGCTTGGGCACATTGTTTTTATTTTATAATTCCAAATTTGATCATATGAAATAGCACACACTTAATCACTGATGTAGCTTGGTGTCGAGAAAGATGATGTTAAAGTATGTGGTGGCACTTTGGGTGGAAATGTTCAAGGGTTTATCCTCTTGATGGTGGCATGGTTGCGGTGGTTGTTGTTCACCTCTTACACACGAGAGATGATTGTGTCGAAAATTAGGGTCCACATCGGCATCGATGAAGGGGACGCAATGAGGCACCATGATGCTTTGACGAATGCTATTGCCTGCTGGAAATGATCCGAAGGAGCAGATGATGTTATCTATACATGGAGATTTGTTGTTTTCGAGGTAAACGGTGCATCGTACACGTCTATCGCAAGATGTAGTGACGAAAGGGACGAACTGGACGTTTACTGTGTGCGCATTGCCGGGAGAAACTTTGATGGTGAGAATTTTACATTCACCAAAGGCTGCGATTTCCTGCGAAACGATGCGGCAATGGTTGGCGAAGCTGCCTGAAGCATCGACGTTTGCATCTACGTCAAAGAAAATTCGGGAGGAAAGATTGGGGTGAATGTCCACTGGGTCGGACTTGCAAGACATGTTGGCGTTGTAAGAGAGACTGACGAGAGGATGGTTATTGGAAATCGGTGTATGAGTTAGGACGAGATGTTCTCAAGGAGGAGAAGGAGCAGGATATGAGAATTTCACGATGAGCCGTTCGTATCCTGTTTTGAGCATTTCAGCCCCCACGTACCTTAGGCAGAGAGGGCAGAGAGGGCATGCTGCTTGAGAGATAACGAGCTTATAAGTGCAGAGGGAACGGAAGTTAAACATCCGGTATATTGGCTAAAGTGGTGCAATTGGTTAACGAAGGCGGCAAAATGGACACTGCGCGATGATGGGTACGGGGCCGTCTATTTGAATGCGGTGCCACGTTTGGTTCCAATGGTGCTTGCTTCGCCGGAAAGAATGAAGTTTCTCCTTTTGAAGCGGCGAACGTTCCTCCCAAACGGAATCTATATCATGCAGTAAATGCGGAATCTAAATCATCTAATTCTTGCTGTAGGTACTTCAACACTTAGACAAAGTACTACAGTTAAATGGCTACACAAAACACGAAATCAATAGAGCATTACACCCGAAGAGAGTTTCCACCATTACACAAATAGCTGCAAACAGTAGGAAAGGCAAGGCTCTTCTACCATACATTAGAACAGTCACAGACCGCATCGGTAAACAACTCAAACGTCACAACATCGATACCATCTTCAAGCCCACCAAACAGATCTGCAATACACTCCGTTCAGTCAAACACCCCAGAGATCCTCTGTCCACAGCGGGAGTATATAGAATACCAAGTTCTTGTGGAAAGGTATACATTGGAACCACCGAACGCAGCATAAAAACTCGTATTGACGAACACACAAGAAACTGCCGTCTGGGTCAAACGGAAAAATAAGCGATTGCGAATCATGCCATACTCGAAGAGGGAGAACATATCATCCAGTATGAAAATAGGGATATTCTGGCATCAACATCACATTACCATTCACGCTTATTCCGCGAAGCCATTGCAAACAGCTCTAGCAAAAGTGAAAACGAAGAACCTCACCCGAATCAATCAGACGCCACCAGAGCGCAAAACTCCTCCCACACCAATCCAACCCACCGTCCACCCGTACCAATCACAGCAGATCCCCCTCCAGCCACTTGTATAAATACCGCCGTCCACGGTGCAAACAGCACAGTTAATGTTGAAACACCCACTAAAGTACTTCAATCTCGCCACTGCCCCTGATAATGTCTGCCGTAGAGGCAGACGAAACGTCTGGGAAGAAGAAGAAAGTGCCCAGTAGACCACGGCTTACAAGCCCGGAATATACTCAGCTGGTATTGACACCGGCCGTGAAAGCCTTAGAATCCATAAAGGTTGTTGTAATTCTGCAGCACATTGGTTTCATTAACGTCATTATGGGCCATCTTGATGGACCTGTGGTACGACTCATGGTCTGATTTAACCAAAGCTGGCAGAACGTCCACGTAGCGATAACCGTTGGTGTAAGTAAAGTACTTCCACATCTTGGCCTTTAGCGTGCGATTAAAGCGCTCCACAACGCTAGCCTTGACCTTGCTTGTGGCGGTGAAGTGCTTCACGCAGTGTCGCTTTAAAAAGCCTCGAAAGGCTTTGTTGACGAACTCGGAACCCTTGTCCGTTTGCAACACCCTAGGAATGCGTTCAGAGAAAATGGTTGAAAATGCCGCCACTAGCTCCGAACTCAGTTTGCTCTTTAGAGGGACAGCCGAGGCATGTTTGGAAAAGACGTCAATGACGGTTAGAATGTACGCATACGGCGAGTTATGTTGCTTAAGGCTAGCGTGGACATTGAGATCGGCCTCCCATACATCATCTATATTGGTGACGTGATAGAATCGGGTGGGGTAACGTTTCCGAACTGGCTTGTGATATGTGTAGCAGTCCTGGGTTTCTAGAAAAGACTGCACATTTGCCTTAGAGATGCCGGTGGTCTTGCTCAGTTTAGTAGGATTTGACAAACCTGCAGCGTGTTCTGGGTTGTTATAAACGCGCTTTAGTACCGCCCATTCCTTCATGGTTTAGTCCTTATACAGTGGTTCCCAACGCCTACTTCTAAATTCGTAGGGATAGTCGGTCGGTTTCTTCTTTTTTGGTGATGGAAATTGGATGAACGTCTCGTCTGCCAGCTTTCTTCCAGACTCTAGGCGTTTCACTTTAAGCTTGCGAATGGCTCTTTCCTGCTCTGGTTCGCGTTTGGCTTTTCTAACCAAACTGGTTTTTGCCTTCTTTTCTGAAACGATTGTTTTCCTTTCATAAATATCTTCAAAGGCATCATCCTCGACGACAGCCTCTGTTGTCATGTATGGTTTTCTCACTTGTGCAATTAGTCCCAGGTAGTTTCCCAATTTATATTTCATGAGCTTCCATTTTTCGTGCAGACTTAGTTTAGATCGCTGCAATCCCTGAATATCTTTTGTCAAGTAGGAGAAACTGGTGTCGATGAGGTTGCAACCGGTCGACGGCTTTTGGCTGCGGTGCATCAAGAACTCGGCGTCCGTACCTCGTTTCACAAATTTGGATACCAGAGCGCTCCCTAGGGAAGTGAGCACGGGTAGCAGGAATGCAGGCAGAAATCCCCCTTGCTGCACCAAAATTTGCTTCTTTTTCTTTAGGGCCAGCTTCTTGTCGACTAACCTTCTCCAACTAGCTCTGTGCCTTGGAATGCGGGAAGAAATATATGAAATTTAAGGTGGAACCTTTTGGATGCTGTGCGCAAAATTATACTTTAGATAATGCTCTGCCTCTCGGAAAGTTCTGAAATTAGCGCAGCGTACGTATTTGGTGAACTGGGTGATATTCATGTTGTCGAAGGGCACTCCGGAAGCATGATGTTGAAGCATGTATCTACGGTAGGCCATTATCTGATTTTGAACGTCGGCTTCCTCTTTATTTTTGTGATAGAGAATATCTGTGATAATTCTCTGTAGGCTATTCAGTACCATCCACTCTTGATGATGAGCGTGAAGGTGACTCCTTGCAGATCTTTGAGGATTATCCTTAGCTTTCCAAAAACATTTTTGATGACAAAGAGGATGCCGTTACTGAGTTGGCAGGATTGCAGAGCGCCCTGGCCGGTTTCAAAACGAGATTTTGTCACTGTGTGGAACCCAGGACCACTGCGTTGCGCTGCCCGCACTTTGCAATGGTGACCACCAGCTGATAGGGCGACACGGGCGAAAAGCCCACACACACGAATTTGCTCTGTTTTGGGTTTAGGAAGTAGATGTCCGACAGGAGACCCACTACGGCGCTGGGTTGGTGCTTAATTTCTTCTTGTTCTGATGGGTCGGAATTGTTGTTAATGGACATGAGTTGCGTGACGTCAGCATCGGGGTTGCGATGTTTAGTTTTTGCCGGCACTTGTTGTCTGCGCTGAAACAAGACACACAGAGAGAGAAATGAACCGTTTTGAATGCACATGAAGCGAGAGAGAGAAGGGGAGAAAAAACACAAGTCTGTTGAGCGCTAACCTGGTCGGCGTGGCTGCCTCCGCGTTCTCCATGACTGACTGCTACTGGCGACCGACGGTGCCACTGCGTGTTTTATAGCAGCGGGAGATTGTTCTGAAAGCACAGAGAAGAGCGAGATGATGATGGTGATGATGCATGCGAATATTAAGTGGCGATGAGTGGCGTCACAATGAGTCAGCTACTTACCTGCAGAGGTTGGCAAGACTGTTGGGAGTTAGATCACTTGGCTCAGCATACGTGCTTCTAGGTTTTTAGAATGACGTCATCGTTATGAGTGTAATTGCTGACGTGAAATTTGGAAAAGAATGAATGCTTAGGAAGACCGGAGCAGCGGTGGGAGGGGTAGTCAATGACGTAATGCCCGCAAGTGGTGCTGTCATGACCTTGCAGCCTTCTCGAGTTAGCGGACCATTGGCTGCCGCAGAGAAATTGAATAAAATGAGGCAAAAGGGATCCCATTCCATAACCGTCAAAATATTCTTCCCGGCCGTTTTGTGGTAACAGTGCTTGCCCGGTTGCGTGCTGGGATCGGTGTTGGCGACTAGGGAGCCTTCTAGTGGCATGAATTTTGGGAATCTTATCGGAGGGGAAGACGCCCAAAATGTGAGGACGAGTGGAGGGACATGTCGATGAAAATTGGTTTATTTGAAAAGTGTTCATGATACCAAAAATGGATCGGTTGCCGTCGATTTCGAGAGTGCGGTGAATATCCGCCATCACCAAGAGAATGATAGGTTCTGTTAACGTTTTGGCAAAACCGATGCTTATAGAGACGGATCCGTGGCGTTTCCCCGAGATGTGAGACTGATTGGCGCTCATGTCTGCCGTGAGATCGAAGGCCATTACCGCATATCCTGATGGGTAAGCTTGCCTGGAGATGGAATGCCATTCGTATTTGAAATGAATTCCTAGACCGTCCTCCAGCGTCTGAAAGCACTGTAGATAGTGCGGCTTTGAAAAGTTGGGTTGGAGCGGTTGAGATGGAACGGGCTGTCCGCTGACATAGAGCTGAAAGGGGTTCAAGTTGAAGTGTTGGAAATTGTAAGGATCTTTTGTGGCATCGCCGGAATAAGCCTTGTCGGTGACAATGGCCACGACCACCCTTCTGGGAATTTGCCCTATGAAGACGTCGCTGAACGTCATTGCCCTGGACTCCTTTGGAATGCCGAGGGCGTGAAAGCTGACATCCTTGAGGCAATACTTTGCGTTGCTATTGGTCAGCATGGCCTGATGCGCCAGCTTGTTGATCGGCGAGAGGCGCACGGTTTTTAGACGCAGGGTGGCCGACAGTATTTCGGCGTACCCCTTACAGGTGGCGACGTCGGAAAATAAATATAACTGTGGCGAGGAAGTGTCCAGCTTAATGGTCATGCTGACGTTATTTAACAGAAGCTTCTCCTGCCTAAATAGGGCACTGTGCAGGGGTCCGATGAGTTGAACGACGTTGCTGCCTTTGGTGAAGCTGTGACGCCATTGAAATCCTGCATTGCCGGCGAAAATGTGCATGAGACCCGCTGTGTCCTTCTTCCACAGGGACGACAACAGGTAGCAATTCATCGCATCTTCGGAGTAATTGAGTAGCGTCTCGAAGTAAATTCTGTAGCGGTAGCCGGCTTGAGGCATGGAGACGATGACGTTGTTGTGCGATACCTCGACCTATTGAAACAGGGAATTCAATGCATTGTTGGCCAAACTGTCGTTAATTTCGGGCTTGATGGTTGCTCTTGGTCGTCTACAATGTGCACCGTTAGCTCGAGCACAACAAAGGTCAGATCCAGATAATCGTCTGCATTTCTGGAATAATGAAAGGTAATTGGGGCATTTTTCATTAATGTGTTTTGAGGGTTTAGAAATATGATTCGAGATTCCTCGATGTTCATCTGAACGGGGATATCCTTAAAGAGGTCCAGCTCGGAGCTCATAACAACGGCTTCATCTGCCATTACGACGAAACGTCCTGAACCTTGCGCCTTCCGCGTTTCAGCTTCGACTGTTTGCCACGGCTGCCTTTGATGCGTTTTATTCTCTTGATCTGTCCGAATCCGGAGCCGACCATGGCATCGAACTTTCCGTCGGTCTTTCGCTTCAAATTAGACCCAGCCTCCTTCAACCTCTGCCTCAGGGCCTCCTTGGGCGTTGCACCCGAGGTGGGGACATCGGAGAGCACGTGAGCGCCCACATTTAGCACTTCCTTGCGACAGCCTTTGCCCCATCCTTTAGAAAGGGCAGCACCCTTCTGAAGAGTCCTCCAAGAGTGAAAAGAGGCCGCTGGGCCTCTGGCAGCACTTGCCCCTGTGAAGAACGAAGTCGCGATCATCCAGTGCACCAACGGCCTGGTTCAGATAATACTCCGTGACCGTCTGCACGGCCATTATCGCGGTTTGGGACGGAAGGCGAGTACTATAGTAGAGGAAAATCCGTCGGCAAATGGCAAGAGATCGCCATAAGCGTTCCTTAAATCTATGTTGACCGTCTTGAAGTCCTGTTGAATAAGCGGGTCCCAATTTTGTGGGAAGAAGGTCTTTTCGTCGGTCATGTGATATTATTTCTCTGGTATTTCACGGCTACCCTCTCTATCCCCTGTGCGAACGTATGTCCAACCACCTGCAGAGTTACTAGATTGCAGTAGATGAACATTTCGTAAGGAAATCTCATATATGGATATAGAGGGTGTTTTAGTCCTGCCTGCACAATGTCGTCGGTATCGGGATCGAAACCTAGCATCTTCCGCATTGCCGGGTTCAGCATCAAACTGTGAATAACATGCAGCGGTTTGCGTGGCCTGTCAGGCTGGGCCTGCGCCTCCGGCGGAGAAGAGTAGTCTACCGGGTTGGCGTCGCTCTTGTCTGGTGCCGAGGTTAGAGAGGGTGGTGGCTGTTGATCGGTAGGTTTGGGTTTTCCGGCATTTTGCGCCGGAAGCTTCGCCTGGGTGGGTAGGGTTGCGTCTGGTTCGGTCTCGTTAGCTTTGGTCTCTGCGCGGGCGTGTCGTTCAAGGTTTCGTATTCGCCGATGGCGTATGGGACAGCCGTGCCTACATCTTGCTCCACATAACCTTCCCAGGGAGCGTCGGGCAGTCGCTCGGGATGCGCGACCTCTGAATTGACGCTCACCTTGTTAGTGTTCTCGTCCAAGATGAAGAACTTTTCTACCGACAAATGTTCCAGAATATCCTCGTTGAGTAGTTTCACCAGGTTTTTGGCTGGTGCACGACGCCTTGCGGCATTTACAAGCTGAACTTTGACCGCGTGGGAAGGTGGTTATGGTGTATTTCGTGCCAAGGACGCATGCGACGGCTGGAGCGACGTTGTAGAATTTTACCGGATACTTCACCTTCTGCAGAGCGTCCTCCCATTCCCCCTGCAGAACGACCCTCTCGGGCAAGATGTTTGAGAATCTTGCCGTGGTGTTATCGGTAAAGTGTTCCATGGAAGCATTGCTCACAAGCGTGAGAGAGAACGGTTTTGTCTTAATCATGCCGGATCGATGAACCAAGCCCTGACCCACGAGTTGAATTTGGCCGGATATCCCTTCCACTTCACTAACAGCTGTTTGTTGTGCCCTCTTCTCTTGGTTTGGAAAATGAGCTCGATTTTGAAGGTTTCGTGAAGAGAGACCTTTTGCACATCCTTCCACTTATATACCACGGGTCGGCCGTACACCACCTCGGATATCTCGAATATTTCGTTCGTTCAATTCTGCCTGCACCCTTTGTCGAATTTCATTTTTTCCCTGGAAACGCGCACGCGGTCGCCGACCGAATATCTAGGTGTGCTAGCTTACGGCAGGCGCCTGTTTTCGTACAGATTGCGGTAAACCTGCAAGATGTTGGACTTGTCGACCTGCTTGGGCGCCATCTTTATGGACCTGTGATGCGAACTATTTTACGACTCGAGGAGGGCCGGAATAACCTCCACGTACCCATAAGTGTTTTGAGAGTGAAATACCTTATAACGGTACGTGTCCTGGAGAGAACTAGGTGATGTTAATAAATACTCACACTGTAACTTAACTAATTTATTTAATGACTAAACCTACAATTAAAATATTAATAAACACTTAAACCCCTTGTATTACAACAATTCAATAATAAAATCCCGTTACCCGACTCTTACATTTTACTATTTCCCTTATTACCTTTTATTCCTATCCCTAAGCCTTACATTTAGTTAAACTGTCTAAATTTTGAGCCCATCTGATATTCTCAAGTTTCCAAACTGTTTAATAAATTTGGTATTTAGATCAATCCTTGGCAGTAAGTCTAGCACAGAAATAAAACCTCTTTACTCACATATTAAATGAAGGGTTATTGTTAGGATCTGCATCCTGGTCCAAAGAGACGTAGAGCAGTCTGGCACTTCCACACAAGAATCCGCGACCATCTTTAGCTCAGGAGGCTTATATAGGACCTGTTAGACAACGCCTTAATGTCGTCATAATATCCTAAGCAAAAAAGACCATTTCCCGTCACGTAGTCCAGCTTGGAAGAATCCGCCTAATCGCAGGTTGCTCACCAGCGGAACACAGATGTGAGTAAACTTCCTTTTGCGTTCTCACAAAACATAATAATTTTCAAAGAGACCTTATAACCGCTAGCTTTTGGTTTTCCATGAAATTGTATATTTGTAGGTAACCTTTTACCCGCGAGCAGACACCTGACACGTCGGGGTATTAATTGAATTCATGTAAGTGTACAGGATGTTCCCAAACTTTTCCTGAGAATGGACGTGTGTTCGGCGGGGCACTATACCCTCCCCACCTTTGACATGAGCAATGGGTACAGGAGTACCGATTGCGAACCTCTCAATTAGCTTGGTGAGTACTCATTTCTTTCAATTCCTGTGCAAATTGTGAATAGACAATAATCTCTTTTTTGTGTTTATCTTAAGTAGTTTGGATTATATATATATGTTTTTGTTTCAGGTGTCTGGGCAACGTCTAACTATGTAAGAATCTTCCCTTAAACTAGTTACAATGACAATACAATATTTGGTATAGTGTGAGATGTGTTACATAAATTCCTTTTGTGTCAACTTGTTTGGTGTGTGGTTTGGTGAGGGTCCACCCCTCAGTATAGTGAACTAGTTGTAGCAAAACAAACTGTTGGTTCTTTCTTATCACTTTCTTCTTCTCGCGTCGTGGGATCTGTGGTTGTAGTTCTTCCCACGAGTTGTTCTCCTTCCTCAGCTTCCTTCGCGTCTCGGGTTCTGGTCGAAGATTGTCTCCTGCGCGATAACAGTCTCCGTTGAAGTAGCAGACGAGGGCACCAATAACTTTTGGTGATCTCTAGTACCAAGGCGATACCCAATACTGCCAGTAGTAACCCGATACCATTCCAGAAGTGAGATGGAGCCTCTTGTTGTTGGTTCAGTGACTCGCGTGCCTCATGCACGCTGTTTGCGAGCCGATGTAGTGACACCTGCGGCGGTCGATCATCAATCCGGATCTCCGTTTGAAGGTCTTCCAGCTCCCTCAGGTCCAATGGATGTCTATTGGGGTTCGACAGGTTGTGCTTCTCCGCAGGCGACAGCAAGCTGCTGATATCAGGAACCACGATAGTTTCTTCTTCCAGATTGAGCTACGTCTCTCCGACGATGGCCGGTAGTAGCGTCATCGTATCGGAATGGTAGTGGCAATCGAGGTCATCAATCAGTAACCCAGTTGCGTGGAGGATCAGTGGCCTGAAACGTGTCTCTCGACCAAAACAGGTTTTAGCGATCTTTAGAGGTTTTGATACTGAATAAACCCAATAATTCTTTTTTGGGTTTTTACATGGTACCAGACAGGCGGGAAATCAGGTCTTAGGATGACTCTTTTACATAAGGTGTGGACATTTTCTTCTTGCCCAAAGAATATAGAGGATACGCATGTTGGGGAGGTAGAGGAGTACAGGGCAAACTCCGCTGGACAAACGGAAATGGTTCCGGATTTGCATGAGTTAAGGTGGGACTCTGTGAGTAAGGCGTATTTCTGCCTGTCACTAGATACTGCCAGGTACGGAATTGATGTATGTATAGTTATGTATTTCCCTACCTCCTCCAATTTTGTTGGTAACTGCAACACCCTGTATAAATCAAGCGTTCGATCAGCTCCCTTTAAAGGAACCCGAATTAAAATTCTGATTGCCGCTGGCATCGAATATGCTGTAACGTCACATATTTTGTAATATGCGTGCATGTCTGATAACTCGGCCCCTGCCAAAAGTGAAGTTCCCAAGGGAAGCTTAAGTCCCACAGTTTGCAAAATCTGTGACAGATTTCTAGGCGGTACAATAGCTGCGCTAAGCCTCCCTGTGGCGATTACGTCTAAACCTTCCTGAAGTTGTATCAATTGTTGTTGCAAATTAAGTATAAACAATGAAAGTTCCCTTATCACTGACGATATCCTAAACTGATTTGTTACCCAAATTTTAAATTCGTCCACATCATTCTCTATGGTTTCCCCATGATGAGTGATCTGTTTGATTTCATTCACTAGCTCATCGGTTAAACCCTTTAATATTTCAGTGTTATGGGTAGTTCGTCCATCTAATTCCTTAATGTATGTGAACTTATCTTCGGCTACATGAACTAGCTTAGCAGTCGTAGTTGCATATTTCGCAGTCTGCCGATGTACTTTGTTTATTTCCGCTCTGTAGGGAGTACCAAACAAAACCTTTAACACCGATCCGCCTACATTGATAGCTCCACGTTTCCTCCTAACATCTTTAGCAGGTAAGTACTGCTCTATATTTCCCATCTCATTTTTCAACAATTCATATACCCTTTCAAGTCTTGTAATTTCGTCCCAATCTATTTGATTGCCTGTATCATTAAATCTGTGCTCGTCCAACTTTCGAAAAAGGTCGGTTATTTTGGTTATAGCGTTTACATAACGCTGGATAGGCACGTCGATGCTAATATTCCATCGACTGCCAGTGACTAGTATTGTCTCCTGATAGGCGAAGATCACCCCTTTTGTCATAAGAGGTCCTTCGGGCGAGACATCTAATGGGTCTCGGTCATTACCACGTTTTGCCAAAACGTAACCTGAAAAAGCCAAAATTAATACGAATTAGATTCGTTTGCGCCATCTTGTATAGTACGCTGTTACTTCTCTAGCATTTTTGCCTTGCCCATTATGGCTCACATTTCCTACATTATTTTCTACGCATTCGCCGGTTACTGACTCTTCTCGTACATTACTAGTGGATGGTTCGTCCGGGTTTCGAACTCGCGACCTTAGTTTCCATGGCAAACCTGCGGGTCGTTCTACCTGATTTCTCCTTTATTCCCCTTATATCTCCACGTTGGGTCTCTACGTTCCTCATCTATCTGAGGTAAATTTATTTCTTCGTCGCTTTCATTATTATTTCCATTCAAAGTTTCTGCGCAATTTTCATCTCTTGTGGGTTTTTCAGTTGCAGTATCTTCGCTCACAAAACTTGTACCAGTTATCACTTCCGGCCAGGCATCCGCCGTGGCCTCTATTTCCTGCCTCCCACTAGCATGACATTTCTTCAATTTGTTTATATGCACGCAAGTTGTTCTGCCTGTTTCCAGCTGCAGCTTATAGCTTAAGGGGGTAAGTTTCTCTATGATACGATACGGTCCGCCGTATCTTGCAGCTAATTTTCTATTTGCCTTCTTTCCTATGTATGGTTTGTCCAAGTAAACGTAATCTCCGACTTCAAACTCTATATTAGATGCTTTTTTTATCATAATGTTGCTTTTGTTTAAATTTGCTTTCTAGTATGTGGTGATACGTATTGTTGTATGCCTCACTCAATCTTTGTTTCATAGCTTCGAGATGTTCCTCAGCACTACTGAGCTCTGTCTGGCTAACCTTAGGTTCGAGTTCCATCATTGTTGGCAATCTCATCTCTCTCGCGTAAAGTAAACAAAAAGGACTCTAAGTCGTTACTGCATGTGGCGCAGATCGATACGCCATCAGCGTGAACGGCACCTTCCGGTCCCATTCGTCTCCATGTTCAGTTATAATCATGGATAGAGAATCATTTAAGTATCTATGATATCTTTCAATCGCTGAATTTGATTGCGGGTGCAATTGGCTACTATTTACGTGTTTTACACGGAATATCTTGCAAATTTCTGTAAATAGTGCTCATTGAAAATTCGTTCCCTGATCTGATAAGATTTTCTCTGGTGACCCATAACTACAGTAAATTTCTGTTACCAATTCTCTTGCTACTGTATTGTAGGGTTCTGTTAGGTTATGTAGGGTTTTGTTAGGTTAATTATGTGGATTATCTTGAGTTTATTAGAGTAGTCGTTAGTATAAATGTCCTTCCGTCCGTCTGTTACGTAATAGGCTGTTCCAAGTACCTTTTGCTCCCTCGGCCCCACTCATGTAAATAACAAAAATAAATAAATTAATGGAACAGCCCTTGTGGAATTTGGAAATAAGGTATTGCGTTATTTGTACGTGAAGTATTGAGTTATTGGCACGTCGCCCAGCTTGTTATTTGTGTATGAAGAGTTGTATGTTGGGGTGTGTGAGCGGTTGTTGGAATAGCTTGGGAAGCTATGTTGTGTACGTGACTAAGCGAGTGTGGTGTGAGCAGGGCCGGAGAGATGGAAGTATTGTGTGATGGGAATAACTCCATGGGCGACGCTGGATACTGTAAAAGATTATTAAGGAAGTACAATAAATAGAAATAGTGATTGTGAAAGTGTCTTTAATGTTGTTCTGAATCGTATATTAAGCCTCTGAGTGAAACCCCCGAGTAATGTATTCTCGTTCGCCAGCTCAAAAATGGTACCAGTTTTTGATGTGAATGCAATACATTTTTCATCATTCAGTAAAAATTGAGATCCCGGATAGCGCCTGGCAGCGAGGAATATTACAGTATTAGCGGTTTGGTCTGGTATAGGTATTGCTTCCGGATACTTCGTAAAGTGATCGATGGCAGTGAGAAGATATTTATTTCCAGCTTTTGTGATATTCAAAGGTCCCGCAATGTCAATCGAAAATTTTTGAAATGGTCTAGTTGCGGTCTCTGAGATACCCAATGGTGCAACGTGTTTTCTCGTGACTTTTCTTTTAGCACATGTTTCACATATCTGTACATAACATATCACAAAAATATCGCTTTTCCAGTACTGCTTGGGATCTTTTAGCACCTTGATGTGCGCTATACGTCGTATCATGGTGCATCGAAATTATTTCGTTCACCATTTCTCTTGGCACAACTAGTTTCGTGTTTTGGTTGCACCCTGTATACAGCACACCTTCATCGTCCAGAAAAACTTCATGATTTAAGCCTGATTGATATTCTGTAATCAGTTGGTGACAATATTCATCTAATTGTTGCTGCCTTTTCAGATTATACATCGACGATGGCCATGGAGCAGGCTCCGCCGCCCTCTCCTCCTGTGACCGGTCAAGATGGACAAATGCAAGAGGTGCTTCCGGAGACTCGCCCAGTGTCTCCAGCCGTGATAACGCATCAGGTACGATGTTTGCTTTACCTGGCCTATGGTTAACTGTGAACTCGTACTCAGTCAATGCCAACATCCATCTCGTTAGTCTTGCACTTAGAGGATTCTTTGTAGTAAGCAGCCATGTAAGAGCTTTATGGTCTGTGTAGATAGTAAATTTGTGCCCGAAAAGCAACATTCTAAATTTCTTTACACCAAACACAACGCTAAGTAATTCCTTTTCTGTCGTAGTGTAATTTTGCTCGGCTGACGTTAGCAATCTGCTTACAAAGCCTAGAGGTTTATATAAATTGTCACATTCTTGACTTAATACAGCCGAAATTCCTATATTTGACGCGTCGCATGCCAACACAAATGGCTTTTCAAAATCAGGGTGTGCTAACAATGTTTGTCTTGTTAAAGCATTCTTAAGAGTAACGAACGCTTGCTCTGCTTCTTCGTTCCAAACAAATTTTTGATTTTTCTTCGTCAACTGAGTTAATGGTTTGCTTATCATTGAAAATTCAGGTATAAAGGCCCTGTAGTAGCCTATCGCGCCAAGAAATGATCTCACTTGTTTTACGGTGCTTGGTCTTGTTAATTTTTTAATTTCCTCCACCTTTGAGTAATCTGGTTTTGTTCCTAGCGCACTGACAGTATGACCAACATAAATTACCTCTCTATGTGCAAATTGACATTTATCTATACCAGGCTTTAAATTGGCTTCTTTCAATTTTTCAAATACCTGTCGTAAGTTGCAAGCGTGTTCTTCTATGTCCTTGCCGATTATGAGTATATCATCCATGTACACCAAACAGGTTAATCCCTTAAGATTACCTAATACCAAGTCTATCGCTTTAGACCACGTGATTGGAGCCGAAACCAATCCGTACGGGAGTCTTATATATTGAAATGAGCCCAAACTCGAAGTGAAGGCTGTCTTAGGCCTATCTGCTTCCTTTACCTTGATGGTATGATATGCAGAATCAATGTCGACAATTGAGAAATACGTATTACCAGAAAGCATGGATAAATTTTCCCTTATATCCGGCATCGGCCAGGTCGGCACTTTTGTTACAGCGTTTAAACGCCTGTAATCCACACACAATCTATACTTAACTACTCCATTCACTGCCTTTTTCGGGACATATAAACACGGGCTTGCCCAATCCGACTTCGTGTGTTCGATATTTTCCCTTATATCCGGCATCGGCCAGGTCGGCACTTTTGTTACGGCGTTTAAACGCCTGTAATCCACACACAATCTATACTTAACTACTCCATTCACTGCCGTTTTCGGGACAAATAAACACGGGTTTGCCCAATCCGACTTCGTGCGTTCGATAATCTTCTTTTCTAGCATTTCTTGGATTTGTCTCTGTAACTCGTCCTTTAACGCAAATAGCACCCTGTATGGTCTCAATCTTATGGGTTTCGCATCCACTGTATCAATTTCATGTTCGACTACTGTCTTACACGGTAATTCTCCTGAAGGTTCGTCCAAATACAATGGTACAAAATCATAGAGCACCCTTAACATAATTTCTCGCTCTCTCGGCGCTAGATGCCTTACCTTCTCTTCTACCACTCTGTAAATCTCATCAATTTCGGTTGTCTTTCGAAAATCTGCACTTTCTCGCTTCTCCTTCAACTGTGGCTTCGTAACTCGTAACATGTGCACATCACTGGTAGTAGCTATCTCTTCTTCACATAAAATACAACTCATTACTTCGCATTTAGGTTCTGGGTTCATGACTCCCACAAACCTGCCGACTGCCTGTACATAGGACTTTTGGTGCGCGGGGCTTACCTCTCTCTCTTTGCCCCTCAGATACTCACTTTCATTGCGATACAAGGTTCCCCTATCATTCCGGATATGATCAAGTTTCCCTTTAAATGTAATCGCGTCATTGGGCTGCTGATATTTGCCAGCGTCTCTCAAGCCCTGGGAAGACGAGCTTCCGCCCTTTTTGACCTGCCTGCTTACCGCCGGCCTGCCATTTCCATTCTACCCCTCCTCCAGAGGTAGGACAATTGCCCGCTGAGTATGGCACATCACCACACCCCTTCTGCACGTCCGGCATAGCCGCGCCCCATTTTCTATCGAGATCACCATGCCTCGATCTTCGGACTACAGGTTCACAAGTCCGAACATACTGAGGATCCTCATATTGTGCGTAAAATGCCCTACACACTTTACACATCGCTACTTCTGCGTCCCTGGGCCTAGTATATAGCGGACTATTACTTCTCATCCAGTCGTCATACTCCGTAGCTCTGCCTAGCTCCATACCTTTTCTTAATGGTACACTCGTTGTTCCCATATTCAATACCTTCATTATACAATATTTGGCGTCCTTACACAACCTATCATTACTCCTCTTCAACTACGCTATCTCATTTCCGTCCTCCGCCGTAAGGACTCTGGACACAACTCTTGCCACATAAAATTTATCAACTTCAACTTCAACAGGCTCTACATACACTTCGAGGGGAAAGGTTCCTTTTGCAACTCGGTGCAAAGGAGTGAGTATCTGGTTTTCCGTCTGGGGTAAAATAACGATGTTCTCGGCCAATACCACATTCCATTTCCACTCATTCTCGACTTCGTCTATGTGAGCATTCTCTACTTCTTCCTCGTGCTCTACATTATTTATATTTTCTAAGTGTGCTGTTCCCATCATACGACTAGGAACCATCAGTGGAGTGATCAGGTCCACCCGCAGTCCTTGTCCAGGGTCTAACTGCGATATGAGGTTAACTGAGCCGTATTTAGTTTCCATCTTCCCATGAAGTATATCAATTATTGCTTCAACAGAATCCAAAACATCCATACCCAATATGCCATCATATCTTTTGAATTTTAGGGGCACTATACAAAACGCATGACATATCAGAGTGGGAATGTTTCCGATTGTGAACCAAGCCTTCTGTTCACCTATAATTTCAAACTGTGCACCAGTAACACTTATTCCTGAGAACTTTGCCCTTTCTAATTCTCCTTCTACTGCACCATGTTTTATAGCCGAGAAACTTGCTCCAGTGTCCACTAACATACACGAGGGCCTGTCACCCCCTAAATCTACTTCTAGTAGAAGCTCCTTGAATTGCGTGTCGTATGAAATGGCGGGAAACGATTCTGGCCATGAGCTGCCGAATTCCCGTTCTTCGACAAGCCTGCCCCGTTTCCCTGAGGTCGTTGCCATGTACATTGTTTTGAAATATGACCCAACATGTTGCATTTAAAACATCTGTTGTTTACCAGCGGAGTGGACAATGTGACGTGCCTGCGGTTAGCACTTCCTCTGGCAGTCATCTGTTTAGGGCGAGTGTCATTATCTCTCCCATGACCTTGCCCTTGTCCCACAGGTTGTCCCCTGCCAGGGTTGTACAAGGTTCTTGATTTACTTCTGCAATCCCTAGTCATATGTCCTTTCCTATTACAATTGAAACACGCCTTACCCGTGCGCATCATGAACACCTTCTTCTCCTGAGCGCTCACATGTGACCCACTTCCTGAATGACCCTTTGTTTTTCTGCGTTTTCTACGGTGGTCGCTATTCTAATCGCTGCTGTAAACGTATTAGGTATTTGATATCTAACTTGTTGGCCTATGACACCCCTCAGCCCATTCATGAAGGCCGCTAGCAACCTCAGTTTCGCCTCCTCATTGAGGGTTTTCTGCACCACTGCATCGTCTACGATTTTGATCGTTTTATGACACAGTTGCCTACACCGGTCAGCAAACACTTCCACACTTCCGTCTGACTTCTGGGTGGCGTCTTGCAGCGCGGTGTAATGATATGGTGCAGGCAATTTGTCCGTGAAGCGGTCAATAAGTGCTTTCTTAAAGTCATCCCATGTCACGTCGTCACCCTTTAAATCTGACCTACCTCTAAAAAAGTGCAAAGCAGATCCTGCCAATTTTGCGCGAGCTATATTGTCACGAGCATGGTGCTGTGACGAGGGACGTAACCGTGAAGGAATCTTTAGGGGTAGAGATTACTCGCAAGCTGCTAGATGGCCCACTTTATTATGGCAATAGAAGCGTAAGCCTAACAATGTTGACAGTAATGATTGATGGCTTTGGAACACAATTGTAATGAACAAGTTACATACCCGCTAATATGGGTTGTCCCCCAAGGGGCTTACCTTTGGACAGGTGTGGTAGTGCTGTCGTGGGTGCAGCCGTCTACGGAGTGGCTTCGGAGAAGTCGAGAGCCCCTGGCTTCACGGACCCCGAGGGTACGTTGAGCCGGTCGAGCAGCGAGTCAGCGAGAGAGACCCCACTATGGGCCAGTAGCTCTATTATATAGGCCAATTCTGCCTAGCGGGGGTCCCCAGACAATGGCGCAGATTTACCAAATATGGTGTGTCGCCTGTCTGAGTTCTGGAACTTCCGGAGAACTTTCCAGAGACGCAAGATCAGTACCAAAGTCTTGCATGACTGGGGTTTCTTACAGAAAGCGGATGTTCTAGAACATCCGGTAAACTTTCCAGAGACACATGACTAGCCTAAGTCCTACGTGACGGGATATCCTATAGGAGGCTGATGTCATGGTAGCGCTAGGAGTGCCATGGAAAGCGGAAACCCACAAAGTTCCTGTTATTCACAAAGAGTTGAGAAACTCCAGAAAGTAAGAAAATTTTAAATATGTAATGTTCTCAAGAATAACCAATTACTATGATCCCCAATAAATGTCCAAATTTGTGTGTTTCTTGCACCTCTCGACAGCACTTGTCACACTTGCCCCACCGGTAAACTCGGCGCCCTCGCCGAGGAATAAGACAACACTTCTACCTCGCTCAGAGCGAAGGCACGTACAATAAATGTTATCACAAAAATTACAAAAAGAAAGTCTGAAACAGTACCAAAGTCTTACACAATAATAATTAAACATTGAATACAAATAGAAAAACATAAGGATATAAGTGTAGCGCCTGAAAAAAGTAAGGATGGGACAAAAGTAGGGAATGTTACACTATGAAGTAAAACAAACACCGTCCATGAACCACACAACACCAGTGGTCACCTAAGCGAGGTTCATGTTCCGACACTGTGACACAACACATCGAGCACACCACAAGGAAAGGGGGACGTCCCCTGAGTTCTGCTGCCGAACGCACCTATCACGTACTGCACGGTATGTTCGCTATGTCCAAAGTGCTGTCGCTAGGCGCACGTATTGCGCTCACATCAACAACTGTTTGATGACAAAGTTCGACTGCACATCAATATGCCAACAAGACTTGGGAACACCAACACTCTTCGGAGCACCAATACGTTGAGCAACGAAGTGCCTTCAATATAGAGGCCAATCATGCAGTTAGCAAACACACGTGTTAGTCCATGGTAGACGTGCGAAGCATGATACAGTAAACCAGGTCACAAGGGCTCCTGAGGGCTCTAGAAGACCTCGCGATGTTCCCATGATGATAGTGGCGGGCAGGACCTCTCCCGCCCGAAGATAGCCAGGCAGTACGGAGGGAGGTTCGTGAAGTTCCAGGTCGCGAGGCGCTCCAGGTGTGTCAGGCGGTGTAAATAAGGTCGTGTAACAGAAACAAAAAATAAAAGAGAATAGATTACTTGGAATATGGAGGAGATGACTTGGGTCAAAGGCAACATAACAAAAACAGTTGATTAGGATGTAATAGGATCATTCAGGAATAAAACGGAGAAGGTGCTACGCCAAACAGGAATTAGCGTCTAGAGTAAAAATAAAGAATAACTGAGTAACTGAATATATACAGCCAAAAACTCAGAGAAACGAGGTGAAACCTATGTGGAAAATTATCGAAAAAGGTTTAAAATACCAATGGCTAACAATGTGAAACAAAGGAGTAGTACATAGCCATATTAAATTTGGACAATTTCAATTAGGCTACCATTGCAAAGCGTGTAAGGCCAGAGGGCCACACTACACTTCATTGTAATTATGTGTAAGCCACATGTGTTTCACCTGCACAAGAGAAATTGTTAAACCAAATTAAACTTCCGTTATTAAAACAAATAACATATAGTAAATGATTAAAGAAGCAAATAGAAGTGACTGACATGGAGAAAAACAAATGACGAATGTTACACGTGACGTAACAGTGGTATATAAACTAGGGGACATAGGTCTATCGGAGAAGGCTCTCATAGATTTGATGGTTGCAAAGTTATACTTTGAGCAATTATGTAAGTCACAATTACTACAATAAACGTGAGCAATGTACCTAATAATAGTAACAAATACAGTTGAGTAGTCTTAAGGATGCCACAGTGGACAAAGTAGCTATGAAGCATGTGTTATATTAAAAGCACAAGTACACAAAAGGTAGTAAGCAACAACCAACCTTTGAAAAATAGCACTGAGACAACAAAACCTTAAAACTAGTATGAGAACACTAAGTTGCCACAGATCCTCCTTTCAAACTAATCGAAGAAATGTCGTCCAAAAGAAAAATGCGAGGAATGTAGGGTTGAAGCAGCGTCCCGCTCCAACCGGTACATCTTCACGAAAGAGCAGAATTCATAATTCAGACCATATACTATGCCAAAATCAGATAATATTTTACCAATTGCCAGTAAAAATAATGACGCGCATCCTTACGACTAACCAAGACTGTCGCAAAATAAAGTATCGCATTGTAATAAAAAGAATTTATGAACGAGCTTGCAGTAAAATACTGTCTGAATGTATCAGACATAACTAAATTACAAGCTAAACCAAAGGCCGTAATACATCAAGCATCCGGAATGTACATTAATATTTTAGTTAATGTGTCATACAGAGAATATAATCAGTAGTACATATAAAAATTGATGTGAATGTCATTATTAACTGAACATAGAAATAAGATTAGGGCTGTCAACATAATTAAAGTTTTCATAAGGGATCGTACAATTAAGTATACGAGGAGCTTTCAGAGTCAGTATTACACACAATCACACAGTCGTGGTGGCCATATCCACGATTTCACACATTCATAAAATAATAACTCAATATAAACGTCTCGAGACACTCATAACTCACAAATATTACTCAGTAGTACTACAACAAAGGAGCGATCTTATAAACACAATAATAAACTCAATAAGACTTTGTGCACGCATATAACAACTCAAAGAAAGACATTCTCTTTAATGTCTTGTCAAAAACTCGTCTTGTGGGGACCTGACGGTATATCCACAAGAGGTAAGGAGTTTAACCACTGACTCCTTACCCTGACTTAAACCACCAAGGGGTCTCGCGACGTACCAAGGTAGTTAAGCCGAAACCCTCAAAATAAATATTCTGGTACCAAAAACACATTACTTCAAAATAGCTCAGATATAATCCGGGCTCTTTACCTGACAGGACCCTGCGGTTTCCCTAACAGATAGAAAACTCATATGCCCCAATAATTCATTAGCTCCCTTAATTATCATATCATGATAATCCCCGAAATCAAACATTCTTTAATCGCACATCACACGAACAACCCCAATCCCATGGGGGTCATGCGACACACCCTTGTAGTGAGGTTGTATACTAAAAAATTAATAAGACGACCTCTGACCCCTCCTACGTATTAACAATAAAATTTCAATATTCATACATTATTATATCTTTATAACAGCAACATGATCCCATGACGCTGACAGCCAAGCTTAACGTAATGACAATAACAAGAAGTGGCCAACCACATCCAGAAAAAAAAATTACAAAGCTGTAACTGTTGTATCTCACAAGAAGCTGATGTAAGCGTAAGAAAAAAAATTACATTACCATAAAATACTTTGAAGGCTGTGTTAGTGTATATATACCTCAACATAAATGGTTAATGACAGTAAAATCATACGTAGAAAAGATTTCACAATACTATAACTCCCAGAATAAAGTTTCTAAAATAGAGTATAAAGTATTATTCCACTATAAGTATACTCGCAATTTAATTGCAGGTAGAAAAACAGAAAGTATAAAATACGAATACTATAGGTGTAATCATCCAAGCAAAGTCCAATGCAAACGGCAAGCAAACTAAAGACAAAAATTAAATTTGCAATAAGGGCGTAAAAATGAGTAGTCTAGGGCGGTACTTGGTACAAGATATTCACTTAAAAAAAATGTCATGCGCTAAGCTGGTAATGTATAAAATCCTGCGGCCATCTCAATCGTAGAAAGTAATCATCGTAACTTATTACTTAACGAGCCTTACCACCGAGGGGTTCTCACGAAGCACCCAAGGAATAAAGTCGTAATCATAGCAAAGAAGTAAATCTGGCATACCCTAATTTTAGTGGGAAATCAATATAAGTCACAAAAAGGTTTCAACTGTGAGTTGGCAATTTGTGTAAGACATTGCATGATAAGGATTCTACAAATTTTCCCAAGGAGTAGTGACAGCGGGTAAGTAAACAGGATAACAGGAAGTGAGCGCGTCCACTTCCTGTGAAAAACCTGGTATCCTCTCTAATAGGAAGATTAAGAAGATGTTTAAAACTAATTGACATTACCAATTTGCAAAAGAAATTTTACAGTGATTCGGTTTCCGGTATCGCCTCTAAAGGTGTGGGTGGCATGCGCCTGGCGGCTACCGGCGGTGTCGTGAATAGTAGAACACCGCTAGTAGAATGCTCCTCAGCATTGGAAACTCCTGGACGTCGACTGGTTCGATGTAGGTGGTAAACCTGCCAACATAACTTAAGAGATCGGTAAGCCACAGCACAACTAAAAAATCAAATGTAAAAAATGTGGTCCAAATAAATAATAGAGATATGAATGGCGAAGAACTCGAAAACTTAAAGGGATAGATACTTGGTACGCAATGGTATTTGGCAGCCGTTGAAGTGCTGCTCCAGTAGCGATGCACATTGTCCTACCTGACGTGTCGTCCATACCGACGGTGTGCAGAAAGGCAATTATCAATAGGAGGGTTATTGGAGATACAAATATCTGTAAAAAGACCAGATAACAGAAAGAAGGCGAAATGATGAATGAAAACAGCAAAGCATGAAAATAAACAGTGCGCTATTAATCACATTCAGAGCGGTAAGGAATTTATACGACGCAATGATGGTAAAAGGTAGAAAATTCATCCGAAAAAGAAAATGCAAAGAAAAAAAAATACAATATTTGGTGAAGCAAAGATGCATTAATGAAAGAGAAGAGAAAATTAAGTCTCTTTATGCTTGAAATAAGAACAAAATGAACTATATTAATAACATAATATAATCGTCGGATTAACTGTGTATTTTTCTGTGTGAATAAACTGGTTTTCCCTGATATGAAAACTCTGTGTAACACTAAAACAGTACATCCTAGGTGTGCTGTGCCAACGGATGTGGGCACCGGTAACATCGCCACTGAGCCATGGGAAAAACACAAGAAACTCTGGCGAGAAATGTGGAAAAAGAAGTATTACAGGTATATCTGTATTATAGAGCGAATTTATAAATATTGCAGTTAAATGCACTACCAAGCTTATTCCAAAAAGTAGCCAGGATGGGTGATCGCGACACTGTACTGTAGTTGCGGGAATTTGGGGAGAAGGTGAACTTAATACGAGAAAAGCATATTTACATTAGATCACACAAGCCTATCACTCCACTGCGAAGAAAAACTAGTATAACGCGCAGTAGAAATAATCCAATCAGGGTGGGGGGAATGATTCAATAGTCCAATAAGTCATAAGTAAGAATGAAAGTATCGCATTCCACGTAAAATTTATGGAACACAGCGAAGACTGTATGTGATTGCGCGAGAACTTTACAAAACCAGGAAAGGAAGTAAGGAAGATAACAAGTTTCCGGTAACAGAGCTGGAGTGTGGTGGATAATGCATTCAGATGTCCACATCAACGAAAGACTGCCAGCCGAGCGAAAGACAATTATGCAGAATTATTTACAACAATTTGGGACTGCTAGTGCAACATCTGCGCATCTAAAGAAGTGAGTACAAAACTTTTGATTATAGAGTGCAACGTGCTTAAAAAAAACGATAACATTCACAGAAGAATTATGCGTAAAGATGGTGAAGCAACCAATAATCTGCCGTAACTAAGTAATGAGTTCTTCCACGGCCAGTGTTAAGCTTACATGTATTTATAGCCGTAGACCGTGCAATTAATGAAGCATTAATATAGGCAATCTTTGATCATAATATGCTATTTCACAATCGTGCAGTTCCAGCGGGTATAAATATTGAAATAAAGGAAAGAATTGTTATAAAGAAAGTGTGTTAATTAAATTAACTACGCGTAGACCATTAATACGTGCGGTGTTAACAATAAGCGTTGTTTTCATGCCAAAATATTCCACCTGATACAATGTACTACTATAAAATTGCAAAAGATTTGCTTATAAAATATACATACGAGTGACAATATGCATTTTTTATAAAAAAGTGAAGTATGAAGTATGCATTTTTATTTATTTATGGATAAATAAGTAACAAATGAAAGTTGGGATAAATGTTGGTTACTGTAAACAAAAGGAAGCCTGCTTATTACTGCCAGTAATGTTATTATCATTATTATGATTATTATTAATGTAAAGGAAATATGCGAAAGCGGAAACTATTAATAGTGCAAAGGCAATTGAAGAATAAGTCGTGAAATAATACCGGCTGTGTACTGTTTCCAAGCGTGTGTATGAGGTGAGTGAAACCATTTAACTCGCGGCAATTTTAACAAAGGGTATACAAAGTGATGTAGTTTATATGACTGAATGTGTGACTGCTATTAGAATTATTAACTGTAATTATGAACGATACGTTGTTATAGTTGTTTTATGCTACCACTTCTAGGCAACAACAGTGGTAAATATTAATCGTTTGGACTAAGGTTAGCGACAGATATTTGCATTTTAGTGTCTGTTAAATCGGTTACGTATTTCCGGCTAACTTTTAGTGCTGCGGTTTTGCGTTCTTCGCCAACTTTAAAAACGTCGTGGTAATTTAGTAATAAATAGAGAAACAGTTTGCTGGAAATTTTCCTACTTTTTCGCGGTTGCACTAAAGGTTAAATTTATATTGCTGACATAGATAAGGTAGTTATTACAGTGTATCATTACGATTCACATGCTTAATGCAATATGGGTATTATTAGCATTACAAGCATTATTATTACTGCAGTTGTCGTGTTGGCAGTTTACTCGCATGTACACAGAGCATATATAACAGCATAACAAAATGAACATTAATGAAAAATATTATGCAACTATACATAGTTATGGTACATAAACAGTTATAGGCAAAGCATCATAGGGACAGTTAACAGTGAATATATTCTGCCGATTAAGATTATTTTTTAAGAAACTGGAATTATTTTTGCAATAGTTCAGAAGGCACATGTATCAATCTAATCGATTGATCTTATTGATGATGTTCACTTATGTCATGAATTCTATACAATATATCACAGTGAGATTTTATGTAGTGGGGTGTGGTACCAAAGCATTAGTGAATAACAGCTTGGCATTGTACCTATCTATAGAAGCATTTTATTTCAGAAAAGCAGGGATTTTCTCGGGGTTTGTCATTTCTATGCCGCGTTTTACATAAATGGTTACTAATACACAAAACATAGAAGAATGTATTGGCTAATTCCTTGAAAATACAACGTGTTTTCGGAATATTCCTGTATTCCTAGTTTATATCATAATTTATTTCATGTTATGACATATAACTTAATTTCAATACATGATGTGTCAGATATATTCTAACCTGTACCTACCGTGATACACTACATTCTATAGTTTGGGTTGTTATCGACGCATGGATTCATATGCTTAATCCCGTGGGGGGGAGGGTTTATTTGTTATACAGAAAATAAGTTACTCCGAAAAAATCACTTTAACATTTCTAACTGCTGCTTACTCAGGATAACCGATAGTGTAATGACAAACTTACTATACAGGTGTACCTCGCTATTACAATATACTTAGTATTTTACAGTAAAATACATCAACTTAAATTAAAAATAAGAGCCATCTATACATGCAACTTAATGATAAAGGAAATGGACAATTAATACACAAATAACACAAAGTTATTCTTAGGGTTATCCTTAAGGATAGTTTTAGGTCCTCTTACACTTAAACTTGAAGGCTACCTCGCTACTCGACTTCTCCAAAAGCAGTCCGAAGTGGCTACCAAGGGGTTATTACTATGGTATTTATACAAGTCGCATAATGTGTAGTGGGTGGCTTTCTGCCTGGAAACCAGAAACCTGATCCTGTAGCAATGGGAATGTGCCTGATTGTGAAAAATTTCCTGACTCATTGTTCTCAGCACGAGAATTAGTGCCACGACTACCCAGTGTATTCCTGCAATAGTTTCGAATCGTATACATTATTAGGATCGGAGGAGATATTCCTAGGAAAATTGCGTAGAAAGGCAATTGTGGTACTGCACGAACATTAGAAGTTATAGGAGCATCATCTATCGCGCTACTATTTAATGTTGTGTTACAGAATGGAGGAGCAAATCCAGCATTACAATGGCATTGTTGTTTATTATTACATACGCCATCACCATAACAGTGACATGTTTTGTTTTGAACTGATATAACCGAAACCGATTTTTGATGTAAACACATTTTGTTTTTCCCACATTTAGCACCATTATGCACAAGCCCCGGTTGAACAACGTCTACACCTAAATCAACAATAACAGTAGTACATCTTTCATCAGTACTATACTTAAGCGTTTTGCCTACTCTAGCATAACTATGTATACCAAATTGAAGTGTATTGTTGTGATGGCCACATTGTAGTATTCCGCAAAGTAAATCCTTCGCACTGCATTTTGTATAACGATCAGAAAGAAAGTCGTACCCACAATTTCCAGTTATACTAGCACGGTCGTTATTCTGATAACATTCCCTATCCATGTTTTTCGCAGACCTACCCCACAATTTTCGACATTGATCAGTATGTGTTGTACATGACCCTTGATAACAGAATGCTTGCCCTTTCTTACAAGGGATGCCATTCATTTTATAAACGTCTCGGGACAATACTCCGAGACACCATCACAATATTCTGCAAAGTCACATTCAGTAACTGCAGCACGACATACTGCACCTTGAATTTTAGGATGAAATGTTTCAGTATTACAGCACTTACCTGTTGCACAGGTAGCATTCAGGTGCAACAAACATGTGGAAGAATTGCAGCATGAATGAACAATGTCAAATTCCTCCCCGGGTTCTACAAAACCATTACCACAGACGGGACTCGAATATGTATTTACTGGAATATTTCTAAGTCACAAATCAATATTATGGCTTAACGAATCATTTAATTCTTTTAAATTACAGGGGCTCCACTGGGTGGGTATATTAGAGCCTATTGATCCTCCCATAATCCAACAACGTTCACACTGAGAACAACCCACATCATGTAGCATTCCAAAGGTATGACCTAATTCATGAGCTATAGTTACAGCAATTAATTCCTCATTTTCTAAATCATCATTTATTACTGCGCCAGAATGTTCATATGTACACATCAAATAGGGATACGCCTCTCCAACAATGCCACGGCAGTGAGTAAAAGTGGATTATCATTCGGAAACGCCTGGATCAGAAATTCTCTACGATAGCGCAAAAAGTCATTCAATACCTGATGGCTATTATCAGTAACATGTATTTGGTTACCATTAGACCAAATGAGGACACTTGTCGGTGCAATTTTTATGTTCAAAGGGGCATACAGGGCATTTACAAGATTGATCAAGTGCAAACAATGCTGGCTTAGGCTTCTTTGATTCATTGTCAATTTGTGATAAAGTGGATAATCCACAACAAACAATAACTCCAGAATGCGCGGCCTATTATTAAAACCAGGAGGTAGTTTAATGTCATTCGCACCTCGTTTTATTTTATATTTAACCTGATTATGCTTGTGAAACCCAATATTACTATGTTCCTTAAAGGTTGAATGTGCATATCTTCTTTGGTAGGCGGTTGGCAAATGGTCCTCGTGGACAGGTAAGAAATGTGAAATGTAGTTTTTACTCTGAATTAGTTTTCCCAAATGTAAAACCTCACTTCCGTCATAAATAGCTCCTTTCAAACCATCATATGTTGAAACAGTTACCCAAGATTTTCTGTTACCTCGCACTATTCCTAAATACTGACAAATTTCACGGTTCCCTACAACAAAGATTTCACCACTGCTAATATGATTTTCAGAAAAAGTAGTTAAAGTCAGTACCGTATTCAAATATACATCCAGAAAATAAGTTTTGCCATTGTTTTCAAAAATCAAAGTAAGGGGAGAAACATGACCAAGTATATCTTCAACATAGTCGTGTAACAATTTTGCTGTCACATTGTACTATGGAATACTTAAAGTCACACCTTGTAACAGAAAGAAACAGAGAAGTAAGAGGTTTCTAACCATGACTATATCACAACCTAAACGTGAGGCGTACCATTGGTGCAGTTAGCCAAAGTACTGGGGTCGAGCTTTTCCCAAAATTAGCCTGAGAGGTTTACGCCTCCAGGCATGTTGTGCAAATAAACTACCCCATATGTGGTACATTATTAACGGAATTAAAGAGTATATTATATAATAGACGCAAAGATCGCACCTTCAGCAATAATGTCAGGTTGAGATTTGAAATAACACATAAACTAGTGAGGACCGGGGGTCGAACCGTGCCTCTCTAGACAGCCAAAAGAGAGACCGGCGCCTCCACCATATGTCACGAGCATGGTGCTGTGACGAGGGACGTAACCGTGAAGGAATCTTCAGGGGTAGAGATTACTCGCAAGCTGCTAGATGGCCCACTTTATTATGGCAATAGAAGCGTAAGCCTAACAGTGTTGACAGTAATGATTGATTGCTTTGGAACACAATTGTAATGAACAAGTTACATACCCGCTAATATGGGTTGTCCCCCAAGGGGCTTATTTTTGGACAGGTGTGGTAGTGCTGTCGTGGGTGCAGCCGTCTACGGAGTGGCTTCGGAGAAGTCGAGAGCCCCTGGCTTCACGGACCCCGAGGGTACGTTGAGCCGGTCAAGCAGCGAGTCAGCGAGAGAGACCCCACTATGGGCCAGTAGCTCTATTATATAGGCCAATTCTGCCTAGCGGGGGTCCCCAGACAATGGCGCAGATTTACCAAATATGGTGTGTCGCCTGTCTGGGTTCTGGAACTTCCGGAGAACTTTCCAGAGACGCAAGATCAGTACCAAAGTCTTGCATGACTGGGGTTTCTTACAGAAAGCGGATGTTCTAGAACATCCGGTAAACTTTCCAGAGACACATGACTAGCCTAAGTCCTACGTGACGGGATATCCTATAGGAGACTGATGTCATGGTAGCGCTAGGAGTGCCATGGAAAGCGGAAACCCACAAAGTTCCTGTTATTCACAAAGAGTTGAGAAACTCCAGATAGTAAGAAAATTTTAAATATGTAATGTTCTCAAGAATAACCAATTACTATCATCCCCAATAAATGTCCAAAGTTAGTGTGTTTCTTGCACCTCTCGACAGCACTTGTCACAATATTGAGTTGATCTACTTTAATCCAATTGCCCACTACTGCCATTTGTTCAATATTATTAATAAAAACTTTAACAGGTCGTCCCTTAGGATTCCCGGTGTATTCCATTATCACGTTGGCAACGCTGACGTCCTTAATCTTAGCAGCCGTGAGGCGAGATAATTTTTCCTCAAGATCCTTTAACTTGTCTTCCATTGTTGCCATTGTGTGAAATTTTGTTTTTCTCTTCCTCTTCTAGCCATGTATGCTGGAGAGAACTGAGAGCCGGCCGCTGGGGGAGTCTCTTCAAGAGATCAGGGACCGCCACCAACGGGCGCTACATGCGGCGGTGACAACGGCGGCGGCACGTATAAGAGCCGACCAATACCCTGCACAGAGGGCGCGTCTTCGCTACCCGTTGTCTCCCAAGGATCAGAACCAAAATTTTCCCTGAATTGGACACTGCTAACCTCAAAATTTGTGTGTGTTTTTTTTGTAAGATGTATATCCCTTTAGGCTATGGCGCAGCTGGACACCCGGCAAAAATTAAACAAGTACCTGACGGCCTGAATACGTCTACTTTATTGATCTACGCACTTCTGTAGCGACATCACCACCCTTTGGAAATCTGGACACCCTTTTTCCTTCCGGTGTTCCTACCCTTTGTTGCAGCAACACCTCACCTGAGGCATAGTCATACAGGAAGTCAGTTCTTTCAATTTCTAGAATTTCGTAATCACAACTTGGGTCAATGTGGCGCTTCAAGTTGCGAGTCTCAACATCAAGCGTCACAGTTCCGTGTCCGTTATGGTGAGTATAAATCTTATACGATGGACAAGGAAACCCCTTAAGTTTACCCTTAATGGCGATTTCTATACGAGAGTTAGTAATCAGTCCGGCAAACTTATTTCTATGTCTCTCTAACAAAGACACATCAAACTTAGTGTATTTCTGGAAAAAATTTGTGATCAAAGTAAAAGCGTACTCGTCTGAATGTTTCAATGCCAAAGCACTAGTTGTCGCAACTACATGCACTTACACAATTGTAAAAGTAACAGGTCCAATCTTCTGCTCGCAGCGAGGAATACACCTAAACATGTTCCATATGACACCTGGTATAACACCTAGTTCAAATTTAATTACATCCCTAGGGTTCGAGAATCCCTTAGAATTCTTACTCGACCAATAATATTCCAATATATATTGATTTTTCTATCCCACCGCTACCACCAATGTATAACGGTACGTGTCCTGGTGGGAACTAGGTGATGTTAATAAATACTCACACTGTAACTTAACTAATTTATTTAACGACTAAACCTACAATTGAAATACTAATAAACACTTAAACCCTTTTTATTACAACAATGTAATAATAAAATCCCGTTACCCGACTCTTACATTTTACCATTTCCCTTATTACCTTTTACTCCTATCCCTAAGCCTTACATTTAGTTAAACTGTCTAAATTTTGAGCCCATCTGACATACTCAAGTTTCCAAACGTGTTTTAATAAATTTGGTATTTAGATCAATCCTTGACAGTAAGTCTAGCACTGAAATAAAGCCTCTTTACTCACATATTAAATGAAGGATTATTGTTAGGATCTGCATCCTGGTCCAAAGCGACGTGGAGTAGTCTGGCACTTCCACACAAGAATCTGCGACGAGCTTTAGCTCAGGAGGCTTATATAGGACCTGTTAGACAACGCCTTAATGTCGTCATAATATCCTAAGCAAAAGGTTACCATTTCCCGTCACGTAGTCCAGCTTGGGAGAATCCGCCTAACCGCAGGTTGCTCACCAGCGGAACACAGATGTAAGTAAGCTTCCTTTTGCGTTCTCACAAAACATAATAATTTTCAAAGAGACCTTATAACTGCTAGCTTTTGGTTTTCCATGGAATTATATATTCGTAGGTAACCTTTTACCCGCGAGCAGACAACGGACACGTCGGGGTATCAATTGAATTCATGTAAGTGTACCGGATGTTCCCAACCTTTATCCGGGAATGGACGTGTACTCGGCGGGGCACTATAACACGTTCTTTCCCCCGCCCTCCTCTATGATCACCAGAAAGTTCTCCCCGACATCTTCCAGTTAGGGAACGCCCGGGTTTCCTTCGTACTTTAGAGGCAAGCCTTCGAGCCTCGGCTAATATTCCGGCGGACGGCACCACAGCAACCTCTTCGGGCTTTTCTGAACACGCGGTCGGCCTGACGTTTGAGGTTGTTCACGAAGGTCAACTTTCCGCATCGCAGCGGTCCCACCACCAGCATCGTGCTCGGAAAATTGAAACTTCTGCGGTCCGCGGGCAGGCGCTGCATCGTGTCTCTGGAGATCGTAGGTTGGAACTGACCCGCAGGTGAACCGGGTCCCTCATTTATCCCGAACCCTCTTGTAACCGTAAGGGTGAGAGTCGAAGCCCTAGGCGAGCACTCGCTTGTTCACCAGCATGCGGAAAGTGTCGACGCTGGCCTCGGTTATGATCGTTCACTAGGGTTTCCTGGATATCTGTGTCCCGCCAGCGTCACCGTCCTGCCGGAGTCCCTCAACACCATGTCGCGAATCGCTTCGCCGTTCAGCAGCCCCATGTTCCCCTAATTAAGGGTGATGCCCTTAACCTTGCACACCGAGAAGGTCTTGCCCATGTCCGGGGAACAAATCTCCATGCAGTAGCTCTTCGGCCCCGTGGAGGCAAACCGGGAGATATACGAGCCCCGTCCGTACTTCTCCAAATCGTCCGTCATGTCTCCCAGGAGGCGTCCGACGGACGGCGTCCATTTCCCTGGAGCGGAGGCGGCGACGACGGAGTCGGTGTCGAAGTAGATCACCCGTCCTCCGAGGCGCTTGAGGTGGGAGTAAAGCTCCAGGCGTGCGTAGGCCGAGGTGTACGCCGCGAGGACCGCATTGGAGGTGGAGTTGATCTTAGGAATCTGCTCGCAGTACCTCCACATCACGTACACAATGTCGTCGGTGACGGGCATGTAGGTCTGCACTTCGACACCCGGGTCGTTGAGCAGCTCCAGGAGACGGTCGTACCGGCCCACTAGCTCGCAGGTGGGGAGGTTGTCCCTCTGCCCGAGCTTGTCCCAGAAGCTGTTGAGCATCAGCTTGGCCAGCTCGGGCCGACCGGGATTGAGTGCGATGGCCCGGGGATCTTGGTCGACGCCTTCGAGCACCGAGAACCCCTGTGGTATCGTTCTCTCGAGGCAGGTGTGTCGCTGCCCGAAGGCCATGCGGAGGGCTGCGTCTTGATCTTGAGGAACTGGTCAACGTAGTCCTCGAACAGACCCTTGGCTCCGGTGGCCTGGTCGTCCTACACTACGTCGTACTCCCAGATCTCGTAGACCTGGAGGAGGCTGTATCCGTTTTCAAGGGCGACTTTCATTTTGTTGATCACCCAGTTGCCCGTCAGGGCCGCTCGTGCTCTCTCGGTGGTCGTACTCTGCTTGGTTCTCCGCCTGTGCACAAGCGCGGCATAGGGAAAACATGAGCTTTCCAGTTATGCGTGCCGGCTGCACCGGGTGGTAGAGATGTTGGGGTGGTAGAACCTTCTCCTTGACCAGCCCGCCGGGCACGTTTTCCAGGCGAGTAAAGCAATCCGCGTGAATCGTCGGATGGCCGACGGGGTACTGCTTTGTCTTGTTGACGAACGGGTAGAGGCTGCAGACATCGTAATAGTATATCTTTTTGTCCCCCTTGGCCTCGCAATACGTCTTGATGCAGTGGGTGCGGCCTCCGTAGAAGGCGCCTCTAGGTTTCAGGGGCTCGGGAACCGGGAAGTCTCTTGCGTGGCCCTCGAGCTCTCAGTCCGCCTTCATCGTGGGTTTGAACTGGCACTCCGACATTTCCACCAAGGCGTAGCCGCCTGCCTGATCTTGGCCGTGACCTTCTCGGTGCCCTCCAACCTGGAGGCCATGGTTTCGTTGGCCGTGTTAGTAGGACGGGGCATGGCGGTTGTGAATACAGGGCGGACAGCCGTGGTTGAAGCACCCGTGGAAGAAGTACGTGGTTTTTTCTTCTTCCTCCTCCCTGTACCCGTCCACCGTGTGGCCCGCGATTTCAACTTCGCGTCCTCGCAAAGCGTGCTGAGTAACGATATCATGTTTCAGCTCTAGCCAAGTCAGCCATATGCATGCTATGCGAAACTGCCTGTCCGCAAGTAGATACCCGCCCGCGGGCAGGAGGGCCATCTTCTTCGGCGGCATGAATCGCTTCCTGTACACGCGCCTGCACGCCTGCGCGATGATGACGCATTCCCTGAACGGATGTATGCCGTTCTCGTCTACGAATTCCCTTCAGAATTTGGAAACTCCTTGGTTGAGGAGAAAGACGTCCATCTTGCTATACGTCACCATCTTTGTTTTCATGTCGAAGACGTCACCGTAGACATTCTGCTTACCAGAATACGGCTTGTTTTGGGTACATTCGAAATCTATAAATATAAACACGCATCTATTTCTTTTGGAGGCGTATGGTTGCATAAAGCATACGTGTGTATAATTATCATGCATGTTGCATGTTTGCAGAACCTTTCTCCGCACTCGTGCGGGTTTTTTCTGTATCTGGAATTGACCAGCTTATGGCAAGACGTGCACGCCTTCTCAACGACGCATACCGAGAGATGTTTATGGTAAAATGCGCCTTTCTTCGCGTGGTTCAGATAATATGTAGGTCCCTTAAAATCTCTATTGCACGCAGGAGAGTGTATGTACGCATCGGATCGCGCATCTCATTGCTGGTGGCAATTAGAACACTTGGTTTCGCATCTATGGTATTGTCTTTTGTGTGCCGAGGGATATCGGCACTGGCGGCAATAATACATACATTTAAAACACATGTGAAGGGCGACAATGCCGTTAAAGTGCCCCTCGTGATACATGACGTCTATGAGTTTATCGCATTGCTTATAGGACTCGTGCTTACCCGAATGATCGCCAAACACCGTCATCGCGTAGCCCTTTAACTCCGTATTAAAACATTCGACGTCATCTATCGTACAGCTGACGCTGCCTTTTCCCACGCGCTGGCAAAGAATTTCGGCCTTTTGTTTGTGAAGTAACCCTGAGCGTCTCATCGCCGTGTAATTGACGTCACGATCCACTTTGGCTTTGGTGAAAACAATGGCTCTTGCTAAACACAGGCGGTCATTGCTTCTAATTTCCACAATGCCTTTCTTACCGCTGCAAGCATCGCAGGGTTTGTAACACGCCCCTGCGACCTCTTTTGTCCACACAAGAGTAACCTTCAGAGGACCGTTTAGCAAGAACTGATTGTTGCTTTGCGTCACCTTTTCGATGCTTTGAATCACGGCATCTGCGTGTACTTGGTCTGCACGCCTCACGATCATCTTATTATCTTTACAGGTCTCCTTCCGGTCCGATAGCGATACTCCTAAGCAACCGGGTTCGTGGTCTAGAAGGTTCTCCTTGGCAAAATTTAGGATATCTTTAAATAAATGCGCCAAGCATTGCTTTGGGTTTGCATCTCTCTGAGTAGGGTTCACTGAAATTTCTGCACCAGTAAAGCCGGAAAATAGTCTTTTCTTCGATCTCTGCATATGTCCTAATATTTCAGAGGTAGGCTGCAAGGTTGGGTCTTGACTTACCCCCGGTTGCGACTCCAAGTTGCTGCTTCGCACGCGCACACCCACTCACAAACACACGCACCTTATTTTTTCAAATTCCTTTCAAAGCTTTTCATTCGCGTCTTCTTTTATCCTATATGAAAGTTTACGTAAATGAACTCGGAAGCAGTTTTGCTATGGTCTAAGTTCCTGCTCGTTTATCGTAAAAGAAAAAGCTGCTCTTTTAATAAAAGTGCGTACAAGTAGGATTTTATGTTGTGGTGTTAAAATAATCGCATGGTTTAAACAAAACATCACCGTAAACGTCCAGTTCTCACTTCGGCGAGTCACTTATCACCTCGCTCTTTTAAAGGCCCCCTTATCGCAACCGCAGTTTCCGCTTGCGCACTCCGTTAAATGCCTCATTAGCAGGTCCAGCGGGTTATCGCACCTCAACTTCCCAAGTGGTAATCTGCTGCCTTTCGCCACAGCTTTCCGGTCTCGCCAATCGGGCAGCAATTCCTACCATCCTATTCGCCTTCTAATATTTGCATTTCTTTCCATGCCCACCCAGGCATAACTTCTAAGCTATTTCTTCATGTTCACTTGCTTTCCCTCTGCCTGCCACATCCCAGCCGGTGGCTCTAGATTCTACCCAGGTGCAGCTTTACTCCCCTCATTCTCCTTCTTTTCCTCCTCCGCCCATATACACTTTATCCTCCTCCGCCTCCTCCTCCTCTTCTTCTTCATCTTCTGTCGGTCCTTCGCAACAATTCACTCTGATTGCCCCTCAGAAACAACTCCCTAGACCTTCTCTTCTCAACCTCCAACACAGTATCATTACCCTGCAGGAATAGTAGAAGTCCTCTCCTGATTTCCTGCTGCTTTTTGCGATCCTGCAACATGGCTCAATCTTTTTCCGAGTTGGCCTCCTGGGAACATTCTCCTGCAACATAGCAGCTGTTGGTTAGCTGCTGGCGGGTGTGCCAACGCCGTTTATGACGCGCAGCTTGACAATATACCGCAGCTGCAAGAACTCGATGAAGATCTAAGCGACTTGGCACTGCCACATCTGGAGCCAATTACCAGACAGGCACGGCAGCGGCTGGCTGCGTTAGCAAAAAACGAAATGCCGCAGCAACGCCTTTTATTCATCGGAAGAAGCCACGCAGATCGTAAATTGAATTCTGCAGCAGCTGTGTTTTTTTAGTGCATCCCTAATAAAACTTTCTAGTGCTTCTTATACTGTTTATAAAACAATCAGTTCTCTTTTTGCTTATATTTAGCCTGTGTTTGAAAGTGCAGTTGTTTAAATTACAATTGTAATTTTCTGGTGAGTACCTTATCTTAAGCATTTCCTTTTACACATAATCAATTGCAACGTATCTATCGCATGAGATTTAAGTTCCTGTCTGTTAATTTTGATCCGGCGTAGCTCCTTAAACTTATTGTGGAGTATTTAGTTTTTTTGATTTCCCTCTTTTTCTTTTTTTCCATTCAGTTGTATATGGAACAGAAAAAGCGAAAAAGGTGGACGTGCCCTGATTGCAAATTTAGATGGCTCAGCCAAAATTGTTATATTTGTTGCGAGTGGACGCCATTTACTTCTGGGTGCAAGTTTTATGACGACTTGCTTCGGGATCCTCTTCATCTGCAATTTGATGTTCTTCCGGTCGTTCTGCATCCGAGGTGCTTTTATTGCCAGTCCCTGCGCATTTGCTCTCTAAACGGGATTCCTAACACATTCAGCCATATCCCGCACAATTTATGCAGGTGCCCTAAATAACTTCTAGGAACATTTGCAAATTCCCTGTTTTAAATAAGAAATAATATTCCACCAAGTGGTTTGACAAGCCATTTCAGTTTGCTCTATAGGCGCTTCCTTCCGTTCAAACATTTTACGAAATAAAAAAATTTCTTGCTGCCAAAAAAATCTCTGATATCTGCAGCGCTTGCCATGCAAAGGCATATGATCAAAAAGTATTGCAATCAAATTTAAAGTTATTGAAATTGTACACCGTATGGTATCAACCGTCCAACAAAAAATCTGTGTTCACACCAACATGCTTAGAGTGCCAGGCACGCCGTGCTTGTATCATAAACAATATTCCCATTCCATTCAAACACTTGATTGTCAACTCCTGTACGTGTCCACGTTGTAAAGGATATAGACGTGAGAATGCTGTGCGTCTGGGTGCATATAAACTCATGTAGATTTTTTCTATTTTCATTATTTGCGCGTTTAATGTATATTTTAGTGTTGTTTTCATTCAGGACATTCGCATAAGTGTTGCTCGTGTAGTTATTTATGCAATGATGTATTTTGTATTCATTATCATAAAAACTTATAATGTTGCATTGGAACTTTGAATTTTTATTTCAATATAGCAACAATTGCACTTTCAATGTTTATCTTAACGTTATTGCCATATAAGATAAAATGTTGCGCGTCTAGATATGAATGCTATCATGTATTGTATTTCATTTTCCACTTCCAATTTCTATGTAAATATTCCATCCATCTGCACTTTCAATGTATAATTTAATTATGTTTTCATTCAGCATATTCTCACGTATGCTGTCGGATGATGGAGAGGAATGATTAATTTTGGGTATTTTTATTTGATTTATTACATTCCTATATTTTCTACAAGAACTACGAATGGCTTTTAGTTGAATCAGCTCTGTAACTTATATGTAACAGGAAACGGTTGGTTCACCACTTCCTATGAGAATCCCGTGGATTCTACCATGACATCAGCTTCCTTTGGTGTACGTGCCGATTTGCACATCTGGAGCTGGACTTAGGTCCATCATGCGTCACTAGGAAAGCTCCAGAACGTTTACGTTCTGGGGCGTGATTGGCTACTTAAATTCAAATCTAGGGAGTTGGCATACCATATTTGGTAGAGCTTACGACGATTGTCGAAAGCTCCCTAGGCGTAATACCGTCTTATAAAAGTAGTACCCGCCTGGGGCAACTCTCTTGTATTTCTCTCGCCTCTCGGCCCCTGTCACTCGTCTGGCTGGGATCTGGACTTCGTGAGCGTCTGCGTCTGGGCTCTCGTCTCAAGGTGACCCAACCCTCATCGCCGGCAATACGTGACACAACAACGACGACAACACCAAGGTAAGAGCCTCTCAGAGTTAACCTTTGTAATAGTATAATTAATAAAATGGAGTAATGGGGACTGAAGACAGCGAGTTTGAGTCTACCATCTGAATCCCTCTCTACACCCCCAGTTAACAGTTAACAGTAGCTTGCTTGTGCTACCTTATTTTGAGGATTGCGGGAGTAATCGACGCGCCTAGCTGGTGTGCATTTCAAAGACCTCATTCTTCATAACTATATGGAAGCATTTCTTTATGGATTTACTAGCTAAGTATCAGAGTGACAGCCCAAGCAGTTCGGAAATCCGTAAACTCATCGCGGAATACAACAACGCCCTAGAGGGTAGTGTCCAAACCTATGACGTTGCAGCAAAGGATGTCCAAACCATTTCGTCAGATTTAGCAGACTTGTATAAGACTATGTCAGAGATCCGTACCAGGAGCAGTCGCAGATTACGAGGTCAACAACCAATACAATACTTCTCTGTTAATAGGAAAACCCTTAACACCGTGGATTTACCTGATATCGAATCGTCTCCCCGCGGTTCTCCCTTAAATTCAAGTTCTAGTTCTTCATCGGAATCTTCCGAAATGACCACAAATAATTGACAGGCTGGGATCTTCAGCCTTGAGCAACCAAATTCAAAACCGGCCTTCCATCCCACGGTCCCATTTGCTCGCCCGTTGATAGATCCTGGAATTTTCGAAGGCAAACCCGGACAAGATCTGTCCACTTACTTGCACAATTTTGAAACTATAGCCGCAGCTAACGGCTGGGACGAGGCCTGTAAGAAGCAGTACTTGCCTTGTTACTTTAGGGAGGCAGCCGCTAATTGGTTCAGGACCTTCGCTCCCCGACATGCTCATTTTGGGTGGACTGACCTGAAGGTTGCGTTACAAGCCACGTTTGTGCCGGCTGCTCAAGAAGACATCTTAGAATGTCGCTTACGTAAGCGGGTGCAAGATCTTGTTGAACCCACAGAGTGATGTGTGTATATATATATGATATTCTTGTCTGGTGCGACCAGATTAATCCCGGGATGAGTGAGAGGACGAGGATTCGTCATATAATGCGTGGCTTAAAGTCCTCCCTCTTAGAGCAGGTGCTGCATGCTGATCCCCAAACTTTTGTAGACCTTACCCAACTTGTAAGACGAATAGAAACGGCAAGATATCTTGCGGGACAGCGGGTAGATCTCGTAAATGAGCAAAGTTCCAAGACAGTCTCCTCGGTGGATAACGTACCTAGGACAGACCCATTGACCAAACTGGCTCGCGACGTGCAGAGCATTCAACAACAATTGCAGAAAGTAAACTTAGGACGGAATCCACCCAGGAATCAATTTGGGGACCATTCGAGGCAAATTTATCAGACAGGCCGTGGCCGTGGTGGACGTACTACGACTCCACGAGGAATGGCCGGCACCAGTCCAAAAGGGAACTGGCGGAGCTTCAACGCCGATGGACGTACAAGTGATGGTCGTCCAACGTGTTTTATCTGCCGCAAACCAGGCCATATGGCCTTAAACTGTACACAACGCCAAGGGCCCCCAAACGGCCAAGGACCGTCACGGAGGTAAGCTCCGTGACGCCCACCACCACTCACAAACAGCCCACCTCAGCAGCAGCCATACACCCAGCGAATGTATTGACAATGAAGGGCGTTTTATCCAACGACTCAAGTATAAACGTACTCTTTGACACAGGTAGTGCTGTAAGCATTTTCAAAAGGTCTTTCGTAACTAAAGGAATAAACCCGATTCCGAATGGGTTATTGTTACGTACCGCAGATAACAAATTTTTGGACATTAGCTTTTCTAGAAAGTTAGACTTCTACTTGGGGGGTGTTCTGTTTGGTGAAGAGGTGCTCGTAGCCAACGATTTCGGACATGACTTTTTGTTTGGTATGGACTTTCTTCATCGCTATAAAGCGGTGATTGTTGTGGAGTCATTGACTATAACTCTTAATTTACCGGGACTTCTTCCAAAGATATCACTAAAATGTGGTGAACATACTAATTGCCCTATATTGCAGATATTACTGGAACCAGAGGAAGAAACCAATTTGCCCATAAAAGCATGCTGCATGCAACATATCCGAATACCACCATTTACAACTGTACATGTTCCCTTTCAATTACCTCCAAACGCTACAGGTTCTGTTTTATTAGAACCCAATAAAGTCATAATGCAAAAGAAACGCATTACTGTTTCTGCGGTTTTTGTGAAACAGCAGAATGCCCACTACCTGTACGTAATGATGCAGCAGAACCTAAAACTATCTTTGCCGGGACAACGCTTGCAACTGTGCATGAAGTAGCACCAATACAAGCTGCTAATTGGAATCCCACAGATTCCAGCACCACCGAAATTGGTAATGCCAAGTTTCATTTAAATTCTCAGCTAACAGCCACTCAACGGGATCAATTGCATGCTTTACTAAAGAAATATAGACATGTTTTAGCTACTACATTGCAAGAATTAGGCACCGCCAATATTGGTGAATTTAAAATACAAGTAGCGGATATACAACCCATAAAACAGAGGCCCTATAGGGTATCACAAAATCAGAGAGAAATAATCAATCACCAAATAGAGGAAATGCAAGAGGCTGGTATCATTAAAGAGTCAAACAGCCCTTGGGCTTCCCCAGTGGTGTTGGTCAAGAAAAAGAATGGTGAATTTAGATTTTGTGTGGATTATAGGAAACTTTAATTCTGTCACAGTAACGTCATCATACCCATTGCCCTTAATTGATCATTTATTAAGCTACCTCGCAAGCTCGAAATGGTATTGCACGCTAGACTTGCTGAGCGCCTACTTTCAAGTTCCCATTGAAGAAAGTAGTAAACCATATACAGCGTTCGTAACACCCGATGGTCAATATGAATTCGAAAGACTATCATTTGGACTTGTGAATGCCCCACGCCATTTTTCGGCGGTTGCTAACAAGTTGATAGGTGAACTCAAATACAAGAAAGCCCTGGTATATCTGGACGATATAGTCGTTTTTTCTTCGACATTTGAACAAATGTTGGACAATTTGGAGGAAGTCTTCGTTAAATTACAGATACATAACTTTAAACTGAAACCAGAAAAATGTTCTTTTTTTTGGGATGTTGCGTATCAAATTGTTAGGTTTTGAAGTATCCGCAAATGGAATTGAGCCTGACGGGGATAAACTCCGTGCCCTCACTGAATTACCAATTCCTAAAACGGTTCGCGACGTACGCAAAGTTCTTGGTTTGTTTAGTTTTTATAGAAGTTTCGTACCAAACTTTGCGGCAATCGCTAAACCTATACATGATTTGACTCGAAAAAATCAGGACTTTGCATGGACCCATACCCACCAAGAATCTTTCGACAAACTAAAACGTTTATTAACCACGTCACCATTTCTAGCCCATTACCGCCCGGGACAGTACACTGAACTACATACGGACGCCTCGACGTCCAGAGTAGGATGTGCACTCTTACAGCTGTTCAATGGCGAGCTGCACCCAATAGCATTCTGCTCTAGGTCTCTAAACAAACACCAGGAGTATTATAGTATATCAGAGCTCGAATTATTGGCCATAGTATATGGGCTGACCCACTTCCAGTGAACATCGTTAGTGATCACCATGCGCTATGCTACCTTAGAAATCTGAAGGATGTTACAGGTAGACTAGCCCGGTGGGCACTAAAACTACAAGAATATGATTATTCGATCATATATAAATCTGGAGCTAAACATTTAGACCCCGACGCCCTGTCACGATATCCAGTGGATCAACCGAAACAACAGATAGTCGATCAGGCTGACGAACTTATCACTTGTCTGTTAACCCCTGTGCAGGTGGCACAGAAACAACAGGGTGACACTCAACTGATTCCGATAATTCAGGCACTACAAAATCCACAAACTGCCAATACAGAACCTCTCAGACAAATTAATGCATACATTTTGAAGTCTGGTGTACTATACCGCATAAATGCTGGCGCTACAGGGGCGCTACATTTATTGGCTATCCCAGGATCACTGAAACACGAAATTTTGTACTCCAATTATGACGATCCCTTATCGGGACACTTAGGGTTTACAAGAACCTTTGACAAAACTCACTCTCGCTATTATTGGACAGGTATGAGAAAAGAAATTGAAAGATATGTCAAAGGTTGTCCAAGCTGTCAATCTAGGAAAGGTCCGACAAATGTTAAACCAGCAGGACCCCTACAACCGATCCCCGTTTACCAAATCGGAGAACGATGGGGAATCGATTTGGTCGGCCCCATCCACAAATCCAAAACTGGAAAAACAATGATAATTGTAGCTACAGAATTCGCAACCCGTTGGGTCGAAGCACGAGCTATTGCTCGAGGATCTATAGATCACGTGGCTAAGTTTATTTTAGAGTGCATAATTTGTCGGCATGGTGCCCCATTATGCTACTATCCGACAGAGGCTCGGTATTCATGAGTGACGTCACGCAACACCTACTGAAAACTATGGGAGTAAAACCGACGTTTACCACCGCGTATCATCCCGCGTGTAATGGACTCACGGAACGGGCTAATCAAACAATTATCAATATGTTGTCACACTATACCTCGACACGACAGGACGACTGGGACACTGCTCTACCACATGTTGTTTTTGCATATAATACTACTAGACAAGACTCCACTCGAAATACCCCATTTTATTTACTTTACGGACGACAACCCACCTTACCAGATGAGGTAGAAATGAAGAATACCACTGATAACCTATTTGCACAACAAACACAACGCAACATACAGCGTGCCCGCCATGTAGCAAGGGACAATATTACTAAACAACAAATGAAACAGAAACAAATATTTGACCGAAAACGTAGAACGCTAACGTTCACGCCTGGTCAACTGCTTAAACTTTTTACCCCTGTACTTAAGAAAGGTAAACCTTCCAAGCTATTGCACAAATTCCATGGTCCTTATGTAGTACTACAGCAGACGTCACCTGTAAACTACAGGGTGAAGCTTACTACAGGACCCAATGCTAAAGAAAATACAGTACACGTATCTCATTTATATCCATACTACGCACCTTATAGGAGAAATTAAACAATCTCTGACTGCTTACAGATATAGCCGATGCTTACTAAATCTTCAAGTAGCTTGAAGTATTAATATTTAGCAAAGTACTCCCATTCCCATATATGGTTATCGAGTGACCCATTGTTAGATGAGTGATATATCTATGATCATTCTCACGTTTTGGAGTGCATAATTGTATTTATAGTATTTAAGTTAAGTGTTTAAGTTAAGTGAGGGTTAGGTCATTAGAACCCCCTCGGTTATTATATTTATCTAGACACATCAGTTTCCATGTGCTTTTGGTGTATATTAAACGACTTGCAATCTTTTTTCACTCTGCTTTCAAAAGCATTTTGTTTTTTTTCCTAGTGCACCTCAGATTGACCGATAGCGCAGGTGCCACTTTGTAATTCGCACAAGAGGTACACGCTGCCGAAATATCTTCTCGTTGACACCGGGTAAGGGTTATTCTTATTGTCATCTCCCCTCAATTCAACCCCCCCTGTCTAATACCGTAAGGATACCTACCATTCGCATGGCATTTCTTTTATGGTTGTCAAATTTTTTGTGTTTCGCGTCATACGTCCCGATACACGATGCAAATAGTCAGTGTCAAATCTTTAGACGTGTTTCCATATTTTACTCAGTTCCCACTTCGAAGTACTAAGTAAGAAATAACGATTACACTTTGAACCGCCATTTCCGCGCGGCCTTGAGTTCATCACGAGTTAATGACGGACGCGCTTCAGGTAGTAAATTTAGTTTTTCAGTTATCACTAAGCCTTGTCAATTTGTTATGAACCGTCATGCTATAGGTACGAAAGGGACTGCCATTGCCAAGTTTCAAAATTTAAGTGGATTTATGCACGATGGAACACAGTCGTTGCATTCGCCTAAACCACCTCCGGTTGATAAGACCTTAGCTCCGCTCTCAATTTCCTCAACTCGCGACGATTCTGAAATCTCGGAATCTAACACCTATTATAGGAGGTGCGGACAAACGTCGCCTAATACGACTAATCCACATCCATTCGACAATCATCTTGCTATACCCAGTTCATTCCTCCATGACACCCTTAACCTTAAATTACCAGCTATATCTAACACTCGACCACGGATAGTTGAATTACTCTTTGTCGTGGATTACATGTTGTATAAGCAACTATCACTGGCTAAGCGTAGCATCAGTCAGCATTGTTTACATTTAACTCACTTGGTACATTCTTTATATGTTCCTTTGGATATATCCGTTGTGTTGGTAGATGTCATTATTTGGTCCAATAATAACCATATATACATTGACGACAATAGTCATAGAGTTTTGGATGAATTTTTACGCTATCGTAGAGAATTCTTGGAACACACTTATCCTCATGACCACGCACAATTACTAACATCAACAAACTTCCAGCGCGGAGTTGTTGGTGAGGCCTATCCATTTTCAATGTGCACGTACGAGCACTCAGGCGCGATTATACATGATGATATCTTTAATGAAGAATTCACAGCAATAACAATTGCACATGAATTAGGTCACAGTTTAGGAATGGAACACGACAATGGCTGCTGCCATTGCAAACACTGTTGCATAATGGCCGCTTCACTGGAAGATGGATTGCATAACCAGTGGAGCTCTTGTAATATAGTTGAATTATATAACTCATTGGATCGTAACATTGACTATTGCCTTCGTAACCACACCACGAACATATACTTTGGTCCGATTTGTGGTAATGGCGTAGTTGAACCCGGTGAGCAATGTGCCGTCATCAACCCTTGCTGTGAGCTTAAAACTTGTCGTTTACACAAACACGCTTCCTGTGCTTCCGGCAAATGCTGTAATATTACCACTTGTAAACTAAAAACAACCAGCACTGTGTGTCGCCATGCTATTTCTGAATGTGACATCACTGAGTCTTGTGACGGTATTCCAGAGTTCTGCCCAGTTGACATGTATAAAAGGGACGGTACCAGTTGCAATCGAAGACGGGCATATTGTTATAAACGTTCGTGTATTAATCGTACTATACAATGTCAAAAGCTATGGGGAAACACCGCGAAAAGCATGGACCGGGAATGTTATGATAATAACAACCGTGGTTCAATTAATGGCAATTGCGGTTCTGATTTTCCTTCCGGCCGTTATTTTCCTTGTAGTCAAAAGGATTTGCAATGTGGAATATTGCAATGTAGTCACCAATCTAAGGAAATTCAATTTGGAATGCATCGTTATGCCAAGGTCGGCAACACGTTGACGTACAGTACGAACGAGAAATGTTCTACTGTAATTGTAGACTTGGGATTAGAAGTCCCTCAGCCCGGTATGGTACCAGATGGTGCAAACTGTGGTAGACATAAATGGTGTATAAATCAGACTTGTATTCCGATTGCTTCTATAGTTGATACCAAATGCTATTGTAATGGACACGGATTTTGTACGAATAGACATGAGTGTCACTGTGAAACTGGTTACCAACCCCCGTATTGTACTCAGCCAGATGTCAATACCAACCGCTCTCCCACAGTTGAGTCGGCGGGCTCTCTAAAGTTTCATGAAATTTTAAAAATATTACTTTACGTACTGTTGCTAGCAATATTCCCATCTATCTCAGTTATATTTCTTGCCCGACGCTATGTGGCTAGGATTTTATGTCCTCAAACTTGCTCACCGTCTGACACACAGCGGGATCCGTCCGTGGCTCTCCACCCATACACTGCCTTTCCTTCACCTCCGCCGAGACCGCCTCCTCCACCCTCTCCACCTCGTGTGAGAATACCTTTCCAGGAATTAAGTCATAATATTTTACTCCTGTTGCATTGTAGCATTACTTACAATATACATGTATCACTGTTTATTGGTATAAGTTTATGTTATATTAACACAGCTTGCTTAATACATTCACGCTTCTCTATATTTGAGTAATCCTATATACTTTATTGCTTCTAATATTATATGTAATTTAGCTTTTAGGCTAATTATATTCTTAAGATAATCTAGGCTGTGTGGTGCTATTATGAAGAATACACTTTGTGATTGTTTTAAGGTCACCTAAATTTACAAAAAAAAATAAAGAATCAATAAATAAGTCAAAGCACACACCTACACAAAGAATGTGAAGCGGGTCATGTTGTGAAACGTTACGTCCCTAACATAGCTATTTTACAAAGACAAAAGTTGCACCGAAAATAAAACTTGTGCATTTAACGAGAAGTACGTATGGAGAGTCACCGCAGGACTGATTTAACTGAAGTCGGGTGTAACCGTTTTTCCTGGAAATTCTACAGACCAGTGATCTAGAACATTGTTGTGGGTGCCATTACATTTTTCCACCCTTTGTGGTGGATGGCACTAAGTTGTTTACGGCCGTTCACTTTAGCACGAGATGGGCATTGTTCCTTTCAACCTACTACAAAAAAAGTTCATTTTGGGGGGGGGGGGGCCTTAAGTATTTTGTGATCCACGAAATTCATAAGTTGATTATAATTTTTTTGGGGGGAAGATGTACATTCTTCTTTTATGTTTGCTTTACGGTTCGCGTAAATTTCAAACGATTACCCCTGTAGTCCTCTGAAGAAAAAAAGAAACAACAAACAAACAAAGAACCAAACAAATAAATACACCTAAACCATTCACCGGTGAAGCTGGAGGTAATCTGAACTTCCTGGATAGTTTGGATAAGCATAAAGTTAAATGTTCAGACTGACCCTGTGGTTTGAGTTTACACTCGTACACATATTTCGGCACAGTACGATTTATGATTTTTGTGCATTCTAAATGTTAAACGCGCAAACACATGGGAGTGTGGCGCAGTTCCCCTTTTGACCCTGTTTTGGTTTTTTTTTTTTTTTCGTTGTAATTGTAATATTACACTTAAGGACCGTTTTCCTACCTCTGGTCATGCGTTTAGTTCTACAGTTGTACTTACGAATTTCTCGTCGGTATTATTCCGCACCTCGAGCTGCTACACTTAGAGTGCTGCGAATCACACACAGCACAGGAAACCACACACTGACAAAACAACCACACAACAAAAACAAGAAATAAACAATCAAACAAACAAACAAACGGAACACGCATTTTGTCTCACTTTACACGTCTCTTATGGTATTCATCTAACTGATATCTTTAATTACTTCTCTTTCCTCCTTTTATTCTACCCTATCCACACGTACTTTGCACTTTATTCCTTCCATCGATACTTTACAATTTTGGCCTCTATTCACTTATAATAACTTTGCCCTATACCACGGTTCAGTGCTGGGTCGTTACTGAAAAGTTTTCACTGTCATCAGTTCGGTCTAGCCCTACTGCTGAGGACCGGATGCGTTTATCTTTCCCACTCCGTGCTCTATGTGATATCGCTTCCAGTATGCAGTTGTTCTTCGCTGAGAAACTTTATCCTCAAGCCTTGTATATTACAATCTATAATATTTTCGTTTAGTACCCATTATTGCCCCAGCTGGCTCATTACTGTTGCGGTACACGTTCGCGCCCTGGCCATTACACAGGAGCTTTATGACTTACGTAAGTAAGATGTTAATTAACTACAATTATGGAAAGGCCCGATTTACCTCTATTTCGCGCAATTACTTTCCGGCATGGCCCCGTATTTCTGTCATTATGACGATTCTTATTCTTTTCTATTCACTCACCTCGTGTGTAGAGGCTGGCGCGGCTGATCATATGTAATCGGCTGATTGTCCCCGATACAGTTTTTTTGCACCTTTCACACGTCATTCGAAAAAAAACACGCACTCACACACACACACACACACACACACACACACACCCGCACACACCGGTTACTCCACGGTGCTCATCTCCCCCCCCCCCAACTGCGGTCTCCTACTCGGTGCCGGACCCCTCTTCTGAGGTACCGGCTTCCGGACGACCGCTGCTGGGCGTCCCTGGGGGCGCTGGCAGGTGCCCCTCCTTTGCAGATGCAATCCCTTCACTGAAGTTATGTTTGTTTTTGGCCTCCCGGCCGCCACTTCAGGCCTACACAGATTCACCTTTGTTATTCAATCACGTACTCACCAATGCCAGACTGTAGGGTAACTCGACTTCCGGAAGCATCTCTTCGATTTCCTGTATTAGGAATGGTAGCGCTAAACGGCGGCGCACTGCGGGCACCATATTGAGCAGCAGCTCCTTCATATTGAAGAAGCGTTGTCGCACTTCCGGGTCCCCGTAGGTAACCACAACCGAGCCGCTCAACCTCACGTAGGAGGCCAGGAGGGACTCCAGCTGGTTCACCAATTCTCGTGACATATTAAATTTACTTTTTTTTCACGGCGCGATTTACACACTTCACGGTATCACTCTGCTGCATTGACGGCTGCAGGTGGTTATATATGATGCGTGGGGTAGGAAATCCTACCGCAAGTTACGACGCATTGTTTACGTCGCAGGCATTGTGTACTCTTAGCCTGTTTTTCCCCACAGTTTCTTCCTTCCCTGACTTCGTAAATGTATGTCGAGTTTGTACATGTATATTGTAATTTGTTACTTCACCGGTTATTTTTACGCCCATTACAACCCTATGGATGGGCAATCTTTACCTCCCATCTCTCTCTCTCTCTCTCTCTCTCTCTCTCTCTCTCTCTCTCTCTCTCTCTCTCTCTCTCTCTCTCTCTCTCTCTCTCTCTCTCTCTCTCTCTCTCTCTCTCTCTCTCTCTCTCTTGGTTTCAGTACGTGGTTCTTTACATTGCTATTCTAGGTTTAGTTTGATAATTTGGAATTACATACCTTCCCTTCAGGGAAGCCTCGAAAGTTTCATGCTGCTTATGGAATGTGCGGGAGCTTTCCTGCGAGTTGCAGCTTGATAGTTCATATCCCTCATGTTCTTGACATCTCTTTAAAACATTACTAAACAAGACCGAAACCCGGAAAAAACTGCGAAGAAAAACAACAGAGTGGGCTCCATAATAATCTAGAGAGTGACCCTATGCCGCATATGCGTGAAACGTTTCGATTCACCCTATACCTAGTTTTTGGACTGCTCACGTCCACCTCTAGCCTCAGGCGATTTTAGCTGCTCAGTTGCATCGCCCTACTTTTACTTTTTTACTTAACTCTCATTGTTACTTTATGCTCATGTTGTGTTTTTTTCTCACTTTCTTTCACGTTTTTTTTTTTTTTTTTTAAATATGGCCTCCACTTTTTCCAGATGGCTCTTCTCCGCATGCAAATTCTTTTTCTGTTGGCCGCTTTACCAGCATTCCGAATGGAGGAAACCGGCGGTAGACCAATACGCCTCGCGACGGGTGCGGCTATGAAACGCCTTCCAAAAACGGTCGCCTCTCAGGCTTCCGTTCCTTTGACGTTTAAGGTGCTGCGGGAGAGATTGGAGCGCCAACACCGGACTTTTCCACGGCCGGCGGGACGTCGATCTCCTCCGCAGACTCTCATTCAATTGGAGGATGATATTAATTTTATTGGGCAATCCCTTGACCGGGAGTTGCGTAAGTTATCTGATGCTGTGTTTAATTTTACTAACTTAGACGATCACCGCAGTAAAAGAGGCATTGCTTTCTTTGGGGACATACTTAATTTTTGCTGTGATGTTGCCACTTCTAGCCAAATTAACGCCTTGGCGGCCACTGATCGCCAGTTACTGGATCATTATACTTCTATGGAACGTCTTATCACTGAGGAACACGCGTGGTTTTCGGCTACTAAGGATCAATTGAATGACTATAGCGAGCAATTGGCTCGGTCGTTTGATAAAATTAATGACCGATTGAAAACTGCACTGCGCGCCGCCAATTATACTTACACTGCTATACGGAACGAGTTAAATCAAATTTCAGATCACCAGTGTTTTCCCTATGGAAAATTCTACAGAATACTCAGAGGTCGGTGCATACAGTACTATTTTTGAAACAAATGGACGCCATGTTGTTATGCCGTAATCACTTACTTCCTCTTTCTATTATCCCGTATACTGTTTTTGAACAGGAATTATTACATTTGAAGCAGAATCTACTCAGTACCACTTATGAACTGGTTCTCGACACTCCTGACATACATCGTTATTTTGACCTTGAAATTACGTCCTGTTCGTTCAGTTCTAACTACATTTTGGTCACCGTTAAAATACCGGTGTGGCAGAGAGGCTTCGAATGGGAACATTTTCACTTTTTAAGCACTCCCTTTGCTTGGGGTTCATCAACCTGCACTATTTTACACGATACCGCTTTTGTTGCTGTTAGTGGTTCTGTTATACCTCCTATTACAGGAACTGCTATACAACAATGTGATCCTTTTAAGAATGGACTTTGTTATGTTCCACGCTTTAGTAATAATTTATTGTTTACGCCTTTGTGTGCGGTGAAATTGCTCAATGGCATGACCGCTGCGGAAATGAACGACTTTTGCCCGTTTCAGTGCCATACTGCCGATAAGGTGCTCATTACGGTAGTTGAGCGGGATGAGTATGCCATTACTCATCCATTGGAGCCTATCGAGTTGATATGTGCTAATGTCACTCGTCTTATACCTTGTTTACCTCAAAGTCCCCAGGGGCCTTACGAATTTCTCTTCCATGTTCCTGCGAACTTAAATTAGGTCACGTGGCACACATACCAAAGGGATTTCCTTGTCTAGCTTTTAGTGTGCCCGAACCGCAAACCCTTCTTCTAATTCCGGCCGGATGGTCTTCTTTAGCTTCTCTTAAAATTTCTCCCTGGGCGGGATCTGAACATTTGACTTTTACTAACCTCTCCCAATGTTTTAATTCAAACTGGTCTGTAGAGGTGCCACACTTTAATTTATCTCACATACCTTGCGTGCATAGTTTTTCTGATTCAACTTTGACGGCGCGGGAGTCAGGTACACTGCTCCATTTGCTATTAATTTGGATTATATTTTTAACGATTGTACTCGCCGCGGTACTATTTCGGCGTCCGGAGTTGCTTATCACCGCCAGGCTTCCTGGTGTTTCGACTACCGGATCGATCCCTGGGGTATTTCATTACAGCTTTGTAGTCATTTTTGGGGTGTTACTGTTAATCGTTATTTGTGCGGTGTCTTATCGGGTCTTTAAGTTGTTTTGGCAGGTGTTGTCCTTACATCGAGGACTTCGAGGACCGGCGCGCAACACTTCTGATCAGCCTACGGGGAGCGTCCTTCTCCTTACAACACCACCAGTGGCGGCTAGTAGAATACCTCCTACACAGTTGGAATCCATTCCAGAAGAGGCTTCGGCCTGAGGCTTTGATTTCATCGGTAATAATTTTTGTTTTCTTCTCACCTAATCCCACCTCATTTTCTTAGTCTGCCTTCGGCTCGCTTCCTTTTGTGTCACTGGGACTTTTAGAAGAAGCCATTATCATACCACTTCCTGTTATTCTACACGGGGCATACCGACTACTCTTATTTGGTATCTTAGGTATTAGCACTGCAAGTCAGTGTTACTTAATTTTTAAATTTTTTTTCATATCCTTCGGGCTTGTCAGATGGTATTCTAATCTTTCGTGTTTTTCCAAGCTGATTGGTGTCCTCCGAGGGGTAATCGCGGGATCCTCTCAGGGGTACCTGTTTTTTTTGTGTTTGGTGGAGGCGGAAGTCCTGGGCTCATAGGCATATCGCGAGATCCTATGAGCCGCTCCGCCCACTATCAAACGATCGAGTAGAAGTTCCAATTGCTTTGTCCGGCGAAGTACCGCGCGGTCCCGTTGCGTAGCAAGTTGGACGAGGGAACTGTGGGTTCCTTTGAGATATTTTTCCGTGCACGGTTACATACGTTTTTTTGATTTTTTTTATTAGATTGAATATCTTTGTATTTATATTCTTGTGATTGAAAGTCAACATACTGGTCGCTCCAGTCATCTTCACTACTTTACTTAGCCTCGATCGTTATTTGGAAGGGTACACAGTACTGGGTCATTTTATTATGTGTGTGTACATACCTGCGGCAATGGCCACCGCAGGTGCTGTACTTTGCTTATTCTTGATCCTGACAATCCCGAAGGTCTCTTTAATACATGTGGAAACACCTCCCATTGAGGTGATGGCGGATGGCGACTTTTACACGCTGCCGAATATGACGCTCTATGAAAATTCGGTACCTGTGCTGTTTTTGGCGTCTCAATGTTGGATGCATGCCCCTGTGTCATCTTATTGTAAACTCAATGCGAGTACAGCCGCCTTCTGCGACTGGATGGCTTCAAAATTTCCTTCTTTTCAACAAACTTATCCTACTCTGTTCCAGTCCCTTGGCAACCCCCTAAGGGGTGACGGTTCCCTTTTTGGATCACAATTTATGCTGGCAGATAACCAGCATATTGAGAACATGTTTATCTCTGATACTGCTATGCAGGATATCCTGCGCAAGGCACGACAATTTAATCATTTTGTGAATATTGTGAATACTTCTTTTTGTAATGAAGTAGCGGACCTCCAGCACATCTTGCATATGCGATCTGCTGGAATTGGTCCTTTGATTGAAATTTTGTATCAATTGGACCGCTCCAGCCGTCTTTATACCTCCTGCGTTACACGTCATCTGAACCCGTCTGTACTCCCACCGGCAGTACTCGGTCCTACTCTAGACACGGTATTAGGCAATAATGCCGGCTTTCAGTTAGTATGGGGGAAGGATGCCGTTGGAAAGTATTACACGGCTCCAATTGTGAATTGCTTGTTTTCCCCAAATTACGTCGTGTTGGGCCTACAAATTCCCTTAATACAGGCGGATGTAATGAGGGTGGTGGGACGATTTTTCACACCAACCCCTTTCGCCTTCCTCGACGAAACGTGTATGATTAATCTAGAGGATCAGGCTGTCGCTATTTTGTACACCACTAATGGCTTCCGGGTATTACTGCCCCAATGCGGTACATCTAAGGCAGGTGTGTGTTTGGTAACTCCAGCTTACGGAGTATCGGCATTATTTACGGCCTGTGCCGCCGCTATCCCTCAGGGTACTTCAGTCTTTAATTTGTCCCAGCTTTGTCCGATCTCGATTCGGTTTGTCCGATTTGCTTCTCGGTCCCGGCAGGGTTTTGATGACGTCGTTCCGCGGGTACTTCCTCCTCTGCCCCCCACTTCTCGAAATCCCTGCACCACGCCACCTCAACACGAATCCCGCCAGTATGAGGACTACGCCTACTCCCTTCCCCGAACGATGGACCAAACGTATCTTCGGCCTCTTCCGGTGAATGGACCTGCTACTTATGACTCAACGTCACGCGTGTGACCCGCAGCCTAGTCCGCATATATTTTGTATAATTTCTCAGCACTTTGTTTTTGTACAAGGGGAGGCATTGGTACGAGAGGGCCGATTCATGGGGGTGGACGTGTTTTCGTCACCTTTGGTTTCCCTCCGTGGGTGGGTCCCTTTGCTTCGCGGATGCCTCTCCTTCTTTACCTTTGTCCATGTTTGTGCTTAAGTATTGCAATTTTACTTTTTAACGATTTTATGTTGCGGGACTGTTTCGCACTCTTACCCCTGGTTTGTTATTATTGTACCCTTATACCCGCACTCTTTAGTATTGTTTGGGTGTATACCCTGAGTTACACTCCTTAACATTTGTTTATATAATTTTGCCATGCCTTAAGCCTTTTGTTTGTTTTTTTTCTTTTGCCATGCTCCATTATGTCTATTTCTCACGTTAATGTATATGCTGTTTGTTAGTTTATGAACGTACACTTAATCTTGTGTGTGATAGCACCTTGGATGATATACATATATATTGAGTCTTCCAACCTGCCCATGTTGCTCCCTCTAGTATCCTGCTGTGTTACCTTTCCCCATCTTTTTGTACAGTTTTCATTCTTCTCGCCCTTTTCACTCCTCCGTCACTCTCTCCTTTCCGGCTGATTGGTTCCTTTCTATAATTTTTCCCTTGGTTTTTGTTGCACGGCTGGGAGCGCACCTTGGACACACCTGGAGCCCGGAGCGCCCCGACTTCAGCTTCTGGACGTGGCCCGTGACACCTGTCCCCGCTGACTGCTGCCTGGAGGACTCGTCACGCCGCTGGAGGGAACCCCGTGCAGGCGCCCTATATTTTGGGGATGGACGCCTGGTGTGCTTCGCCTCAGCCTGGACACCTGCAGTCTGTGACGGGTGCATCTGGACTCCGGCTGGGGTCGTGCTATATTCATATGTAGTGGCGGGGTTTGCTGGTGTCGACTTTGCGTCGAATGCTCGAACTTGCGCGTGAACTTGCCTACACACAGAACTGGGGGCAGGTGGGTGTGCTTACGTGTGGTGGGCGCGACCCTTCGTGTGGACTGGGTGCTCGTACTCTCTGCGCGTGGGCGCTGGGTGTGTCAGACTGTTGGTGTGGACTTGGACTCCCTCTATGATGGTGCATTGCATTTTTCCCCGGTTCTTTCTGCTCTCGATTTTCCCTGTCCTACCTTTCCTTTCTAGGACTTGTCCCTGTTGTGTTTTTCCTCTTTCTCTCTCCTGGTGCTGGTGCTATTCCCATTTGTGTCTGTTATATATGTATAGGGATTTGTCTATTTGTTTGGAGGTGCATGCACCTTGTTTCTGTAATGTTTTTGCTGTTGCGCCTTCAGCGCTTACTGTACTGTTTACTTTTTGTGTATTGTTACTTTTTTGTTATTTTCGCCGAGGGCGGCCATTTGATGGTCGTCGGGGATGTGTCAAGTATGCTGTCGGATGATGGAGAGGAATGATTAATTTTGGGTATTTTTATTTGACTTATTACAGTCTTATATTTTCTACAAGAACTACGAATGGCTTTTAGTTGAATCAACTCTGTAACTTGTATGTAACAGGAAAGGGTTGGTTCACCACTTCCTATGAGAATCCCGTGGATTCTACCATGACATCAGCTTCCTTTGGTGTGCGTGCCGATTTGCACACCTTGAGCGCTGGACTTAGGTCCGTCATGCGTCACTAGGAAAGCTCCAGAACGTGATTGGCTACTTAAATTCAAATCTAGGGAGTTGGCATACCATATTTGGTAGAGCTTACGACGATTATCGAAAGCCCCCTAGGCGCAATACCGTCTTATAGAAGTAGTACCCGCCTGGGGCAACGGTCTTGTATTTCTCTCGCCTCTCGTCCCCTGTCACTCGTCTGGCTGGGATCTGGACTTCGTGAGCGTCTGCGTCTGGGCTCTCGTCTCAAGGTGACCCATCCATCATCGCCCGCAATACGTGACACATCAACGACGACAACACCAAGGTAAGAGCCTCTCGGAGGTAACCTTTATAATAGTATAATTAATAAAATGGAGTAATTGGGACTAAACACAGCGAGTTTGAATCTATCATCCGACTCCCTCTCTACACCCCCAGTCACTATCATCACCTCGATGGTGTGACATTATGTGTATCGACTTCGAATTTACACAGGAAACTGTGTACGAACAAAATCCAGAAGTGCGTTTACATGAATCTAATTTGTGTGTCCTGTATCAGGCATGTTCAAAATGTATAAACGAAAATGCTGCTTACTGTTCGCAATGCGGGATGAGGGAGTGAGTGTACGATAAGGATACGGTGAAAAACATTTTAGAGCACGCCATGCAAGCTAGATTTAAAACCTGGGATGTAGTTGTATGAGCTCATAATTTACGATATTACGATGGACAATTTATTTTGAATCATATGGTGGGCACTTTGAAATGGGATCCCGAACTTATAATGAATGGAAACAGAATATATCGAATTAGGTACTTAAACGTAACGTTTCTTCACACGTTAAATTTTATACCTATGCCACTTTCCCGGTTCTCTAAAACCTTTCAACTTCAGGAGTGTAAGGGGTACTTTCCGTATTTGTTTAACACTAGGGAAATCAAAGATATATAGGACCCATTCCGGATAAAAAATATTTTGCCCCCGACAATATGTTTGATACCGAACTAAAAGCTTTCGAGGAGTGGCTCTTAAAAATGGTGAGTGAGAGATACGTATTTAACATGCAGGTAAAGATGGTGAAGTATTGCAAGTCCGACGTTCGCCTGTTATTTTTGGGAGCAACAAAATTTCGGAAAGAATTCATGAACGAAAATAACATCGACCCTTTCAGAGAATGTGTTACCATCGCCAACGCCTGCATGAACGTGTACAGAAAAAGATTTATGCCTGTTAACAAAATTCCAGTGATTCCTCAAGGAGGGTATCGCCTAGGTGATGTTCAATCTGGAATGGCTTGTATATGGCTGGCGTGGGTGGAACAGCAAAATTACATCATTATACAGTATGCCTACAGGGGCAGAGATATTAAAATTTTGAGACACAAGGTGGATGGATACAGAGAGGATCGATCGGTGTATTTTTTCCATGGTTGCTTCTTTCATGGATGACAAAAGTGTTTCCCTAACCGCCATTCCAAAATATATGCTTCGGGCAATGAAACTCACGCCTCTAGATTGGAGGGAACCGAAAGAATAACTAAGAAAATGAGAGATGCAGGATATTCTGTGACGGAAATGTGGGAGTGCGAATTTAAAGCGTTAATTAGGGAGAATAAAGATCTGGCAGCCCACGTAAATCGTTGTTGCAAAGTTTTTCCGGAACCCCTAAACCCTAGGGAAGCGTTCTTTGGAGGTCGAACCAACTGTACCAAAGTGTACCGTTAAGTTAAAAGGGAGGAAAAAATGTTTTATTATGACGTATGCAGCTTGTACCCCTACGTCAATAAAACGAAGCCTTATCCGGTTGGTCATCCCAAAATTTACGTAGACAAATTTCCAAATATGCATGACGTTAAAGGAGGTTTGATAAAGTGTTCGATATTACCTCCTGAAATTCTCTACCACCCTGTGCTGCCCTCAAGAATTAGGGGAAAGCTTCTGTTCCCCCTCTGTCATACGTGTGCAGAGGAAGAGAGGCAAAACGAGTGCGAACACACAGACGAAGATAGATGTTTGACGGGCACCTGGATTATTGACGAAATTAAGGTTGCACTGCAGAAGGGGTACCAAATATTGGTTATTCACGAAATTTGGGAGTATGAAATGATTCGGTACAATCCTAATTCTGGGGAGGAAGGTCTGTTTGAGAAGTACGTAAATACGTATTTGGAACTCAAAATTGAAGCTACAGGCTGGCCTTCCACGTCTACCACGGAAACAGAAAGAATTGCATACATCGAAAACTTTTTTAAGAGGCAAGGTGTTCAACTGGGTAAAAACAGAACACAATTGAACACAATTCCGGAAAACGTGAGCTAGCCAAACTAATGTTAAATTCCTTTTGGGGGAAATATGGGCAGAGAGATAACCTCCCAACTTGCGAAGTAATTAAGGACCCCTCCCGCTTGCTAGAACTGTTAAACGATTCGGCGGTCGAAGTTCAATCCTACATGCCTGCAACTGATGACATCATGTACGTGGCGTGACAGTATGACGAAAACAACGGAAAAATCAACCTCACATCAAATGTCGTCATTGCAGCCTACACTACAGCTCATGCGCGTTTGGTGTTGTATTCTTATCTGGATCGTTTGGGATAGCGCGTGTGTTACTTTGACGCTGATTCCATCATTGCTACTTACTCACCTGGGGATTCGATACCTCAAACGGGTGGGTATTTGGGCGACATGACTGACGAACTTGAAAAATTTGAGCCAGGAGCATATATAACGAGATTTTCTTCCTGTGGAACCAAAAGTTACAGTTATGAAGTGTGGTGCCCTAAAAACCAAAAAAAGCATGTGGTGTGCAAAATTAAAGGAATTACTTTAATTTCGGGAAATTTAAGTACCGTCAATGCCACCGTTATGCAAGATATTATTCTAAACGACTCCTCCAAAACCGTTACCTTACATGGAAAGCGAATTGCTCGAAAGAAACTATGGACCGTAACCACCGAACCCTATTCTAAAACATTTCGCATGGTAGATAACAAGCGGGTCGTCCAGGCCAATTATGACTCCTACCCCTATGGGTATAAAAGGATTCGAACCGAAGAAGCGTAGTCATGACATGTTAGCTAAGAGGGAAGTTGAAGAAGAGAACATCTTTTATCCGAAAAAAATTAAATTTGACTTTAACAAAATATCTGAGGCACTAGAGGAAGATGATGTTATTATGTTCAATTCAATTCAGTTCAATTCAATTTTATTCATCCTTTAGAATCAAATCTGTACATAGTACCTTGATATAGGATACGTCAGTAATTTACACTTAATATTACAAAGTTAAACATCAAATATACCTAACCTACATTCAATTATATTGTGACACAAATTGGATATAATTATGAGTGAGAGAAATGAACAAGCTAAGTAAATTCATATTTTATGTTTATCTGGATTTGTTAAATTGCAGATATTCCTTTACTGTGTAAAAGCAGTGCTCCTGTAAGAAAGCCCTTATTCTAGTTTTAAACATGTTGTAGTTATCTATGCTTTTTATGTCATTAGGAAGGGAATTATAAACTATTGTACAGGAATGCAGTACTCCATTCTTAAACATTGTAGTTCTGATTGAGGTTACGTGTATATCCTTAATATGCCTCGTGTAATGCATATGAACACTTCCGTTGTTTTGAAAGTTAAATCTATTTCTTTTTACAAATAAAGCTGTCTCCAAAATATAAACACATGCCAAAGGAAGTATGCAAAGCTTCCTGAACAGTGGCTTACATGAACATAGCATTCTTTCGTTGCCTATAATTCGAATGGCTTGTTTTTGTTTAGTAAATATATCTTTGGCTTCTGGTGAATTTCCCAAAAATATTATTCCATATTTAATCATAGAATGTATATGTGCATAATAGGACATTAAAAGTACACGAAGGTTGACATTCTGACTTAATATTCTTAGGGCATATATATTCCTGCTTAATTTGGTTAGTAGATGATTTGTATGAGTTTTCCATTTTAAGTTATTTTGTATCCACAAGCCTAAAAAGTTTTATAACGAGCCCGAAATTCGGAAAGCATCCCGTCCTTTGGAGGAAGACGATGTTCCCATGTTTCGAAAAATGTTTAAGCGCAACGTAATTTAAGCCTCTAGACCGTTGGAAGGAGCTGATGATGACCCCATTTTCCAAAAAAAATTAAGCCCGAAGTAACTAAAGCCTCGAGATCTTTGGAGGTAGATGATGCGTGCATGTGCCGCAAAAAGTTTAAGCCCGAAATTCTAAAGGCATTTCGTCCCTTGGAGGAAGATGATGTTCCAACAAGCTTCAAAATGTTGAAATGCCAGTTGAATCCCCCGAGGTTGTCTCGTCTAGAAACGTGGAGAAGAAAGAAACCCATAAAAAAACAATCGTTCCGTGGCATGCGCTGATTCCTGAACCATTCGTGAAACCCGTCAATTGGCACGCCCTGCTCCCAAAAAAGCGTGCCCTTACCGAACCTCTTGATGATTCACCAATGTTAAAATGGGCCATTACGGAGAAACCCAGACCCTATAGAAGAAACTCAAAAAAGAAACATTATGTACAAAAAAAGAATAAGAATAGAAAAAAAGAATAAGAGATTGGCACGCAAAATTTCTAAAGTTAAAAACACATTCTTTTACAAAACCATTCCTCAACATGTTTTAAACGGGAACGATGAAGTTATTTTAGAATCGGGGGTAAACCCAGCACATAAAGTGGAAATGAACGATGGTGAAGTCATTTTAGATTCGGGGAAAAAATTTAAACGAGTAAACCCAGCACATGAAGTGGAAATGAACGATGGTGAAGTCATTTTAGATTCGGGAAAAAAATTTAAACGAGTAAACCCAGGGCATGACGTGGAGATGAACGATGGTGAAGTCATTTTAGATGCGGGCAAAAAATTTAAGCGCGTGAACCCAGAACATGACGTGGAAATGAACGATGGTGAAGTCATTTTAGATTCGGGGAAAAAATTTAAGCGCGTGAACCCAGGACAAGTGAAGGAGGGAGATTCGGGGAAGGCAGAGGGTAACACGTATATTCCCAAATTTACCTTTCCGAGTACCATGCAGGTTGCTGGACCGTCCCGATCGGGTAAGTCCACCTTTGTAAAACGCTTAATTGCCAATTCCGAACAAATATATGACAAATCCATAGGGAGAGTCGTTTGGTGTCACCCTCACGAATATCCTCAAAACCTAGGAAACACTTTCAATCACTGCACGTTTAATGTATACACTCATGCAGGAATTCCACCCCTAGGTTGCATAAAACCGCACGACCTTATAGTGGTAGATGACTTAATCCTAGAGGCCGACAATCCCGAAGTGTCAAATTTTTTCACTAAACATTCTCACCACCGTAATTTTGGCATCATTTACATCCTTCAGAATATATTTCCTCAAGGAAAACATTTTCGCACCATTTCCCTTAATGCCAATTATATCGTAGTATTTAAGAACAACAGAGATAAAATGCTAATTGAACGATTGTTTCAGCAAATGGAACCTCGAAATTCAAAGTTTTTATTGGAGGCTTTCCAAAAAGCAACGGATAAGCCTCACGGATATCAAATTCTAGACTGCTCTCAATACACTCCAGATAAATATCGATATCGAACTGGCATTCTTCTCGAGGAATCGCCTTCTTGCTTCGTTTCGGTATAAATACCCTTTATGAGAATTTTTTCTGTCCATTATGAAGGCTAAGATACGCAAGCTCACTTCTCCTCTCATTGCGAACGAGTGTGAAAATCTGGTGGCTTTGAGCAAGGCGAAACTCAAGCTTAGAAAAAAGCTTCTAAAGCACGCTAAACCTGAAACCATTAAGGCCATTTCGGAATGCATTCACAACGTATGTAAGGGAAATGTTCGCATATCTCCCTCTTGTAAAACCCGTTTAAAAAGGCACAAAACAAGCTGGAGACGATTAGTTAATAAGAAGGTTTCGTTGCAGAAGAAACGAAATATTCTCGTGCAAAAAGGTGGATTTTTACCCGCTTTTCTCCTTCCAGTGCTGGTTTCGATAGCGAGTGCTTTCGTTTCTAAATTTACTTGAAACATGAAGCATGCTAAGCAAATTGTAATGCTTTGATCCGAACCGAAGAGCGCTAAGCGTCTTCATGTCATCGATAAGGCCATTTGAAATATTTCTAACGATATCTTCCACATAATGGAAGCTAAAATGGCTCCTGAGGACAAATGGAATATTGTCAAATATAAACTTGCTCATTATTACGATATGGTTTCTAAATTGAGACGTCCCGAGATCGAGGAAGAGGAAGAAGCGCTTCCCTTAAAGAACGAAGAGCCTCAGCAGTTAACAAAAATCGAACCCGGGACCTCCAAAGAGAAAAGAATTAAAAAGGCCCGCACCATAACCCACATTTCCAGTCGTTACGGTTTACGGCCTCGTGCAGACGTCCAATGGGAGACGCTACCCTAGAACGCATCCATAACCAAATTGACCACTATGCGGGTTTGGGTACGGCCGACAAACTGCGCAAAGCGACCGGTCTTTCCAAATCTAAAATCGAAACTTTTCTTCAAACCAAGGAGATTTATACACTTCATAAACCTAATCAGAAAGCGTTATCCGACCAAACATTGTAACGTCTCAAATATAGATGACCTTTGGGAGGCCGATCTAAACGTCTTAGATTCCATAAAGGCTCACAACGCACCATATAAGTATATTTTAACTGTCATAGACGTTTTCTCAAAATATGCTTGGGCCCGACCCTTAGTAACTAAAACGGGCGAGGAACTAGTAAAAGCTTTTCGGGACATTTTTTCCCCAAAACGAAGAATTCCCAAAGTATTGCGAACGGATAAGGGAACGGAATTTAAAAACCGAACTTTTCAGCAATTTCTCAAAAAGTACAATGTTGCCCATTTCATTACCAACAATAAAGTTAAAGCTGCCGTAGTGCAACGATTCAACAGAACCTTAAAAACCAAAATGTGGCGATATTTCACTCACAAAAACACGTATAAGTATGTGGACGTTTTACAAAAGCTCTTGCAGTCATACAACAGTTCATATCATCGCTCCATTAAAATGGCTCCAAAAGACGTTTCAGAAGATAACATTCTTCAGGTGTATTATAACCTTTATAAACCTCTGTCCAAGTCTATTCATAAATTTAGGGTGGGAGATCACGTTCGGATATCAAAAGAGAAAATGACTTTCGACAAGGGGTACGAACAAAATTGGACCGATGAAATTTTTCAAGTTTCCAAGGTCATTCAAAGTTCGCCCACCGTTTACAAAATTCGCGATTTGGCTGGAGAACCCATACAGGGATTCTTTTACGCCCAAGAACTTCAACGCGTTAGGCTTCCCCTTTCTTACAAAGTAGATAAAATTCTTGGATCCAGGGGTCGAGGTGCCAGAAGGGAGGGTTTTGTCAAATGGAAAGGTTATCCTGAAAAATTCAACTCGTGGGTAAAAGCTACCGATATATCGCTGATATGATTCGTAGAACCTCCTTCTCAATTACGCTTGCTAGCAATGCCTCCATGGACCGCTTTTCGAATAACACTACTTCGCACTTCTCCAATTGCTTACCCGAAAGATTGGTACTGGAGGGTGAGTGGGAGGTGGCGCTTACCAAGTTGAGATACCCCCTCCGGTTTTATAACTTAAGTTCCAGCTCCACTATCAGTGGCACTCTCAAGTCCACGTATTCCGACGGTTTCGATACCGCGTATACCCCTTTTACCGTGAAACTTCCAAACGTTATTGAAAAGGACAGCGCGCAGCTTTTAACTCTCATCAACAAGAGCATTCGAAACCAAATTAATGTGCAACAATTCTTTTTTGACAAAGAAGGAAAAACAACCGTCAACAGAGCCGCCGTCGAACAAAAGAAGGAAGCGGCCGAGAAGGGGGAAGCCGCCGAGAAGGGGGAAGCCGCCGAAAAGGGGGAAGCCGCCGAGAAGGGGGAAGCCTCAAACGTTCTTCCCCAAGAAATCGTTACCCCTCATAGATTGCTTCCTGCCCCTTCTACGCCAACTGAACCACTTCCAAACTTTCATTCGCTGCCCCCGATGCACGATGAAGGAGTCATGAGCGATGAACCAGTCAACAAGAAAAAGAAAAGAATGAATGAAGAAGCTGGACGCAATTCCATTTCCCCTGCTAATGTTCAGAAACGCGTAGTAACTTCCATCATTCCATCGCCGATGCTTTGCAGAATGCTTGGATATTTACCTAATACGGATGTCGTGCGCTCTCCCAAATCCACCTACATGATAGATCCCTACATGGGTTTTCCTTACGAAGTATTCATCTACTGCGATATCGTTGTTCCCCAGCTCGTTGGAAACTCGTTCGTTCAAGTGATAGAGAGTTCCGTCATCGAAGTCGAGCCCGAGACCCCTAAACGTCTGTCGATGGAACAATCTTTCTTTCCACAAAATTGGGTTCCTTTACTTCGCCAGGATTTTAACGTCATTTCCATAGATTTAAGGGACGGTTTTGGCAATCTGATTCCATTCGCCGACGGTTTTTCTTCTGCATTAGTTCTATCCCTCAGACCCAAACCATGAACTCAAACGATTCAATTCTCCTTCGTTACTACCTCAATCAGGCTGGCCACGGAGATCGCAATTTCAACCTTTACAGAGGATCTCAATTTCAAAAGGGTAGCGGTCTATTCAGTGCTCTTGGAGGCTTGTTTAGAACCCTGTTCCCCCTCATCAAGAGCGGTGCAAAAGTGGTAGGAAAAGAAGCTCTAAAAATGGGTTCCAACGTTCTTGCCGATATTGCCACATCTGCTGCAACTCCTAAAGAAGCCTTCCAAACCCGTCTAAGGGAAGCTGGATCCAATTTAAAGCGCAAAGCCGAAAGTAAAATCGATTCTATGATGGGGTCGGGTAGAAAGCGAAAAAACAAAAAAATGAAACCAAAATCCTACAAGATAAAAAGAAAACCCAAAGGCAAGAAGAAACAGTCTAAAGCCAGACGCGTTCAACGGAGGGACATATTTTCATCATGAGCAGCACTGTTTTCATGAACTCTGAATTAGACTTCTTTAAAGAACTTCCCGTTCAAACCAATATCGAAGAATCTCAAATTCTTCAAATTAATCCACAAAATGCCATCTCTAAGGATTCACCCATTGCATTTCACTATTCTTCAAATGCCGAAGATTACCTGGACCTATCTTACGTCGTTATCGAGTTTTTTTTTTAAATTTTAAATGAAGATCACTCTGAGCTTGCTGCTGACGAAAAAGTCACTCTCGTTAACAATCCTCTCAATGCTCTCTTTAGTCAGGTTAACGTATCTCTAAATAACGTAAATATTGCCTTGCCTCAGCAAGGTTACCCTTACAGAACCTATCTTGAAAGTCTACTGAACTATTCCTCTGACGTCATGAATAACCGCTTGCAAATGTCCCTATGGTTCAAAGACACCGCTGGAAAGTTTGAAGATTTTGAAAATAATTTGGGTCTTAAACAGCGTTTTCAATACACCAAGCAAAGCAATTCCTTTCAACTAATGGGGTGCCTATCACACGGTTTCTTTAATCAAGATTTGCTTCTTCTCAATAACGTTGACCTCTCCATCACCCCTTCTCCTCCTCAATTTCATCTAATTGCCGCAAATCCATCGTTTAGGGGGTTCACAAAAATTCTTGGCGCTCATCTATATCTTAAACGAGCTCGCCCCACTCCATCCATTAAGACGGCATATCAGGGAGCGCTCGCCAAAGCAAACGTCATCATGCCTTTCAAGGACGTTGATTATCAAACTCTCAGCTAGCTTCCGGAATTACCTCTGCCTCTTTCCCTAACGTTCTCGTTGGAAAGGTACCCAGGTGCATCACTTTGGCCATGACAACCGATAAGGCCCACTCTGGGGATATAACCAAGAATCCTTTCAACTTTCAACACTTCAACCTCTCAAATTTGCAACTCAGGGTCAACAACCGCCCCGTTCCGTCTTCTGCCGTCGTTCTCAACTTTGACAAAAATTTCGTTCTTCAAGGTTATCAAACTCTCCTTCTTGCTCTAGCCAAGGTTTTCAATAACAAAGTCATAAACATATCTACCCCAACGGATTCACCATCTTCTCATTTGATCTCACGGCTGACATGTCCGCCGATCGAAATTACATTCCCGGTATTCATCACGGTAACGTCGGTATAAATCTAGTATTTCTTCGATCTTTAGCCGAACCCGTCCGTCTTCACGTCATCACAGAAATTTACAGATCCGTTCAAATAGATTTCAATCGATCCATTCTCGTAACATGAACACCCATCAAATTTACTCCTGCTTGCGAAAGTTCAAACCTTTCATTGGCGTCTTCCGTTCCGACAAAATTCCTAACTCCTTGCTTTTTCCACCACCTCCCATCGCTTTAGTCATTAACACCGATCCAAGCTCTAAACCAGGAAAACATTGGGTCTGCATCTTCGTTTCAAAGAATGGTTACGGGGAATATTTCGACAGTTACGCTTTACCCCCTCTTCTTCCTTCCATTCTTCATTTTCTCAATTGCTATGGCGGCCCTGATTGGGAGTACAATACCCGGCGCTTACAAGGAAACCATTCCTCTACGTGCGGCCATTACGTAATAGCATTCCTTACCTACCGATGTTGCCATTTTTATCCTTCCTTTTTCTTCTTTTCAAAATTCAAACTTTCCGATTATCATTTCAACGATAATTACATTTCCAAAACTCATCACATTCGGTGCTCTTCTTCCTCCTCCGTACAAATATGTAGATCACTCGCATCTAGCTCAGTCGTCGTCTAGCCCTCAAACATGTAAGTACTCTCCGTTTTTAACCTATGTAACTTCTATCTCTACTGTTCATCATTTTTTCTATTATTCTTTTTACTTGTTGCAGGGCTCCCATTCACTTTCTCAACGAGTCTCGTTCTAAGTGCATTTCCATAACCCCTACGGAAGTTACCATCTCTAGGTGCATCAAACTCGCAACTGTGACCTTCTCTCCCGAGACGTGGATTCGTTTCGTCCAAGAACTAGGTCCAAAAATTGAATCCCATTTCAAGTCAAAACTTCCAAATTCAAAGCACATCATCAACGAATCCATTACCGTTTACTTCAAGCGGCCATTTGGAAAACCTTCTATAGTGTTCCAACCTGCTGGATTTTCCATAAACGAAAAGGAATGAACTGCAATTGTCCACATTCATCAGGATTACGCCAAATACGACGAATATCAATCATGAGACCTTTTTGCTTCGATTTCTCCGGCCTCACACCTCTACCCTAGATGTCTGCTACCAGGTTGAAGCTGACCTTCTACGTCATTATATACGTCATCCTGTTCAACCCAGTGCGCAATTTCAAACCTTCTCCTTCTACCGGAAAAACCCCTTCCTCCCCATCACTTCGTCTCCTACCATCTAAGAGTCAAGATGATGCGCAGTGTGCTCCGGGATCTCTCCAGCAGAGGACAGACTCCTCACATCATTGGCGTTAAGGACCTTCATCTCAACATTCCTTACACCGTCGTCGGCGCCCGGGCTATGAGCACTCAGTTTGGCTGGAAAACAGTGCTCAAACTTTAGGCCGGCAGAGAGGTCTTCCTGCCTTCGGCCTACGGCGACCTAACCGACGACAGCATAGCCCAACTCAACGCGACTCCTTTCCTTATCATCTACAAAGGAATCGAGCACATTCCAAACACAAACGAATACAAGAAGCGAAATTCCAGTCACGCAATGACGTGCTCCACGGATTTCTTTGATAACGGTAAGTTCATCTAAATATTCAGCTTGTCTCCCTCCCCCCTCTCTCTCTCTCACCATTTTGATTCTATATCGTCTCCTTTCTTTATTCCAGGGCATAACCTCATGGCCTGCATCAAGTTCTCCATCTTTGAACAAGTGGACGACCTTGGTAACATCGTCATGCCTTTCCAGTTAATTTCCACCAACGTCGATCGATTTGGAGCCTGCAAAATTGTCACCGTCCAGCTCAACGTTCAAAACGCCGCCATCATCAACGTCCAGTTGTCACTTCAAAAATATCTCCGGAGCTAGACACTGATCCAAAATATCATCTGTCCTTCACCGACCAACCCATCCCTTCCTCAAATTGTACGTCATTTCTCACCCCTGTTTGCCTACCCTCTTCTCAACCTCACCTCAACTTCTCTCACATCAATTTCAAATGCGTCACTGAAGAAGATATACAAGATCCATGCATCACCACTTTCAAAATCGTATTTGTGAAATAAATTGTATCCATATTCTCAATAAAGAAAATTAAAAAAGAGTAAGGAGAGACTTCATACAAAACCGGAAATCGACTTGTACCTACATAAGTCAATTGGCATAATCCCGCTCCAAAAGTAAAATGGTCTAATCCCGCTCCAGAAGTAAAATGGTCTAATCCCGCTCCAAAAGTAAAATGGTCTAATCCCGCTCCAAAAGTCATTTGGTATAATCCCGCTCCAAAAGTAAAATGGTATAATCCCGCTCCAAAAGTAAAATGGTATAATCGTGTTCCTCATCCAGGTCAAGTGGTATGAACCCGGTGGTATGAAATCATTTCCGGTTTGGTCTAAAGTCTCTCCTTACTACTCACGTGATGAGTATGTAATAACTCATCCATTGGAGCCCATAGAGTTCATTTGCGGTAACCTCACACGTACTATCCCCAATTTACCTGCGGGCACCCCTGGGGCCTTGCAGATTAATTTGCCATGTTCGTGTGAATTAAAGGTTGGCCATGTTGTCCAAATTCCAACCCGATTTCCTAGCTTAGATTTTTCGCCTCCTGTGCCAGAGACCTTACACCTAATACCCGCGGGCTGGTCTAACCTTGCGTCGCTTAAAATTTCTCCGTTTGCTAGTTCAGAGCAATTAACTTTTACCAATGTATCACAATGCTTAAACAGTAACTGGTCTGCGGAAGCACCCCACCTTAATCTGTCACATATTCCCTATATGAGTCCCTTTTTGGCCTCTGAGTGTGACCCTCACAATTTCACACCTCTGACACATCTGTTACTTATTTGGACTGCGTTTTTAACCTTGCTAGTCGGTGTTATGATATTTCGTCGCCCAGAACTTGTGCTCACTACGAGAGTACCAGGGGTAGTGGCGGCAGGTAACATTCCACCGGCATTTTATGATGTTTTTGTTATTATTTTTGGATTGCTTGTTCTAGCGTTTCTGTGTGCTGTGGCTTATCGCTTTCTTAGGTTCTGTTGGCAGGTTTATCAACTTCATCGTGAGGTAAGGAGACCGGATATTGAAACCACGGTAGAAGGAGGTACGAATGGTATCTTATTTCTAGCATCTCCGCCAGTGGCCGCTCGGCGAAGGCCTTCTACTCCTCTACAAGGCATACCGGAAACGACTTCTGCCTAAAGGCACATCTATAGTTTTGGTAATATTAATTCTTTTTACTTTTTTGTGATCTCGTCATCACCTCTAGCATCACCTCCGCCGGGACCAGATAGCAGAGTAAGTGGGCTTTCTTACAGGAAGAGGATAGGTTTCCCGCTTCATGTTTTTCTAGGCTAGCTGTCACCAGATTCATGTTCGTTTACAGAAAATAGAATTGTCAGTTTTTTCGCCTACATTAAATAGTGATGTGTACTTATGGTATGTCAGGCACGCAATAACCTGTTAAGATAGTTGAAACATAATAAGCTAATAATCATAAACAAGAACAACAAAAGGACAAGAAAGGGAGTATCGCTTTACTTCTCGGGCGTGTCGTGAGAGCCCGGGGTGGTAAGGGATAAAACGTCGTAGTTCAATTTTTAGGGGTATATCGTAAGGTTCCCTTAAAACCACAACACACATACACAAAGGTTTACATTTTGTGGGGGTACCGTGAGATCCTACGGAATCTTATTGGACACGTATTCTTAGAAACTTTAAGTTTCCCTGTGCACAGGTTTTTTTTTTTTTTTTTTTTTTTTTTACTCCTTATTAAGGTTTTGGAGGCGTGGGTCGCTCCACTAGCCTGTTTTTTTATCTTTTTTTATAGGAGATAGCACTGTCACTGCTCTTTAATAAAAAAGGACTAGGATACGTATATAGACTATTGCGGAAATGGCCACCGCAATTATGCTGATTCTATGGGCTTGCCCGTGCCTGGCATCCCCTAAGATAGTTGGAGAACCTTCTGAAGTTGTACCTATTGAAGTGACAGCTGGTGCTGATTTGTACGCTTTGCCAAATTTAACGCTTTATGAGAATTCTGTCCCGGTACTATTTGTTGCATCCCAGTGTTGGATACATGCCCCAGTGGCTGCATATTGTAAAATAAACACCACCACTTCGACCTTTTGTTACTGGTTAACATTGAAATTCCAGAATATTCCAGACGAATTCCCCACACTATTTCAGGCGACTGATAACCCGCTAAGAGGAGACGGTTCGATATTTGGTTCACAATTTTTGCTAGCCGATAAACCGCATGTAGGAAACATGTTTGTTTCCGAGTCAACTATGCGTGCTATTTTACATCATGCACGAAAATATGACCAGTTTGTTGTCATGTTAAACATGACAATATGCGATAAAGTCTTTAGTCTACAGCATGCCATGTCTATGCGTTCTTCCGATGCTGGGCCTTTGAGTTATTGTTTCAGGCTACACGCACTGATATGGTGTATCGTACTTATATGACGCGTAATCTGCACCCTTCAGTCGTACCTCCGGGTCTGCTGAGCAATGCATTAGATGCAGTTCGCCTCTCTAATGCGGGATTTCGTCTAGTTTGGGAAAAGGAGGCCATTGGTAAATACTATAGCGCCCCCATTGTTGACTGCTTGTTTTCCCCTAAGCATATTGTAATTGGCCTACAAGTTCCCCTCATTCGAGAGGATACGCAGACCGCGGTTGGACGCTATTTCACTCCTACACCCTTCGCTTTATCGGAGCAAACATGCATGATTAATTTGAGTGGGCGTGCGGTAGCCATCATGTACTCTCATGGGAACTTTCGACTTTTGCTACCTCAGTGCGACATTGCTAAATCCAGTCTGTGTCTAGTGACCCCGACGTATGGCATTTCCAGTTTATTCACTGCCTGCGTTTCCGATATTTTACAGGGCACGTCGGTATCACATTTATCTCGTGTGTGCCCCATGACTTGCTTTCAGAACCACAAACCGATGATGTCACCACTGGACGACTTCAGTTTTATGTTGACCCACGTAGAATCCTTACGGGTTCAATGTCCAAATTTTGCACGTAATTATTCCTTACAAAGCGACATTGGAGCATACCGGGTTAGATTACCTTGCCGCTGTAATGCTTCGGTATCCTTTTATACCCTTTCTACACTCAGGCACTGTGTAGCGTCACGCAATGTGTGGGTAGAAATATGACGACTAATACCGGCATCATGGTCTTCTCTTGAAACTACAATTTTACCCCCGTATTATTCTTCAGGTTATCCCACATACACTTCTCTTGGTCAGTGTTACAACAAGTACTGGCATGCTGCAGACCATTCGCATACCGCTCTCATATCCTTAATAGGTGTACTATTTGGCCTACACATTATTATAATTTCCTACTTGATATGGCCGGCTAAAACCAATGGGTTAATGCCCATACTATGGCACAATGTCACGCCATGGTCAGCCCGCTTACCTTCTACCTATCCACCTCCTTCGCAGGGCTCTCACCCACGCCGGGAATACGACGATGTCAGCTCAACCCCCCATATTCCGCTACCGGCCCTACCCACAGTCTCCGGTCCACTCTTGGTCCCGGTGTATGAATCCCCCAGTGGAGAGGAATCTCTCTACATTGTTCCTAAACCTCTGCACCAGGTCTATATGCAACTTCGCCCAGCAACAGACGCCTATGTGAACCTTGCCAAACGCCCTACCTAAAACCCCCCCTTTTTCTTCTCCCCCCACCATAGTTTCCACAGTCTAACTGTGTGTGCCATTAGTTCTCAAGGGATCACCTTATTTTATTATTGTACGCCTATATATATCTACATATATTCAATGTATCTATATATATTCAATACATATGTCTGTTTATATATTTATATATTTAGCTTTATTTTATGTACCATTGTATTTTTTTTGGGCCTTGCCCAGGTCCCCTTCCGTTTATTGTATTTCTTTTTAAGAGCATGGTTTTTTTGTTAATGTTGTTTTTTTTCATTAATCTAACATTACTGAAATTTATGGATTGCATCCGCCACTTGATATATGTAACCACTGTGTCTGTCTTAGCTACCCTTCATTACTGTGTCCCCCATTTATTTTGTTACTTTTCCCACTGTCCGTTTCCCTGTCGGACTTCCTTCCCCCTACCCTTTTACCCCTGTTTATTCCTTATAGTCATCCTGTAGATTGATCTCTTCATATTTTGTTTTCATGTGCATGGACCACGTCCTATTTGTTTGGACGCCCCATGACTTGGCGACACAGCGTCATGGGGTGCGGAGGCGTCAGCACCTTAATGATATAGCCTCTCGCCCTGAGCACCGACCACTTTCATTCACATGGAGGCTGGCTTTCACTACACACTTGGGAGCATTGCTACTGGACTTCACTACACATTTTGGAGCTCGCGGGCCCCTGGTGTGAATAACGAACTCCCATACTCCAGGACGGTGATCCTGCATGTTTTTGGATTGCTGTTTTTTTTGCTCTCTCCAGTCAGTGTAGTGCTACTCGTGTGACTGTTCCTGTTTCCGGTGGGGAAGCCCACGTACCATCGGTGCTCTCCAGTGTTATCACTAACCTACCGGCCGTGGTGTAATGTCAAGACTGCATGGGTGCGTCCCGCAAGTGTATGCTGTACTTCTCTCCTCAAGAATGCCATATGTGGAACGTCTTCTATCACACAACTGTTGGGCGTGGTGGTGCATTCACAGGGTTCAAGTTCTGCGTTACTGTCCATACTTATTGTCCATATGTTAATATTTTGTTTTCCCCCTCCCTACCGTACCTGGCCTCCTTTCTCTTCATGTTTTTTTGTATTGTACATGTAATCTCTACCTTTCGGTATATAAGTAGGTTGTTGGCTCATGTCATCCCCGTTGTGACCTCTCTCTCTCTCTTTCTCTCTCTCTCTCTCTCTCTCTCTCTCTCTCTCTCTCTCTCTCTCTCTCTCTCTCTCTCTCTCTCTCTCTCTCTCTCTCTCTCTTATTTGCAGGCCCTGTCTGTAAAGCCAATCTTTGTTTTTCTTTGTATCTATCACGCCTCCTTGCTATTTTGTTTTTGGTCGCTGGGGTCGGTGACATGTATCCAATAGGGAAATGTCACGTATGCCATAATAGGAGAATAGGTTTGTGGGTATATTTCGGACATCATACGTTTTTGAACAAAGAAATTTACATTCGCTGGCAACTTTGTACATCAAAATAATTTGTGACTTTTCTGGAGCTTAATAGATTGCAACAATCAACAGGAAAGGCATGGTTACCCACATCCATTGAAATTCTAAACATAATTCTTTCTGGAAATGAGTAACTGGTGATACTAACAGGAAAGGGTTGGTTACCCACATCCCATGACAATCCCAAAGGGACTTTTTACCATTACATAGGCATCCTGTTTGCCTGCGATTTTGTCACGTAGACCGGAGCTGTCATGCGTCACTGGGAGATTCCTCGGGAAGTTCTAGAAGCTTCGCGTATGGGCCGTAATGTTCAAAACAGAGGGCGGTAGCTCATGATAGTTGGGCTTGGCCCAGTGATAACCGGAAGCCCCTAGGAAAGGGAATCACTATAAAATGTGTAGCGAGCATCGGCTTGGGGTCGGTTGTTACATAGACGTCGCAGGGTCATGACGGCCGGTTCGATCTAGAACTGTGGACCATCACCAGCGTTACTCTACCTCTCTCCCAGGCTTCGTGACATCACCCAACAAAGGTAAGCCCGCTGGGGCATTTAATTAATAGTACAACTGCCATGGGCAGTCTTAATTATATGGTAGATCAATAGATTATATTAACTGGAAATTCACATGCAAGCATTGTAATAATACCAAGTGTTTATCTTTCATGAAGTCAGAACTTGTATCTGGAAACCCAAGTGGTGTATGGGTTAATCTTTAATAAAAAGGGGACTTGTGGCTAACTTGCGAGTCTTACTCTACCATTCTGATTCCCTGGCTATGTACCCCAGTCGCAGCCCTCACCCCTGGCTGTGACAATATTCAGGGTATAACGAAACGGACATTTCCGTTCTCCTATGCCTGGGGGACCAGATCCTGCGAGGTGGGTGTTTACAATGTTTGATAAGCTTGTGAAGCTTGTTAAGGCGGAGCTTTTGAAGAATGAACCCAGGTACTTAGGAATATCCATATCTGATTCGAAACAACCTTCCAAAGCATTTAATATGAGCGTTCGAACGGCAGATAAAGTGAATGTCGAGGCAGTTCCTAAATCTATGGAGAGAGTCATGCAAAGTAACGTGGAATTTTTGATGGGAGGGCCTATAAAAATTACTTGCATGTGGACCAGAGAGATTGCGGGTTCATGCTTTAAACCGTGCGAAGAATGCAGGAGAAACAAGGGAATAGTAGAAATTGCAAACAACAAGAACACCTTGTGTGTTCCAAGGGCGGTTGCCGTGTGCAAGTCAAAAGTGGACGTCGACATCAATTATAACACGATTCGAAGAAGTGAGTTCTTGCAGAAACAGAGAGCTGTAGAGCTATGCGAGGCGGTAGGAAAGAACGATGACAATTTACTGTAGAAGACGTGAAACGTTTAGACGAAATGCTAAAGGAATATGCCTTCGCGGTCTTTGCAGACCTTTCGGGAAAGAACGTGCTATATAAATCAAGAAAGCACATCGATCTCATGCTGCACGACGGACATTGTAACGCTATAGTAAACTTGAACGCAACTTTAAAATGTAAATGGTACTGCCGAGAATTCTGCTTTGTTTCAAAGAATAAGAAGGAATAACATCGCTGCGACGAAAAATGTGTGAAATGCCACCAGGTATGTCGTGTTAGCTCTTATGGTTGCGTAACGCTGTACTGTCATCGGGTTTTTAAGAGTCTGGCGTGCTTTGATAGGCACAAGAAAAAAGGCGCGTTCTACCCGCATGGATGTCTGGGTGCGATGTGGGAAAGGTCTGTCTTTCTTGCAATAAATTGTTGAACTTAAGACACTGGAAGGTAGCGCACCAGTGCGGCGAAATCTTTTGCAGTCATTGCAAGGTACACGCAGACCTAAACCATCAATGTTACATACAACCGTACTGTCCCAAGAGCACTCGAAGCGATTTTGTGTTAATGTTCATTGATTTTGAATGCACGTAGGAGACTCCATATTTGAAAAAGCGTGAGATGTTTGAACACGTCCCAAATCTTCGCGTGCTATACCAGGCTTGCACCTTGTGCATAGACAACCAGCACAACATGACGTACTGCATGCGGTGTGGCGTGAAAAAATAGGTCTTTGAAGATAAACTGGTGACGCAACTGTTTGCTCACATCACTCAACCTACGTTTGCAAGTTGTGACGTGATCATCTTGGCTCAAAACATGCGCTCGTATGACAGTCAATTCCTATTATATCACATGGTTAGCGAACTTAAATGGATGCCCGAGCTTATTATGAACAGTATCATGATACACAACATGAAGTTTGGCAACGCTGTTTTTCTTGACTCGTTAAACTTCATTCCCATGCCACTAACTCGCTTTTCTAAGACGTTCCAGTTGCAGGAATGTAAAGGGTATTTTCCCTATCTCTTTAACACTAAAACCAACGAAGACTACGTGGGACCCGTGCCAGAGCCGAAGTACCTTTCCTGGGGTGGCATGTTCTTTGAGGGTCGAAAGACTTTCGAGAAGTGGCATCAAGAGTTGACGTCATCTCAGTACGTGTTTAGAATGAAGGAGGAGATGAACAGGTACTGCGAGATGGGCGTCTTTCTCTGTAGTCAAGGAGTAGCAAAATTTAGATAATAATTCCTCGAAGAGAACGGCATCGACCCTTTTAGAGAATGCGGGACCATCGCGCAGGCGTGCCAGTACGTATATAGAAAGCGATTTATGCCGCAAAACACCATCGCTCTGCTACCTCCGGGCGGTTACCGTCTGGCGATGAGTTTTCGTGCATTGCTTGCGTCTGGTTATCGTGGGTGGAAAAGCAAGAAAACGTGATTATTCAGAGCGCTGTTCGAGGAAGAGAGGTGAAGCTGTTGCGGCTTATGAAGGCTATTCAAAGTCTTACCAATAATAACAGAATGTATTCATTAATTGGGAAAACAACATTAAGAAGTGATAGGATACTCTCTCCTGTTTTAATTAAAGTTAATGATCACTTTCGTAAATCTTCTCCTTAATACTACAAATGCATTCTAAAAGCAAAAGTAAAAGACCAAGGCGAGATGTACGATCTCGGTGAATAGTGACCACTTCCTGATGAAAGTCCACCGGGTGTCGTCAGATCCTCTGGTCGACACTTGCAGGAGCCAACACCCAAGAATCCAAGTATAAAATGTGTTTCCCTGGGAGACCCGAGACAGTTGGACAGTTGGACTTATACAGCGATAGACTGTATAACACCATCATGAACGTCTGGACGATGATCCTGTTCTTTACCTGCACCATGAGTGAGTAAGGTGTATTTATAAGATACTGCCAGAAATAGTAATAATTACTAGGGGATTGATAGCAAGTGCCATCTTATCATTAACTTACCATTCTCTTAAAATTTTTATTATCATATTATTTTATATTATGTATTAACTCAGGCATGTGTATGATACTCATTGGTTCTTTCTAATAGTAATTAGCTTAAGTATATTTTTACTTTTATTTGAAGTTCCATCCTTGTCACATCCACCCAATTCCATCCATAGAAGAGAAAATAGCACTATAGTGTCTTAATCGTTTAAAAAGGCACAAAACGTGCTGGAGGAAGTTAGCCGACTAGAGGCTTCCACTGAGGAAAAAGAAGCAAATCTTGATACACAAAGGCGGCTTCCTACCGGCTATTCTCTTACCGGTCCAGGGTTCGTTGGGCAGCGCACTCGTGTCAAAGTTTGCTGGATGAAGTACGCCAGGCAAATCGTGGTTGCTCCGCAACCTAAAACAGTTGACAAACTTCACCTCATAGATAAAACTATTTCCAGACTAGCAAAAGACATCGACAGTGTCCAGCGCGAACAGATATCTGCCGACGAAAATTTGCGCTTAACGAAATATAAATTGAGCAACTATCTCGATGTCGTGGCACAAATGAAACAGCCCTATCTTCGCGATAACGACGACGACAACGACGACGACGATGACCTATTCCACGAAGTATCGGTAAAACAGGAGCCTAAAACGGTAAACGTTAACCCTTTCTTGCCGCTCAAGAAGAAAAGACCGACTTCTCCTCCCTCGGCGACAAAGAGATCTAGTATGCCCAGCTATAACCTTCGCCTAAAACAGTGGAAACCTCTATACAAGTAAGCGATGAACTAATGGAACACGCTGAGACGATTCTACGAAAAACCGGAACAACCCGCCGGCTTCGGATCGGTAAACGCGCATCGAAAAGCCACCGGCAAGCCGAAGGGGGACATTGAGGACAAGTACACGCTGCACAAACCAGTCGGAAAGCGCTTTTCCACGCGATATTATCACGTGACCAATATGGACGATCTGTGGGAGGCTGACCTCAACGTTATGAACAGTGTCAAGGGCATAGCAAACCTTACGCCTACATTCTCACCGTCATAGTCGTCTTCTTCGAGTACGCTTGGGCCGTACCTCTAACATCCAAACTCGGATCCGAGGTAGCACAAGCATTTCGCTCCATATTTTCCGAGCGCGTTCCTAGGGTTCTGCAGACGGACAAAGGAACCGAGATCACCAACGAAACCTTTAGGGCCTTTCTGAAGAAACACGGCGTCCGCCATTACACCACAAAGAACAATGTAAAGGCCAGTGTCGTTAAACGCTACAATCGCAATTTAAAGACCAAGATGTGGACGTATTTCACGCACGCAAAAACTTACCGATACGTAGAGGTACTTGCGGCCTTGCTCAAGTCGTACAACAGTTCGTATCAAAGATCCATCAAGATGGCGCCCAAGGACGTGTACCACAACTTGTACGCAGATAGGCATGTACCCCGCAGTAGAGCACCAAAGTACGCCGTGGGGGACCACATGCGCATTTCCAAAGAAAATCTGAAGTTTGACAAGGGGTACGAGCAGAATTGGACGGACGAAATATTCGTCATCGACAAGTTCGTGCGTGGGCAGCCAGTGGTATATAAACTGAAGAATCTCGCCGGAGAGGACATTGACGGAAGCTTTTACACCGAAGAGCTGCAAAAGGTGGAAATCCCTCAAAAGTACAAAATAGACGAAGTTTTGGAAACCAGGGGCCGCGGGCGCAACAAGCAACTTTTGGTGAAGTGGAAGGGCTACCCCTCCAAGTTTAACTCTTGGGTCCAGGCTTCGACAATCGCTTCGATATGATCAAAACCGAACCCTTTTCCCTCACGCTCGTGAGCAATGCTTCCATGGATCACTTTAGCGACAACACGATTTCCAAATTTTCCAACATACTGCAAGAGCGAATAGTGCTTCAAGGGGAGTGGGAAGTGGCTCTGCAAAAGGTGAGGTATCCCGTTAAATTTTACAACCACGAGACGTGCAACCCATCGGCACCAGGTACACGATGACAAATCTACTCTCGCATTTCAAAATTAGCTTGCAGATGCCGCCGTGTATCACGCACGATCCCAAAAATCTGTTGACTCGGGTGAACGCCGTCATTCAGGAACATTTGCTCGTGGATAACTTCTTTGTGCACCACGAGCGCAATAAACCGGTCAGCATCAACGAAGCCGCCACTCATGTGTAGCAGCTTTCCTTTGATGGGTATGTGGAGACCGTGGTGCGCGTTCCCAAGACCATGGTTCCCAGTGAGGCTGCTATGAGCGATGCGCCTTCCAGAACGAAACCCCCAACCCGAAAGCCAAACACCCAAGGCCCAAACCGACCGCTCAAGCGCCTAAACCCAAACCCGTGGTAGGTTCTAAACACACTCCGCCACCGGAGAGCAGCGCCGCGCAGCCCGACCAACCGCCCACCGAATCTCTCCATCGAGTTCATAGCATGATGCTGTCCCCAGCCAATGCCAAGATGCTGGGCTTTGAACCCGAAACCAACATCGTTTTACAGAAGGAGGCAAAACACCCCGTGGATTCCTATGTGGGGTTTCCTTACGAAATGTTCATCTACTGCAATCTGGTTGCACCGCAAGTGGTGGGCGATACATTCGCCCAAGTGGTTGAGAGCGTTGCAGTAGAATACGAGAACAACAACAACACTTACATCTCCAATGAAAATACCTTCTTTCCTCAGAACTGGGTGGCACTCGCTCAAAAGGACTTTAAGACCATCGGCATAGATTTAAGGAACGGTTGTGGCGATCTGCTACCATTTGCCGACGGCTTTTCCTCCACTATAGTTCTCACCTTCCGGGCAAAGAAACGGTCACTCAATACTAATCAATCAAGCCGGCGGTGCTTTAGACCACGGGGATTTCGTTCTCTACCGCAGTAGGCTCTATCAGCGCGGAAGTGCTCTCTTTTCTGCCCTAGGAAGTCTCTTCGGAACCGTTCTACCCTTCTTGAAAAGCAGCGCAAAGGCTGTGGGCAATTTGGCGCTCAAAGTGGACGCTCACGTGCTGTCCGACGTGGCCGCCGAAGGAACCACCCCGAAGGAAGCTTTAAGAAGCAGGCTTAAGGAGGCTGGGTCCAATCTGAAGCGTTAGGCAGATGAAAAAGTCGATTCTGTGCTAGGATCGGGCGTCAGGCACCAGAAGACAATAAGGCGCGCCAAACCTATCCAGCCGGAACAGTCTAAGCTGAAACGCAAGAGGCGAAAAGTACAGGACGTGTTGTCGTAATGGCCAAAACCGTGATCCACATGAACTCCGAACTGGTCTTCTTCAAGGACCTTCCAGTTCAGATAAAGGTCGAAGAGTCTCGGTTCATATCCCAAAACCCTCAAAACACCAGCATGAACAATGCACCAATCACCTTTCATTATTCCGGAATTGGAAACGAATACCTCGACCTTCCTTACGTCATTATAGAGGTCTTTGTTGGTATCGTTAGCGAAAATGGAGAGGAGCTCAAGGACGATGTGTAAGCCATCTTCGTCAACAAAGCCCTAAATTCACTGTTTCAGCAGCTTGAGATGTCGCTCAATAGCGTCATAGTTTCCATGCCGCAAGCCGCATATCCCCACAGAACGTATCTCGAAGCCCTCCTCAATTATTCCGAAGATGCCATTAACACCAAGCTCCAGTCCACCCTCTGGAAAAAGGATACCCCCACCATCATGGACACTTTTGCGGCAAATGCCGGCTTCTTCTTTCGGCATGGATTTACCAAAGCCATTAAGGTCGTGCAATTAATGGGGCCGCTATCGAATGCTCTATTTAGACAAAACAATCTGTTGCTCAATAACGTTAGCGTCACCATCAAGCTCACCCCTTCGTCACCTCAGTTCTATTTGCTCTCCGAAGCACCCAATTTCAAGGGGTGCGCCGATATTCAGTTGGCCACTCTACATCTAAAAGTGATCAGACCGTCACCAACCATCAAACTGCGCCCCAGGCAGCTCTGGCAAAGAGCAACGCGAAGTACCACCTCAAGAACGTCAGCTTCCACGCCCTCAGTATTCCCAGAGGGGCCAGTGCAATGAATTTCAGCGACATCCTCACGGGCCAAATTCCAAGGAGAGTGGTCGTCTCCATGGTTCTAGACAAATCCTGTACTGGCGATTTCGCCAGAAATCCTTATAATTTGCAAGATTTTAACATGAACATGTTTCAGCTATACGTCAACAGCAAACCCATTCCTTCTCAACCCATTCAGCCAAGGTTTGAAAACGGACAATTCGTGCGTTACTTTCAAAACCTTCAGGACGGTCTCGGCATTCACTCCAGAGACGAGGGACATTCCATTTCCAGACAGGCCTACCCCATCAGTTATACCGTCCTTGCTTTCGATCTCACTGCCGACATGAGCGCCAACGAATCTTACATTTCGGGTCAGCGTCACGGCTCCGTGTCTATAAGGGTGGGTTTTACCAAATAGTTGACAGATCCGGTCGTACTTCTGGTGTTGGCGGAAATACATCGTACACTGGAAATCTACGCTAACCGATCCATTCTCATATCATGAACTCGCTTCAAATAGAGCGCTTTCTGTCTAACTTTCCTTCCACGCGCCCTCACTTTTTAGGCGTCTACGCCTGCGACACCCTACCCTCTGAAAGTGAAAATACGAAATTCTCATTCGCTTTGTTCGCTAATACCGATCCAATCTCCCTACCAGGCAAGCACTGGATCTGCATCTTTGTCTCGCAAAGTGGCAACGGAGAATATTTCGATAGTTATGAGCTAGCACCTCTGACCCCTCATTTGCTAAAGTTTCTAAACGCTAGCTGCGGGAACCATTAGTCGCACAACGTCAGAAGACTGCAAGGTCATGACAGCACCACGTGCGGTCAATACGTCATAGACTACTTATCGCATCGCTGCTCTGGTTTATCCAAGGAAAACTTTCTTTCAAAATTTAGCATTACCGACTACGCGTGCAATGACAACGTTATTCTCAACACCTATATCCCAAAGAAAGGACTCTACATCATCTTCTACGGGAATCAGTACATTCCGGTGGAAGAAATTACAAAAATGCCCATAGAGAAACGCACCTGCTATAGTAAGTGTTGCACATGGTATTTGGGACATTCTGCATTTTACATCCTCACCGATCACGTACATGGAGACTGGATATTTAGGGTTCAAAAACAGACCTCTCCAACAAGATGAAGATGATCCCCCTGGAACTATTCGTTACCAAAAGCACGAAACTTTCCATTAATCATATTGTGCAAGGAAACCTTCCCGCGGTTCAAATATCCAGATCTAACGGTTTCTTTTCCAGTTCCTGCAAGGAAACATTCCCACGGATGTTGTTGTTCCTGTAACGGTCCACCAGAGTTTCCTGTTCAACCGTCTTTTCTTCTAATCTATAAATGCTGAACTTCCTTTTTGCTGCTCAGTTTGTGTGCTGCCGTCGTCGTGGAATGCCGGTCGAGTCCTGCCGTACCACTGCTCTTTCTCTTTTCATCGGTGCTGCAGCTGTGAAGTTTTCAGTCGTCTGGTACCTTTGGGCATCGAGTGCCAACTTGGATTCTAGGAAGACCTCAGCAAATCCAAGACTTTCTGCGCAAGTACAACACCAGCCGCCTTTCATGACCTGTGGCTGCTTCTCGGTGCTGCTGAAATACATTCAAAACGCACAACGCATCCAAGTTCTGCTGCCTGGTGAACGCCAAGTGCTGCTGAAAAACGGGAGCGCTATCTTCTGCCGGTACCCTCCTTCCGACGTCGAGGTTGTGAGGACCCAGCTGCCCATTCACGCTCAGCAGGTTTGCACTCCTTACCGCAGGTGCGTACGCCACCATAACCTTCCCACCTCAACAACTCACGTTGACGGTCCAGCTCCGTTCGTTAAGAACTGCTTTCGCTGCCAAAGCTAAGCATGTCCGAGAACGCCATTTGTCAGCTTGATGAACTCTCCAACAGCACTGATATTCTCAGCGTTTCTGCCCTACAAGAGAACGTACCCGACATCATGCAAGGCGTCAGAACACTTTCCACAAAGCACGGACCCAGAACGGTCGTCAGAATCGACAACGACACAGAAGTCTTTCTGCCAGCAAGCTTCGGCAACGCCTCTCCAGAACTACTCAAAGAACTCAAATCCGCCAATTTCACCTTAACCTACAAAGGCGAAGAACAACTTAAAAGCGGTTTAAACGATACGCCGTGTACTTTGCTCCCATACCAAAATGAGGTGCCAAACCGATCCCGTCCACATTGGAAACAACCTGCTCCTAAAATTCCTGTCTTTTCCACAACTTTCTGCTCACGGAAAGTATTCCGAAGTTTCACTGCTCTCCTGCAAAACTACCTTCTTTGGCAGCCAGAAGGAAGTCACCGTCAAACTTTCTTCCAACGACGCCCACGCCATTCGTGTAAAGTGCGTCCCTTCCAAAGATGACCAACATGGATCCGACGCTCAGCTCGAAGTAAATCTGTGCCAGAACAAACTTCCTAACTTCGACGTCAACATCACAGCGAACGGGCGTTTCGGCTTAGGTTTCAATAATGAGTTCGTCGTGGCCGTTCCCACCATTGATGCCAGTGCACATTTTTGACATCTTATTCTCTTGCGTCACCAAACCCATCCAGGATCACATCGTGTTCCACATCGACAGCGATAACAGCGACAGCGATGACGACAACAACGATCTCTCAGTCACCACAATTTTAAAATAATATTTTGTGCCCAAAGTGAGTGAGAAAAACAAAATACGTGGTGAACGCAGTGCAGAAAACAACCTAATATTAAGCGCTGAAAGAACAAACAATTTAAAAAAAATATTTTCCAGCAATATCTTTGTGTTAAGTGTAATGTCATCTCTGTACTTTCCTGTAAGTAGTAGAATAAGTTTTTATCATTAAAAATATAAGTACATCCTGCTTGTGTATTCTTAGCTTATATGTTATGTTCAAACAACAAACAATTTATGTTTGCCACAATACTCTTGTGTTAAGTCGTGGCAGGATTATCGTTAATCCACTTGCTTAATCTAGGGTTATCACTACAAGCATAGAAGTAAAGTCAATGTTCCGATTACTGACTCTCGTATTGAAATAGCTATCAGGGGTAAGCTTAAAGGATTTCCTTGCGCTTCGTATAAGATTCATACTCAGCACAACGGGCACGGGACAGTGACGTTTGAAGTGGAGTCTCGCATCTTGAAGCGCCATATTCACCCAGACTGTGAATATGAAGTGCTAGAAATTGAAAGAACTGACTTCCTGTATGACTATACTCCAGGCGAAGTGCTGCTTGAGCAAAAGGTAGGAACACCGGAAGGGAAAAGCGTGTCTAGGTTTCCTAAGGGTGGTGGAGTTCCTACGGAACTACACAGGTTAATAAAATAAACATGTTCAGGATCTCAGGCTAGGTTTAATTTGCTAGTGCAGATTACAGTTTACAGGGTACAAACAGCCAATTGATAAAGTTCCCGGTGAAGAAAATGACTCATTTATAGATCAATTTGGTTATATTTTGTTGTTTTGATTTTTTCTCTATTGGGATTGGCGGCTAGTTCGTGGCCTTTGGGGCGGCAGTTGTTCGGCAGGCATCCGTGCCGCCGCCGTCGCTGCCGCCGCCCGTAGGGCTCGCCTGCGCTGGTCCCTAATTCTTGAAAGGCTTCTGCAGGCTGGAGACCATCGGCCCATTGGAGTGGCGGTTCCTGAAACATAATACAAGGGGGAATTGACATTTGAAAGATGGAGGAAAAGATAAGGGACCTTGAGGAAAAGCTGACACGCCTTACAGCTGCCAAGATCAAGGACGGTAGTATTTCCAATGTTATCAAAGAATATACTGGGGATCCTAAAGGACGGCCTGTTAAAGACTTTATAAGTAATATTGAACAAATAGCTGAAGTAGGAAACTGGACAAAGGTATATCAACTTAACATACCTCGTGCAAAATTGGCAGGCACGGCTTTACAGTTTTCTAGAAGCAGGTCAAATTTAAAGGGTGCCAGTGTTACATTGAAGGAATTCGAAAAGGCACTTATTGAACGTTTCACAGATAAGCTACCCGCTCACTACCACTGTACTGCGTTACAAGACACCACCCAAAAGGCTGATGAAAGCGTAGAAGTGTTCGCGGACAGATGCAGGCATTTGTGTCATAAGACAGTCAAAATCCTAGAGGATGCATCAATACAAAGAACCCTCAATGAGGAGACAGAGCGAAGGCTGTTAGCAGTATTCATGAACGGTCTGATGGGAGTCATAGGACAACAGGTCAGGTTTCAGATGCGTAACACTTTCACCGCAGCTGTCAGAATAGCAACGACAGTAGAAAATGCGGTTTAATCCTCGCATGACGTGGAGGATAATTTCCCGTTTGGTCATTTGGGGATTAACTTGATCGCATAAAGATAATACATCGTAAATATACAGTTCATTGTGTTCACTTAAGTCCTGCACGCGTTGTCAAAGGCAACATTCCAAACTGCTTCCTGAGTCGCAGGAAAAAGTGCGAATTGCACTGAGGATTTAATTCGTTCAAACCTTATTGCTTATGCCTTGGCTCGAATGTCTTACACCAATTCGCAGCCGCTTCCCTTAAAGAACGAGATATGTGTGGTACTTGTGCGTTACCGCCCCATCCATTTGTGGCTGAAATTGTTTTAAAGTTATACAAATACAATGAAATATCTTGCCTAGGTTTGCCCTCAAATATCCGTGGATCGAGGAAGGAACGGGTAGATACATGGCTTGGTTGAATTTATTACCGACTTTGCGGATGCGGCTTCCGGAGGAACAGTTCCAGCCTGTGCATTAGTTATCATCGTAATGTCTTCTGAGGGAGCTGAACTCAAACAAGGGGAAGGTTAGGGGGTTTAGATTCTGTTTCTGTGAGGTTCCCTACGCTCCGGATTCTTAGTTTTATTGGGAAATACACCTAAAGGGGTCAATCCTCTAATTATGTAGCTACTCCTTAATCGGACATGAGACATGCACCGACATAACGGATCCAATTCCTCTGATATGACTTCAACATCATTTACCGCCACTGCATAAGATCAAACATTACGATCCAAGGTTAGCTGATAATCATGGATCAATTTCCTAATTTATTTACTCCTGAGACTATTGCTATAGTACCTTGCCAACAATTCCATGTACGTTACTAATTTAAATAGGGACCCGAATAATTCCGGTTATGGGCAATAAAAATAGGAAGGACATGTTACCTTCCAACATAGAAGGATTGACCCTAAGGTCACTGTATCGAAATACTGAAATATGCAGGTCCAACTAGGTGGGCAAAATTTAAACGGCTACTGTTGCAGCACAGTAAGTGCAGCACAGTCCGTGCCGGCGCAACACTTGCGGCCCAGGCTGGAAGGCTTACTGGAAAGGGCGGCCGACCACCTGACCGCAGAACAGCTAGAGAATGTTCGACAAATTTTGGTACGGTACCAGCACGACTCCAGCGCCTACGGATAAACGGGCCGAGTGCTCCACCACATGTAATCGGGAGATTCCTGGCTTATTTGGCAACCACCCAGACGCATTCCAATGGCAAAATAAACGGCGGTACAGTACATGCTGGAGGACATGAGTTCCACGGGAGTAATCGGAGAGTCTGACAGCACTTGGTGTTCTCCTTTAGTCTTGGTGAAGATGAAGGACAGCGAGCTGCGCTTGTGCATGGACCACAGCAAGCTGATCGCTGTCACCAGGATGGACTGCTTTACCTTAACCATAATTGGCGACACCTTGGACACGCTTGACGTTGCGCAGTGGTTCTCGACCCTGCACCTGAAATCGGGTTACTGGTAGGTGGCTCTAGACCCGAGAGACCAGTTCAGAAACGCATTCTCGATAGGCCAAGGGCTTTGGAAGTTCACAGTTATGGCCTTTGGTCTCTGTAACGCACTAGCTACATTTCAACACCTCATAGAGTCAATAATGAGAGGACTGACTTATAACGCCTGCCTGATATTCCTGGACGACATTATCATCGTCGGCAAAACATTCGAAGACAATCTAAACAATCTCAGAGAGTTGCTACAGACTGCAGGCGACCAATATAAAGCTGAGCGCGAAGATGTGCAAGGAAGTCAACGGTTAGAGATTGGACACACCGTGGGGCCTCTGCAGTTATTACCTCCGCCTCAAAAAGGGCTTCTCCAAAATAGCCAGGCACCTCATCCGCCTGACAGAAGAACATGGGCCTCTTGTGTGGATGGAGGACGCAGAAGATGCTTTCCAGCACCGGAAGAAGACGCTTTACCGTGCTCCAATATGGCGGTTCCCACAACCAGACAGCGCCTTCATTGTGGACACCGACACCACAACCACTGAATATGAGGCATCCTATCCCAACTATAGGACGGTCACGCTAGGACGCTCTCTAAGGCAGAGAAGAACTGCTGCTTCACACAGCTGGTGGTAGTGAAACCTTTGAGCACTTCCACAAGTACCTGTACGGTCAGCCATTCCAACTGAGGACTGAACACTCCGCCCTCACCTGGCTACTTAGCTTTGGAAGCCTGGACGGCCAGACAGTCCGCTGAGTTAAGAAGCTGCAAGAGTACGAATTCACCTCCGAACATCATAGAGGGAAGAGCCACGCAAGGCAGACACCATGTCCCGAAGACCCTACTCAGAATATGCGGCCAGGGCACAAGAGTGGAAGAGAAGGAGCGTGCCTCAGCTCTCTGAGTGCTCACGGGAGTGCCTGCGCACGGTTGGGATAGCGCAGGCACGACGAGGGAGCAGCTGTGGCACGTCAACTTGGGGCCACCCTTGGAGGAATTGGAGGCAGGGACAAGAACGACCTGGGAGGACATCGCACCCAGAAGCGCTGCATTTAAGTAGAACTGGAACTCGCTGAAGACCAAAGAGGGCATACTGTTCTGGGTATGGGAATTACCCGATGGGAAGACGCAGAGAGACTAGTTCGTACTTCCCCGGAGTAAGGTCCCGGAAGTCTTGGAGTAAGTGCATGGCGGTACTTCAGGAGGACACCTGGGAGCAGACTGAATTTCCGACAAACTCCGAGAGTGCTATTACTGGCTGAGGCTCGAGCTGAATCTGAGAGATGGGTCGTCAATGCCACGTGTGCGCAGCGGGCCGTGGCCCCCAAACTAGGATCCGGGGTCGCACGCAACAGTACAAGGTCAGAGTACCTTTGAAATGCATCGCTGTCAAAATCGGTGGACCATTCCCAGTGTCCGAACGAGGCAATAAGTACCTGATGGTGGCCGTTGGCTACTTCATCAAGTGGCCGGAGAAGTATGCCATCCTTAATCAGGAGGCGAAAATGATTACGGACAGCCTCGTAGAGGAACTGTTTATCCGTTTTGGGGTCCCATTAGATCAGGGCTCCAATTTTGAGCTTAGCATGATGAAGGAGGCACTGGAAAGTCTTGGGGTGTTAAAGACCTCATATAACACCTCTACACCCACAGACGGACGGCATGGACGAGAGATACATCAAAACCTTAGGAGAACCCATGGGGAAGGTCGTGGCAAGCTATTTTTTTTATAAAAAATAATATATATGTATATAGATATATATTTTTCTTTTCCTTATTTAACCGTTTTTTAATTGTTTCCGTTTAATTGCCTATCTGTTTCTGCAGTTTCACACATATGCGCTATACACATAAACACCCATGCCCAGGGCGGGACTCGAACCCGCGACCCTCTACGCGGTGGAACGCTAGAGACATATGTTCTAACGACCATGGCTACGAGGGCCGGCATGCTATTAGTGGGACTGGGACACCATCTTGCTGGCCTATCGCTCGTCAACACATGACACCACTGATATGACGCCAGCAAGCAAAATA